>JAFEMH010000290.1:0-632500 GCA_022495995.1 Adenophora triphylla var. japonica | reverse complement strand
GCAATCAGCACGCGACTAGGGGTTGCATCTTTGGCTTGTGGCCTCTCACATGCGAATCCCCGGCCATTGCGAGCATTCTTGCTAAGCAATGTTGGCTTTCAAGCAAGCCGGCTTGATGAATCGTAATCCAACAAGCACCTGTTGGGACTTACGACATGCGGGGGAACCTATTTGGGCGCTAGCCCAGAAGGAACCACCCGCATCTGCCCAACCCTTGGCACCTATGCGCGTGCCAAGTTGCTCGGGTTCTAGTAAACCGGCCCGAGCCGGTGGCATCATCGAACGTGCATGAGAGCTATCCACATGAAAGACAAAGCCTAGGACAAGCCTAAGCATCGCCTAACATACCCGCATGCACGCCTAACCTATCCGGAGGCATGCCTTCCAACATCTTTGGAGGGCGGGAATCTTGCCCCCCATATATGCATATTGAGCTTTTTCCCCGAGAAACGAGGAGCAGGACATCATTTGGGCCTGTAGACATACAAGGGGTTTTTGGAGCTACACATATCCGATTGGCGTGATTTTTTTTTTAAATCTTTGCTAGTATATAGAGGTACAACATATATTTTTTTCGGAATTTTTTGTTGAGCGGATTATTTAATATTAATTTTTTAATATTAAATAATTAAATAAATAATAAAAAATAGGAAAATAGGGAAAAATATTCCGAAAAATATGTTGATCCCCACATTTGTTTCCTAGGAAGTAATTCCTAATTATGTATTGCCCGCTTCACGAAAATATTTTTTGGGTCTTATTCCATGAACAAGTCGTATGCATGTTCGGGGCACGCCGTTGCCATGGTTATTTGTGGGGCATCACTCCATGAATAGAGGCAAGCATACGAAACAAACAATGAGTCATGATACAAGGGACATGCTCAATATAGAATTTGTTAGGCTACTCTTGACGATCATGTGTGTGTGTGGGACGGTCGAGGCATCACATGCCATGCTGTAAGTACCCCAATCTGGATCACTCCCTTTCAAACACTCGGGAAACACCGCAGACTCATCCACGCAGTCTCAGAGACCTCTCTCACTCAAAACCCTCTCAAAACCCTCTCAAACCCCCAACCAAACCAGGGGAGGAGCCTTTCTGGGATAAAAAGGAACAAAAGGACCTTTCGGGAATTTTCAGGAAACTGGAAAAGCAATATAGGTCCGTACGGACCTCTTTGTTTCCATAATTACTGAATCCCCTTAAAGTCCACAATATTCCCTCAAATCCCGGGAGAAATGATGGTTTCCATGCAGACTTGGTCCGTACGGACCTCTTTGCATGCAAGATGGTCCGTACGGACCTCTTTGCAAGGGACATCATCATTTCGAGAATATTCACCATCATTGCATATTCCCTCAAATCGAGGAAAACCAAAATCTGGATAACCAAGGAGGTCCGTACGGACCTCTTTGCACCAAATACGAGACTATAAATAGAGGGCTCCCCCTCCTCATTTTTCACACCTCCCACTTCTCTCTTCCTCCCTAAGCCTTCGGCTCCCCTTCTAAGACCTTTCGAGGCATTCCGGCCCCTTCGGATCCTTCCGAGGCCTTCCGAGCCCCCTCGAGGTGCTCAGAAGCCTCTCAGCGCTCGAGACGCTCCCGCGCTGCCGAGGCACTCTCGAGGTACTACGAGGCCCCTCGTGGTACTCAGAGGCCTTGCACAGTCTTTCCACGGTGTCCGGCTCTTTCAGAGTCAAGCCGACGATCCCAAACCACGCCGAAACTCTGCCCGAGTGACTCCTGCCACCACAACGCACGCCGAACCTGCGCCGAGTGATCCCAACGATCCCCACGCACGCCGAACCTGCGCCGAACGCAGCCTACAACCTCGACTCACGCCGAAACTCGTCCGCGAGACAACCGGCATCTCCCGAAGCAATCCCGATCCGCAGGAACGCTACTCCGACCTCAAACACTATTCCCTGCGGAAGACGGACACGAACCAACATTGGTAAGGCTTCCTTCCTATACTATTTCAATACATTTCAATACAATGTAGACATCCGTCTGACATGCATTTTTAAAAGCACACACACACACACACAACTTTTTAAAGGATATTAGGGGTATCAGAAAGACTCGTTTTACGAGGCTACTCGGAGTGAGCTCTAATATTCTAATATTCTCTTCCCAGGAGTCATCGACCTCAGAACTCAAAATCTCATCACACAAAACAGTTTAAAATTTATCTTTAAGCGATGCCCTTTTCAATGTTTTGGGCTTAATAAAAACGGCGTGGCGACTCTACAAAATGCGAAAGCAAAACGGCGAGACACCTCCAGCCTCGCAAACGCTAAGACGGAATAAGCCGAGATCTTAGGGCGCGATTGTCTTGCCTCTCGGATCCGGGCGAACATTCCTGCGGATCCGGGTAATTTCGGTTGGCGACTCATGGGGAATTTTGTTTTAAAAACTTTTAAACAAAACAAAAGATTTTTAAAACGATGATGAGGGTCAAACTTTCATTTTACCCCTTCCTTTAACTGTTGTGTGTGTGTGCACGTGCTTCGTTTTTATTTTACAAAAAAAAAAAAATACAAAAAAAAATGCATCAATATACATACGTGCATACATTTAAAATTCTTCAAAATTTTCTATTTTACTCGAGAAAAAGAATTTTAGAGACCGCACACTACGCGCCTTCTTGCCTCGGTTACACCGCACTCTACTCTGCTTCTTTGCCTCGGTTACACCGCACACTATGCGCCTTCTTTGCCTCGGATACACTGCACACTACAACCCTTAACCGGAGTGGTCTCGGTTGCGATCCGTTTGGTCTTCCTAGGCCTCTTGGGCGCGCGCGGGATCATTCCAAACATCCCATCCTAGCAGCGTCAACCACACGTTTGAGTCTTGAGTCACACTCTGTCCGGACTCGGTTGGTTTTACCCGGTCCGTGTCATACGGCTGGATACATATACCATGCCGGCCATTTTACGAGTCAAGGCTCGGAACTCAAGATCCCTTGCGCAAGCAGCGATGAAAAGGTCATGCTAAAATCTTGACACGATCTTGATTTCGAAGCTACACCCAGAACGATGTTCCGTCCGGATATACATCCATGCTCACATGACACCATGTCATCACGCCTTTGATACGTCGGCCATGACAATATGACCCGACCAACGCCTAACGTCACGGATCCCTTGCGCAAGCAAGCAAAGAGAAGGTCATGCCGAACTCTTGACTTGATCTTGACTCGGTGGCCGGCTCGGTTCACTATTCACATGGCTAACGCATCAAAACGAACATGACGAGGCTCGGTCCTTAGGTTCGATTTTCTTTTAGGCCGGTGGAAACCGCTTGCACTATAGGACCCTCGCACAGGTGTCCGCCTGGGATGTCGAAATACGGGTGCAAAACGAGGGGCTTATAGCCGCACGAGATGGTCTCAGTGACCCGGGATCTAGCATAGTTGCGAAAAAGAAGAGCAATCTTTTCCAACCTACCTAGGATTACGAGAAAATCTTGTTTTAAGTAAATTAAAACAACAAAAAAAAAAATCAAAAATAAATAAAAGAAACGGAAACCGCATGCCACGTGAGCTTTCCCCTTTTATCCCGTTAGGCCATTCCCGTGTCTAAACCTTGCCCGTCACCCCCTCCAGCGCACCGAGAGTGGTTGAGAATCCACAGAAGCCGCCTTTTCGGTATTGAGGTCACAAGGTCCGATAGCCCTTCCGGTTCAACGGTCCGCACCGTCCAATACTCCCCATGACGGGATCCACGAGATAACGGTGAGGGAAACGGAACCCCGCCACTAAGGAATCTCCAGGACAATGGAGGAGGTCTTTGCGAGCCTTCGAAGCCATCAAGAAGCGCCAAGAAGAACGGCAAGCTGGATCGTCGACACCTTGCGTCTTCGAGCAGTTGCGGTTCCCCAACCCGACGGAACCTTTGTTCTCATAGAGGACGAAGATATACGGCTCCGGTTTCTCAAAGCTATCGGCGGAGTCCCGCCTCCGCCAAGCTACGAGATCCCGGCAACGCAAGCGGCTCTCGCTCAAGCTCCCCTCGGGCGTCGGTCAAGCGGCTCAGACATGCCCGCCTCGGATCGGTCGGTTTCCGGCTCTGCACATCAAGCTCGGTACCAACGGCACACATACGTGCTGCTCCGCGAGATCCCAATGCATCTCGGTATCCCCCGGGATTCAATCCTTTGCCTCTATACGAGCCTCGCAACCACAATCAAAAGTCCCCATTCTTACCGGGGACGGGCATCGGCGGATATCTAGGCATCTCAAGTTTGCCACTGCAAGTACGCGATTGGGGCTAACGAATCGTTTCCCAGGTTCCCAAACACAACCCTTAGCGGACCGGGCAATCACGCCCTCAACTTGACACCCCGGGGTATGGGTTGGTATACACTCGACTACCTCCCAAGACTCCCGAATGGCGATCCCATCGGCCCGATCCACCTCCATCTTCGGTGTCCGTCCACGAAAATGGTAACCCACCTCAAGCAGTGACCCTCACATGGCTTGGTTGATCGAACAAATGAAAGACATGCAAGGCAAGCTAGCTAGTTCTCGGAAGGACTCCCTCACGCCTACCGATCCGAACAAAGTGGTCCCTCTCCCTCCAAAGTTCGGGATGCGGAAATGGAAAAGTTTGACGGAACAGAATGCCCAAAACCCACATCGACACCTACGTCACGGGTATGAGAGCGAAGGGGCAACCCCTCAACGGATGGCGAGATCATTTTCGGCATTCCCTCAAATCCACGGCACTAAGGTGGTTCCTCAATGTGAAGGCGAGAAAACCGCTCCACGTGGGATCGGATTAGTGAAATCTTCTGGAGAAGTACCGCGCCAATCTTGAATGGGAAACAAACCGCCATGACACGCAAGCCACCGAACAAAAGGATGACGAACCGGTGGGCGAATTCTACAAAAGATGGGCTGGAAGCTAAGCGAGATAATGGATCCACTTTCCAAAGAAGAAGCGAGATGGACATCTTCCATTCTGCCTCAAACCATCTTTGAGGACTTTGATCGGCCACCATTTCTATCCAGGATCTCCGTGCCGTAGTCGGCAGGGACAAAGTTTGAAAAGACTACGAGTCTTGAGGCAACGGCAACCCTGCCTCGTCTTACCGCTATCGAACAAACACAGCAACTTCAACTCCTGCCCGCTGACGAAAGGAAAGGAAGCGGAGGAGCAGTGCACTACATTCGGAACGGAGCTCAAGTAAACCGCGATCGGGCGGCCCCGAAGAATAGCAACCCCCTCGCTTCCCGCGGTTCCGGCATTTTGATAACACAGGAAATGCCCTTGGGTCAAGTATTTGAAGCTTTGGTGAAGCGAAATCTTCTCAAACCACTCGAGAATTTCCAACGAAGACCCTCAGGCCAACATGGATATGAGCAAGCCTTTGCGCCTTCCATAACTACCCGGCCACACCACCGACAATTGCTTCGTACTCAGCGGGTGATTCGGGGGCTCATTGAGGAGGGAAAATTGGAACGCCCCCGTGGTCCCGATACCATTGGAAATCCATTCCCAGGCAGCGGGAGTAAACTCAATAGCCATTGACGAAACCCCAGCGAGAGCGAGACTCCTGCAATTTCCGAGACCGTCGGCATCTTTGTCTCGCTATGGTAGGAGCGTGAAACAAGAGTCAGGTCTCGTGACCGGGAATTCCGACAAGAACGCCCGAGGGCCCTTGTCTCCCTACGATCTTTGCCCCGGCCCGAGGCATACAAATGGTTGGATCGAACGTTCCCAGACGAGGCGAGTCCAGCGGTAGCACGGGAAGCGGTTTAGCCTTCCTGAGACGATGACTTGCCAATATGTGAGAATCGGCCTGTGAAGCTCTCCTCATCCTCATAAAGATAGAGAGGTTCTTCCTCCCGAACGTCTTGATTGATAACGGCTCCGCGATCAACATCATCGCTTTAAGCACCTTTGAAACGACTCCACATCGGCCGTTCTACGATAAGGCCTTCACCTCGGGTAATCCGAGCCTACGACTCTCTTGCCACGACCAATCGTAGGAATCATCAACTTGAGGATCAATTCGACGTACAACTAGAGTCGGTAGAGTTCCAAGTCGTGGAAATCAAACCAACCTTCTACGCTTTGTTGGGACGGCCTTGGATACATCGGATGAAAGCGGTATCATCTACTCTTCACCAATGCGTGAAATTCATCAATGCCAACGGAGCGATCGAAGTGATCCGCGGAGCGGTGCAATGGCAAGTGCTTGGCCGGCAAGCTATGACCCGGAAGAAGGTCCCGACATGACCGAATACTCTTCCCGGATGATTCTCCTACCTGTCCCGCTACGAAGTGGATCCTTACATCCACGCTCTAAGCGCATGACAGTGGAAATTGAAGAACTTCATGGGTCGGGATGACAACTACGATATATGCGGTTGTGAAGAATGCTTGAGAGAGGATCGAGATGGATGCCCTAATGGAGATTGATCGAGGAGTAGACCCTTACTTCGCCGAAAACCCTCTTGCAAGCGGCTCATCACCGATCCCCGGTACAAGACAACCCTCTGGCCGACACTCTCGGATCTTACGGGGACGGCCATCACGGCTTAGTTCAATTCAACATTAGGTGTCAGGCACGGACGAACAATGGCGCAACCTCCTCGAGGCTTAATCGGGGAAGGAGATATAGCATGTCCGCTCGAATCGAGACATTGTAAATGTCGTCCAAGCAAAGATCCCGAGATAAAGGCGGATTCTATGAAAGTGATCAACATCGGCAAGAATCCACTCCGAATCGGCGAATGCTTCGCCCTCCTAGAAGTAGCCCTCGGCGACTTCTATCATCAAAAACCCCAGGGTGGTGGCAACACTAATGGAGGGACATCATCGGGAGCGGCCAAAAACCTCCGCGATACGGTTTGAAATCGAACCGCATGCAAGCTACTTTCCGGGACTCGTGCCAAGGGAAGATTGGCCACTGAACCCGGCACCACTCCCTCTAGAGCTACGGCCATCAGGGAGTAATGAAGCTGGTCCAATCCCTCGTCGCCTATAGTCTAGCTTCGAGTCTTGTTGTACGTGTATTCACATCTTTTGTGTCTTTTGACGGCTTTACGCCCGACGATTGTGAATCTTTGATCAACAATGTACGGTCTTCACGCTTTCAATAAAGGTCCGACCTTCCTAAAAAACCATCTCATTGCATCTTTAACAAATGATGACATTAACTAATCAAAACAGTTAAATTCATCTATACAAAAGGCAAACACATTAATTAAATAAATGCATCAAGCAAACATTTAAGCATGTTGTCAAACGAGAGAAAAACCGGGCCCAAGCTGAGAAGGTTTTAATCACAACGATTTGCAAGATTCTTGAAGAGCGAAAGAGACGCAAGTCAGACGCCATTTCGGCCACAAGCCGGATCTTCCAATACCTCAAGAACGGAAAGCGCCTTCATGAACAAGGAAGGTCAACACGCGAAGGGGTCAAAACCAAGAGCATCATGGCCCTAAAACGCCTTGCCTCTCACTTCGTCATCCTCGGGGACATGTTATACAAGAAACGCTACCATGGGCCACTCCTACTGGCTGCGTCGGCCCGGGAAGAAGCGAGACAAGTTCATGAGCAGAAGTCCACAATGGGGCTTGCGGTCCCCACATGAACGCGAGCCACGATGCAAATCATTCTCGGGATGGGCTACTCTTGGATCTCCATGGAGCGGATTGCATCCACTTTGTCCGAAGGCTGCGACAAGTGCAGCGGTTCTCCAACCTCAATCATCTGCCGCCCCACGATCTCTTGCATGACTACACCTTGGCCCTTTGCCACTTGGGAATTGACGTCATCGGGAAAATCGCTCCGCCGGGCGGCAACGGTCACGAGTTCATCTTAGTAGCCATCGACTACTTCACCAAATGGGTCGAAGCCAAGTCCTACAAGGTACTCACCTCCAAGAAGGTCGCACATTTCCTCAAGGAAAACATCATATGCAGATACGGCATCCCAAATGAGGTCATATCGGACAACGGCTCACACTTCGAAGGAGAATTTGACGGAGGCTTCTTGGCTGAATTCAAGATCACACGCCACAAATCTTCTCCCTACCGGCCACAAACAAACGGCGCCGTGGAAGCGGCAAACAAAACCCTCGAACGGATCATCAGAAAAATGACCACCAGGGGACGAGATTGGCAGAAAGGCTGCACCTTGCACTTTGGGGCTACCGCACATCGGTCGGAACGACCACGGGAGAAACCCCATTTGCCACGACATACGGGATGGAAGCAGTCCTTCCCATCGAGCTAGAAATTCCCTCGCTCAGAGTCTTCTTTGGAAAATGACATCAACGAAGTCGAATGGCTCGAAGCCGACATGACGAATTGGCTCTGCTAGACGAGCGACGACTAAAGGCCATGGAACACGTCAGGAGCCTATCAAAGCGGGATGGCTAGAGCTTTCGACAAGAAAGTCAAATCCAGAGACATCGGGGAAGGTGACCTTGTACTCAAAGAAAAGCCTCCCGCTCGAACCAACCCAGCTGGGAAAATGGGAACCCACATGGATCGGCCCTTTCGTGGTTCAAAGATCTTCTCCGGAGCGCCATGAAGCTAACGGACCTAGACGGCAATCCCTTCATGAATCCGGTCAACGGAAGCAAACTTCGCGAGATACTTCGCTGAAGAAGAACAAGCTGTGCATCTCTTGGCACTCCATGTAGTGTCGAACTACGCAGACTGAGCCCTCTAGTCAGGAGACGTAGGCAACCTTAATTGGTCCGGTCTAAAAATACACAAAAAGTCAAAAGTTTGAATGTCAATCAAGACCTCCATCAAGCTCCGCACTTTTCAAGAACACGCCCCAGCGGTCACCTTGACCAAGTCAAACGACGGCGGCAACATCAAAGGACATCAGGGTCACTCGGCATCAAACGGCGGCTCATGTCCACTTCCAAGCCGGGGCTTGTCTTCGCCCTCACGCGCTTCAAAAAAAAAAAAAAAAAAAAAAGAGAGCTCGAGCAAGGGCTCACAAAAAAAAAAAAAAAAAAAAGAAGCTCAAAAGAAGGCTGCGAAATTGAGTGAGGTCAGAGCCCGACGCCAACAAGCGGCAAGGAAGCTACGAAAAAGACCGTCGAACGACTTGTCAAGGGAGCATTCAACCTCTCGGCCAAATCTGAAAGCCTCGGCAAAGGGGATGGCCGTCATGGCTCAGGCCCTTCGGTCCGCGGATGCAACGAAAAGTCAGATGGACGCCGACAAAGTGCACAAAAGAAACAAAGGCAAACAAGAGATCTTGCGTCTCGACAAAGCTTTAAAAGTAAATCACAAATCACTAACGGTTACAACATTTCTTGATGAGTTCAAGCATGGTCTACTCTCAAGTTCACAACATGCTAAAAGACGGACTTAATACATTTAACTAATAATGTGTTTGCAATGCAATGAATGGATACCTAGGAGGTCATTCCGCGCCATCTGCGCTTGTCCCCTCGCCATTCTTTCCTTTCTTCCCTCGTCCTGGCGAGTCTTCTTTCGCTCCACGTGAACCAACTCTGCGTCTCTCGGTCAGAGATGCGGGGTCCTCCCCGTAGAGTCAAATAATCCGGTAGCTCTCGGGGCTTCATTCGCCGTGCTTCGGCTCGGATCTCCTCCTGCGAGTGCAGCAAAGAGGACCTCTCCTGTCGGTCGGTCAACTCTAGTCTCGTAGTCAAACAAAGTGTCTCCCGTCACATCGAAGGGTCGAGACCGAGGCTTCGGCACTCCTAAGGCAATAGCTACTACGGCAGCCGGGTCCCAGAATCGCTACACGCTTTGCTCTCCAAGACCACTTGGGGCGCGACATCTTTGCTCATACCGGGCCGGATGCTTGAGTCGTCAACACGACACTCTCCCAGACGTCTAAGAAGTACCACGGGAGGGAAAGCGGAATACTTCCATACCCTCGAGACAATACAAGAAGGCACTGAAGGCTGCCATACAAAGAGGAGCTATCTCCGCGGTAGCAAGGTCATCCCGGCCAACAAAGGCTCTGCTTCATCCCAAGCTGCCGGGAAACAAGCGACGGAATATAGAAGGAGGACCAAGACAAACCTGGAACTCGACAACGTAGGACCCTTCTGCAAGATCCTCCTGGTCTCAATCCTCCCGGTGCGGAACCCACCGGCGGATCGATGCGTACCAAGGCTGTGCCATCCATCTCTCCCGGGCGGGTGATCCATATCCAACACCGAGAGGTCGGCGAGCAAATGACCACGGGCTAAACGACGTCGGAGCCTCGGGCATGGCCTGAAGTCTCTCTCGCGGCCACAAGGTGAGCAAGCGGGGCTTCCCCCTCTCATAAAACGATCCCCGGTCGCCGGACGGTCGATACCATGAAGAGTCTCCCCCGGCACCAACGGGACAATATCCTCTCCCGGCTCTGCGGTGCCCTACCACATCTAGCAAGCGCCATCACAAATGCCAAGGGAGGCGGCCGGAAGAGCGTCGCTATCGTACGCGAGGGCAAATACATCCCAAGAGACGTCACTCTCATCATCAACCATGAACCGCTCCGGCGGCGCAGAAATGTCGATATGACCCGAATCAAGGATCATGCCTGCACTTCTTCCAACGAAGTACGAAGAAAGTCTGCAAGCTTCACGCTCGCGGCGGCACCACCAACGAAAGGAAGCGAGATGGCCTCCACCTCAGGTCCTCCAATCAAAGCCCGAAAATCTTCAAAAGTGGGCACCATTTCATTGTAGGAGAAACGATACACGTGCCTCCTAACATCCCGAACTTCGCGGCGGCCCGCAACAAATCCCAATCGGGAACCAACTCCTTAAAAGACCAAGCCAGAGCAAAGACGAAACCTTACCTCGAAAGCCCGTCTACGATGCCTCATACGGCGCCGCATCCACGTTTTCAAGTTGCTCTAGGAAGTGTGCTTGCCTCTCTGCGAAAGCCTCGGCAAAATTCTAGGGACATACGAAGAATCCATGGCAAAAATGGAGGTTCCTAGAGAAAATGGGGAAGAAAGCTCGAAAATGGCTGCAAATGGGGAATGGGAGAAAGTCCAGGACAACTGGAAAACATTTAAGTCCTCTGAAAAGCAAAGTTGGTCCGTACGGACCTCTTTGCAATGTAGGTCTGTCCGTACGGACCTCTTTGCAATCGAGAACCCTTTTCCCCGACAAAACGGTACAACAAACCTTTGTCCTCGGCAAAACCTTGCTCCAAACGGTCAAACAACGGCCAAAGCCATTTCCGGCAAACCAACACTACCCACAAACGCACTCTCGGCTCACGTGGCATGTACAAAAAAAAAATAAAAATAATAATAGCAACAATTTCTAGGACAATTCAGGGAATCACAAAAATAAATGACATTACATCTTAAAATAAAATCTTGTTTGCCATGCAAATACGTATGTTTTATTACAGTACAAAATGTCTGTTGCTAAACAAAAAAAAAAAAAAAAAAAAGAGGAGGAAATATGAAAGAGGAAAGCAAATGAATACTAATCAGGCCCTCGTCATCATCATCCTCGCCAAGATCCTCGAAAGAAAAATCGGGCATCCGGTGAACTCGCCGTCACATCCTCATCATCGTCGGAATGCGAGCCCCCTTGAGGCTGCCACTCAAAATAATCGAAGGATCAAATCCGGCGAAAGGGTCGAAGAAAGAAGGCTCACGAGAATCCCTCACCATGAGCGGCATGCGGAGGCATGAGCGATAAAGGGTTTGCTCCCTCGAAGGCCTGCGGCTCCGAAGACGTCCGGCATCCATGCTATGCCGCCCTCTCGAAGGTCCCTCTGCTGCGGCCCTGGCTCGGCTCCGGTGGAGGAACATCCACTGAATGCCTCGAAGGCATCGGCTCATCTGGCGGCATACGACGCGAAGACCGGCGGGACATCTTCGACGCCATCTTCTTAGCGAAGGATCTCGTCGCCACATAACGGCGAGTCGGCGCATCGTAGGCTCTCCCGGGACTGCACAAGCAAACTGACCAAGAAACGCTCATCAAATGCGGTTATACTCGACAACAAAAGAGAAAAACTCGAGAAAAGATGCCAAGATGGAAAAGAGTCGGCACACTCACCGATCTGTCGGGGTCCGCTCTGTACGCGGCGGGAGCTGCTCGGAGCAGTACGAGACACCCTCCTCCGCGATCCGTCCCCACGGACATAAGTGAAATCCGGCCCGGCATCGGAACCTGCAGGGGAGCACGTGGACCGGCCTCTCTCTCCTCGCCACTACTGCGGCGTCCTCGGCTTCCTCCTAACAAAGGTCTCGTACTCCTCACCAAACAAAATAAACTCCTCGGCACCCACGCGAGGTACCTCTCAAAATCCGGCACATCCATATCCGGGAGTCAAACATCCCAAACGGAGGATCCCTCGGAGCCACGGGAAGCACACCGGGCCATCTTTGCCCGGAAGACTCGCTCCCCGGATACATGGCGTCGCAAGTCGAGCCCCGCAGCATCTTCCGCTGCGCCGTCACCTCGGGAGCTCCCTCAAACTCATCACCCTCATACCGAGCCCATGGGAACAAGACGAAACCCTCACGGCTATCTCGCTCCAAACGCTCTGCACCTCCCGTAGGCAATGGTGAGCTTACCCCTGCTTGGTCCTCCTCCTCCTGGCCGTACGAGCCCGGTAGAGCATAGCGGGATGCGCGGCAACGGCCCAGGATCTCTATCCCACGGGAAGCAGCGAAAGACCTCATAAAACCACACTGCGACAAAAGCGAGAGAAGAGCTCGGCAAAAAAAAAAAAAAAAAAAAATGGAGAAACGACAAGTTGCTAAATCAAAAACGACAATAAACTCATACCTCCGAGCAAAATCAAAGCGAGGCCAACGAATTGGCCACCCCGGCTAAACCGGTCCGAGAAAAGTAGAGCTCGGCCAAGCACTGCCTCGCCCCAAGCAATGTCGCGAGACCCTATCCGAGATCAGTCGAAGCTCTCAGCGAGCAAAGGGAGGCTGCGGTCGCGTGGTTCGAGAACAAAGTCTCGGACGGTGCATACCACAAGAAGGAGCGCGCCAAGCTGCTCATTGTCACTGGCCGGTACCCGGATGTAGGCCCAATGCGGCCGTGATCCTCATCTCTACGTCGGTGTACAGCATCCCAGCCCTGCGAGGACGAGGCTCAAAGCCCGGCGGCTCGGTCGGCCACATCATCCGAGATCATGTCTCTCCGCCTCACGGGCTCCCCTTTGAAGGAGAGCCGTGTAATAGCGGCAAAATCGGTGGGCGTCCTTTGTCACCTCGCCCGGCTCGGGTGGAAGGTGTGGGTGGTATCCACCAATACTCGAGAAAGGCCCGGGAAGACACTCTTGTTCTTCCTCGTGTCGAACAGCTCCGGCCCGGGTTCTCAGCGAACACACCTAGGCCGAAGCATAAACCAACCTCAGGGGACTCGGCCTACCGCCCACGGAAATATCGGGCATCATTGCCATAGCTCCACAACTGACCTCGAGTGACCCCAGAGTCTTCATCCTCTTGGCCTTCCGGCCGTAAGCCCAGCATCCTGCAGGTAAACACAGCAAAGGTACGTCAATCACAGTACTTAATATAAAGGCACATATAACCCGTCACAAAACACGGCACATATTGCACCTAATTTTCACATACATTATACATTTAATTTTTCATGTAACCCGTCACAAAACACGGCACACAATGCACATAATTTTCACATACAATTTTTCATGTAACCCGTCACAAAACACGGCACACAATGCACATAATTTTCACATATATCATGCATATAATTTTCCCCATGCAGTCCGTCACAAAACACGGCAAACACTTTGTACACATTTCCTCAAAAGAAAAAAAAGGGGGAGGGATTAAACCCTACACGACACATTTCCAAAAGAAAATCCGTCCCAACACGGCACATATCGCACATATTTTCCCCACAAAGTCCGTCACCCAAAAACACGGCACACACTATATAGCACATTCTCAAAAGAAAATCCGTCCCAACACGGCACGCACTTTCACATATAACCCGTCACAAAACACGGCACATGTCACATTTTTCACAAAAATTATCACTACGCGATAATTTTTCTCATAATGTACATACATAAATAGCATACGGTACAAAACACCAAAGCATGCAATTCACTAGATAGGCACTTTATTTTCACAAATAAGAGCTAATCTACACATTTCTGCACAAAATACACATACCCACAATTTTTACATGTCTATTTTCAACAATTCATCAAGAATTTCACAAAAAAGGCATAAAATAAAAAAAATTTAAAAAAAAAAAAAAATGCGAAAAACTAAAACCAAGTTCTAGCATTCAAAAATTCGACGAGGGAATCAAACGGAGCAGATTTCTTACCTCCCAGCGTTCATGGAGCGACGATTATGCACCTCCGGATTCGGATACAAAACATCCGGGTTCTTCGAAGACGGAGCGAACGAGGTCCAATTCCTTTGAAGCTCCATTCGCTGCTCAACCACTTCCTGACTGCGTTGTCTACGGCTCCTTCGAGATCCCTCCGCCATTGCGAGCAAATCAAAGGAAAAATGGAAGATTTTGGTGCAAAAATGGAGGTTTTCTCCTTCTCTCTCTCATTTGTTTCGTAATGGCGAAGAAGAAGAAGTGAAGGAGCCTCGGTTTTGCGCTGGTCAAAATCACAGGAGCTGTAAAAATCAACATGGTCCGTACGGACCTCTTTGCAACCCGGGTTGGTCCGTACGGACCTCTTTGCAAGGGGTGCCCAAATGACTTTTACGCCCTTACAAACTTTGCCTGGCTGTCCTAAGGCCTTTTCGGCAAATCCGAGTGCGAGAATGGTCCCTAACCCTTCAATCAATCCGGCCGTCAGCGTAAGACCGGTCCTCGCCCACTTCAACGGCAAATCAACCGCCGGCAGTCAGATGTAAGCCCGAACCTCGCCCACTCCCACGGCAATTCAACATTGCCCGTTCAGCGGCAATTCAAGAAAGAGCGACACCTCCCGGCCACGAATATCGAGGCCTGAAGACGCCTCCAGCGCTCAGCGACAACTCGACCCTTTGAAGGTCGAAGTCATCTTCCCAACGAGAAAAGGGCCCTACGGGGTCATGCATCCCACAATTCAAGCACCGGCGGTCGGATGTAAGCCCGAACCGCCCGCCTCAGCGGCAACGCAAGCACCGGCCATCAAAGTAAGCCAGAGCTCCTCCCGACAAGTCGAAAGGGAAGTCATGCAAGACTGCATATCCCCAGCACCGACCATCATTCTCGCCCGCTCAGCGGCAAAACAAGCACGCGAAGGAGCGACACCTCAGTCTGAGTCCCGAGGCACGAAGCGCCTCCCAACGCCAAATGATGAAGCAATCATCGGCCGTCATCCTTGCCCACTTCAACGGCGGCTCAAGCAGGCGGTCATCGTAAGTCCGACCTTCTACATCAACATGCAAAAACACAAATGGCATCTACGCCTCTCGAATCACAAGGCGGCCACGCCTCCACGGCCGCAATCGAGAAGACGATTCAAGTCCTCATGACTATCTCAGGCCGGAAGGCCTTAAACCACCCGATTAGGAAAATCGTAAAATTTCCATCCCGGGACGCCACCACGTCCTCACCGACCTATGCGGTCACCCGGACGCCACCACGTCCTTATCACCGACCTATACGGTCACCGGACGCCACCACGTCCTTATCACCGACCTATACGGTATACGGTCACCGGACGCCGCGCGTCCTTATCACCGACTATCACGGTCTGCACGCCGGACGCGTCCTTATCAGGCATCACGGTCACCGGACGCCGCGCGTCCTTTATCACCGACCTTTATACGGTCGCCGGACGCCACCACGTCCTTATCACCGACCTATACGGTCACCCGGACGCCGCACGTCCTTATCACCGACCTATACGGTCACGCCGCACGTCCTTATCACCTATACGGTCACCCCGGACGCCGCACGTCCTTATCACCGACCTATCACGGTCCCCGGGCCGCCACGTCCTTATCACCGACCTATACGGTCGCCGGACGCCGCACGTCCTTATCACCGACCTATCACGGTCGCCGGGACGCCGCCCACGTCCTTATCACCGACCTATCACGGTCGGTCACGGACGCCGCGCACGTCCTTATCACCGACTTTATACGGTCGCCGGACGCCGCGCGTCCTTATCACCGACCTATACGGTCAGCGCCCACGTCCTTATCACCGACTATACGGTCGCCGGACGCCGCGCGTCCTCCTTATCACCGACCTATACGGTCACCCGGACGCCACCACGTCCTTATCACCGACTTTATCACGGTCGCCGGACGCCGCCACGTCACTTATCACCGACCTATACGGTCACCCGGACGCCGCACGCGTCCTTATCACCGACCTATGCGGTCGCCGGACGCCACCGCGTCCTTATCACCGACCTATACGGTCGCCGGACGCCGCCCACGTCCTTATCACCGACCTATACGGTCGCCGGACGCCGCCACGTCCTTATCACCGACCTATACGGTCACCCGGACGCCGCACGTCCTTATCACCGACCTATACGGTCGCTCGCCGGACGCCGCACGTCCTTATCACCGGCTATACGGTCGCCGCGCGTCCTTATCACCGACCTATACGGTCACCCGGGACGCCGCACGTCCTTATCACCGACCTATGCGGTCGCGGGACGCCGCCTCCGTCCTTATCGTGACCTCGGCGGTCACACAACACTCCGGGGCACCACCACGCCCGCATTCACAAAACACTCACCCCACACCCGAACTACGACCGGGCTTGATTCCCGCCGGGGATACGTAGGAATCTATCACGGGGTCCGGCCTATTGACCTAAACGGTCACCCCGAAAGGACACCACCACGTCCTCGCTTTGACCCTCACGGTCACTTCCTCTCCCGGCCACGCGATCCAGTTAGGACCACTTATCTTATCGGCGACCCCACTTCTTTCATAAGTGACGTCGTCGAGGGCTTACGTAAGTACCCCAATCTGGATCACTCCCTTTCAAACACACGGGAAACACCGCGAGACTCATCCACGCGAGTCTCGGAGACCTCTCTCACTCAAAACCCTCTCAAAACCCTCTCAAACCCCCAACCAAACCGGGGAGGAGCCTTTGCAGGATAAAGGGACAAAAGGACCTTTCGGGAATTTTCGGGAAAGCTGGAAAAGCAATATAGGTCCGTACGGACCTCTTTGTTTCCATAATTACTAAATCCCCTTAAAGTCCACAATATTCCCTCAAATCCGGGAGAAATGATGGTTTCCATGCGAGACTTGGTCCGTACGGACCTCTTTGCATGCAAGATGGTCCGTACGGACCTCTTTGCAAGGGGACATCATCATTTCGAATATTCACCATCATTGCATATTCCCTCAAATCGAGGAAAACCAAAATCTGGATAACCAAGGAGGTCCGTACGGACCTCTTTGCACCAAATACGAGACTATAAATAGAGGGCTCCCCCTCCTCATTTTCACACCTCCCACTTCTCTCTTCCTCCACTAAGCCTTCGGCTCCCCTCTAAGACCTTTCGAGGCATTCCGGCCCCTTCGGATCCTTAGAGGCCTTGAGCCCCCTCGAGGTGCTCAGAAGCCTCTCAGAGCGCTCGAGACGGCTCCGCGCTGCCAGAGGCACTCTCGAGGTACTACGAGGCCCCTCGTGGTACTCAGAGGCCTTGCACTGGTCTTTCCCCGGTGTCCGGCTCTTTCAGGAGTCAAGCAGCGATCCCAGGCCACGCGAAACTACGCAGAGTGACTCCTGCCACCACAACGCACGCCGAACCTGCGCAGAGTGATCCCGACGATCCCCACGCACGCCGAACCTCTGCCGAACGCGGCCTACAACCTCAACTCACGCCGAAACTGCGTCCGCGGACAGCCGGCATCCCGAAGCAATCAGGAGCGCTACTCAGACCTCAAACACTATTCCCTGCGGAAGACAGGACACGAACCAACATTGGTAAGGCTTCCTTCCTATTCTATTTCAATACATTTCAATACAATGTAGACATCCGATCTGACATGCATTTTTAAAAGCACACACACACACACACAACTTTTTAAAGGATATTAGGGGTATCAGAAAGACTCGTTTTACGAGGCTACTCGGAGTGAGCTCTAATATTCTAATATTCTCTTCCGAGGAGTCATCGACCTCCGAACTCAAAATCTCATCACACAAAAACAGTTTAAAATTTATCTTTAAGCGATGCCCTTTTCAATGTTTTGGGCTTAATAAAAACGGCGTGGCGACTCTACAAAGCAAAACACAGCGAGACACCTCCAACCTCGCAAAACGCTAAGACGGAATAAGCCAGATGCCGGGGCGCGATTGTGCTGCCTCTCGGATCCGGGCGAACATTCCCGAACAGCGAACGAGCGCGAGATGCACTTGGGGCACCATCCGCGCGCGAGCCGGATCCCGGGTAATTTCAGATATGTAGGGACATTTTTATGGATTTATATTTGAGAGGGGTGAACTGTATGAGTGAACTTGTGTTTGACAAGTTGGGACCAAATCTGGTCTGTGCAGAATCTGTTGCTAGTCAGCGAGGTTGTCTCGTGCGAGAGTACCGTACTATTTCTTCATTGTTGTAGAATTTCAAGGAGTAACCTTGTGTGAACACATCTAGGCATATTGTGAATCTTCATTCTTAATTATCCCTTGAGTCGTGTCTCTAGGAGGTGAACGACTACAAAATTGTCGACTGTCGTAATGGCTCTATGTCCAAGACCTTTTGTTGTCTCAAGCCCCAAGTTGCTTGCAAATGGTAGATGACTTTGTGAATAGGTTTGTGAGGCTGCTCTCTTGATTTGAAGATGATCGAAGAAGGCTTTCCTTGTTGACTTGATTTGAAGAGGATCAAATGATGTTCGATGAAAAAGTTTGAAGAATAGTCTCCCTTTGTCCTTGATTTTTTTTCTTAGTGACGCACCCTGGTTTTTGCCTAGACCTCCCTTTCGGGTTTTCAATCTAGCGGGCATCTCTTTTGCGTCTTTTTTTTTCTTTGAAAATAGTATGTTAACTCGAAGAGAACTCAGTGGAGGAAATCTTATTGAGGAGAGAGAAATGAGATCTCAAGTTAGTTGAGGAGAGACGGACTTTTATTCTTTGGAAGGTGATCCAAGCATTGACTCTTTGGAGAAGTGTATTCTCTAATGATGAGAGTGAGAAGTAAAGAGGAAAGCTCCTAATGCAGATTTTGATTATTTTGAAGAGTTGAAGTAGAGATTGACTGGGGGAGGAAAGGTTAGGAAGCCCCAGTTTTGATGCTTGAATTTCAAGAGTGTGTATGAGAGTGGCTAACATGAAGCCTCTAGACTCAACAAAAAACGCTACTTGGCTCAAAGATCTAGAAAAGTTGTTCTACTTTTTAATGAACCATGCATCATCTAGAAATTTCTAAATAAGTTTGAGAAGAAAACCAATCATTAGTATGACTTAAGGGTAAACATTTTTCTTGATACTGAAAGTCTTCTTCACTTGTTATAAGAGAATGCTGAGTAATCTTCATTTTTTTTGTTGGTATCACTTGACTCCTCTTCTTTGTGGGAGAGTCCTTCATGCATTTGAAGCTTCACCTTTGTTGTGGGGGTGATGAAAGCTTGAGAGTTTTTTTTTTGGTTCTCTCAAAGCTTTGAATGAATAGCCTCACTCTCCTTGGAATGAAGGTTGACAGCAGCACATTTGGCTTTCTTCGTTTGTTGACCTTTGACTTTCAGTAGGGTTAATGTTTAGCCCTTAATCCTTCTAAGGATAACTTTCTTCTTAAACTCGTTTAGAAGTTTCTATATGTCAAGATGATTTAGAGAATGGAGGGTCCATTATTTTTCATGAGTTAAATGATACTCATGAGGTAGAACAACTTTAGGAAAAGTGTTTAGAAAAAGAAAATGACTTTGATTAACGGAGAAATTAAAACAGACTCGATAATTTAGATGACATAAACTAGAGGAGGTGAGAAGTACTAGAAAGACAGAATGACTATTCGAGTTCATACTTGGAAATTTAAAACCTAAACTACTTCTATCAAATGAGAAAGGGAGAGGATAGTTGTAGCCCCAAAGTGGTAAGTGTAGATTTCTTATGGGAGCTTCATCTTCTTCATGTATTATGAGAGAGAGGATTGGTGATGACGTTGGGACGTTCTACCTCCCCATTGTCAAAGAGGTCTTTGATGATCTCCTTCAAGTGGAGGCAAGTGTTGGTGTCGTGGCCGATGAAGTTGTGGTACTTGCAGAATAAGTGATGAGCATGATTAGGACCCATATCCCTAGGAGGACCACCTTCCCTTGGTTTGATCTTTTCATTCTTGACAAGCACATCGAAGAGCTCTTCTTGAGTGATTCCTTCAAGTTTGTCATAGTGCCTCTTTTTCTTTTCGAGAGGAGGAACAGCAGAATATTTGCCGGTGTTGGGGCGGTTGAATGCAATAGCATTGACGGAAGCATCCTTACTTGTGGTGGGCTTGTTGTAGCGAAAAGTACTTTCCTTCTTTTTACTTTTTTGGAAGTCATCAATCCTAATTCCAGACTCATGAAGTTCATTGAAACTAGGAAAGTAATTGCCGGCGAGCTTCTCTTGAAATTCATCACGGAGGCATTGGAGGAAGATATGGATTTGCTCTTTGAGAGTAGGTCTTTCGACAATTTCAGTAAGTTTGAGTCTCCATCTTCTAGCAAAGTCAGCAAAAGACTCATTTGCATGTTGCTTGGTTTGTTCAAGATTCCTCCTAGTAGGGCGGTAAGTGGAGTTGTCTTCAAACTGCCTTTGGAAGACTAAACATACAAACGACCAGTCAAGTCTTGTAGTCATAGGAAGAGACATGTACCAATCCCTTGCGGCACCCTCCAAAGTTTGAGGAAAACATTGGGTTAAGATTGTGTTATCAACGCCCATTGGAAGCATAGCCCAAGTGTAGGTCTCAACATGAGCTCGAGGACAAGTAGTGCCATTAAACTTGGCAATATCGGGTGTCTTGTACTTGCGAGAAAACTTGGTGATGGATTGTTGAAGGGCATCGGGATCAAATGGAACAAATGATCCCTTTTGAAGTGTCAAGGGTTGCAAGTTTCTTTTTAAGGTAGTTCTTAGTAACACGGTTACCAAGTTTAGTAGTTTCATCACTACCTTCCTTCTTGGTCTTAATACTCTTGGAGATGTGACCCTCATCATCGGAGGAGGACGAGGAAGAGGATGAATCGGATTCTTCCTCTTTCTTGCTTGACTTCTTGGTTTTCCTATTTTTCTTGGGATTGGATTCCTCTTCATCGGAGGAGGATCCTTCTTTATTCTTTTGTTTTCCTCCTTTCTTGATTTTCATCTCTTGGAGTTCTTGCATGAGGGTGGCCATTTGGGCATTTTGCTCATCAGTTTTCTTACTTTGTTCATCCATCTTAGGAAGGGCTTGGATGAGTTCGGTCTTAGCTTCCTTGATTTCGGCCTCGGTGACAGAAGGAGAAGCAGACATCGCGCGTCGAGCTTTGGCGAAGAACCTAGATGTGTAGCAACCGTGTTAAACCACGATCGAGTCCCAACAAGTCGGCTGAATAGGGTGTATGAAGGCTTGAAGGTTTTGGCTAAAACACAAAAATACCGAACACTTATCTCGCACGGGACAAGCAGTCTCACGCGAGACAACACCATGGGAAGTCAATTTTTTTCTGAATTTTATCCTAATTTTGGTCAGACGGGAAATCCGTTTTGGGGGTTTCTAACATTCAGAATTCAAACCTAAGGATCTAGGGGTCAAAGTGATCTCAAGTAACATCGTGTTTTGTGCAATAAATTTTTCTCTTTAGGGTCACATCCGAAGGGACAATCATAGGGACATTTCCGAAGAGACAATTCCGAAGCGACAATTTATTCATTTCTTTCTCATGGTTTATTGCACAAAAAACGATCTTGAAAAGGGATTACAAAGACTCCAAGATCAAACCGACCAGTCACGAAGTATCTTAAAAGATATTCTAAATGATATGTGGTTGATGCAGGGCTGGAAGGCTAGGCTCCCCGCGATATGACAATCTAGATGGATTGAAGACGCGGAGTGGGATGATCCAACTTCGGAGAGACCGGCGACTAGGTGGTTACAGTCATCCGTACTTAGTGTGGGTCCCGGGTTTATCAAGGGTATATAGTGCAATGACAGTTATATCATGATGTGCGCGTGTGTGAGAGTCAATCTAGGTGATAGAGAAAATAGAGATTTTTTTTTGAAAACTAAAAGAAAACAAATAATGGCCGCACCAAGTGGTTGCCTAAGTTTCTCCCAAATTAGGAAGACTCAGGCCGTCGTAGTTCCACATAAAGAGAGAGAGAGAGAGAATTAAATTAATTAATTACAAAGCCCGAGTCAATCAATGACCGGTAAAAATTAAAATAATTCAATCTCACGCAAGTATATGAGTTCAAGTAATTAATAATTACTCTATCTTGCAAAATAAATTTAATACAAGCAAAAATAGAAATATTAATTTATTTTGACTTTTTCGAATTTTTAAAACTTTTCTGTAAGTTTTTTTTTTTTTTTGAGCAGTCAACTTTTAAAGAAAAATCAACCAAGCAAAAGTTCCATGCTTGACGGCTAAGTTTTCTGATTTGGAACAATGTCTCGTGTGGGACTACCTTGTCCCGCGCTGGACAAGCATTCGGACATAATAATTTTTTTTGATAAAAACAGTACAGAAAATTCCGAAAAATTCAGAAAAAATCAATTTTTTTTTCTTTTTGCAGGAAATAAGAAAAGGTTGATAATACTCAATTGTACCGCAAGTATAACCCTCTTAATTAATTGTCCCCAGCAGAGTCGCCAAACTATAGCGATGCGATTTTTATATGAATAAAAGAGTCGCCACTTATTATTTATTTAGGAAAACAATAAGAAAAATATTTTTCATATTTTTAAAGAGATTCGAAGGTTCGGAGGTTAAGTTATGGAATGGGAAGGTCGAGGAGCACCCATTCCACCCAATTCGGAGATCGGTCTTGCCAACTGAGTATTATCAATCAAACAATATTTAAATAAGAAAACCCTAATTAATTTCTTAATTAGGAATATCGGGTTGTATGCTTCGAGATCGCCTTTATGGATTGAAGGGACTCTAGGCTAACCCTTTTTTATGGGATTACACTACTGTAAAAAACAATTAGAGGGGTTGAGAAGAAGAATGGGAGTTTACCTTGTGCTTAAGGAGTATTTGATTTAGAACATGGTTCTAAGGTGTTTTCTCGGTCGAGAAATTATTTGGACAGAGCTTCGCCTTGATTCTAGGCTTGAGCCTCGATGTTCGTCAATCAACAAGGTTGATGGACGAATTTGGGTGTTTTGTTTATGAGTGATTCGCATGAATCTTTCGAGAGAGAAACCAGTAAATTTTAGGGGGTTTCACAGTCGTGAATTAGGGGACCGACCGTCCTCTGAAATACTGAAAGCCATCAAGTATTTATAGAGGTTTTAAGAGGTAAAGGTGGATTGGGATACCTCCCAAGGAAGCTTCCAGAACTTAAATATCATTAGAGAACCGGATTTGATAAGATTTATAAAGAAAAGAGGTTGAGACTAAGAAGGAAAGTGATTCTGCACATCCTGCAGAGGGGTTGTCTCGCGCGAGACACGCCTGCTCCGCGCGGGACAACTAATCAATTGACCATTTTGTCCTCTTCAGTTATTCCGTTAGTCAATTAGGTCAAAACTAATGAGATTAGTTAGAAACTTAACGAAACATGACTGAACTAATATGCTTTCATCAAAACACAAAAGAGAGATGAAGAGTAGTGTAATCATGTAATTATTGGTTCAGAATGGGGTGTCTACACCATCCATATTTATAAACTTCCAAAATTCCTTAATGAAATTATAGTTGGAGGTTAATTATTCCAAAACTTTAAAAGTCTCATCTTGTAGTACCTCTAAATTAGCGAAAGTCACATTTTCATTTACATAATGCACAATTTTTTTTATAAGCACTCCTTCTAAATATTTGTGTCATTTGTCAGTATCAATAACAATAGGATCTAACAACTTATTTTAATAAATCCTATTGTTTTTATCTTTGTAACATTACTCACATATTCTTCTAATAGATTTTTACAACTTCTTTCAAGAAATCCTATAATTTTAGTTCTTGTGACATTTATCAACGTTTACAACAATAGAATTCAACAACTTCTTTCAATAATCTCTATTGTTTTTATCTTTATGACTTTTGTCACTATTGACAATAATATAATTTAACAACTCCTTTCGAGAAGCCCTATCATCTTTGTCAATACATCATTAGTAAAATGCAACGTTAAATACTACATATTTCAACGTTCATCTTCTCAACTTAGTTCCATCAAACTATTCAGTTTTCTCAGTATGATTCTTGTGAGCCATAAGAACGTCAAAAACTACACCTTTCAACGTTTATTTTCACAATTTAGTTCCTACAAACTTTTCAATTTTTCTCACTATTATTCTAATGAACCATGAGACATACATCACCCATTGTATAAAAACTAGGAGTAGCGTCGCTACAACTATTTTACCCAATTTTCGCAACATCCTTGATGTTAATCCGCTAGTTCATTAAATGTTTTTTTTTCTTTTATAAACTGTTATGTTCCGAAAATTTTATCTCCATTTGCACATAAAATATTTTGATCTCCACCGTCCTGATTGTTTTTCTATGAGTCTAGAACTTGCTCAACAAATTTGAGCTCGATCCGACGGTTAATGAATCAGAAATTGCTATTTTTACCACATCTAGTCATTGCAAAAAACATGCTGAAATTTCTTTCCCTCCTTCTCTTCCATAGTTTTTCATCTTTTCTCTTGTGGCCACCGCTCCACCGAATTTCTCAAATATATAATCCCGTTTCAAATAGGGATTAGTCTTAAAATTGTTAGACAAAATCTTACAATGAGCACAAAAGGAGAAAGAATTACAATATAAATTTGAACAAAGAGAAAATCGTATAATCATCGTCTTGATTTGCCTTACTACGAGCTGTGTGTGACACTCTCTCCTTAAGAATAATTCACCCCCTCACTAAAAGTACTCGAGTCTTCCATGGACATTAGTCTCCCATAATATAACGGATGAAACAGATGGAACTCCGTACTTAATCCTTTCGACGAATTTCTTTATACTTTGACAAAATCACCGTATCATTGTATACTATTATAAAAGGTCAAAGAAAGAAGAAGAGCAAATTGGAAACGAGAAGATGGAGAATTGATGGGGAAAAAAGAATAAATATATTTTGTTGTGTGTTTTCAACACTTATAGCTCCACCAACTCTCCCATTAATGCCCAATTAATTTTTGTATTAATATGATATCATTATCATGTATTCATGAGATTTAATTCAACACTTTTTAACCCAATGATAAGCCCGGACCTTTCAAAACGGGCCCAAAGCTCGATCTGGTCCAAGGGCCAAGTACGACGTGGCCTATCCAAGAACGTGAACGCTTAGATCGCTAGAGTCAAGACCGCGGGCATCATGGCCGCAAGAGTCGAGATCGTGATAATAAGAGCCGCCAACGAGTTGACCGTGTCAGCCATGATCGTGATAAACAAGACCGCGTCAATCATGATCGTGATATGTAAGACAGCGTTAACTATGTTGAGCACGGTCTCATACCAGACTCTCCGTTATTCAACTAGACTCCCGGTTAAAGTCAAAGCTAGTGAGACAAAGGCATGTACCTACAGTGACGCCATGATCCGGCTTATCCTCATCTCATTAAATGGTGGCTCAGGCGCCATCAATGCGCATATGGCACCGCACCAACTAGCGCCTGCCATCTCTGTCCTTATCTAATCAAAGACATCCCTCTGCAGTAAATCTTACTTTATTGTACGAGTCCAATAGGCGCGGACACATGTCATAGGTAAAAAAGACAAAGATATCCTCCAGAGCTGACAACATCATCAGCTCTCACTTGCTATAAATATTAACCCTTATCCCCATAGACAAGGCAAGTGAAAAAATCCATTGTAAACCATGTTATCTAAATCCTAGCACACAACTCACTAAGACATCCAAGTCTTATTCTCAGTTATTAATCCTCAAAGATCTTACTCTCACACCCGAGGGCCTGAGCTGGATTAAACTCCGGCTTGCTCTCTAACGGTAATTCGTGTCTTTGTTGTGTTATAGGTACAAACTTCATATACAAGCCAGATATCCCTATACAGTGAAACCCAGAAAGTCGTAGCGTCATCAGTGGTTCAATTGCCGGGAAACGTCTAGTTTTCTTGTGTAATTTTGTGTCTTTGTCGTAACAAACACCTTTTCCAAGCACTTTTCTTTTCTTCCCTCGAAAAATGACTGGCATTCCTCTTCAAAATGTCGGTTTTCTTACTCCTCTTGGTAATAACCAAGCTTCTCCCTCCCAACTCAATCATGCCAGACCAAGCACCTCTGCCTTTAATAGATTGGTTGGCCGTTCTGTCAGTCAAGGGTCTCTTACTCCTTCTCAAAGATACCTTAAGGAAAAGCTAGAGGCTGCTTGTAAAGAAAATGCCCCCCAAAATCCAAGTCCAAAAAACCCCACCTCTCATATCACTCCTGAATTAATACTCAAGAGAAACCAAGCTCTAGCTGAAAGGGCTAGGCTCGTGGTTACGGCCATGGCTATAAATGATGCCCAGATCTTGTTGGTTGAGTTAGAAGCCAACAGTGTTGTCCCCTTAGAGGAAGGTTCCCACAGGTTCACCCAAAGAGTTCCCACAATATCTGTATCAAGTCAAGATAGGGGACAAAAAGGTTAGAACCAACCCTCGTTGACCGAGGTCACGAGGAGGACTTGGATGAGGAGATAGGAGAGGGAGCAAAATCTACTCCTCTCTCTGAGAAATCCAAAGCACGACCCGTGGCTAAAGCCAAGGGGAAGGCCGTGATTTCTCCCTCCAAGAAACCAAAAATGGATAGCACGAACCCCCAAATTTTATGGCGTTCATGCACCAAATGTGGGATACCCACCAACAAGGCTCCACGAAATGTGGTCGCACCATGGATGTCTTTGCACACGAGATTGCCAGCGCGCCAATCCAAAGGGGGAAACTTCCCCAAATAGAGACATATATGGCTCCACCAATGCAAAGTGCCATATGGGGAGGTTTGAAGGACAAATGGCCCTATTCTCCTCAGGTGAGGTCGTGATGTGTAAAGCCCTAGCTGCTTCCTTCACGGGCAAGGCTTTGTCTTGGATGTTGGCCCTTAAGCCCAAGTTCCTCAAAAGCTATAATCAATTCAGGCATAACTTCTTAGACTCTTTTGCTGGAGCAGGTGAGCCTCAAGGCCAAAAACTGATCTTATAAGAGTCAATCGGTTCATAAAGATGTCCGAGCAAATCGTAGACCTGTCCGAGAGCGATATCCAGCTCTGCTTTGAGGGCGATCTATCCTCCACTTTCTTAAAAATGAACTTTGCCTCGGACAGGCCCAAAAGTGTGGAAGATATGTATAAGAGAGCCTCTGCTATTGCCTCAGCAGAAGAGCCCAATGAGCTAGCTGCCCGCAGGCCGGGCAAAGAAAGAATAAAGCATATGCAAGATCTCGGCCAAGGATCAGGTCGCGGTCACGGCTATGGGAAAAATAGAAACCGTAACACTGATAAACTCAGAAGGTTGGCGGATGAAACAGTTTATACACTCCTGACTGCACCGCGAGCAGTAATTCTGAAAAACCATGGAAGCTCCTCCTCCTCCACCAATAGGCCGAAGGCCAAGTGAGAGGAGCAGGGCTAAGTTTTGTGACTACCACAACGATCACAGTCACAACACTGAGAATTGCTTCCAGCTGAAAAGGATTATTCAGCAAAGAATCAATAATGGCGAGCTGGCCAAATGGGTAAAGGGTGATAATAGCAACAACAATTCTAACACCAGAAAGAAAAGAGAGAGAGAGAGAATAATGATGAGGACGAGCAAGGGACCTATGACATTAATTTTATAGGAATAGAGGCTCCCTCCAACAAGCAATTATACCATCATATTAAGACGTTAGAAAAGGTCTTCTTGATTCCTCTTTTGGCTCCAGAAGAATAGCAAGAGATAGGATTCAAGCAAAGTGAGTTGGCCTCCACTCTCTTCCGTTCCACCCAGCCTCTAACCGTCAGAATGAAGATTTCGCGGGCAAACATCAGCAGAGTCCTCATTGACACTGGCGCGGCCAAAGACATTCTCTATTACCATAAGTTGGTGGAAATGAAAATGTCTGAAGCCCACCTTACTCCCTACACCGGTCTACTTGGGGGATTTAATAACCATACTGTCCGCGTGAAGGGAGCAATAGACTTTGAGGTGACCGTAGGGGAAAAACCCCAACAAAAAACTGCCAAAGTCACCTTCATGGTGATAGATCTGCAATCCTAATACAACGCCATACTCGGCATCACTGCCCAGGCCGTATTGGGAATCGTAGCATATGTTCCCCATTAAAGGTTAAAATCCAATACTACGGGTGAAATCGCGGTCATCAAAAACCAGCCCGAGAGGTTTCTCCGGACATTGGAGGAGAAGAGGATGAAGAAAAGTCAAGCCTCCTGCTCGCAATTGGATGAGGAAGCAAAGCGGAGCAAAGGCAAAGACAAATGCCCGCTACCCGAGTTTGTGGGTATGCTCTCCTTCCATTCCACCAAAATAGAGCTCAAAAAGAGCAGAAAGGCGAAGAGAATAGCTCCAGTTACTAGAGGCTATGTTGATAGGGGAATCTTGGGAGACATAGACCGAGAAATCATTTATTCCATATCCGCTCTCCCTGTAGGAAGATCCACCCCACCACCGATCATTATTGACTCCCTCCACAATCGGGAAATCAGCGATATGCGTCCTAACGATGATCTCGAGGAGGTGGTAATTAATATCCACTATCCCGAGCAAAAAGTTAAGGTCAGCATGGAAATTCATCCGAAGGAAAGAAAAATCTCGATCAAATTCCTTAGAAAAAATAGTGATGTGTTCGCATGAAAAGTGGAGGACATGCAAGGTATCAGCGAGGACGTGATTGTCCATAAACTCAATGATAGATCCACCTTCAAACGTATCCATCAAAAATCAAGATACTTTTCCCTGCAGATGGAGATCACGATCAAGGAAGAGGTTGAAAAGCTAATTAAGGCAGGAATAATTGAAGAAATATCATATCCTAAGTGGCTGCCCAATGTTGTTATAGTGAAAACTTCCAATGGAAAATGGAGGATGTGTGTTGACATCACAGATCTCAACAAAGCTTGCCTAAGGGATTGTTTCCCTCTTTCTCAAATTGACCGCTTGGTAAACTTTATAGCCGAGCACAGAGTTTTGAGCTTTATAGATGCATACTCTCGTTACCACCAGATCAAAATGGCTCCTGAAGATTTTGCCTTCGTAGCTTTCATCTCCGCGGGCAAAACATACCGTTACACAATGATGCCTTTTGGGCTAAAAAACGTATGAGCCTGTAGCGATGCGAAAAAAAATCAGGTTTTTCGAACTACTTGTTTTTGTTATAGAGTCGCCTAAAAAGGAAATATAGAAAAAACCATTTTTGAAAAGATTTTGGGCTCGGGGCTTAAGTGATGGATTTGGAAGGTCAAGGAGTACCGCATCCACCCAATCCGAAGATCGCTCTTGCTAAAGAGGGGTTTTCAAATAAAAGGCATTTGAATAAACAGATAAAAGGTCTCCATTTAACTAGGTTAAATAGAATATAGGATCGATTGCTTCGAGACCGTCCCCATGATTTGGAGAGGCTCTAGGACGATCCTAGATTCAATGTATTATACCACTCTAATGATCAATTAGAAAGAAGGAAGATTACCTTTTGTTTGAGAAGAGATTTGAACAGAGTTTTGACTCAACCCTAGATTCGAATCTTGATGCAGACAGAGCTTCGCCTCAATCCTTGACTTGAATCTCGATGTTTGTTAACCAACAAGGTTGATAAACAAACTTTAGGTGATTTAGGGTGATTTTGTAGGAATCTTTCAGGGAGAGAAACCAACAAAGTGTGTGTATGTATTGTGTTCTATGATCGGAAATCGTGGACTTCCAACCTAGAATTCTGGGCCCCTGAAATACTGGAAGTCACCAAGTATTTACAAGTGTTTAAGAGGTAAAGGTGGATTGGGATACCACCCTAGGAAGGTTCCAGAACTCAAATATCATTGGAGAACCGGATGATGATAATATTTATCAAGAAGAGAGTTTGAAATCGACGAGGAAGCTGGTTCTGCACGCCTGCAGAAGATTAGTCTCACGCGAGACACGCCAGTCTCGTGTGAGACAAGGCTGCTCAATGGATACTTCTGTCCTTCCCTCGTTATCTCATATGCAGTTTAGTTCAAACTAATGGTCGTTAGTCAAAACTTAACGAAACATGACAAAATGGTGGATTTCTACTCCTAACTCAAAGACGAGACTTAGAGTGGTATAACTCTGCTCCGATGGGTTCAGAATGGGATGTCTACAGAGCCACCTACCAAAGAATGGTCAACATCATTTTTAAAGACCAACTAGGCAAAAATCTTAAGGCCTACATAGATGACATGGTCATAAAAACAAAGGAGAATTCCCATGAGCTCGACGTGGCAAAAACTTTCTCCAACTTGTGCCGCAACAACATGAAGCTGAATCCCCTCAAATTTTCCTTTGGGGTAAAAGCGAACAAATTTCTAGGGTTCATGGTCAATCAGTGTGGAATAGAGGCAAACCCAGAAAAAATCCAATCGCTCTTAGACATGAAACTGTTGGTGTAATGCCCTAGGCATTTAGTTATGTTTGACTTATAATCTAAACCGCAATGTAATCGTCTTTATCATTTATTATAGAGAAAGTTTTATTTGGTTCATTATATGTTTACATGTTTATTATATTGAACTGCGTCCCTAGTTATTGTGAATAACTAGTATAAGTTGGTAATAAATAATCATGGAGATGATTATATGCATGTGATGCACATTACACTTATGGATACTTGCTAGAGAACAAGTATTGTACATGACCTACCGATGAGATTTATAAAATGGTCAATGGGCATATATGTCATGATTAAATCTCGTGATAGTAGTGTCATTGAATCCTTTGAACCTGAGATTATCATCGTCTTCCACATGATGAACGTCGTGTTTGATATAGTCTAACACTATCTTTAACTGGATAGCAATAAGGGCTATGTTGGCACGATTGGATTCTTGTAGGGAAGAATGATAAGTCAAGACGAGATTTGTCCCTCTCGTTGAGAGAGATGTTTGCTCGATCCCCTCGTTGAATGATGTTGATGAAATATGTGGCCACACTCAAGTGATTTGATAGAGATCAAATGCATTTGTATTATCAACATATTCGGAATCAAGAAAGCATTGAACATGTGAGTTGACGTGGACCATGACTCGTGTTCAATTGACATCGTAGACAAAGGAATTGTGACATTTGATCTATCGAGGAATCAAGCCTTGATGTTATATTAATTGAGTGGATATAATGGTTTGCTAGAAACCACTTATGTCTTGTGAGGTCGATGTTTCGACTCACTACCAACATAATATAATTCATATTGGGTCACACACAAAGAACGAATTTGATTCTGGCTGAAAATCTTGGAAATTGGGGAATGGCACGACTCATGCCCTTGGGCATGACTCGTGACATTATGCAGAATGACTGCGTTTTGAAATCAAGGGCTGGCTCGTTGACCTTTTGACTTTTGGGATTGATCACGACTCGTGCCCTTGGGCACGAGTCGTTCCCTTAATCTGGATGAGTGCAAAAATTATCACGAGTCGTGATACGAGTAAAAATTGGCTTGGACCACTCGTGGCTGCCTAGAACGACTTGTGGCACGAGTCGTGCCCAGGAGCACGAGTCGTGCCCTGAGCGAATTTTGACCAGTCCGCGTTTCCTTTGGCGATTTGGTTTTGGTTTAACAAGGATTCCTACCCTAATATGATTAGGGATTTATATGTGATATAAATACAATTCTTTGGCTGCCATAAACCTCTCCCTACATCATTGTTCTAGGTTTATGAAACTCTAGATTTTGATTATTGATTAAGAATCAAAAGCTCCCAAATAATTCCATTGTTTTGGCTTTGATTATTGAATATTGATTCAATAATCAAGAGGATCATCTAGCAATCCTACAAGAAGCGTTCTTGGTTCGTTCGCGTGTGGATCACCATTAGAGGGAGGTTGCTTTATCTCCTAAGGCTTGAAGATCTCCATTGATTGATTCATCATCAAGGTTGAACAAGGAAGATAAAAGATTCGACATTAAAATTCTAAAGCTTGAATTTTGAGATCTGTTTTGACAAACTTGATCGTATTCAAGGTATGTAATTCTATTTCATGTTTCTAATCTCTTCATGCTAGACGGATCTAAGGGCTTGGATTTTGTTGTTATTCTAAGTTCTTCCGCTGCGTTTATAACCCCAAAACCCAACAGTGGTATCAGAGCCGTGTCTTGCCATGATTAGGATTGAAATTGGCATGCTAGATTTAATTTGAATATTTGCTATCCATGCTATATGAAATAGATCTAGATTTTATGTGTTTTTTTTTTTTTTTGAAAAACAAGTATATGAGATATGCCATGGTCATGATTTATGATGAATTAATATGATTAGTTTATCACATAGGTTATAGATCTGTTTAATATGATTAAAGTAGATTGGTAAATTCTCAAAATTGGATCAAAGTGTTTGTATGAAATTTTGTGAAGCCCTATGTTCATGATTATGTACACATAAGATTTATGTTACAACCATGCGATATTTGTTATGTATAAAACCTTCTCAAATATTTAAGTTTTATGTCATCCCTTGATTAGAACACTTGTGATATTTTAGGGTATTTTGATGTTGTTTCGACTCAGTTGGGTGCATCATTATATCTTAATTTGTGATCAAGATGAGATAATGGTTGATGTAGTTTTGACTCAGTTAGGTGCATCGTTTCATGTCTCATACGTTTGAAAAAGGTTTTGACTTAATTGGTGCTTTCAAATGAGATTTGACCCAAGGCATAGATGAGATTAAAAACATGTTTTTGACATATGATGTCTAAGGAATCTCATAAAAGAACTAAGAGTCATATATGATATGATTGATGTTATCTACCTAAATAGCTTGATTTCGGGCATTGGCTTAGTTAAAGCAAAATCAAGTGAAATATGGATCTTAGCCTACTATGATTATATGATACATGTTTGTATTTGAAGGTATATAATTTAGTGGGAGTATTTATGAAATACATTATTTGCTCTTAGATGATAAATGTGTTGATACTTATGTGTTTCATTATTTGCATATTTTATTGTAGTAATGGCAAATCACAATAATCAACCCCTGTCGCTGCGATCAGTCCTTGAGAAGGACAAGCTCGAAGAGAATGGTACAAACTATTCTGATTGGATCAAAAGCCTAAGAATTGTTATAAGGCAAGAGAAGAAAATGTACGTTCTCGACGAACCCGTTCCACCTCCACCTGCTGCCAATGCTTCAAGGACAGATAAGGATGCTCACAAGAAACATGTAGATTATTCTAATGATGTGACATGCCTTATGCTTGCCACCATGTCTAAGGCCCTTTAGAAGGATCTTGAGCACATGGAAGTTGCTTTTGATCTAGCCGAGCGCTTAAATAAAATGTTCTAAGTGCAAGCTAGACAAGAGAGGTATGATGTGGTTAAAGCCCTAAATGCATGCAAGATGCAAGAGGGGCAGTCGGTTGGTGCTCATGTCCTTAAGATGAAGGGTCACATTGAGCATCTCGAAAGGCTTGGTAATCCAATGAGTTTGGAACTAGCCACGGATACGATACTGAATTCATTGCCTGAAAGTTATGGTCATTTTATAATGCACTTTCACATGAGTGGCATGGATAAGAATCTCTCGGAATTGCATGCGATGCTTAAGACCACAGATAAGAGTATCAAGAAGCCTGGAACGACAAACGTGTTAATGGTTAACAAAGGAAAAGGGTTCAAGAAAGATGAAAAAGGTAAGCAAGTGTTGCTAAACCTAAGGCAAAAGTTGCCGTTGCCGGAGAGGCTCCCAAAGTGTCTCAAAAGGATGGGGTTTGCTACCATTTCCAAGAGGTTGGTCATCGGAAGCGCAACTGTAAGGCTTACAAGGAAGGCCTAAAGGCGAAGAAGGGCAATACGATTGCTTCTGATTCAGGTATTTATATGATAAATATTTTCTTTTCTGTTTCTAGTTTATGGGTATTGGATACCGGATGTGGATCTCACATTTGTTTAAATGTGCAGAGACTAAGGAATAGGAAGCTAATCAAACAAGGTGAAGTTGACCTACGTGTGGGGAATGGAGCAAGAGTTGCTGCATTAGCCGTAGGGACATATGATGTAACTTTACCTAGTGGCTTATGTAAGTACCCAAATCTGGCTCATGCCTTCCGGTTAATTTTCCCGACAATTTCGGTAAGTTTTCTGGTAATTCCCCAGACCTTCCCAGCGTTCCGGAAACATTCCAGAACTGTTTTTTATTAAATAAGGGCTGAAGGGGATCCTTCCTAATTAAGAAACACGTTTTTCTTAATTAGGAAGGAGGGTTCTAGAATTTGCCACCTTGCATGGTTCTAGAATGCTGAGTCATTCAGGATAAGCCCGCACGGCTGCATTAGCTCGCTGCTCTTAGCCGCACGGCTTCATTAGCCTTATCCAGACTGCCTATAAATAGAGGCCTCCTCTACCCATTTCAAGACACAACATTACCACCCCAAAAACAATACACCCACAATCAGTCACTCCCAAGACGTGAAGAATATTGGTGAAGGCTCAAGAAGGTGAAGAAGAAGCTAAAGAATCCATCTCCCTCCTCCTTGAAGACCCAAGATCAACCTCTCCTCCTAGCTCCGTCCGAAGAAACAAAGGAAGCCATTGGTAACCTCGCACGCCCTAACCTTGCATTTTAATTAATATACTTGCTCATTGCATTCATATATATTGCTTGGGACTTGGCATTCATAGTAAAAGATCATATCTTTATCATCCTCTTCCCCTTTTGCATACATTAAGACATCATTTGTCATAAAAATGTAGTCTTTTTCATAAAGGTGCATCCTTTGCACCTAAAACCCCCATTTTCAAATAAAAATATCATTTTTATGCATCATTTGCACATAAAAATCCAATCTTTTCAATAAAAATGCATCCTTTGCATTCAAAAACCTTTTCCAATGCATCATTTGCATAAAAATCCTATCTTTACGCATCACTTGCATAAAGATCATTTCTTTCAATCAAAAAGCATCATTTGCTAAAACCAAAAATGTCATCTTTTCATTAAAGAGTCATTTTTCATCATGCATTTCCCCTTTCCCCCAACCTTGGAACGGACCGGTGTAAAAGATCCTATCTTTACATCGTTCCTTCCATTAAAGGTTCACGATTTCTTTGAAAAGGGATAACCTTGAACCCTATATCTCCGATTATCGCTTAAGAAAGAGTATGAAGCATCTATATGAGCTCGACCGTCTTAAAGCGTAGGATTGATGGGCTAAGGACCCTCCTTTTCTAAAGAACCTCATCTTTGACCAAAAGAGAGTCATTCTCTCGATCACGCAAGTCCCGAGGGTCCCGAGGTTAAAAATGCGATGATCACAAGTCACAAGATGAGGACGGGATCATAATCCCAAATACATAAAATTCCAAGGAATCCCGAGCGACAACCAACAAATGGTTTGTACGTCCGGAAGACAACTTGGGACATCCCCCCCCCCCCTTTTTCTCAAACACATGCACACAAGAAAGTACGCAAGTAAGCACGATTACTGAAATCTTGGGAGACTTGCTCCGGCAAGGCACTTTGGGTGAACGCCAAACGTTCTTCCCAAGGGGTAACTTAACCTCCGAACCCAAGTAAAAACCTTTTTTTCAAAGTTTTGAGGTAATCAAAATGGCGTGGCGACTCCGTTTTTCAAATAACTCGGATGTCTTCAAACTCGCGTGAATCCAACAAAATTTGGGCACACATTCACAGTTTGGCGACTCCGCTGGGGAAGACCCAAAGGAGAAAAGCTTTTATTTTCAAAACAAAAAAAATCGATACTCGGTATATAGGTGGAAACCACTTACCCTTCCTGTACACTCCCTGACGTGGGAGTTGGGATAACCGGTGGTTTAACAATCCACGTACCAGTATCCCTTTTCGAAAAAAAAATTTTTGAAAAAATAAAAGAAAGCTTTTCCCTTTGAGCGGGTTAGACTCACGTCGCTGATTTCATTAATCGTGCTTGCTTTCTTTACCTTGCATTGCATCATTTGCATCTTGGAATCTGTGCATACTTTGAAACGGGAAACAACCCGAAAAATAGCAAAAGGAGTGGAACTCGGAAAATTGATCCATGCGGTCGTACGGCTCAATCCTCATTGGATTCTCGACCGGGCGACCTCATGGCAATTCCACCAGAAAATCATGGTTAACTGGGCGTCCTAGCGGCTTGGGGCTACTCGGCTCCATGATCGACGGGCTCCCGAAAAATTTACGTGCTTACGTGTTGCATTCTCCCCGTCCCGAAAATCATTCCTTTAAAACACATTTACGAAAATCTCTGTTTTAACTCAAAAAGGAACATTTTTAGGAGACCGCACACTACGCGCACGATATATCTGTACACTTTTGCACGCACGTCCTTCAAACCCGAGGGTGGTTCCAGCTGCAGCCACGGACGGCCTTACGATGCTCCCGGGCGCGCACGGAATCATCCCAACCTCCCCATGGCGGCCGGTGTCGACCAATGCACGGTCCGTGTCACACGTTTCAAAAAACCGTGACTTTTGGTTGGTTTTTGGTCTAGTCCGTGTCATATAGCCCGGCTTGCATACCCTCGTAAAGGTCAAGCCTTAGTTCATAACGGAAGAAGAACTACGCCAAAATTCCGACAAGGAAAAATTGGCGAGATCTCAACTCCGACATTGACTATTGACCTTGACCTGCACGAAATGCGTAAGAGTCAAAACCGAGTCTTTGCCAACAAAACAAAAGATCTTTCGCTCAAGCGAAATTCTGCTAAAATTCCGACAAGGAAAAATTGGCAAGATCTTGACCCGCATTGACTTCGATTCTAACTCACGCCCGCGTATGCAACGAAGTTCAATGTGACACCGTGTCATCCGGCTTTTACCGCCCGACCCATGCCTATTATATTCTCGGACATTACCGAAAGTCAAAACGTCATTCGCTCAAGCGAAATTACGCAAAGATCCGTCAAGGCAGAGACGAGACTTTCCCGGTATTGCCTTAACTATAATCCGCATCGCTCGTGCGTTGAAAGTTCCTATGACCCGCTAGACCCGTTAGGAGCGTTCTTTACTCTCGGTCGGTGGGATCCGCGTGCCCTATAGGACCCTCGCCCGGGCCGCCCACCCCGGGAGGTCGAAATACGGGTGGAATACGAGGGGCTTATAGACGTAGTGACGGAACCCACCGATCCAGGATCTAGAGTAGTTGCGAAAAGAAGGGCAAACCCCTTTTCCAACCAAATAGAAATAAATAAAAGACATTGTTTTAAGTAAATTTGAACAATTAATGTAATCATAATTGCATTTTCCTATCTCTGATATCCCTAATCGAGACCTCCTCGGTCCGGTTTCCGATTTTCTATCTCGACCTTTCACGGTCAAATCTCTAATCGAGACCTCCTCGGTCCGATCTCCGATTTTCTATTCCGACCTTTCATGGTCAAATCCCTAATCGAGATCTCCTCGGTTCGATTTCTGATTTCCTATTCCGACCTTTCATGGTCAAACCCTAATCGAGACCTCCTCGGTCCGATTTCCAATTTTCTATTCCGGCCTTTCATGGTCATATTCCTAATTGAGACCTCCTCGGTCCGATTTTCGATTTCCCATCTCGACCTTTCATGGTCAAATCCTTAATCGAGACCTCCTCGGTCCGATCTCCAAATTTCAATCTTGACCTTTCAAGGTCTCATCTTTTCCGATCAATTAGGATTAGGAGAAAATGTGTTTTGAGTAAAAACTTAAGCGATAAGTGCATGTTACTTGAGCCTTTAGCCTAAACACTTACCTCCAAGTCTAAATCTTACCTACCTTACCTATCCCCGAGCCTAAACCTTGCCCTTTCCCGCAGCGAGAAAGAAGTGGGCTAGAATACCGGGTCGGCGGCTTTTCGTAAAACCTTAGGTTCGCACAGGTTCATCGGCTCGAGAGTCGAATGGCAGTATTTGACAGAAAACGGTGAGGGTGCAGGAATCGAGATGGTTAGGAAGGAAGAGTTAGTCCCGGCTTTGGAAAGCGCCCATAAGGTTCATCAGGAACAGCAAGCCATGCTCATTGACGCACTCCGTCGTCATGGAGTTCAGTGTCAGCGATTGAGTCGAACGGTTCTCTCGGTGGTAGTCGAAGATGAGACTTTGGAAACAGTGATTTCAGTCCCTTCATCCTATGACCAAGACCCCCCTGCCTATAACCAATACCTTCCTCCATCCACATACGATCCCTTGCCAAGGACCACTCCTCCTCAGTCCTTTCCAACATCCCAGCTCATCCGGGCTCCATCGCCCTCAGCTCCTCAGAACGGATTGGGCTTCACCTCACCTGTTCCTCGGTTTCCGGCAATACACTGCCGGTTTACGCTCCGGCTTCGCATAATCAATTTGAGTTATGTGGCTATGTTCTGAAGCCCCTACACCCACCTGAGTGCGATCATGAGTTGCCAAAGGATGATTCAAGTCTCCAGCTGTCACCTACCGGGCTTAATGAATTCAGCCGTCAGTTTGCTACTATGTTTCCCTCCGCCGATAAAAGTCCTGTTGCGATTTCCAATAACTCGAGAGTCCCCGTTGACCCCCATGTGGCAATATTAATGGAGCAAGTGAAACAGATGCAAGAGAAGCTTGACCTCATGATGAGTATCAATACTCCCTTGACCCAAGATGTCGAACCAGGCAAGGAAATGACTCCACCGAGCATAACCCAATACCAAGCAACAACCGTACCTGGCTCAGCACCAGGAAAGAGTGTTGTAGCTTCCTTCAGCCAAATCCAACAATGGAACCAATTGGACAAAGAGAATCTGAGTTTTGAGAACAACAATGTCTCCCGAAAACCCCGCTCCCTTCATTTTGACAACATGGAGATGTCTTTAAGCAAGATGCTGGAAAAGCTGATGAAAGAAAAGCTGATAAAGCCATTGGAAAATTGGAAGCCCAGGAACCACAATGCTCAGTTGGATGAGTCTAAGCATTGTCTTTTCCATCAATACCCTGGGCACAACACTGATGATTGCACCTATTTGAGGCATGAGATCCAGAAGTTGATAGAAAATGGGAAGCTCGAGAACCTCCATGGGCCAAAAACAGAAAGCTATGGTAAGAGGTCGATTCGGGAAGTGGAAGGTCAGAAACGTCAGCCTGATAATTCTGGGATGCCCACGAGCAAAGTTTTCGATGATTTGGTGAAACGAGGTCTTCTCACACCTCTCGAGAATTATAAGCCAAGACACCCCAGTAGAGTTGACAGGGCCAAGTTCTGTGAGTACCACAAGCATTTTGGGCATGTGACAGACAAGTATGTGGATCTGAAGAAAGAAATTCAGTGGCTGATCTACGAAGGAAAGCTCAAGTTACCTGGCAGTCCAACCAGCGAAGAGTAGCTAGACTAGGGTCTACTTATCCTTAAGCAAGATTAAAAAAAAAAAAGAGAGAAAAATAGTCTCTCAGTCAACCTTCGTAGGTTCTAGTACTTTTCTCTTTCAAATCAAGTCCTCTACGGATATTGTATTTAATCTTCAATTTTCTATAAAAGAGTCTTCTTCTTTTCTTGCTAGACTTAAGACATTATTTGCACACCTACATTACGTTTAATGAAATGGTTTTATTTTATATGATCACTTGCATTGCTCAACAAGTAATCTCTCGAAATAATTCGCGTTCTGATTAATCGGTGTGAGAAAGTCAACCAATGCTCTCCCTATACACCTTCCTTACCCCACAAAAGGCCTCCATCAAGCCATACACTTTCCTTACTTCACAAAAAGGCCTTCATTAAACTATACACTTTCCCAATCATGCCCCCACCTTCATCTTGACCAAGTCAACGACGGCGGCAACATCAAGGGACAATAAAAGGCCACTCAGCTTCGAAAGATTGACCCCGTGTCGACAACGACCTAGGAGCCTGCCTTAGACCTCAAGGATATCAAGAAAGTTCAAGCAGAGGCTTGCCTTGGCCCTTAGGTGCTTCATAAAATAAAAAAAAATGTAATGCAAAAAGAGTAATGCCCAGCTAGACCGAAAATCCCTAAAAAGGGTAGTCTAGGCAAAAAACAGGGTTGCACATAAAAAAAAAAAAAAAGAAGAAAAAAATCTTAGTGCGAAAAAAGTAATGCCCAGCTAGGCTGAAAATTCCAAAAAAAGGGCGGTCTAGGCAAAAAACAGGGTTGCACATAAAAATAAAAGAAAAAAAATGAGGCCAAGGACCCAGCACCGCCCATCAAAAGCTTGACGGACAGGCAAAATCGAAGCTCGAAGAACAAAAGTTGTCGATAACAATGGGGCGGTCGAAGCAAAGCCAGAAGCATTTCATAAGCCTGTAGGCACGTGCAAATCCTTTCTCCCCCAATGAAAGAAGAAGCAATCAGAAGCAGCCGTCCAAGAATGACTTGGTCAAGGAATCATCTCGAGGCCCAAGCCTCACCATCCAATCTTTTCATCCGAGCCTTTTCACTAAAAGGAACCACAAATACCATGTCCCAAACACAGTCCGACCAAGGCCGAACTACGGCGACCTGAGCTCCTCACAATGAGGGGAACGTAGGCAACCAGCAATGGTCCGGTCATAAACATATCCAAATTCCTGAAAACCCGGTCTCATCAAATGACCTCTCCCATAGACACAGTCAGATTCCAGAAAACCCGGTCTCATCAATGACCTCTCTATACACAAACCTTTCTTTCACACCAACCAACCTTGATCCGTGACACTGGTTGACTTTCTCCTCATGATTAATCGAATGTTTGTTCATATCGAGATTAGTGGTTGAATAACCCGAACATCAATAAAGGGTTTTAAGCAATCTTGTGATCATTGTAAATAAAACAAGTTTTCAGATGTCTTGACAAGTCTTCCTTTTCTACATCTTAGGAAAAATAGTGCTAAACACTGATTTTCTGTCAGTAAGGGCTTCCATACACTTTTACAAACCCTTCTACGCTTATACTCTCTCAAAAGAGTCAAACCCAGGGCGAGTTCCGTGCCTACGTCGAAATAAGGCCATCAAAATAACACAAAATCGGGATCTATTCCCATCTTTCGAAAAATATGCCCCTGCATGTATAAATTTCTAAGAATCTTTTCTTTCACATCTTCTTAAGGTTGACTGATTGACTAAAAAAAAAAAAAAGGATAGGTTTTCCCTTTTCTGCTACAATTCGTATTAGGGCTGCCTCGAAACTCTTCAAGGTTGGGACTTTGTCCAAGCATTCCTTTAAACTGGGGCTTCTTTAGCCATTTTCGGGGTTCGCATCGGGTTCTTCACTAGGTCCCTAGATAGATTCGATTTTGGTCAGATCAACCTCAGGATCACTTTCGCAGTACCAAACATATTGGGATTTTTGCTAGGTCATCAGATTGGGGCTTCATCAAGTCACTTGTCCGTAACCTAAAACTTTGCCTACTCAGTTCATCCAACCGGGGCTTTGCCAGTGAAAGGATCTTTCCTTACTTCAATAAGATATAGGGCTTTTGCAGAGAATATTTCCTTAGACCGGGGCTTCGATAAGTTGCATCCATCCCTAGAAGAGAGGTTTGGTCACTTCAACATCTGCTTTGGTTGTAAAAGCCTGTCAGCATCAGCTTCAAATGCCAGAATGTGAGAAAGGAACATTCATCGAGACTCGAGGTTTAAACCCAGTCTCAGCCCAAGAGGGAAATCCAGTCCACGTTGACAACATCTCAAAGAACGGTTCGATCCGCGCCCAAGGGATACAACCCCACCTGCTTGAAACCCGTCTTAAACACATTCCATATGTACATCCAGACCCAGCCTCTACCATGTTTCCAAGAAAAAAATCACCCCTAGGCTCAAGTAACGTGCCAATTGCTAATGATAACATTTTCTCCTAAAAAGCGCCTCCGTTACTTCCGTTATAACGAGATAACACCAGGCGACAGTTTCCTAATTGTCAAAAAAAAAATCCAACTCTAGCTACCTCTATCACAGATTGAGAAGTATGCTCAAGTTTGTCCAGCTATAGCTACCTCTATCTACTCGATAGTGACGTAAGCTTTAGCTTCCTCAGGTGACAACCTCCATTAATTGTCAAAACCTCAAGGATCTTAGACATCGTTCCTAACTGTCTAGATGAAGTTTGAACTACGACCAAGGCTTGATTCCTCCGGGATACGTAGGTAGCCTTTCATAAAAGGTCCAGCCATCCGACCACATTGGTCACCTTTTTTCTTTCCCCATTCCTCAATGGTGCGTAAGCTTTTCATAAAAGTCCAACTATCTGACCACATTGGTCACCCCCCCTTTTATTTGGCACATTCCTAATAGGATCGGTCGTTTAACCTCCTAGGTCACCCCGTTTCCATCCTTATAGTAAGGGACCAGCATCTCTTTACAATTTTGCCCCTGAGGCTCAATTTTACAATTTTGTCCCCCGTAGGCCTGTTTTACCCTTTGTGCCCCTGGCATTTTCAATCATTTTCAATCATTTTCAATCAAATTTTCCTTCCAGTGCCCCCGAGGCTTATTTTACAAATTTACCCCCTCGTGGCTCATTTTACTTGCCTTTGGCATTTTTAATTCACTTCTTTTACAAAATTATCGGGTACGTTCAATTTCTTTTACAAAAAAAATTATCGGGTACATCCCACTTTCTTTACAAAAATCATTGAGTCCTTCTTACTTCTTTACAAAATGCAATCTCTCTCGCGATCTCCGTCATTGCAAGGTGGAAGAATGACATTTCGCTCTCTCTTTCGATCTCCGTCATTCCAAGGTGGAAGAATGACATTTCGATCTCTCTCGCGATCTCCGTCATTCCAAGGTGGAAGAATGACATTTCGCTCTCTCTCCTTCGATCTCCGTTATTCCAAGGTGGAAGAATAACATTTCGATCTCTCTCGCGATCTCCGTCATTCCAAGGTGGAAGAATGACATTTTGCTCTATCTTTCGATCTCCGTTATTCCAAGGTGGAAGAATAACATTTCGATCTCTCTCGCGATCTCCGTCATTCCAAGGTGGAAGAATGACATTTCGCTCTATCTTTCGATCTCCGTTATTCCAAGGTGGAAGAATAACATTTCGATCTCTCTCGCGATCTCCGTCATTCCAAGGTGGAAGAATGACATTTCGCTCTATCTTTCGATCTCCGTCATTCCAAGGTGGAAGAATGACATTTCGCTCTCTCTCGCGATCTACGTCATTCCAAGGTGGAAGAATGACATTTCGCTCTCTCTTTCGATCTCCGTCATTCCAAGGTGGAAGAATGACATTTCGATCTCTCTCGCGATCTCCGTCATTCCAAGGTGGAAGAATGACATTTCGCTCTCTCTCCTTCGATCTCCGTTATTCCAAGGTGGAAGAATAACATTTCGATCTCTCTCGCGATCTCCGTCGTTCCAAGGTGGAAGAATGACATTTCGCTCTATCTTTCGATCTCCGTTATTCCAAGGTGGAAGAATAACATTTCGATCTCTCTCGCGATCTCCGTCATTCCAAGGTGGAAGAATGACATTTCGCTCTATCTTTCGATCTCCGTTATCCAAGGTGGAAGAATAACATTTCGAACTCTCTCGCGATCTCCGTCATTCCAAGGTGGAAGAATGACATTTCGCTCTATCTTTCGATCTCCGTTATTCCAAGGTGGAAGAATAACATTTCGATCTCTCTCGCGATCTCCGTCATTTCAAGGTGGAAGAATGACATTTCGCTCTATCTTTCGATCTCCGTTATTCCAAGGTGGAAGAATAACATTTCGATCTCTCTTTCGATCTCCGTCATTCCAAGGTGGAAGAATGACATTTCGCTCTATCTTTCGATCTCCGTTATTCCAAGGTGGAAGAATAACATTTCGATCTCTCTCGCGATCTCCGTCATTCCAAGGTGGAAGAATGACATTTCGCTCTCTCTTTCGATCTCCTTTACTCCAAGTTGAAGGAATAACATTTCGATCTCTCTCGCGATCTCCGTCATTCCAAGGTGGAAGAATGACATTTCGCTCTTTCTTTCGATCTCCGTTATTCCAAGTTGAAGGAATAACATTTCGATCTCTCTCGCGATCTCCGTCATTCCAAGGTGGAAGAATGACATTTCGCTCTCTCTTTCGATCTCCGTCATTCCAAGTTGGAAGAATGACATTTCGATCTCTCTCGCGATCTCCGTCATTCCAAGGTGGAAGAAGGACATTTCGCTCTCTCTTTCGATCTCCGTCATTCCAAGGTGGAAGAATGACATTTCGATCTCTCTCGCGATCTCCGTTATTCCAAGTTGAAGGAATAACATTTCGATCTCTCTCGCGATCTCCGTCATTCCAAGGTGGAAGAATGACATTTCGCTCTTTCTTTCGATCTCCGTTATCCCAAGTTGGAAGAATAACATTTCGATTCAGTCAAAGCTTGAACTACGATCAAGGCTTGATTCCTCCGGGATACGTAGGTAGCCTTTTATAAAAGGTCCAGCCATCCGACCACTTCGGTCACCCTGTTCCTTCGTCGCTCCTCAGTGATGAAGTAATCCCTCATAGAGACCACCTTGGTCATTTCTAGCATGTCCCCAGTAGGATCAATTGCTTGACCTCCTAGGTCATTTTCTATTTTCCCCAGCAAGAGACCAGTTTTCTCTTCTCCCTTCCTCAGCGGATCTTATTCCGAACTACGGCCCGGCTTGATTCCTCCGGGATACGTAGGTAGCCTTCCAAAAGGTTCAGCCACTCGACCGTCTCGGTCATCTAATCCGTCTCGGCATTCGCCAGATCGGATCCTTTTCTATCGACAACCCCACTTGCCTTGCAAGTGACGTTGCCGAGGGGCTTCTGTAAGTACCCAAATCTGGCTCATGCCTTAGGTTAATTTTCCCGACAATTTCGGTAAGTTTTCCGGTAATTCCCAAACCTTCCCGGCGTTCGGAAACATTCAAGCTGTTTTTTATTAAATATGGGCTGAAGGGGATCCTTCCTAATTAAGAAACACGTTTTCTTAATTAGGAAGGAGGGTTCTAGAATTTGCCACCTTGCATGGTTCTAGAATGCTGAGTCATTCAGGATAAGCCCGCACGGCTGCATTAGCTCGCTGCTCTTAGCCGCACGGCTTCATTAGCCTTATCCAGACTGCCTATAAATAGAGGCCTCCTCTACCCATTTCAAGACACAACATTACCACCCCAAAAACAATACACCCACAATCAGTCACTCCCAAGACGTGAAGAATATTGGTGAAGGCTCAAGAAGGTGAAGAAGAAGCTAAAGAAGCCATCTCCCTCCTCCTTGAAGACCCAAGACCAACCTCTCCTCCTAGCTCCGTCCGAAGAAACAAAGGAAGCCATTGGTAACCTCGCACGCCCTAACCTTGCATTTTAATTAATATACTTGCTCATTGCATTCATATATATTGCTTGGGACTTGGCATTCATAGTTAAAGATCATATCTTTATCATCCTCTTCCCCTTTTGCATACATTAAGACATCATTTGTCATAAAAATGTAGTCTTTTTCATAAAGGTGCATCCTTTGCACCTAAAACCCCCATTTTCAAATAAAAATGTCATTTTTATGCATCATTTGCACATAAAAATCCAATCTTTTCAATAAAAATGCATCCTTTGCATTCAAAAACCTTTTCCAATGCATCATTTGCATAAAAATCCTATCTTTACGCATCACTTGCATAAAGATCATTTCTTTCAATCAAAAAGCATCATTTGCTAAAACCAAAAATGTCATCTTTTCATTAAAGAGTCATTTTTCATCATGCATTTCCCCTTTCCCCCAACCTTGGAACGGACCGGTGTAAAAGATCCTATCTTTACATCGTTCCTTCCATTAAAGGTTCACGATTTCTTTGAAAAGGGATAACCTTGAACCCTATATCTCCGATTATCGCTTAAGAAAGAGTATGAAGCATCTATATGAGCTCGACCGTCTTAAAGCGTAGGATTGATGGGCTAAGGACCCTCCTTTTCTAAAGAACCTCATCTTTGACCAAAAGAGAGTCATTCTCTCGATCACGCAAGTCCCGAGGGTCCCGAGGTTAAAAATGCGATGATCATAAGTCACAAGATGAGGACGGGATCATAATCCCAAATACATAAAATTCCAAGGAATCCCGAGCGACAACCAACAAATGGTTTGTACGTCCGGAAGACAACTTGGGACATTCCCCCCCTTTTTCTCAAACACATGCACACAAGAAAGCACGCAAGCAAGCACGATTACTGAAATCTTGGGAGACTTGCTCCGGCAAGGCACTTTGGGTGAACGCCAAACGTTCTTCCCAAGGGGTAACTTAACCTCCGAACCCAAGTAAAAACCTTTTTTTCAAAGTTTTGAGGTAATCAAAATGGCGTGGCGACTCCGTTTTTTCAAATAACTCGGATGTCTTCAAACTCGCGTGAATCCAACAAAATTTGGGCACACATTCACAGCTTAGTACTTGTTTTGAACAATTGTTACTATGTTCCGGATTTGAGTAGAAATATTATTTCCGTTTCTTGATTGGATAACGAAGGGTATAATTTTCTTATTGCGAATAAGAAGTTTTATATTTATTTGAATGATATGCTTTATGGTATTGCAAATTCATTTAATGGCCTTTATGTTATTGATGTTGATGAGAAACAAAATAATGTTGAAAATGTTTATCATGTAGACAAGAAGTCTAAACCGAATGACGTGAACAACATGTTCATGAGGCATTACCGGCTTGGTCATATAAACGAGAAACGCATCTCTAAACTCCATAAGGATGATATGTTAGACTCACATGATTATGAATCATATGAGATATGTGAATCTTGTTTATTGGGCAAAATGACCAAACCACCCTACACTAAGAGTAGTGAAAGGGCTAGTGACTTATTGGGACTAATACATATCGAAGTATGTGGACCAATGAGCAGCATTGCTAGGGGAGGATTTCGGTATTTCATTACGTTCACCGATGATTTATCTAGATATTGCTATGTCTATCTAATGAAGTCAAAAAGTGAATCGTTTGAGATGTTTAGAACATTTCAAAATGAAGTACAAAATCAACTTGGCAAAACTATTAAAGCACTTCGATCCGATCGTGGTGGAGAATATTTGAGCCAAGAGTTTAACAATCATCTCAAAAACTGTGGAATTGTTTCAGAGTTGACTCCACCCGGAACACCACAATGGAATGGTGTTTCCGAGAGGAGGAATAGAACCCTATTATATATGGTTCGTTCGATGATGAGTCAAGTTGACCTTCCTATATCCTTTTGGGGACATGCATTAGAGACTGTTGCGTTCACACTGAACAGAGTCCCTACTAAATCGGCTCCTAAGACCCCACATGAGATGTGGCATGGAAGAAAACCTAGTTTGTCTTTCATGAAGATTTGGGGTTGCGAAGCTTATGTGAAGAGACTTGTCTCTGATAAGTTAACACCTAAATCTGACAAGGTTATTTTCGTTGGTTACCCTAAAAAACCAAAGGGTATTACTTTACAACCTCAATGAGAACAAAGTATTTGTTGCTCAATATGACACCTTTCTTGAGAAACAGTTTCTCAATAAAGCATCTGGTGGGAGTAAAATTCATCTTGAAGAAATTCAAGAACCCGAAAATAACATGGAACCGATAGTAGAGACTGAACCAAATCCACAAGGAGTTGTGGAACCGGTTCAAGATCCACAAGTCCATCGTTGATCGGATAGGTTACAATCCGCACCTAAGAGATATGAATTTCTCGTGTCAGAAAGTAATGAAGTGGAAGTCATTGAGAATGACGAACCTACTTCCTATCAAGAGGCGATATCCACTCCCGATTCAGATAAATGGCTAGAAGCCATGGAATCCGAATTGCAATCCATGTCGAATAATCAAGTTTGGATCTTGATTGAGCCACCCGAAGGTGTAAAAACCATAGGGTGCAAGTGGGTCTTCAAAAAAAAGACTGACATGGATGGGAAGGTGCATACTTACAAGGCTAGGCTTGTAGCGAAGGAATATAGGCAGGTTCATGGTGTTGACTATGATGAAACCTTTTCGCCTGTTGCAATGCATAAGTCTGTTAGAATTTTAATTGCCATAGCCGCGTATTATGACTATGAGACATGGCAAATGGATGTCAAAACCGCTTTCCTTAATGGAAAACTGCTTCAGGATGTGTATATGACACAACCCGAAGGTTTTGTCGATCCAAGAAATTCTAACAAGGTGTGCAAGTTGCAAAGGTCCATATATGGATTGAAGCAAGCTTCTAGGAGTTGGAATCTTCGTTTTGACGAGAAAATCAAAGAGTTTGGTTTTGTTCAGAACGAAGATGAACCTTGTGTATACATGAAATTCAGTGGGAGCGTAGTACTATTTCTCTTATTGTATGTCGATGATATCTTACTCATTGGAAACGACATTCCTGCACTTCAGACTGTAAGTCTTGGTTAGGGAAGTGTTTCTCAATGAAAGATATGGGCGAAGCCGCTTACATTCTTGGCATCAAGATCTTTAGAGATAGATCTAAAATGATAATTGGTCTGAGTCAAAGTACCTACATTGACAAGGTTCTTAGAAGATTCAAGATGGAAAATTCTAAGAGAGGCAACTTGCTAATGGGTCATGGTGTTACTCTTAGCAAGAATCAGTGTCCTAAGACAACTGATGAGCGAAAGAGGATGAATGAGGTTCCATATGCTTCGGCTATTGGATCTATCATGTACGCCATGATTTGTACTAGACCCGATGTCTCGTATGCTCTTAGCATGACGAGTCGATACCAATTTGATCCTGGTGAAAACCATTGGATGGCAGTTAAGACGATCCTTAAGTACTTAAGAAGAACTAAGGATGCGTTCTTGGTATTTAGAGGAATGGAAGAAGATCTTGTTACAAAAGGTTACACAGATGCTAGCTTCCAAACCGACAAAGATGATTTTCGATCGCAGTCGGGATTTGTGTTTATGCTCAACGGAGGTGCAATTTGTTGAAAGAATTCCAAGCAGAGTACCATAGCTGATTCTACAACCGAGGCCGAATATATAGCGGCATCCGATACAGCTAAGGAGGCAGTTTGGATCAAGAAGTTCATTAGTGATCTGGAAGTTGTTCCAAGTATCACTAATCCGGTGGAACTTTATTGTGACAATAATGGTGCCATTGCGCAAGCAAAGGAACCAAGGTCACATCAGCGATCCAAACATATACATAGACGTTTCCATATCATTCGAGAGTTCAATGATAGGGGAGACGTTAAGATATGCAAAGTATCAACCGATGATAATATTGGGGATCCGCTTACAAAGCCCCTCGCACAAGCAAAGCATGATGGTCATGTGAGGTCCATGGGTATACGATACATAGATGGAGCCTAGTGCAAGTGGGAGATTGTTGGTGTAATACCCAAGGCATTTAGTTATGTTTGACTTATAATCTAAACCGCTATGTAATCGTCTTTATCATTTATTATAGAGAAAGTTTTATTTGATTCATTATATGTTTACATGTTTATTATATTGAACTGCGTCCCTAGTTATTGTGAATAACTAGTATAAGTTGGTAATGGATAATCATGGAGAAGATTATATGCATGTGATGCACATTACACTTATGGATACTTGCTAGAGAACAAGTATTGGACATGACCTACCGATGAGATTTATGACATGCTCAATGGTCATATATGTCATGATTAAATCTCATGATAGTAGTGTCATTGAATCCTTTGAACCTGAGATTATCATCGTCTTTCACATGATGAACGTCGTGTTTGATATATTCTAACACTATATTTAACTGGATAGCAATAAGGGCTATGTTGGCACGATTGGATTCTTGTAGGGAAGAATGATAAGTCAAGACGGGATTTGTCCCTCTCGTTGAGAGAGATGTTTGATTGGGCCCCTCGTTGAATGATGTTGATGAAATGTGTGGCCACACTCAAGTGATTTGATAGAGATTAAATGCATTTGGATTATCAACATATTCGGAATCGAGAAAACATTGAACATGTGAGTTGACATGGACCATGACTCATGTTCAATTGACATCGTGGACAAAGGGGTTGTGACATTTGATCTATTGAGGAATCAAGCTTTGATGTTATATTAATTGGGTGGATATAATGGTTTACTAGAAACCACTTATGTCTTGTGAGGTCGATGTTTCGACTCACTACCAACATAATATAATTCCTATTGGGTTACACACAAAGAACGAATTTGATTCTGGCTGAAAATCTTGGAAATTGGGGAATGGCATGACTCGTGCCCTTGGGCACGACTCGTGACATTATGCAGAACGACTGCGTTTTGGAATCAAGGCCTGGCTCGTTGACCTTTTGACTTTTGGGATTGAGCACGACTCGTGCCCTTGGGCACGGGTCGTTCCCTTAATCTGAACGAGTGCAAAAACTATCACGAGTCGTGATACGAGTAAAAATTGGCTTGGACCACTCGTGGCTGCCTGGAACGACTCGTGGCACGAGTCGTGCCCTGAGCGAATTTTGACCAGTTCGCGTTTCCTTTGGCGATTTGGTTTTGGTTTAACAAGAATTCCTGCCCTAATATGATTAGGGATTTATATGTGATATAAATACAATCCTTTGGCTGCCATAAACCTCTCTCCCTACATCATTGTTCTAGGTTTATGAAACTCTTGATTTTGATTATTGATTGAGAATCAAAAGCTCCCAAATAATTACATTGTTTTGGCTTTGATTATTGAATATTGATTCAATAATCTAGAGGATCATCTAGCAATCCTACAAGAAGCGTTCTTGGTTCGTTCACATGTGGATCACCATTAGAGGGAGGTTGCTTTATCTCCTAAGGCTTGAAGGTCTCCATTGATTGATTCATCACCAAGGTTGAACAAGGAAGATAGAAGATTCAACATCAAAATTCTAAAGCTTGAATTTTAAGATCTGTTTTGACAAACTTAATCGCATTCAAGGTATGTAATTCTATTTCATGTTTCTAATCTCTTCATGCTAGACGAATCTAAGGGCTAGGGTTTTGTTGTTATTCTAAGTTCTTCCGCTGCGTTTGTAACCCCAAAACCCAACAGAAACCTCCTGCGTGCATAAAAGATGTGCAAAAGCTAAATAGGCGCATCACCGCAATCGGCCGCTTCATATCGCGGTCTTTAGAGAAATGTCTCCCTTTCTTCAAAACTCTTAAAAGGGGGAAGAAGGCCAACGAGTTCGCATGGAATGAGGAATGCGATCTTTCTTTTGATGAAGTCAAGAAATACCTCGGGCATCCCCCTCTCCTCAACAGCCCGATGCTCGGGGAAGAGCTTTTTCTGTTTTTAGCGGTCACTGACATGGCATTAGTCGTTGTTCTTGTAAGGGAGGAAAAAAACTCCCAAAAACCAGTGTGCTATTTATCAAATGCGTTGTCCACCATAGAAAGACGCTATCTTAATATAGAGAAGTTAGCTTATGCCTTGCTTGTAGCTGCTCGAAAATTATGAGCTTATTTTTCTGCACACCCTATAACCGTATTCACAGAAGCGCCGTTAAAAAAGATTTTGCATAAACCAGAGTCTTCAGGAAGGATGTTAGCATAGTCTATAGAACTCACTGAGTTTCTGATCACCTACTCCCCCAGAAGGACCATCAAAATGCAGGCCTTAGCAGATTTTGTGCCAGAAACATCATTCAAAATTGCGGATAGCGATCTAGGGAAAAGAAAGTGGGTAGAAACCCAAGAAAGCTCAGAGTCAGAAGTAGATACACCCAAAGAGCGACCACCAGAAATGTGGACCTTATTTGTTGATAGATATGCGAGCAAGCTATTAAATGGCGCGTACATACTCCTGATCGCACCCTACGGGGAGAAATTTAAAATAGCCTTGAGATTTAAATTTGAAGCATCAAACAATCAGGCCGAATACGAAGCAATCATAGAGGGCATGAAATTAGCCAGAGACATGGGGGTCCCAAGTATTGAAATAAATAGCGACTCTCAGCTCATAGTAAATCAGATAAGGGGGAGTATAACACAAATAACCCAGTCCTAGCCAAGTAATGCGGTCTAGCAAAAACCTTTCTCAAAAGCTTCGAATACTATAAGCTAAACCAAATAATGAGAGAGGGCAATGCATAGGCATACCTTCTCTCCAGAATCACCGAGCAAGAGATTAAGGATCTAAATGCGGACTGCCAAATCAAATTCGTAGAAACACATGCCATAGATCGGATTCAAATTAATAACATTGAGGGCCAAGAAAGGGACTGGGTGAAATCCAAGATTACATTGATAAATAGACCCTCCCCGAGGATCAAACAATGGCTAGACTCATCAAAAAAGTGGCCGCAAAGTACACGATCATATACAGAGTGCTGTATCGACGGTCATTCACCAAACCTTTGCTTAGATGTGTGAAAACTCACTTGGTCACCAATTTACTATATGAAGTCCATGAAGGAGTTTGCGGCGGTCATCCCGGAGCCCGCACCCTCTCGAACAAGATTAAATTCCAAGGATTCTATTGGCCAATCATGAGTAGGGAGGCAGAGGAATACAAAATAAAATGTGACAAATGCCTGTGATTTGCGGACATCCCTATACTCCCATCAACAGAGCAAACTTTAGTTATACCATCATGGCCGTTTGATACATGGGTCATTGATTTAATAGGGCCATTCCCAACCGCTAGAGGAAACATCAAGTACGTAGTAGTGGCCGTTGACTATTTCACAAAATGGACAGAGGCCAAAGCCTTGGCCACTATCTCCGAGGAAAAAGTCATCAATTTCGTCCATAATCACATATGGTGTCGATTTAGGATACCAAGAGTAATAGTCTTAGACAATGGCACTTAGTTCGCAGCAAAATTTACGGTTGAATGCGAAATACTGAAAATCCAACCCCGTCAGTCCGCAATAGCCTATCCTCAAGGAAATGGTCAAGATGAGACCGCGAACAAGTTAGTTCTCTCCGCCTAAAGAAAAATTTGGAAGGACGAGGAGAACGCTGGTTAGACGAGCTTCAGACCTCATTATGGGTAGTCCGCACCACCATAAGAAGCTCAATAGGTGAAACCCCTTTCTCGCTCACCTATGGATCAGAGGTTGTAGCTCCAGTAGAAGTAGCCCTTCCGTCTTATAGAGTCACATACTTCGAGGAAAACTAATATGAGGCCACCAGAAGGTGCGATCTAGACGACCTCGAAGAAAAAAGGATGTGGGCAAGAGAAAAAACGATTAACTACAAGCACAAAGCCAAAAAGAACCATGACAAAAGAGTCAGCAAAAGGGGCTTTTCAATTGGAGATTGGGTATTAATGAATGTAGAAGTACAGGGGACTCAACCCGGTTTTCACAAGCTCTCCTCGAAATAGGAAGGTCCGTATCAAGTTACACAAATCATCAAAGAGGGAACCTATAAACTACGGACAAAGGAAGGAAAAGATCTAAAAAAATGCTTGTAACAGCGATCACCTTAGAAAGTAATATTTTTGATAATTTTATTGTAAAAAGTATGATAGAGGTAACAATGTATTAGAAAGCAAGGCATTTATGCATACTGTTGTAACTCAAAACAAGCACAAGAACAAGATCCCCACAACTGAAGCAACAAAGTGAATGCCCGCAAAAAAAAATGGATGCCAGCACCGGTCACAGACCTGCTGATGCGCGGTGATCTCATTGATCGCAGGTCGCATGCCCGTAAGGATGCCAGCAAAAGGTCACAAACCTACTGATGTGCGGTGATCTCATTGGTTGCAGACCACACGCCTGTATGTACAAAGGCTAAAATTAAGCCCGTACTCGATTGCCACAAGACTTATAGAGTCCAAATGCGTGAACCATCAAAATATGGACATGGAAGCCAGCATGGCCCAAAACTTACTGATGCGTGGAGACCTCATTGGCCGTTTACCGCACGCTCGTATGTAAAAAGACCAAAATTTATCCCTTATCAGTGCCACTAGACTTCAAAGAGTCAAAAAACGCGCAACCGCTAAACGCGGATACGAAAGCCAGCATCGGCCACGCCTGCTGATGCGCGGACTAGTCTCACGACCATATTCTGAATGCCCATATAAAAGCAGCTTACCTTGGCTCTTTCCAAATACGCCACAGACTTAAGAGTCTAGACTGTGTAAGACATTAAGGTGAATGGACGAGAGTGATGTGCAGTTAGAGCCCACAAAACAGATCGAGATTAAAACCTCAATCTACAATAGGCCACAAACAACTGTGATCATAGTGAAAAAGGTTAACTCACGTGATTAAACACAAGGGTTTTTCAAATGAGTTACTCACTCATAAACGCGGACTACAAACTAATAAAGGCATTACAATGCCCACGGCCAAACATTGAGTAAATAACCATTCACAAGTCATACAAGCCTAAAGAGGAAAAGCAAAGAGTACATATTTATCCAAGTTTATATAAGGAAAGTATTTGAATATTGCAAAAAAATCAAAAGCTAAAGACAAGAGTAGAATGAATCAAAGATATTTTTTCATTTAATAAGATAAGGAAATTACAAAAACCTATATCTATTACATAAATCCTATCTCTAAACATTTGGAGCAGGCTCCTGAGTTGCTGGAGCTTCTGGGGTAGGATCTGGAGTAGGAGAATAGAGAGTATTAGTTGGAGGTTTGTCTTGGGTTGGAGCTAGTGCTGACTGCGGTATAAATAGCTCACTGACCTTAGGCCCATTGGGAAATAGGGGAGTAGCAGCGGCATCTAAAGATAGTTTTTTCTCATCCCCACCTAAGCGTATCAAGCTCATCCATTAGGCTGGGGGCGGTGATCGAGGCAACAATGGGCAAGGTTGATGCTGTTACTGCATCCAAATTATCAATATCTTCCCGAGTCAGAGGGACCAGTGCATGCCCAGGCAGGCATTCCAGATCAGTGGCGATCAAAGAGCCAATTATGTCCAATTGTTCCACATAAAATTTGCCCGTAGCAGCAAAGTTCCTTAGTTGCGTTTTGCTAGCAGCATCAAACTATGAAGAGCATTCCATCAGAATTTTATCCTTGTACTCTTGGGAGTTCTTGTACTATTCAACAGCCTCCTTGCGAGTAGCGGCAAGTTGGGCATCCTTCTATAGTTGGAACTTCTTCAGAGGAAGCAGTTCTTCAGAAATCTTATCAACTTGAGCCTCCAGTTCCAAAACTTGTTTTCTGTAGGCCTCCAACCTGGCCACATACTCCTCAACCCTCTTCTCCAGCACCTCCTTGTGCCCACGGTATTCATCCCTAAGGCCATTGGCCCGATCCATAGCTTTGAGCGCCTCATCATGCTTCTCGCAAAAATGCTCGAGGTCGCTCTCTTTCACTCTAAAGGATAAGGCCAGAGCCTTGTTCTCCTCGATCACCTTCCCCTTCTCCTCCAGTGCCTTCCCAAAGGCCTTGTTCTTATCGGTTAGGGAGGCAGCCTGCTCGTCAGAGATCTCCCAAAGTCTCATGGCATCATTGGCCATCTGACAAAAAGAGTAAGCCCGATCAACGAGTAGCAATCATAAAAAGATAGAGAAACATAAGAGGAAAAGAAAGAATAAGGAATTACCTCTGTGGCCTTAAGCCAAGGCAGAGGCGTTGAGTTTGGATCCTACGTTCCCGTAGAAGTCAGGAGAATAGAGCCTATTCAAAAGTTCAAGCCTACCACCGAATTAAACCCTCTACGAGAGTATAGGTCCAAGTCCTGGATTGGGGGTACCTCCCCTATTTTATTGCTAAGGCCCCATCCAGCTTCGCGGGTATCAACCGGTAGAACCGGATAAGAGGCAACACAGATTGACCCCACTCTGGCCAGTGAGGCAGGGGCAGGAATGGTAACCACTTCAGGCCGCTGGACCCTTTGTTGTTTGTCCTTTCCAGCGCCTTCAGTTTTCGATCCGAAAAGCTTCCTGGACCGATCAGATGGATCAGTAGAAACAATGCGGTCAAGAAGCGTGCTGCACGGCTAGACTGTGGTCTAGGTGGCAGCTATTTGGTTGTAGGAACCTCGTGGACTCTGGAAAGCAAACCTCCAGTAGTCTTGTTTACCACGGGCAGAGTAACCCCGGGGGCAGCATTCTTCTTCAAGGCATCTTGCCTTGCCTTGGTATCCTTGGCCATCTGGCACATTATGGCTGCCTTAAGTTCTACCTGGGATAGTTTGGGTCCATGGATGGATCTGCTGAATCTACGTTCAAGAAAAAAGAACTAAAAGATCAAACCGTAGTTCGAAAAAATCAAAAGCAAAAATAAAGCAGTTCAAACAAGGACAAAAATAGAGACCAATCCAAGATGGAGGCTCGCATACCGCGCACATCATGTACGTCCCACACATGGACTCAAAGTCAAAAAATTCATGAACCCTCCGGTCAGGATCACGGAGTAGGGACTCGATAGCAACCCTAGGGCATAGTAGCTACCTTCTCTTTGAAGTGCCACCCCTGCGAAGATCAACAATGGTTCGCTGTCTATGATCGCACTCACATAGAACACGGGCTGAACTCCCTTGGCCCGAATTCGGCCAAATATCTAGCTATAACAACTTGAAGATCCTCGGATTCAGATGGACTTGGGTAAGAACAGGAAGAAACCCTAATTGGGACGGCACACTCCGATCTTGGAAAGTTCCACCCAAATCTACTCTCAATTACCAGAATATTCTTCTGATTTCATTGGTCAAATTTGTTTTAGGGAGGAGAAAAGGTGCGGGTGGAGTTATTCTTGGTTTTCAAACCGAGGTTGCCGTTGGTTATCTGGTTAGAATAAAAGGCGTAAAGCCCAGATAAGAAAGGTTCATAGCCAAGAACCCTACACACTGCAATGAAAGAAATAAGGGCTCGAACAGTGTTTGGGGTTAGGTGCATAGGGAGGCATCTATTAAAGGCCAAGAATTGGGTAATTAAGGGGTCAAGGGGAAGTCTGAGTCCGTTCTCAAACTAAACCCCCCGTAGAAAATGTAGGATTTATTGTCCCCGCGGACATCAGCTACCGTCTCTGACCGCAATTATCCCTTATCCTCCACCTCCTATAGCTCGCGGACATGGAAGGAATTGGGGTCAACATTAAATGTGGTGTACAAATCCATCTCCCAGTTCGGGCAGGGCGATCCTTTCTTCTTCTTCTTCTGGCCGCGACCAAAAGTGGCGCGCCAACATGTCTTTTCCCGCGAGCAGCGGCCATCTCCTCCGGTCCTTCAGTAAGGGAATTGACTATCTCAACTGCCCGCTTTACCGTGCTCACCGCCATGCGGTCTAGGGTCTCGCGATCATCAAACTTCATCTCCGAGCTATCAGAGGCAAAGAGACCAGAGGATGATTCCGATGATGACTCCACTACCCTTCCAGCTTCTACCACGTCCATATCAGTGGGTTCATCATCACTACTCCCCAGATTCACCACCGTTCTATGCTGGGCATTAATTTGGGTAATAAGTGCAACTGCGGTCAAGGGTTCTATATCCAACGGCAGGTTCAGGTCCATCGCGGGCACACCAGTGGCATCAGGGGCCATGGATACTTCGTTCTCATCCATTAGATCTATTTTGTCCCAGTCAGTTATCACTCGGGCATTGGGATCTACATGGGCTCTCCTCACCAGCTCTACGACGTTCAGCGCTTGATCTCTATCACGGGAAAACCTGCATAACACCCCCATAATGAAATTTCTTAGACGGTATACATCACCCAACACCAACATATCTCCAGACAAGTACATTCGCTTCTTGGCTTCCCACAACCGGGGTAAAACCCAATTTCCCCAGTCATACCTGATCGAGAAATACGTGAAGGCCTAAAAGGACAACCTAACCCAAGAAGTAGCGACCTTCTTATAGATACCACCGAACTTTTTGTCAACAGCAAATGTATTAGGAATGGTGCCATCTCCTAACTCTAGGGGCGCTCCATCCTATAAGTCATTTTAAAAAACAGAAAGAGACAAATAGATGAAGAAGGAAAGAGGGAGAAATCAACTTACGAAAAGGAATTAGAACGAAGGAATACTTAAGGAAAGCTAAGCAAAGTTTTTTCTCTCTCTAATTATAGTTTCAAAGCTTGAAGGTGATAAAAGAATGAGAAGGGAGAGAGGTTTGATATTTATAGGCCAAACTATACGGGTCGACCCGTATTAATGAGCCCACAAACCGTTTCTCTCGAATCATGAACCGACTGAAAGCTTTAAATTTTGAATTATTGGCGCTGGGCATTTATGGTGCCCTTTAGAATTCAGGAAACGTCCCCTCCATACCTGACACGCGCTGGTGCCTCAACAGTCAAGGGGCCCACATAAAACTTATTCGGGAAGCAGCCCAAAGCTTCTACCAACTTCTACCAAACTCCCCTTACGTGCTCCCCACGTGCGCCATAACAAGGGAGTCTAAGCAAGATCAGTGAAAAAAAACAAAACTTGTGACCGCGAAAATGATCTGACCGCAGACTGAGCCTCGCATATATAGCTCATCGCTCAAACCATGAATGAATCCTCGCTCGAAGCTAGGGGCCACTGATGAGCCCGTACATTTCAGATCGGGCCCAAAACTCAATCTGGTACAAAGACCAAGTACGACCTGGCCTATCCAAGAATGCGCACGCTTAGACTGCTAGAGTTAAGACCGCGGGCATCAAGACCTCAAGAGTCAAGACCGTGATCATAAGAATCGCCAACGAGTTGACCGCGTCAGCCATGATCGTGATATACAAGACCGCGTCAGCCATGATCGTGATATACAAGACCGCGTCAACTATGTTAATTGCGGTCTCATACAAGACTCTTGATTATTCAACTATACTCCCAGTTAAAGTCAAAGCTAGTGAGACAAAGGCCTGTACCTACACTGACGCCAAAAGCCGGCTTACCCCCATCTCATTAAATGGTGGCTCAGGCGCCTTCAATGCGCGTATGGCGCCGCACCAACTAGCGCCTGCCATCTCTGTACTTATCCAATTAAAGACATCCCTTTACAGTAAATCTTACTTTATTGTACGAGTCCACCAGACGCGGATACGTGTTATAGGTCAAAAGACAGAGATATACTACAGGACTGACATTATCATCAACTCTCTCTTAATATAAATATTAACCCTTGTCCAAATGGACAAGGCAAGTAAAAAACAGTTATTGTAAGCCACATTATCTAAATTTTATCACATAACTCACTAAAATTCTTATTCTCAATTATTAATCCTAAGAGATTTTACTTTCACAATTGAGGGCCTGTAGCGTTAATATTTTTATTGAATAACAGAGTCGCCACTTATTATTTATTTAGGAAAACAATAAGAAAAACCTTTTTGATTATTTTAAGAGATTTGAGGGTTCAGGGGTTACGTTATGGCATGGGAAGATCGAGGAGTACCCATTCCATCCAATCCAGAGATAGGTCTTGCCAATTGAGTATTATCAATCTAATCAATAAATAAGCAAACCCTAATTAATTTCTTAATTAGAAATGTCGAATTGTATGCTTCGAGATCACCTCCATGGGTTGAAGGGACTCTAGGCTAACCCTTTTGATGGTATTACACCACTCTAAAAGTCAATAGAGAGAGATTGAGAAGAAGAATAGAAGTTTACCTTGTGTTTAGGGAGTATTTGATTTAGAACGTGGTTCTAAGGTGTCTTCTCGGTCGATAAATGATTTGGGCAGAGCTTCGCCTTGATTTTAGGCTTGAGCCATGATGTTCGTCAATCAACGTGGTTGATGGACGAATTTAGGAGTTGTTTGTGAGTGATTTGAAGGAGTCTTTCGTGGAAAGAAACCAACAAATTGTGTGTGTTGTGTGTTTTCGATCGGGGATCGGGGACCTCTGAAATACTGAAAGCCATCAAGTATTTATAGGGGTTTTAAGAGGTAAAGGTGGATTGGGATTCCACCCTAGGAAGCTTCCAGAACTCTCAAATGATTGGATACCCGGATTGAATGATATTTATCAAGAAAAGAGTTTGAAACGGAGAAGGAAAGTGATTCTGCACATCTTGCAGAGGGATTGTCTCGCGCGAGACACGCCTGTTCCGCGCGGGACAACTAGTCAAATGACCATTTTATCCTCTTTAGTTATTTTGTTAGTCAGTTAGGTCCAAAACTAACGAGGTTAGTTAGAAACTAAACGAAACATGACAAAACTGATATGCTTTCATCAAAACATAAAAAAGAGATGGAGAATGGTGTAATAATGAATTTATTGGTTCAGAATGGGGTGTCTAAAGAGCCCCTCGGCGACAAGACTTATGGAAGAAGTCATGTCGTCGATAGAAAAGACATCATTCTGAACGCAGGGATGGTCGTGTCGCACGGCTGCCTACGTATCTCTATCGGAGAATCAGACCAAAACGTAGTTCGACTCTAAAATACTAAAAAGGTTGTTTTAGGTATTTTGAAGTTGTTGCCGAGGTCACGGACTTGAAGTTTGCTGCCGTCACAGACTTTGTTGATGTCGCCGAGGTTACAGACTTGAAGTTTGCTGCCGTCGCAAACTTTGCTGATTTTGCCGAGGTCACGGACTTGAAGTTTACTGCCGTTACAAACTTTGAATTCTCGGTTGAGGTGGAGGTTCTGTCGGCTCTTGTAATGCAAGGATATATGCATGCTAGTCTCGGATGGACCCGAATGATTCTTACCTTTTTGCACCTGCTAGCACATAAATATTCCAAATAGATTATTCGGATTTTAGTTGTTTAACTGGACTTACGTGGTGGTGCTCACGTCTGTTCGTGTAAATAGCCAGTTGGTCATTTTGGTGGTGAGTTTATGTATGAGTATATGGTATATGGACATGTAGGGAAATTTGTATGGATTTATATTTAAGATAGGTGAATTGTATGAGTGAACTTGTGTTTGACAAGTTGGGACCAAGTCAGATTTTGCAGAATATGTTGCTAGTCAGCAAGGCTGAATTTCAATGAGTAACCTTGTGTGAACACATCTAGGCATGTTGCGAATCTTCATTCTTAATTCTCCCTTGAGTCGTGTCTCTAGGAGGCAAACGACTACAAATCTGTCGACTGTCGTAATGGCTTTATGTCCAAGGCCCTTTGCTATCTCAAGCCTCAAGTTGCTTGCAAGTGGTAGATGACTTTGTGAACATGCTTCTGAGGCTGCTCTCTTGATTTGAAGATGATCGAAGAAGACTCTCCTTATTTGAAGAGGATCGAATGATGTTCGATGAAGAAGGTTGAAGAATACTCTCCCTTCGTCCTTTGATTTTGTTTTTCTTAGTGACGCACCCTGGTTTTTGCCTAGACCGCCCTTTCGGGTTTTCAATCTAACGGGCATCTCTTTTGCGTCTTTGTGTTTGTTTTTTTTTATTGGAAGTAGTATGTAACTCGAAGAGAACTCAGAGGAAAGAATCTTATTGAGGAGAGAGAGATGAGATCTCAAGTTATTTGAGGAGAGACGGACTCTATTTTTTGGAAGGTGATCCAAGTATTGATTCTTTGGAGAAGTGTATTCTCTAATGATGAGTGTGAAAAGCAAAGAGGAAAGCTCCTAATGCAGATTTGATTATTTTGAAGAGTTGAAGTAAAGATTCACTGGGGGAGGAAAGGTTAGGAAGCCCCAATTTTGATGCTTGGATTTCAAGAGTGTGTATGAGAGTGGCTAATAGGAAGCCCCTAGACTCAACAAGAAACGCTACTTGGCTCAAAGATCTAGAAAAGTTGTTTTACCTTTTAATGAACCGTGCATCATCTAGAAATTTCTAAATAAGTTCGAGAGGGAAGCCAATCATTAGTATGGCTTAAGGGTAAACCTTTTTCTTGATACTGAAAGCTTTCTTCACTTGATGTAAGGGGATGTTGAGTAATCTTCATTTCTTTTGTTGGTATCACTTAACTCCTCTTCTTTGTGGGAGAGTCCTTCATGCATTTGAGGTTTCACCTTTTGTTGTGGGGGTGATGAAAGCTTGAGAGGGTTTTTTTTTTTTTTGTACTCTCAAAGATTTGAATTGAGTAGCCCAACTCTTCTTGGAATGAAGGTTGACAGTAGATCCTTTGGCTTTCTTCACTTGTTGACCTTTGACTTTCAGTAGGGTTAATGTTTTAGCCCTTAAGGATAACTTTCTTCTTAAACTCGCTTAGAAGTCTATATTTATTTGATGATTTAGGGAATAGAGGGTCCATTATTTTTAGGGCTGGCAAAATTTTCGATTTCGTACCAACCAACTCGTGTACCAACCGTATCAATTATAATTGGTACGTGACAATTGGTATATCGAAATGTTGGTACGGTACTACCGTACCAATTATGTGAAATTGGTTGGTACTCGGTACAAAAATTTTAATTGATTGGTATACCGAGTACCAATTATAATTTTTTAAAATATTAATTTTCATATATATATATATATATATATATATATATAAATATATATATATATATATTATTTACTTATTTACTTAATTTGACCCTAACCGACTAACCCAAGCCCAACCCAACCCACACCCACTAACCCTAACTCTCATACCTCAGTCTTTTGCTACATTTTCATATCTATAAGCTTAAATTGAAACTGGAATTGTTTAATTGATGAAAAGAATGAATAACCAAAATTGTGGTTTGCTTCTCTGAAAACTCAAGTTTTATATGGGCTTGTAACTTTCCATGGTATCAGAGTTCTGGTTGGCAAGGTCATGGGTTTAATTCACCTTGCTGCATTTGTTAACTGAAGTATTGTGAGCGCATGATTGCACCTTGTTTGGTTTTTAATGCCCAAGTGTTGATAGTGTGGGATACAACTGCCTTATGGCACTGAATGACGTGCTACAGCTGTTTTCACTTCAGCCTATAAGCATGCACCAGTCTGTAAAACCTACACCTTATTTAAGAACATTGAAACTGGTTATCACTGCTTCCACCATGAAATATTTGTTCTATAAATGCATATGGGATTCATACTCTTTGGTGATAGCAATTTTAGGATTCACTTACTCAATGTGAGTGAGGTAAAGTTCTGTTACAGATTGCAGTGTGGCATAACCAAAATTGCGGTTTGCTTCTCTGTTGATGTTCAGAGTCTTGTTGGTAATGTTGAAGTAGCAGCTCTGGATATACACAATTTGAAGTAGCAGTCAATCCTATGTTAACAGACTTTAAGTATCTCAATTGCTCCTGATATTTTAGTGTTAATGTAACTGATGAACTGAGGTGTGACATTTTGTAATCTGTAACAGACTTAGTCCTTCTTAAAGGATTCCCATGTGATTTTGAGGCTAGTAAGCACTTTGGAGATGGATTTATTATTATATTATAATCTCTTTTGAATTTTATAATGATGTACTATTATATTTATTTTGTTTTAATAGAAAAATTGTTATTTTAATATATACATTTGGTAGAGTCTAGTACCAACTCGTACCAACCGAGTACCTACCGTACCAACTTAGTTGGTATACCGACTTAATCGGTTGGTACTGGTATTGATTTTCATGTACCAAGTTAAACTTGGTAGGTTCATGGTATAAGCAAAATATAATTGGTATACCTACCAAGCCACCCCTAATTATTTTGCATGAATTAAATTATACTCATGAGGTAGAACAACTTTAGGGAAAGTTTTTAGGCAAATAAAATTACTTTGATTAACGAAGAAATCAAAACAGACTCGATAGTTGAGAAATTAATATATCTTACTTTCAAACAACAAGTTCTAATTCATATTTAAATTCAGTATAATAAGATCATAAAAGAATTTAAGTATTTATTTTATTAAAATCACTTAAATGTCCATTAAAATAAATATTTTATATTTCAGATGAAAAAATTAAAAAATCGTGCATCGCACGGGTAGTAGCCTAGTTAATTAAAAAATCGTGCATCGCACGGAGATTGGTCTTGCCAATTGAGTATTATCAATCTAATCAATAAACAAGCAAACCCTAATTAATTTCTTAATTAGGAATGTCGGATTGTATGCTTCGAGATCACCTTCATGGGTTGAAGGGACTCTAGGCTAACCCTTTTGATGGGATTACACCATACTAAAAGTCAATAGAGAGAGATTGAGAAGAAGAGTAGAAGTTTACCTTGTGTTTAGGGAGTATTTGATTTAGAACGTGGTTCTAAGGTGTCTTCTCGGTCGAAAAATGATTTGGGCAGAGCTTCGCCTTGATTTTGGCTTGAGCCTTGATGTTCGTCAATCAACGTGGTTGATGGACGAATTTAGGAGTTGTTTGTGAGTGATTTGAAGGAGTCTTTCGTGGAAAGAAACCAACAAATTGTGTGTGTTGTGTGTTTTCGATTGAGGATCGGGGACCTCTGAAATACTGAAAACCATCAAGTATTTATAGGGGTTTTAAGAGATAAAGGTGGATTGGGATTCCACCCTAGGAAGCTTCCAGAACTCTCAAATGATTGGATACCCGGATTGAATGATATTTATCAAGAAAAGAGTTTGAAACGGAGAAGGAAAGTGATTCTGCACATTCTGCAGAGGGGTTGTCTCGCGCGAGACACACCTGTTCCACGCGGGACATCTAGTCAAATGATCATTTTATCCTCTTCAGTTATTATGTTAGTCAGTTAGGTTCAAAACTAACGAGATTAGTTAGAAACTTAACGAAACATGACGAAACTGTTATGCTTTCATCAAAACATAAAAAAGAGATGGAGAGTGGTGTAATCATGAATTTATTGGTTCAGAATGAGATGTCTACAGGGTCTGAGTTTGATTAAACTACGGTCAGGTCTCTAACGATAATTCGTATATTTGTTGTGTTATAGACATTAACTATTTAACTTTATATACAATTCAGATATTCCTATACAGTGAGTCTTAGAAAGTCGTGGCGTAACACCACACAACATATTTTTCCAAGTGTATTATGTAAAACTCAAAAAAACAAAAAATATCTAAATAGTTCTTGCGATAGTTTTGTGAATGATCAAAGTTAATTCCATCTCCTCCAAGTGGGAAGAGTAATCCAGGTTCCAGAGCACACGTACGCCATACACGTGGTCCCACGTACGAAAACGATTTCAGGAAACTAAAAGGACACGTACAACGTTATACTCTCAACTCCGAGTCCTTTTCCAGTTTTCCCTTTCGGAGTCGGTCTCTCTTCCCTCTTTATAAAATCTTCCCAACCTCAACTGTGGAAATACTATACGAACGCACTCGAGTTTTTTACTTTACTGTAAATCACCTCAAGATTTTCTCAACCTCTGACAATGGTGGATCCGACCTCCTCAGCTCCAGATCATGCGCACACTGCTTCATCCTCTGATTCGTACTTTTTTTTTTTTTTTGAACTTAATCTGCTTTCTACAATCGCCCAATTCAGTAGAATTGTGTATTTATTATTGTTACATAATTTATTTGTACTAGTTAATTTTTGGTTGATTATATTTAGAACAAGGGTTTCTGCTTATTTACTTTTTGCTTGAGCTGTGTAGGGACAGTCTCGTTAGATTGTCTTATAGTATACATGTGATCAATTTCAAGAGATTTTGTTTATTAAACTTTGTCTATCTTGCTTATTTTGTTACACTTTATTATTAGTAATAATCCAAAGATTTTCTGATTATTTATTGGATTAAGTTGTTTGGTTAAGTTGCTTCTATAAATAATTATTTAAGGGGATCTGGGGCCTTTGCACTTGTTTCCCTTTTGGTCGTCCCATAACCTGCTTGTCTGGCCCCAAATTCGGGTTAACTTAAGGTGCTCAGATATGATTTTTGATGATTTCTGAACTCACTCTTGAGTATTATCTATTGGAATACAATCGGATGGTAAACCAGTAGGTTGACTAGACCGTGGTTAACTTGTGCTGGCTGTTGATTCATTGCTGATGATTTATATGTGATGGCTAACTGGGAAGTACATATGCTTGTAAGATTTCGATTACTTCCATGTGGAGTTAATTTTTTCTTTCCAACATAGGAAAAGTAGCAAGAAAGATTTCTCCACTGCAATTTTGGAAAGGAAGAAGTCTCCCAACCGCCTTATTGTTGATGAGGCCATTAATGATGATAACTCTGTGATTGCTATGCACCCGGCCAAGATGGACGAGCTCCAGCTTTTTCGAGGAGACACAGTTTTACTCAAGGTAATTTGCTTCCCCAGTCTTAACTTAATTACCTTGGTCTTATTAAATGGATTTAGTTGCGGAAGTATAAAAATATGTTTTTTTTTAAAAAAAATACAGGGAAAGAAGCGGAGGGATACTATAGGCATTGTTTTGGCGGATGAAACCTGTGAAGAACCAAAAATCAGAATGAATAAAGTTATCAGAGCTAATCTTAGGGTAAGGCTTGGAGACGTGGTGTCTGTGCACCAGTGTCCTGATGTGAAGTATGGAAGGAGAGTTCATATTCTTCCAATTGATGATACAATCGAGGGTCTTACTGGAAACCTCTTTGATGTATATCTAAAGCGTAAGTCTTTTTTTTTTTTTTTGTAGTTTAAAGACTGTTTTGTTGGTGAATAACTATTTGATGATATTGCCCTTGTTCAACTTTGACAGCATATTTCATGGAATCTTATCGACCAGTAAGAAAGGGTGATTTCTTCCTAGTTAGGGGTGGTATGCGAAGTGTAGAGTTTAAAGTGGTTGAAACGGATCCCGGTGAATATTGCGTGGTTGCTCCGGATACAGAAATCTTTTGCGAAGGAGAGCCAATCAAGCGTGAGGACGAGGAGAAATTGAATGAAATTGGCTATGATGATGTCGGTGGTGTAAGAAAACAAATGGCTCAGATTCGCGAACTTGTAGAACTTCCTCTACGGCACCCGCAACTCTTTAAGTCAATTGGAGTTAAACCCCCTAAAGGAATTTTGCTTTATGGGCCTCCTGGTTCCGGGAAAACCCTAATTGCACGGGCTGTGGCTAATGAAACGGGGGCCTTTTTCTTCTTGATTAATGGGCCGGAGATTATGTCCAAGTTGGCCGGAGAAAGTGAGAGCAATTTGAGGAAGGCTTTTGAGGAGGCAGAAAAGAATGCTCCGTCTATTATCTTTATTGATGAGTTAGATTCTATTGCTCCGAAGAGGGAAAAGACACATGGTGAGGTTGAGAGGCGTATAGTTTCTCAACTGTTGACGTTGATGGACGGTTTAAAATCACGAGCACATGTTATTGTCATGGGGGCCACCAACAGACCGAACAGCATTGACCCTGCTCTTAGAAGATTTGGGAGGTTTGACCGTGAGATCGATATTGGTGTACCAGATGAGGTGGGGAGGCTGGAAGTTCTAAGGATCCATACCAAAAATATGAAACTTTCTGAAGATGTAAGGCTCGAAACTTGCATATATAAATATTATATATACACAGACATATTCATGCATATACATATATATACACAGATATACGTATATATATACTTGCATGTACAATTATACATATATATACACAGATATACATATATGTGTACATATACTTATTTGCTCAAAAAATAAATACATATACACATATATATATACATATATACACACACAGTTGTTACTTTTGATTATAACTTATATGTACTGTGTATCTATGTTGTCTTACAGGTTGATCTTGAACGGGTTTCAAAAGATACCCATGGTTATGTTGGAGCGGATCTTGCTGCTCTATGCACTGAGGCTGCTCTTCAGTGCATTAGGGAGAAAATGGATGTCATCGACTTGGAGGACGACGATATTGATGCTGAGATTCTGAATTCGATGGCTGTGACTAATGAGCACTTTCAGACCGCTTTGGGAACGTCCAATCCCTCTGCTTTACGTGAAACTGTAAGTCTTAATCAACCCGAGTCAGTATATATGCTAGTTTTATCGGTTTAATTTCTTAAATGTGATTGTCACCATTACCGTTGTTTCAGGTGGTGGAAGTTCCAAATGTATCTTGGGAAGATATTGGTGGTTTGGACAATGTTAAAAGAGAGCTACAGGAGGTATTTTTCTTTTCTATCATTACTCCCCGTCCCAAAATAAATCTTGGACCTTGACTTTTTGGTCAACCTAATTGAACTTTTACCAAAGATTGATAAAAATCTAATAATCTTCATGAAATTTTAGAAATTGCTATTGCATCATAAAAAATACCATCAATTGCAAGTTTTAAAACTTTATGAAAATGAAAATGTTTGGATTTTAGCAACTTTTTGGTCAAATTACAATTAAGTTGACCAAAAAATAAAGATTAATTTTTTATGAGACTGAGGATTATTAGTAATTGTGCATGCTTTAGTGATCTGAGGTCTGATTTAATTTGTATTTGGCAGACTGTCCAATATCCCGTGGAGCATCCTGAAAAGTTTGAGAAATTTGGCATGTCACCCTCGAAAGGTGTTCTATTTTATGGCCCTCCTGGTTGTGGAAAAACCCTACTTGCCAAGGCTATTGCCAACGAGTGTCAAGCTAACTTCATTAGCGTCAAAGGGCCTGAGTTGTTAACTATGTGGTTCGGAGAAAGTGAGGCCAATGTTAGAGAGATATTCGACAAGGCAAGACAATCCGCTCCATGTGTGCTTTTCTTTGACGAACTTGATTCCATTGCAACACAGGTACGAAACTAAATCCTTTAATAGTCAAATTAGAATTCTTTACTACTACCCCCATCCCTAACTGAATGTCTATTTTCCATGGAAGGGACATTATTTTTTCTTTAAAAAAACCTTCATTGAATGTCCTTGTTATTCACTTTCTAAATTATTAGCTTTGTTAGTATATACTCCCTCCGTCCCGCTACAAATCACACACTTTCCTCTTTGGACGTCCCGCTACAAATCACACATTTAAGGTCATTATTTTTTCTTTAATAGTGAAAAAAACATTCATTGAATGTCCTTGTTATTCACTTTCTAAATTCTTTACTACTACCCCCATCCCTAACTGAGTGATTTCTAATGGGGCGGAGGGAGTAATTAATAGTGAAAAAAACATTTAAGGTCATTATTTTTTCTTTAAAAAAACATTCATTTTTGGGACATTTTTTTAAATAGACCTTCATTTAGGGACGGAGGGATTAAAGGTTTATGTTCATTATACGAACTTGTCATCATTCCTACGTTTTTCACAGCGAGGTGGATCAGTTGGTGATGCTGGAGGTGCTGCAGATAGAGTTTTAAACCAGCTTTTAACGGAAATGGATGGAATGACTGCAAAGAAAACAGTTTTCATTATCGGGGCAACAAACAGGCCGGATATTATTGATCCGGCCTTGCTCAGGCCAGGACGTTTAGACCAGCTAATCTATATTCCACTTCCTGATGAGGCTTCCAGGCTTCAAATATTTAAAGCATGCCTTAGGAAATCTCCACTCGCCAAGGATATTGACTTGTCAGCTCTTGCTCATTATACACAGGGGTTTAGTGGTGCAGATATCACTGAGATCTGTCAGCGTGCCTGCAAATATGCCATCCGAGAGAACATCGAGAAGGTAATATTTAATCAACTGTCTCCACTTAAAATGTCTATCTGGCTCCCTCCTTTGTCCAAAAAGAGCTTCACTTCTGAATTTTCACAAATTGGTAAAAAAAAACGGAACAATTACTCCCATCTGGCCTCAAAATATAAGCTAAAAAAGACAATTTTTTTGGCCTGAAATATAAGCATCTCAATGCAAAACTTATTAAATGCAACAATATATAATGTTATTTTACCTTAATTATTTATTTTCAAAAACAAGTGTACATTTATTACAAATTTAATACGAGGATATATTAGTAATTTCTATATGTTTTTGTTATAAACCAAGACAATTAAACTGTTTCAACTACTTTTTTAATCCGTGTAAAAATAGTTATTTTCGCTTATAATTAAGACAAGAGGGAGTACTATTATAAATTAATGAAGAAAGCACCAATTTTACCCTTGTTAACTATTTCTCTATTATTTGACTCGACTTATTTTTATATGTAACAAGTTTTATAAAACGTAACAAGTTCCAATGTATCGAGTTAAAGTGAAATTTGGATGCTTTTGATGCGACAACTATTTAGGAAAAAAATCTGTCCAAAATTTGGACCGGATGGAGTATATATAAGTTGTTGTATCTAAATGCTTGGGAATTTGCAGGACATTGAGAGAGAAAAGAGGAAGAGTGAGAACCCTGAAGCTATGGACGAAGACGATTATGATGTTTCTGAGATTAAGGCAGCCCACTTTGAGGAATCAATGAAGTTTGCTCGCAGGAGTGTAAGTGATGCAGACATCAGGAAGTATCAGGCGTTTGCTCAGACTTTACAGCAGTCTCGTGGGATTGGATTGGAGTTCAGATTTGCAGATCGTGCGGCTGATGCCGCTGCTGGAACGGCTTCCAACCCGTTTTCATCTGCTGCTGATGCTGCAGATGATGATGACTTGTATAACTAGAAAGTTTTTTTATTTCAGTTTCGATGTTCTGTTTTTTCTTATGTTGAACTTTCAGTTCTGTCACTGTTTTGTCACTGTGACTTTGTTTCTTCCTTCGTCCCAGAATTGGATTGTGTGTTTAATTGGCGTATCAATTAAATTTTCATGAAAACTTATAAGTCAAGGTAAAAGATTGAGACAGAGGGAGTGTAGTTTGAAGACGATTCTGAACATATGATACTCCTGGAGATGGCCATTTTGGGCCGCAGCCCGCTTGGCCCGTCCAGCCCGTGGCTAGTTATCCGCTTGGTCCGTATACGGGACGGGCCTGGACCAAAGATGTAAATGTCTAAAATGTCATCAAATATATTCGTTAATAAATCCGTTTGAGGGGTATTTTCATCCAATTTACACATAACAGCTCATTTATCAGATTTTAATTTTTTGAGACATAATTATCCCTCACAACAGCCATATTTAGGGGGTAAATTTGATCCCAAAAAAAATTATAATTAGTATAAATAGAATAGGAAGTCTTACCATTTTTCTCATAAAAAAAATTCAATTAGTCATAGAATTCTTTCAAACCCAAACCATCAAATTATTTTCAAATTGAATATTTGTGATTACATCGTAAGAGTTGAAGTCTTGAAGGTAATTTTATTGTTTTAATTATTTAATTGTTTACTCGCTAGTTAAATATTGTGTTTAGTAGTTAATTTTTTTTAATCTTCATAAATTTCAAAAATTCCAAAAAAAAAATTACTTTTATTCCGAAAATTACAAAAAAATTATAATTGTTTACTTTTATTTATTGTTAGTAAATTATTGCCAAAATTAGTTAATCCTTATAAATTTTTGAAAATTCAAAAAATATTTCTTTTAAGTGTTGCATTTTTTATTTTAATTGCTAGGTTATTGCTAGTTATCATGGAAGATCTAGTTAATGATATATTTGCATATTCTCCCACCCCCCACAAAATCAAACTCAAAATAAAAATGTACATATTCCAAACCGCCACTCAATAGATAATTCTCTTTTGCACCGTAATGATCAAATTATGTTTGATCTAATTACTCAATCCTCGAACCCAATCAACACCCCTCCATTTCGCGGCTATACTCCGGATTCAACCCCGGATTGGATGAATGAGTCAAACACAAACTATACATCTAGAACCTATCATCACATAGAAGACATAGATGAGGGTGGGGAGGGGAGGGGGATGCCGATGACGATGTACAAGTCACCCACGAAACCCGCACAATTTCAAATACACATACTACCGATGTTGCCTCGGATAGTGCACATAGTGGGGAAAGGGGTAAGGGTAAGGGTAAGGGTAAGGCAAAGGCACAACCTAGAGTGTCCAAATATGCCCATTTATATGATTTAGTAATTATTGACGGTGAAACAAAGGCCAAATGCAAGAGGTGCTCAAAAAATTTTAAACCCGGCGGGTGTACATGGTACCTCCCATATAAATAGGCACATGGATAAACATGATAAGGAAGCCGCTAAAGGGATAGATGGTACTTGTGCAAACGCGGCTAAATATACCATGTGTCACTTACCCAAAAGTGGACGTCGATTTGATAACGATATTACTAGTGAGTTGTCGATTACCTCTTTCACTTTCGGATGATGATAGACTCACCCGCTATTCTAGAGGCCTCAACCCGTCATACCAACCAATGAGCCGCCAAACTATTACTAGGCATATAAAGAAGCTCTTCCAAACTCGTCAACTTCAACTAGCGAGCGACCTCCAAAAATTCAAGGGTAGTGTTTGCTTGACCACCGATGCTTGGAAGGCCCCTCTAAGTTCTAGTTCTGAAACCTTTACTTGTATAACCGCTCATTGGATTGATGAGGAGTGGATGTTACAAAAGAGGGTGCTTTCTTTTAGAACAATGCCCTATCCCCACACGACTTTGCAATGTACAAGTCACATTAAGCATGTATTGAGTGAGTATGTTATCACCAACAAAATTTTAACAATATGCTTTGATAATGCGACTTACAATACCCTCACCGCCACAATGTTGATCCAAGCTCTTAATCCTCCCCTAGATGGCGCTTTGTTTCATGTTAGGTGTGCATGCCACATTGTTAATCTGTGTGTCAAAGACTTGATCTACTTACTAAAGCCTGTCACCACCAATAGCATCAACACGACCTCCCATGTTATCAAAAATTACGGGCCAAGGTTGAAAATTTATGCCGATTTGTGCGCCGCTTATAACATGAAATACAAGAAACCTCAAGTGGTTGAGGATATTAAGTGGAACTCAACATATAAAATGTTGAAGAGAGCTGTCGAATATAGGGTGGTCCTCACGGAATACTTTTCTAGTCATCAAATGGACTACCAAATTAGTGAGTATGATTGGTCAATAGCTATCGAGCTTTTATAATTAATTAAACCTTGGTAGAGGGCAACCAAGATTTTTTCGGGAAGTTATTATCCCACCTCCCATCTTTTGTGGTGTGAAATAAATGTCCTAAATGAAGTTATTAGGCAATTTAGATCACATGCCTTGTTTGGAGGTGACGTTATGCAAATGGGAAGTAAATTCACAATATTATGAACATTTTTCCGTAGTTTCCCGATTAGCGACCATAATGAATCCAAGGATCACTACAAGAAAACTGCCAAATAGCGACGAAAATTAGCGACAGACCAAATTCTGTCGCTATTAGCGACGGAATAACGACGGAAGCAAAATAAAACGAAAAATCAGCTACCGACGAATTTAGCGACGAATTTTAGCGACAGACATGAATCTGTCACTAATCCGTCACAATAGTGGCGCCAAAAAAGTTCGCCAATTTTAGCGACGGAATAACGACGGATTACAAAAATTTTTAACGACGGATTTATTCTGTCGCTATATAAATAAAAAAATATATATTTTTTCTTTTTAAGATTAGCGACGGATTTAGCGACGAATTTTTCAAAAATAAATTACCGACTGATATATTCTGTCGCTAAATAATAAAAAATAAAAAATATTTTTTTTTTAAAATAGCGACGGATTTTATAAAAATAAATTACCGACGGATATATTTTGTCACTAAATAATAAAAAAAATCTTTTTAAAATACCGACGGATTAGCGACGGAAATTGTTTTTTTTTTTAATTAACTTTTTTTCTAACTTTTTTAATGTAACTTTTTGAAAAAAACTTCAATACTAAAAAATGTCCAAAATATTTATTTCTATTTATAAAAAATAAAAAAAAAACTATACATTTATAAAAAAAATTAAAGGATTTTACCCGTCCCTAATTTCTTTATTATACTTTCATTTGTTTATTTTTTTCTAACTTTTTTTATATAACTTTTTGAAAAAAACTTCAATACTATAAAATGTCCAAAATATTTATTTATATTCATAAAAAATAAAAAATACTATACATTTATAAATAAAAATTAGAGAATTTTACCCGTCCCTGATTTCTTTATTATACTTTCATTTGTTTATTTTTTTTCTAACTTTTTTTATATAACTTTTTGAAAAAAAAACTTCAATACTAAAAAATGTCCAAAATATTTATTTATATTCATAAAAAAAAAAAAAAAACTATACATTTATAAATAAAAATTAAAAAAATTTACCCTATACCCTATACCATATATCCTATATACCCTATACTCTATACCCTATACCCTATAACCTAAACCCTAAACCCTATACCATATACACCCTATACCCTATACCCTATACCCTATGTACCCTATACTCTATACCCTATACCCTATACCTTATACCCTATATCCTATATACTATATACCATATACCATATACCATATACCATATACCATATATACCCTATACCCTATATACCCTATACCCTATATACCCTATACCCTATACACTATACCCTATACCTTATACCCTATACTCTATACCCTATACCATATACCCTATACCCTAAACCCTATACCCTATACCCTAAACCCTATACCCTAAACCCTAAACCCTATATCATATACCCTATACCCTATATATTATATACCCTATACCCTATATATTGTATACCCTATACCATATACCCTATACCCTATACTCTAAACCCTATATCCTATACTCTAAACCCTATACCCTATACCCTGTACCCTATACCCTATATGCTATATACCCTATACCCTATATTCTTTATCCTATACCCTATACCCTATATACCCTATACCCTATACCCTATACACTATGAGGTTTAGGGTTTAGGGTATACGAGGTTTAGGGTATGAGGGTATATTAATAAGTATTATTAATATTTTAAAAGTATAATTATTTTTTTAAAATTTATTTTTGAACTGAGATAAATATTTTAGACTTTTTTTGGTAATGAAGTTTTTTAAAAAAATTATATAAAATAAGTTAGAAATTAACAAAATAAATGAGGGACAGACAATATTCTTCACTATGAGTATTTTTTTTTTAATTTTTTTTAATAGAGATAAATGTTTTAGACTTTTTTTAGTAAGAAAGTTTTTTTCAAAAAAATTATTTAAAAACATTATTTAAAAAAATTGATATTAGACATACTACTTTAACTAAAATTTTGGATAAATCAAATAAAAGCATGTAAATATTATTTTAGATAACTTTTTGTAAATTTCAGTAATAAAAAAAGTATAAAATATTTTTTCCTAGTCAATAAAAAATAATAAAAATTACTAATTATTATTAGTACTATTATTAATATTATTACTGTTTATATAATTAATATTAATATTAATTAATTAATCAATTATATAATTAATAATTCATTAATAAATATTATTGATAATAAATATTATTATTATTGATATTAGGCATAATATTATTTTATAGTTTAAATTATTATTATTATTAATTATTTTAATCATGAAGAAATACAAATATTCACATGGATCATTATCCAAGCAACATCTTCACCATTAAATGCATCACATCCAATGGTCCAAATTCATCCCATAAAAACAAAAACACACTTTCATTTGATTGGCCCTTTAATATTCACATTGATTATCAATAAATCAATCTACACCATTAATCTCACACTCAAATCCAATGATCCTAATTCACCATTATATATATATACTAGCACTCAAATGCCCGTGCCATTGGCACGGGTCAGTATGGAAAGGGAGACAGTATGGAAAGAGAAAGATGTGGGAAAACTGAAATCGCATGTTAATTATATGACGTTTTAAATGTAAATTTCCAACACAAAGTCCCCCAATTAATTTTTACCAGAAGAAAAGAAAGGAAACAATGATGAACATCGATTAAATGGATATCATTTGGGGAGAGAGAGTTTAAATTTCCTTGTGTTGTGAGCTGTTGAGGGAGTCAGTGCCCAAAGTCTTTTTCGCTGCTCCTCGTCACTCATTCAATCGTGAGATGTTCGCTTCAAACAAATTATACTGCCGTTTTTAGTACCTAAATGTTGTCACAATTTCAACAAATCAATAACTTTCTCCTTTCCAATCCTGTTGAATAACAAGTTCAGTTTAAATTATAAATAAGAAATATTTAAAACAGTAAGAAATTCGGAGAACAAATCAAATTGGAAAATTCGTTGGAATTTAAATTAATGATCATCAAGAACGGTATTTAAAGAATCTAGAGAGAAGTTTTGAAAAAACTAATCAAGTGTCTCTGGGATCAAGGGCATGAGAAGAACATCCATCATATAAAATGTCATTCCTAATAATAAAATCAGTCTATAAGTTCAACGAAAAAATACAGAAATTAGATATACCGAGGAAAGAGAGAGTGAGAGAAAACGTACATGATGCAGACCCTAACAAATCCGCCTAATAACCCTGGAATGATTTTTGTTTTTAAAAAAAGTGGCAATGGCACGATGAGAAGGTTATGATGGATTGTAAAAAAAAACAGCAAACAGAAAACTTACCGGAAGAACATCAACATAGAAAACGCACTCCTAAGGAGATAAATTAGTCCATCTTAATTTTATTTCTTATAATGGTACACACATGTTATTATACTTTAACCCTCTAATAGTATTAAAAGCATTCAAATTATTAGAGGAGCGTTTACTAAAAAGTGTTGCTAAGGCATAGTAGAATAATAGCACAGACAGGCTTATAAGTTTTGTTTAAATTTTCATAAAGTAAATAAACACCCTTACCGAACAGATGTTGGCATGGAAGATGATGGTGCGATGTTGGTGGATGATATGATGTTGATAATGTTGCAATCTTGAGTGAGAGATGGCCGAAAGGTTCCTGAGTTACAGAGAGAATATCAAGAGAGGAGACTACGAAGATGAAGAAAACAGACCCAAATTCTCAACCACCAGCTATTCCTTCACTTCTGTAAACTTGTATTTCATAGAGGCCAACTTCTTTCAATTTTCTTATGTCTACAAATTGGATTTTTCAAAACCGGTGCGGCATTGATACGCTTCTTATTTCAAGTATCATTTGCACTGTGTCCTCTATATCAGGCCCACTTGCACTTCACTTCCACCGAAGAAAAAAAAAGCAAGCATAAACATGTGAGTTTTCATAATGATTCAAATTGATTTATACCTCAAGATTAGTGCAACAATTTTCCTACTACCTCCGTCTCAAAATGAATTTCCAAAAAATAAAAAATCAAAAATCAAAACTACTCTTGCTCAAGAGCATTTTTGAAAAAAAAATATGGATATTTATTTTGAAACGGAGGTAGTATATTGTTACTTCTTTCCAGCGCTTATGAATTATAATGCTGATAAAGTGCATTAACTTGAGTTTCTTATTGATCTATATTAGTGTACATTGGCCCAAGAAATGACTCCATTTCATTCATCACTATAACCAACTTGCAAATGAATTCATGAGTGCAAATTGATAGCCAAAAGGGTGTATACCCCCCTTCGTAATATGTCAGCAAAGCATGATTGGGTCAATTGAATCAATATGTTACCTAAGATCATATCGCAATTTATCATAAAATTACGGGCTTTCACATTATCCAGCAATAATACTATCCTTGAAACAATGGGAGGTATCCAGCCAAACCAATGCTTAAAATCAAAGCAAAAATGGGAAACACCAATGCTTGAAAGAAGAGGAAAAATAGGTATGACAGGTTCAGATGATTAATCCCGTTGCATAATGAAGGTAACTTTAAGCACTCCACATGAAATATCATAAAGAAAGAATCTTCACTTTCACAATGGAAATGTACTATCTACCTCACCCCCCATTACCCCAGTAGTTTTAAAAAATATCATATGTGGAGTGATATATTGTGTAATGAAACCAAAACCACTCTGTTAGCATAGAAAAATCATAAACCATGTGGTTCAAATATCATATGTGCAGTATGCATACTAATATCTAGCACAAATAGAGGAAGGAGAGCAATTAGGTGTTAGGCTTACTTGGAGAATCATTTTGTACATCTGGATCTGCTTCAAAGGCCGTTTTCTTAACTTGCCAATCAAAGACTTGTCATCATCATCTTCTGAGCAATCTTCTGCCATTTCATACCTGTAAAAACCCCAAATCATAAATCAATTTCACTTAGACAAAAACACAAACAGATGGCATGCACCATTAATTTATTCTATACAAAGTAAGAAAGAGAGGGACTTGCGCTTTGATTGAAGTTTGAAGAAAGAGGAGATGCTGAGTAAGACAACAAAAATCGAATTGTTGCTTGATTTGACCCACAACCTTCTTCCGATTCCTTCATCGTCTACAACCTCAAACCCACCCATATCTTCAACAAATCATGAATCAACAGGCCTGAAAACTGCAATTTAGAGGGAAATTGTGAGATATAAAGGGCAAAGTTAGGTGGTTATTTGACAAAGAGGGAAACAATGGAAATGGGATTGAATTTTGATGTAATCTTGGCTAAATTATATGTTCTTGCTCGGAATTGATGGCTCTTGCTCGGAATTGATGGCTCTTTCACATGACGGCAGTTCAAGGTTTTCATTGGCAGTTTTCAGAGGTGAAATAACTGGGTGAAAGAACGCAAAGGTTTTTTTTTTCTGGAGAAGTAGTAACCGCCGTAGAAGACGTGGGTAAGGAGGATAATTTCCAGCCGTCCGATCAATTTTCCAACTTTGAATCACAGCCACCACTTATACCCTACTTAAGAGACAGTTATTACCGTCCTCTATTGTATAATAGATATTTTTTTTTAATATTATATATATATATATATATATATATATATATATATAAATAAACCAGTCACACACACACATTTTCTTCCCAGTCACACACACACACAATCTCACACACAAACACACACACTTTCTCTCTCTACTCCATCTCTCCCATCTCCGGCGCCGGCGAACCCCTCCCCCACTTCCGGCGAAACCCTTACTCCCTCACTTCCGATGATTCTCATCTCCCTACCCTTCCCCATCCACCGATTCACGCACGCCCACACCTTCCCATCCATCTTCTCTTCCTTTTCGTCTCCCTCTACATCTCCCTCCCTCAGATCTAGCAACGGCGAAACCCATTCTTGTTTACTCTCTTTTGGTCCAAGCTTAAGCAATAATCTGATGGTCCAAATCTGTACTATCTAAATCCTGCATTTTTTTTGGCTAAAAGAGAAAGGTAAGCGGCCAAACCCCCTCTTTTTAGCTTCCAATTTGATTCTGTATTTGCATTTGTGAACAAAAAGAATTGGGATTGAAAATACCCAACAACACCCAGTAAAGGAAATATCAAGAAGAAAGTTGACTAATTTAGCTGTTTGTCTAATCTGTGTATTGGGTTCTTCGCTACTTTTGTATAAATTGTTGGAGGTTCAATTAGGGAAGCTGTTTTATCCATTGAGAAGTAAGGAAGGTAGAATAAAGAAATCTTGTAGTTGAAGTATGACTGCTGTGGATTGATGGATGGTGGTGGTGGTGGCGGTGGTGATTGTAATTGTTGAAACATGACGGACTGATTTGAGAATAAACTATGTTAATGGACTGATTTGAGAATAAATTATGTTAAGGGATTGATTTGAGAATAAAATATATTAAGGGACTGATTTGACAATAATAGAACTTAAGGGACTGATTTGATAATAATAAAATTTAAGGGACTGATTTAAAAATATATATATATATATATATATATATATATATATATATATATATATATATATATATATATATATATATATATATATATATATATATATATATATATATATATATATATATATATATTTATAATTTTTTTTAATAAAAAATATCAAATTAGCGACGGAAATATCCGTCGGTAATATGGTATATAAAAAAAATTAATTGAAAAAAAAAATTTAAAATTAATAAAAATGTGAAAATATGTAATAAATTTTAGCGACGGAAATTTCCGTCGTTAAATCTGTCGCTAATACAATCAAAATTTGTCATCCTTTCTCAACATTAGCGACGGAAATTTTGACTTTAACGACGGAATAATCCGTCGTTAATTTAACGACAGCTCAAAAATCTGTCGCTGTAATTTAGCGACAAGGGTTTTAACGACGGAAAATTTCCGTCGCTAAATGCATTTAGCGACGAATTTTTGGCTAAAACTTGTTTTTCTTGTAGTGGATTAAGTTTATCCTCATCTAGTAGTGGTTCTCAAAGTGATGTAGATGAAGTACACACCCCTTAGATGGTGAAAGTTTTGAAAACTTGAATGTCCTACAATGGTGAAAATCACATGTTAATATTTATCATATTCTTTCGGTGATGGCACGTGATCTACTTACCCCTCCGGTGTCCACGGTAGCATCAGAGGCTGCTTTTAGTCCTGCATGAAGAGTGGTAACGTCAAAGCGAAACCAACTCAAACCCGCTCTTATCGAGAGATTGATTTGTTTTGCGGATTGAGATGACGCGAATTTGAGAAAACAAGGCACATTTCGGGATCTTGAAGATTCCGGGATCTTGAAGACAAGATTATGAAAGCCTCGAAGAAGACAATCTCAACGAGGAGTTTTTGCGAGAAGGATACTAGAAGAAGAAAAAAAAAGAAGCATTCAACAAATTCAAAGACTTTGAAGCAATAACAATATTGAAGACCTAAAGCTTTTTGAAGACTTTGAAGATTTGAAGACCATAATTAGTTTGAAGATTTGAAGACTCATTTATTTTTAAGATTTTGTTAAATTTGAAGATCATAATTACTTTGAAGATTTGAAGACTCATTCGAAGATTTAAAGACTTTTTATTTTAAGACTATATAATTTTAAATTGTATCATTTGAAAACAATGAAAATTTCCCCCCAAAAATTATGAAATAAATATTCATAGAGTTTCTATTATTAAATTGATTGCATTACTACCTCATTTTCTTTTATATAATTTCATTTGTTTAGTTTTTTTTTTTTATCTTTTTTTATATACATATTTGTAAAAAATATCAATAATAAAATAAATCTAAAATATTATTTCATATTCAATAAAAAATAAAAATAAATAAAGGATAGTCTGTTCCTCTTTTCTTTTATATACTTTAAATTGTTTAGTTTTTTTCTATCTTTTTTATATATCTTTTTGTAAAAAAAATATCAGTAATAAAAAAGTCTAAAATATTATTTTCTAGTCAATAAAAATTAATAAAAAATAAAAATAAATAAAGGGTGGTCCGTCCCTCTTTTATTTTATATACTTTCATTTGTTTAGTTTTTTTTTTAATCTTTTTTTATATACCTATTTGTAAAAAATATCAGTAGCAAAAAAAGTCTAAAATATTATTTCCTAGTCAATAAAAATTTAAAAAATAAAATAAAAATAAAGGGTAGTCCGTCCCTCTTTTCTTTTATATACTTTCATTTGTTTTTTTCTTTTGTTTTTTTTGTTTATCTTTTTTTATATACCTATTTGTAAAAAGTATCAGTAATAAAAAAGTCTAAAATATTATTTCATAGTCAATAAAAAATTTAAAAAATAAAATAAAAATAAAGGGTAGTCCGTCCCTCTTTTCTTTTATATACTTTCATTTGTTTTGTTTTTTTTTTCTATCTTTTTTTTATAAATAAAACAACTAATTTTGTTATGTCTAAGTGATTTTATATTTTAAAAAATAGCTTATTAAATACTAAATTACTTTTTCCATATTTTTTCTGATTTTTCTGGTTTAAAAAAAATAGGAAAATCCGTTTGGCCCGTGGATCTTCAGATTCGGACCAAAACAAACGGGCTTGGACATCTGAATGGGACGGGTCGGGCCGAGTTTAGGCCCGTTTCATCACACGGGCTCACGGGCTTCAACCCGTCCCGCCCGCAGGTTGGTCCGTACGGACCGGGTCGAAACGAGCCAGCCTGTTTGGCCATCACCAGATACTCCTCTTTCTTATGATGCATTAAGTCATACAATAATTGCCAACAGTACACTACAATAAATATAAATTTTAATTTGTCAATTTTCTTAAATAATGTATTTTATTTTTATATTTCTTATGATCAGTTTAGACCTTTCGGATTGGGTCCAATATCGCTACATCTGGACTGACTCGATTATATGAATAAACTGGTTCAATTCACCAGGGGAGCGGGCTAATCTACTTAACCAAGGTACCCTCTCGAATCCACCTCATTGCAGACTCTCTACACCCGGACTACCGAGCAACATACTGGTTTACTCGCACGCTTCTTTTCCGTCATTACAACTGACAAACTGTACTACACTTACATCTCTGACCTGCCTGTTTCCATCACATTAAATGAAACTCAAGACACCCATTACGCGCGTTGTGGCGCCAGACCAACTGTCACCTGCTACTCTAACTTTCATCATTTCAACGACATCCTCTATAATAACAGTCATTTTACCGTACGCTTCTATCATAGCTCGCCACGTGTCATAGGTGAGACAAATATAACCAACAGTGAAGATCTCACCACATATGTCTCTCCACGCTATAAATACTAATTGCCCCATTGGATGAGGTATGTCACATTATCTAAACCATAACACACATATACACACACAGAGACACTCTAAGACACTAAAAGCCTTAATATCAGTTCATATACCTCAAAGATTGGAGCCGAAATCAAACTCGGCTTGGTCGCTAACGGTGTTTCTTGTTGTGTTGTATTTTAGGTTCGGATCATACAAAGCCAGTTATCTTATTTAGACCCAAAAGTCTTGGCGTCATCAGTGATTTCATTGCTGGGAAACGTCTAAATTTTCTCGTGTAAACTTGTTTTCTATTTTCTAACATTTTCAAAACGTCAACATAGTGCAGCTTTACTCTCAAAATGTATAAATTTTTTTAAAGGCATAAAACAGTTTCAAAGCTCTCATAATCTGTCAAACCAAACTTTTACTTCTTATCCACGTTTTCAAAAAGAAAAATGACAGGAACCCCTTTGCAAAATGTTGATTTTCTCACTCCTCCTCCGGAAAATAATGATCAAGGCTCTCCCTTTAATATCAATTTAGTCAGAAGACCAGCCATCTTCGCCTTTAATCGGTTAGGAAGGCGTACCACTAGTCAAGACTCTCTCACCCCTTACAAAGAGAACTAAGGGAGAGATAAGAGGCATCAAGGGTCGAAAAAGCACACCAAACACAAAACAATCCACAAAGTCCCCCTCACTTATAACACCGACCTTAACACAAAAAAACCAAGTTATAGCTTAAGAGAGCGAGGTTAGTGGCTGAGGTCATGGACATTAATGATAATATTGGACTGATATTATTGGACTATTATTTTTTATTTTCTTGAAATGCGATATTTATTTGGAAATTTATGATAATTAAAAATAGAGTTGGTCTTATAAAAAACGCGTTTTTTTCTAAGCTTAGGAAAAATCATTTTTACATTGACACTTAATATACATGTACTGACACTTTTTTACACTGACACTTTGTTACACTAACACTGGCACTTTGTAACACTGGCACTTTTTACACTGACACTTAATATACATGCACTGACACTTTTTTACACTGACACTTTGTTACACTAACACTGACACTTTGTTACACTAACACTGACACTTTTTACACTGACACTTAATATACATGCACTGACACTTTTTTACACTAACACTTTGTTACACTAACACTGACACTTTTTTACACCGGCACTTTGTTACACATGCACTGGCACTTTGTTACACTCACACTAACAATAGCGGGAGAAACAAAACACGTTTTTTTTAACGTTTTTTTTAAGTTTAAGAAAAAATGCGTTTTTTTAAGATTTTGACTTTAAATATATCAAAAGAAAGAGAAAACTATGTTCGATTGGGCTGGGCTTCGAATTTACTAAAGCAGCCCAGTAACAGTGAGTCCAATTATATACTCCCTCCGTCCCTAAATGTTTGCCCCGTTTGACTTTTCAAACATTTTAATTTAGTGATTTTGAAGCTTTAATTTTGATTATTTTTACGAACGTTTTGAAAATTATTGATAATATATACCGTCGTTATGTAATACTTCGTCCTTAAATGTTATAAGTTTTGAAAATTTAGTGATTTTGAAGCTTTAATTTTGAAAATGAGACTAACTTTTTGGGACAAAAAAAAAAAGAAAATGGTACAAATATTTAGGGACGGAGGAGTACTATACATACAATCGTAAAATTGTGGTTGCACACAGCACCAGGCCAGATTTAGGTCCAATAAGTTTCAACGGGCAAGAGAAGATTTTTACCGGCCCTTTTGTTTCTTCATTCCTTTTCAAAATCAGAAGAAAAATCGGGCGGGCGGGGAGCGTAGAATTTCACACTTCCAAAATCACTCAACAACGATGCAGATGCGCGCAGTTCGATCAAAAATGGAGGAATTAAGATTGATTTGCGACAAAGAAATATCAATCCAGCAGCAAAGAATCGAAACCGTCAGTTCCTCCTTTCGTAAAGGCCTTGAATCAGCCAAATCCAACGCCCACGACACTGTTCAATTTCAAGGTAATTGTCGTTCGTTATTCGACCGGTTTAATTCTATGTTAAGCTGATTTTTATCCATTTATATTGTCGATTCTGACGATTACCTTTTAAATCAGGGATTTGCCGTTCATTTTTGGTAGAAAACTAGAACTAGGTCTTTTGTAAACTTAACAATAATTTTGAATTGTCTGTGATTACGTGAGAAAAGTACCTTTTTAGTCCTTAAACTAGTTTAAGTTAAACAATTATTTTTTAATTAAGAATCCCTAACCTATCATTTTAAGGATAATGTAGTCCCTGTTGCGTTAATGCAGAAGGAAAATTACAGAAATAATAACAAATACAAAAATAAACGGGAAATACGAAAGAAGGCTTAATGTTGCTGTTGCACGAGCCCAATGCTAATCACTCTCTCCTTAACACATATTCGTCCCCTCCCCGTGTGCTTGAGTTTTGGTGGAACTCTTGTCTCCCAGGATAGAACGTGCGGATCGGGGGCACTTTGCACCTAAGTATCCCGGCGAACTGAAATGCACTTGGACAATATCACCTCTTGTATTCTACGTATGCAAGGAGGCCAAAGGATTTGAATAACAATATGTAGCAAGGAATGGAGGAGGATTGCTTTCTAAGTGTGTCAACAACTGTTGTGAACTCTCTAATTTATAGATGTCCAAGATCAAAACTGAAAGCTTCCATTTAATCCGATATTAAACACCCATTAATCCGAAATTAAAACAGCCATTAAATCGAAATTAAACACATTTCGGTTTCAGTTTTGAATTGTCTCAGCTGTTACACAATTTGAAATCAAAACAGATATTATTGCTCATTTATTTTGATTTACAAAATCAAAATAAATCACTTTCCATGAACTGCTCGGCCTAGCAAGGCATATGCCTCGGCTGAGCATGCCTGTCCAGAAACTAGCCAAATATGTCCAGTCTTTGCTCGGGCGAGTCACCGGCAGTGCTCGTTCGAGCATATCTGTCCAGAAACTAGGCAATGGAAATCTGTCCAGTCTTTGCTCGGGCGTGGCTTTATTTTGATTTACAAAACTTTATTTTGCTTTACAAAATCAAAATAATAACAAAAGGTGGGGTTGTCTGCGTAGGCAAATTCGGTGCTACATTCGTGCCCACAGGACGCGCACATGCATGAGTACGCACCTTGCAAGCCAAATTGGAAACTTGATTTGCAACCCCCCCTGCGCGCGAGAGAGTCTCTATACTACATAATCTTGAACACTACTCTAGTGCCCAAGTCTTTATACTAGCAACAAGTTCTTTTTCTTTCCAATGTGAGTTAACTCCATTTTTCTTTTTCCAAACCCACTTACTTTAAGCATTTATATCTCATCTAACGGGGGATAACTTCATTTTCTTTCCAATGTGGGATAACTCCCTTTCCAACCTACTTACTTTAAGCATTCATATCTCATCCATCCAACAACCATTTTGGACAAATAAATACTTGATTTCTTGTTCTCATGGAGTAGAACACAAATTCATAAACAATTTAGTAATTTGACAAAATTACCCTTTAGGAAATAATCTATAATTTCCTTCAAAACAGACTATTTTCCAACATTCCCTCCATTTGACATTTGACAGCCGTTTAAAAATCTGTTAAACTCGCTAATGTGTCATAGTGATATGACATTTTTGCTTACGTGGAATCATCATTAGGAAATGTTTGCTGATGTGGATATTTGAAGGGTAAAATTGCATAATGATAAATTAAAGGGTTTAAATCATCATTAGGATTAAAGGGTTTAAATCATCATTAGGAAATGTTTACCGACTAAAAGGTAAAACTTAAACTAGTTTAAGGACTAAAAAGGTACTTTTCTCGTGATTACGTTGATGAATCTTGATGTTATTTAAGATGTGGGTGATTGCAGAGAAGGTAGGAAAACTAAGAGCTCATCTGAGGGAGGTAGAGGATGATTTAGTGAAAGCTCTCACAGGTAGCATTTTCTTTTTACTAGTGATTTTGCGAGTGGCTTTACATTGTGATAAAATTGTAGATTTTCATGATATTTGCTTCTAATTCTCGAACTGTTTTTGTATCTGCCTTGAAAAATTGTGCTTGTGGTTGTAACTTGTAAGGTATGCAATCTCCTTTTAGATAGTTCATTATGTGCTCATGTATATGTTGATATGACGTTAATTAAGGAATTGGGACCCTTGGACGCTAAGTGCCTACGGTATGAATTTTGATGTGCTCATTGTGCATGTACGGGTTGGGAGTTTTTAAAAGTATTTGATTACTAGCACCTGTAATTTCTGTTTCATCGCATTAATCTAGTGGGAATTAATGTCAAAATGAAAGCTTGATTTCCATGTTGTACTGTCTTGTATTCTGTTAATACTGGGTAAGAAGTTGGTTTTCTCACCTCTTCATTGACGAGTCCATACGTTGATTCATGTTAGCCGTCCACACAACATTAGGGACAAAGGCTTTGTTGTTGTTGTATTGGTTAGAATTTGGTTAAGGGGTGGCCAGTAACGTGTGAATGATCTGTTACTTATGTGGTGAAGATATAAATGATGCATATTAGCTAAGCCTGACCATATGAATGACTTTCCTACCTCTACTATTGCCTATTGGAAGCCCACTGGTGTACTTCAAGATTCCCACTTGGGTAGTTTTTACATGTTCTTATGGAGCAGTAAATGGAAAGTAGGAGAAAAACAAACAGAGGCAGTTTGGATAATAGAAGCGGTTCAGGTTTTGGACTTCTAGCAGAAGAGCTCAGCTCATGGATAGTTAGTAGTTATTGTACAGCTTTCGCTTTTCTTTTTAATTCCATAACCATTTTCTTGAAGTTTAGGACTGATCCATACCAATTTCCTGCTGGCAGAAAGACAAAATATGTATGTATTGTTGGCCTGCTCGACTTTTCCTCAAATTGTAAAACTGGAACTCCTTGATATTGTAATGGCCTAATGTTGGAACTTGATCTGGTAGCAAATAGTATAACTTCTGTTAGAAATACCTTTTTCGCACAGAGTACAAAAAAACCAATGCCTAATTATGTTTCTGCTATGGCTAAACAAACATAGCCTCAATATAGAACTTTTAGACATGAAGTAATCAGATGCTATCTAGCTGTCAGAACACCAATTATCTTAGTTCAAACATCAAGCTTCCTGATCAAACTTTGTTTTGCAGTTTAGTCATTTCCTACTGTTCATTATATTCCGCATAATAGTAAACTATCCAAACAACAATTTTACTTCACTTCGGCATATGAAATTGTTTGAGGTTATTGGGTCGTATTGTTGATAGATATATTGCCTTGAAGAAGAACCATGTGGTTCTATGAGTTATGCTTGTTGTTCTTTTGTACTGCATTTGCAGTGAAGACCCGCAAAGAGGCAAAGAAGTTGGCAACATCAGACTCCATAGAAGCTACAAAAACTAAAATAGAAGAGCTTAAGAAAATTGTAACAGATCAAAGGGCCCGAAAAGATGATTATGCGGCAATTATATCCCACCAATATGAAGGTATTTAATTGGTCAACTTGGCGTCAGTGGTTTTCCTTGTACTGAAAGTCTATATCTTTTTTCTTTTGGGGCATATTATTTATCTACGATCTTGATATCCAGAAATATCCCTCCGCAGCAATCCAGAATATAAAAATAAAACAGGTAGCTCAATTTTTTTCTCTTGGAGGAAAGCAACAGTAATCATATTATCAAATATTACACCTTGCCCTCTATGTTTATACATTGATAAGAACTGAAACTTAATTCAAATAAAGTGCTTTTAACCTTCATACACGACCTTTCTGATTTTTAGTATTGCTTGTATATCACATTTATCCTTTATGAGGGTCAACTGCTTTGAGTATGTTTCAAACTCTTAGGATTTGTCTTCTGTTTGACACACAGAAATGCTTTGACAACCATATGATTTGTTCTGACATTGTGCAACTTGTTTTACATACGATAAAACCAAGATAGTTTCTTCAAGCCTCAGCATTTCTTTTGTTTTTCTTCTTCTTTCCTTCGTTAATAGATACTCTACTATATCATTATATTACTTCCTTCATGCTCGCCTCATTTTTCCTTTCTATATCTTTAAAAGTTCTTGCAGAATGTGAAGAGAAGTGGGATAAAGATGCTGAATGTAGAGGAGAAATAGAAGAGGCTGTTTCCTGGTACAATAGGGTCCTTGGATTCAGAATTGAATGTGGGCGTGGTATGTAAATGAGCCGATGAGATTTATAATTTTCTGTTGTAATTTATCTTAAGTGTTTTCTTCTTTCTCCAGGGGTAAAATTTTTATTTACAAACATCAATCCAAAGAATCCAGTGGAAGAGTTTTCTTTCACCATTCGACATGAAAATGATGCATATACTTGTAAGTCTACTTATCCTATTTTAATTAGTCATTCACTCAACCATTTATTATGTCAATTGACAACTTCTTTCCCACTAGTACTTCCTTATACATTTTTGTTGGTTTGGTTCAGTTCGCCTTTCATTTCTTTTCACTGTGTTAGCAATTTCTTCAAATGAGGCAAATCAAGGAACTTTGAGATACATATTTTCACAAAATAGGGCTCTTTGGTCCGCCCACGGGAGAAACAATAATATTGCTAATTTTATTTGAAAAACTTTTAAGGTTGTTCTTGCATAAATGGTTAAACGATAGTTATGTGTTTAATGATTTAATCTATCTCGCTTTGCCTTTAATGCAAGTTTGGGTTTTCTGATAGTTCTTGGTAAACTTAACTGTATTGAAAGTTATAGGTAATCTTGGAGTTCTTTGTGAATGCCATTGAAGCCTGAACATGATCAACCAATATAATCAGCTTGTTTTTCCTACTTTTTTTCTTTCTTGTATTTTACCAAGTACAAAAAAGTTATTTATGCAGGGAATGTACCATAAGGAGGTATATGGACATACCCACTACTTTGTTCCTTATTATGACCAATCGATCAAGTCTACTCTTATCTCAAGTTTGACTAGATTAAAACAATAGTAATGGCATTCTCTTTTTTGCTCTTTTGATTGTTAGTGCTTGATTGTTATCCGCACGTGAACGGTACAAAGGAGCTGATCCAGGATTTGAATCTTAACAACAGCTTATTCAAGTTTGTCAGAACGATGAGAGGAAAATTTCAAGATGCTGCATCATGTGGTAAGGGCCCGATCTTTTGCATTCTTCTTTCTCATCCTTTATTCTTAATACTCTCTCCTTCCCAAAATGAATGTCTATTTTTTCAAAAAACTTGTCCAAAATGAATCAAGCATTCTCAGTCATTTACTGCTTGTTATGAAGCTGTTTTTTTTCTCTCCACATAATGGTATTATTAATCCAGGAATTTTTCCGGTGCTTACATCGTGTGATCAAGATTCTGCGACGAAGTCATTGTCTGCTCCTGCTTCTTCAGTTTCCACTGATAGTAGAAGTGAATCTCCTGCCAAGCAGACACATTATCAACCTGCAGAAACCTACAGATCCCCCAAGAAAGGTAAAATTAGTAAAGGGGGAAAACCAACAATGTTATCGCCTGGTTCTGCTTCGTTACCACGTCGATCTCCACGAGTCAAGGTATCCACCAAATTGTTATTGCTTTTTAGCTTCCTTCACTTCATTCGAATATCTGCACGCAGTAACAAAACAGGTGTGACTTTAAATCATTTTAAAATCGATTAGGATTTTCCCACATACTCCCTCCGTCCGGGAAAGTTTGTTCCTTTTTGACTTTCATGGTCAACTCTTTGACCACAATTTTATAAAAATCTAGCTATCCCTGTACAATACCAAAAATTGTTATTGATTCACCATTAGAATTAGTATCAACAGTAATGCATAGCGATAGTTAGGTTTTTATAAAATTATGTTCCAAATTCAATTGAGTTAACCATAAAAATCAAAACGGAATAAACTTTTTGGGACGGAGTACAAAACTACGACATTAGTCTTATTTATTAGTGTACCTTTTCTTTTTGTTTGTACCCGAAAAGAGTCTTAGTTCATATTCTAATTTGGCTTAGATATTCAGTAGCCAGATCATTTTGGATATCTATTGTGGCTCTTTCTCTGAAGCTCCGTTTGTTTGGGGGAAAATATTTTTCGGAAAACGTTTTCCACATTTTCTGGAAAATGTTTTCCCCACTTTTCTAAGTAAAATGACTTGCGGATTTTTCATAAGTAAAACATTTTCCGAAAATGGTAACACCCTTACACACACACACTTAACTTTTCATCCACCCTCACGTTACCCACCCCACATCAACCATCCCTACCCCATCCCCTTATAAAAAAATTATTTATATTAAAATTATTTTTTACAATTCCCCCCCCCCACACCCCCATCGGGTCAAAAAAATAATTTAATCATTTTAAATTTATTTTTAACAACTCCCCACTCCCACCACCACCACCTCAAGGTCAAACAATATTTTTTTTATTCATTTTAAAATTATATTTTAACGACTCCCCCACTCCTAAGCAATTTATTTTTTTATTCATATTAAAATTATTTTTTTAACAACCCTCACCACCTCCACCAATCCACGCACCCACCAACCACCAATCCCCCTCACACGGTCAAACTTTTTTTACAACAACAACAACAACAACAACAACATCAAAGCCTTAGTCCCAAAATAATTTGGGGTCGGCTAACATGAATCCTCATATGTTATCGTGAAAATAAATAAATAAATAAAAAATAATAATAATAAAAAAATAAAATAAAATAAAATAAAACAAAATAAAATAAAATAAATAAAAAAATAAGAAAATAAAAATAAAAAATCAACCCCCCACTTGGATTTTTGCCCTCCACTCCGGTCTCTTCAACACCATACTTTCATCCACTCCAAGTAAATTCATATCATTTTCAATTACTCTAATCCAAGTTTGTTTGGGTCTTCCCTACCCTCGCCATTTTATCATTTCTCATTTTGTTAGGCCTCCTAATCGGTGCATCACTCGGTCTCCTTCTCACATGTCCAAACCACCGTACACGATTTTCCCTCATTTTATCCTCAATGGGCACAACTCCTACTTTACCTCTGATCACCTCATTCCCCAATCGATCCTTTCTTGTATGACCGCACATCCATCGAAGCATACGCATCTCCGCCACATTCATTTTATGCACGTGACACTGTTTCACGGCCCAACATTCGGTGCCGTAAAGCAATCGGCCTAATTGTCGTGCGGTAGAATTTTCCCTTTAATCTATTGGGCATGCCGCGATCACATAGAAACCCTGTAGCACTCTTCCACTTCAACCAACCTTTGCTTTAATCCTATGAGCCACATCTCCATCTAATTCTCCATCCTTTTGGATAATGGATCCAAGATAGCGAAAAACTCGAAGCTTGGATAATATTTCCATCAAATGTGACCGCCCCGCCTCCTACTTCCAACTCTGCTAAACTTACACTCCAAATATTCGGTCTTGCTTCGCTAATCGAAAACCTCGAGATTCCAAAGTGTGTCTCCACAACTCCAATTTACTTTCAACACCCTCTCTTGTCTCATCAATCGGCACAATATCATCTGCGAACGGCATACACTTTGGTATATCATCTTGGGTGACCTCGTCAATTCGTCCATTATCAAAGCAAAAGAAAGGGGCTAAGTGCGGAACCTTGATGCACTCCAATCTTTATAGGGAACTCTTCGAGTCTTCCCAACACTAGTGTACACAAGTACTAACTCCATTATACATGTCCTTGATAATATCAATATATTTCTTTGAAACACCCTTCTTCTAATGCCCACCAAAGTACCTCTCTTGGCACTTTATCATACGCCTTCTCCAAATCAATGAAAACCATATGCAAATCTTTCTTTTGATCCCGATATTTCTCCATGGTTTGTCTCATAAGATATATTGCCTCCATAGTCGATCTTCCTGGCATAAACCCAAATTGGTTATCCGAAATATCCACAATTTTTCTCGGCCTTTGTGCAATTACTCTTTCCCAAAGTTTCATAGTATGGCTCATTAGTTTGATCCCCGATAGTTGGCACAATCTTGGACATCACCTTTATTCTTATACAAAGGGATCAGTACTCTTCCGCCACTCGATGGCATTGTGTTAACTCTCCATATCTTGTTAAATAGCGTTGTTAACCAATCTACTCCCCTCTCCCGAAACATCTCCAAACCTCGATTGGTATACCATCCTGGTCCAGCGGCTTTCTTCAATCTCATCTTTTTCATTGCCATTTCCACTTCACTCTTTCGAGATTCTCCGCATAAAATCTCGATTAACCATACTCGAAGAGATATTTAAATCTCCAACATCCTGCTCTTGACCGCCATTGAACAAGTTATCAAAGTACGAACTCCATCTATCTTTTATCTCTTTATCCCCGACTAAAACTCTTTGGCCTACATCCTTCACACATTTAACCGTCCCGATATCTCGTGTCCTCTTATCCCTCATACGAGCGAGTACGTAGATGTCCTTTTCCCCTTCTTTTGTATCCAACTTATCATAAAGTTTCGATTCACCTTTGCTCTTGCGTCTCTTCGCTTTCTTAGCATCTCTTCTAGCTTCCTTATACTTCTCATAGTTCTCGTCGCTCCTACATTTCCCCGATAATTTGTAGCATTCTCGCTTGCCCTTTATTGCTTGTTTTACTTCCTCGTTCCACCATGATGTGTCCTTACTTGGTGGCCCATTTCCTCTGGATTCTCCAAGGACTTCTTTCGCCACCTCCTTTATGGTATGTACCATCTTAGTCCAAGTCAAATCTATATCCATATCCTCCATATTATCCGCCCAAATACCGGTATCGACCATCTTAGCTACAAATTTCGGTTGATTTTCCCCTTGAAGTCTCCACCACTTGATTCTAGGGTCTACATGTGATTTTCTCTTCCTCGAAATTCTCTTACTTCGAAAATCAAGTACCACCAGTCTATGTTGAGTTGCTGTGCTCTCACCCGGAACAACCTTGCAATCTGTATAACTCTTTCTACAAGTATTTCTTACTAAGAAGAAGTCAATCTGACTCGCATTACCTCCACTCCTATAGGACACCAAGTGAGATTCTCTCTTCTTGAACCAAGTGTTCATTATAATTAAATTAATTTATTTTTAACAACTCCTCCACCCAACCCCACTCCCCTACTCTCAGCTATCCACCCTACCCCCTCCCCCCCACTCTCGGCTACCCACCTTACCCCACACCCTACCCTATCACCACCATAGCCTACCATCATCTTACACTTTACATTTCCCCCACCACCCTAGCCTACCCCTACACTACCCTACCCTACCCCACACCCATCCACCCACCTCACCCCTACTAATCCCCACCTCCATCACCATACCCCACCATATCTCTTTCAACTTATCTCAAATTGTGTTTTTATCGAAAAATATTTTACTTTAATTTATTAAACACGTGAAATATTTTTCGAAAAACATTTTCCTTACCAAACAATCGAAAACATGTTTATGTCATTTTTCGGAAAATATTTTCATTTTTCGAAAGTCGTTTTACGTGAAACAAACGGAGCCTAACTCTTAACTCTGTTTAGATTTCAGTTTTGAGTCTTTTGACAAACTTTGCCTTTGGTAGTGCTGTAACTTTAACGCATATTAAGATAAAATTGTGTTTGATTAAATTCATTACTTGATTTGGCAGGTGAAGAAATGAAGATTGAGCAAATCCACTCAAAATTAGTTGGGACACCTTAATACTGTTGAAGGCTTGCCAAATATCTTATTTGCTTGTATTTTCATAATCTTTTGTAAGGAATTTGAGTAATTAAATTACCACCACGGAGGTAGCTGCGTAGGGACCTTTTGGCACCCACATTTAGCTCAAGTTTGGATGCAATGTGAACTGGCAATAATCCTATCCTTGCTATTTTTTGGGTACAGAGCTCATAAAATATTATGTTAGCTCCCCTAATGCAAAAAATTCTTGTTACAGTTGCTTGTATTATTATTATTATTATTCCATCATTTTTTAATTTTGTCATGTAATTTGAAAACATCTGGACTTCATGTGTACATCAAATTCTGCATTTATTGGTTGGGCTTTTGCGGGATTGGTTACATCTGAATTTTATGTGGGTAAAAATCCTCTTTTCATCACTCAATATTAGCCAATTTACAGTCTTCTCGTCGGTTGAACTTTATTTTTTACAGTATTTTCACTGAACTTTTCATATTTTACATTGTTTTCATTTCGCTATAATTTTGCTAAAAAGATGATAAAAGTCAATTAATTGGCCTAATGTGAAAAACTGTTGTGAGGACTGTGCGAGGTTAATGGCGGGTGATTTATCGCCCATAATCTAGTTAGCCTACGCATCAGTAGTAGTATGTAAAATGGATAAAGGTGGCGTTTAGGGAGATGGGCACACTTTAAAACCTATTTTTATTTTTAGAACCTAATTTTAGAAATGCTATTTTGGGACAGGGCAAAATGAAAATTGCTACATCTTCTGTTCCAAGCCAAAGAAGAAGAAGAAGGGGCAACAGTGCAATGTAATTCTCGAATCTTTACTTCTCTCTTTGTCTTTCCGTCTCCGGTTCTCTCTATTAGAGTAGAGTATTTCTGACTTTCTATCGCTTTTAACAGTTTTGGAGTTGAATCTTAAATTGAAACATAGAATAACAACGAGACTTGGAGAATTTTATTAATGAAACTGCTGAGAGCTTTGGACTTGGGCGATTGAGTTTGGCATTCAGATTATGAAATATTTCAATAATGTTGAAGTAATTATTGCAAAAATCAAATTTAAATTTAGTAATTAAGCTTAGAAAAGAATTGAAGGAAAACTCTGCTAGTAAGGGAATTTTTTCCCAAATAATCCCGTTTTACTTTTTTATTTACGAAAATGACTTACTGTTCAAACTATTTCCCAAAGTGTCCTCTTTTTTGAAACTCGCTACACCGTGTAGCGAGTTTGACTAGGGTTGGTCAAAACTCGCTACACCGTGTAGCGAGTTTAGGTGATTAATTACAGTAGTTGGGAAAATTAATTAGGTCATTTAATTAAACTAAACTCGCTACACCGTGTAGCGAGTTTTGACCAGAAGTCAAACTCGCTACACCGTGTAGCGAGTTCTATTTATTCCAAACCCCTACATAACCCCCTCCGTCCGTCCCAACAAAACTTACCATTCTCTTTCTTCCTTTCTCGGCCCTAGTTCTCCCTTTTCTTTCTTTCTTTCTTTCTTTCTTCAATCTATCTCTCTCATAATGGATCCATCAAAACCCCGTTGGTATCGTGGACGAAAACCTCTTCGGTCTGGCCGGCCAAACCTCCAATCGCCTATCTAATCTCTCTCAAATTGAACGAGAGTTTCAATCTCCACCGCCTCCACCGCCTCAAGGAAGCGAGAGAGATCTCCACCGCGTCATATCATTCTGGTCCCCGGTGAAGCACAGTTAGCCATGCGTCGGCATCACACCGGAAAAGCTCATGTCTCTCAGGGACCCCCCGCTCAGTCGACCCAAGAGGCAATATGTAGAAAGATTGAAGAGCCGGAGGACGATGATGAATTCCAGGACAAAGCTTGGCTTTCTTGCATGGATTATCTCGCTGGAGAGGGTACATTTTATCCGTTGAAAATGATCAAGGAGAAATGCAAACAACATGAAAGGGTGGAACAGGTATAATATTTTACATTAATTATAGTTAAGGTTGAAATTTACAATTAATTGGTCTTAATATTTTTGTTCTATTAGGTTGTGGTTGTTGTCAAGAAGTTCACACCAGGCGAGAATGGCTCTTTTCACGTGATTTTGAAGGATCCTACTGTCGACACTATTGAAGCTTACTTAGGTGACAAAGTGCTTAAGCAACCGAGGCGGAAGTGACATTGGTGAAGGTCTTTGTTCGATACTTACTCGGGTATGAAATATTTTCCTTAACATTACACTCCCTAAATATATCCTTACCTTTTTGTTCTAAATGTTTAGTTTTGTTCATCTATTAGGTTGTTGTTTGGGCCATATCACGCTCAAAAACTACTTAACATTGTTCCTTCCAATGTTTGTAAGGTCTTCCCTAAGAATTGTTAATTTCATCTTTGGACATGTATTATTTGAATTTATGTCGGATTTAATATGTACTGAATTTATGTACTATTTTTCTATATGACCAGGAATGTGGTCACCGAATTTATTTATTTATGTAAGATTTCCTATGTGGCCGGGATGTGGCCACTAACTTGACAATATTTATTTTTTGTGATTTTATGTAGATTTCCTATGTGGCGGGATGTGGCCACTAACTCTAAAATATTTATTTTGTTGTAATTTTATGTAAGATTTCCTATGTGGCGGGATGTGGCCACTAACTTGAAAATATTTATTTTTGTGATTTTATGTAAGATTTCCTATGTGGCGGGATGTGGCCACTAACTTGACAATATTTTTTTTTTGTGATTTTATGTAGATTTCCTATGTGGTCGGGATGTGGCCACTAACTCGAAAATATTTATTTTTGTAATTTTATGTAAGATTTATAAATATTTATAAAAAAAAATTTCGACCACATGTCATTATTTTTTAACACATGTAATTTTTTTTTGTTAGTACGAAGCTATTTTGAGCAACAATTTGAAGGCGATTTAATTGTCGAAATTAAAATTTAAAAGTTGTTATTGTTACACCATTATATGTACTTCAAGTAACAATTTTTAGATATTCATTATGATATATAAATTAACCTATAATTATTGCTCAAAATAGCTTCGCGAACGAAATTTTTTTTTTGATGTTACTACGAAGTTATTTTGAGCAAAAATTTGAAGCCGATTTAATTGTCGAAATTAAAATTTAAAAGTTGTTATTGTTACAACATTGTATGTACTTCAAGTAACAATTTTTAGATATTCATTATGATATATAAATTAACCTATATTTATTGTTCAAAATGCCTTCGCGAATGAAAAAAAAAAAGAAGTAAACAATTTTCAAATTTTGTTGCTGTAAAGGGATTTTGTATTTACTTAAACTCGCTACACCGTGTAGCGAGTTTCAATAAAGCTGAAATCGCTACACGGTGTAGCGAGTTTAAGTCAGCTTTATTGAAACTCGCTACACCTGTAGCAAGTTTAAGTACAAACAAAAACTTTGCAAAGAACAAAATTTCAAAATTCACGTGATTACGAGAATCTCGCGGCCTTCTTTTTCTCTTTTTCTCTCGGCCTTCTCTTTATCTCTCAACTCGGTTTGTTTCTTCTTCTACCTTTCTCTCTTTCTCTCAATCAACTCTCTCAATCACCATTTTCTAAATTCCCTTAACTCAAAATAAAACTTCTTCAAGTTATTTTATTTCATCAGAATTGTTGAAGATCAACAAGAATCAAGGTAAATTAACATCATCTTAATTATTATTTTGACTTGTGTTTAGATATAAAATTTAATGATTTAAGCTGTGTTTTATGATATTGTAGATATAATAAATGTAAGAGTTTTGTTATGTAGGTTTTAACACTTTGATTTCGTAATGTAGGGTTAAATATGAACGGGGTCCGATCATTTTTATGTGTTATTGGGGAGGTGATGATGAACAACCGTTTGATGGTCCTCATTTCAAAAAGGGGCCAAAATGTGCAATAAGGGGTAATTGCCAATGGAAATACAATGAGTTGATTGATGAGTTATATAAAAAGGCGAACTTAGATCGGTCTCAATTTGATTTGAAAGTCATTTACAGGATGCCCTCATTCTTTTGATAGCGGGATTGGTGAGTACTTTCCTTTCCATATTGAAGATGATGCGTGTATGGAAGTAATGTTCGATCGGTTTGCTAAATTTGGGGGATTGGAAATTTGCATTTGTATGTTGTTGTAAAATTAATTGAAAATCGATCCAATCCAGAGTTTGAAACACGGACACAGAGAGTACTTTCGGGTTTTCTCCAACTGGTAACCGTGATGATGGGGTTGGTCCAAGTGCCCAAACTCTTGTATCAACTCAAACACCAAATTATGATGATGGGGCATTTGGCCATAATTATCATGTTCATGATGATGATCGGGCATTTGGGCATAATGATCACGTTAATGATGATTATGATGTTGACTGGGAAGAAGAGGAAGTGCACACTGATGTAGATGCAATGCTAGAGGATGATGATGATGAATATGAGGAGGGTAGTAGTGATTCTGATGTCGATTTGGGAGCCGGTGATGATGGGCCGATTGATGATGATGTGGAAGCACCTCTTGTTCACTATGAAGTGCCGCAAAATCGAAGATATGAGAGAGCGAGTTATCCCTTTTACAGTGATATTGGTACATACGCTTCGACAAGAACAAGGCTTGATTGATTACGATCATGCACATAGTTTTCCAGTTTGGGATCCGGAACAACAACCGATTGCTAAAGGGATACGCTTTCCTGGCAAGAACGAGGCACAATTTGATATGAAAAGGTTCCATATTAAAAACAATCGCAGGTTCAGGGTAAGAAAGAGCACACCGAACACATGGGTAATTGAGTGTCTGTTAAAAAATTATCCATGTCATTTTTATGTTCGTGTGAGTAGGAAGAAGTTTGGCTATTGGGAAGTGACCAAGTATAAGGCTCCTCACTGCTGCTTATATTCTGGAGCAAGTCAAGATCACCCCAATCTAGATGCCAAGTTTATCGGTCGGGAAGTCGTTGGTCTTATTAAGGCCGATTCAGATGTCAAGGTTGGAGTCATTATTGCACACATCTCTAGTAGGTTCGACAAGGTAGTTACTTACAAGAAGGCATGGTGTGGAAGCAGAATGGCATTGCAGAGGTTTTTGGAGATTGGGAGGAATCTTATAAGAGGTTACCCCGCGTCCTAGCAGCCATTCAAAAATACAATCCGAGGATAATTGTTGAGTACTCTACACCTCCTCCTCCTGTCGGTGAAGCCTCCCTATTTCGACGGGTATTCTGGGCATTTGGGCCTTGCATTGAAGCTTTCTCTCATTGTCGGCCTGTCATTTCTGTGGATGGAACATTTATGCATGGTAGATATAAAGGTGTAATACTGATTGCCATGGGTGTTGACGCCCAAGATAGTATACTTCCGCTTGCATTTGACGTTGTTGAAAAGGAGGGCGCGGCGGCGTTGGTTCTTATACACGGCTTGCAAGCATATTATCAAGAGTCGTGAAGTATGCTTGATATCGGCCGTCATTGGGGCATTACGAAGGGCGTAGGCGAAGATACGTGGTGGCCAAACGTGCATCATCGATATTGCTTGAGACATATGCGAGCAAATTTCTTGGAAAAGTATAGAGGGGAAGGGTTGAAGTATACATTGCGGAGAGCGGGTAGAGCAACTCAAGATAGAAAATTGAAATCTATCTTAGAGAGTATCCGTGGAATTAAGCTGAGGCAATTGCATGGTTTTAACATTTGGATGCTAGAAAATGGACATTGGCACACGATGGTGGTTACGGGTATGGCATCATGACTACCAACATGTACGAGGTTTTCAATGGTGTGATGAAGGGAGCTCGTGGGATGCCAATCACGGCAATTGTTGAAAGCGCCTTCTATCGTTGTGTGGAGTACTTTCAAGTAAGGCATGGATTTTCAATCAATGCCTTAGGAGGTAATCCCGATAACCCTAACATCAATCCCCGAGCACCAATTCGGCACGAAAGTCGGTTATCACTACTTGAAGAACACCGGAAAAGCGGCAACACATCACGTCAGGAGGTTCAACAATCACGAAATGGGGGTGTATCAAGTGACAACAGCACGTCAGGGTGATCACGGAGGAAATATACAGATTGTCCGACTTAATGAGCGCACCTGCACATGTGGTAAATGGGTTGCCTATCGCATGCCTTGTTCCCATCTCCTTGCTTGTTGTTACGCACAAAATATTGATGGTCGAGGATTTCGTTTCGAATATTACACCGTTGGGGAATACTACAAGACATGGAAGGGAACATTCGAACCAATCGAGCATGAGGACTATTGGGGCGTGGATGGTTTGGTGCCTAGTTTCTTCCCTAATCCCCTACTTCGACGTTCTGCGAAGTCAGGACGGCCCTAGATCAAGACGCTTTCGTAATTCTATGGACTTTGAAGCAGATAAACGGAAGAGTATGTGTTCATCATGCCATCAGGAAGGGCACAATCGTCGTAGATGCCCGAACCTTAGGGAGTAGAAGAATGTTTTTAATGTAATTTATGTTTGGCTTGAATTGGATTCAGTTTCAGTTTTATTATATGTCGTTTTCATTAAACTTGAAAAGTCCAATGTAATTTATATTTGAGTTGAATGTAATTTTTTCGAGTTTCGGTTTTATTTTAATTAAGTTTTAAGTTTTAATTTTTGTTTGGCATAATTACAAAAAAAAAAGGTACATATTACATTACGGGCGGCTTGGGAGCGGACGCTTCGCCACGGTGGGAGTGGACGGCTCCTTTTACGAAACTTAGAAACTTAGGGTTTGGAATCTGATGGAAATCGCTACACCGTGAAGCGATTTTCACTATACTCGCTACACCGTGTAGCGAGTTTAGTGAAAATCGCTTCACGGTGTAGCATTTCAAAGAACAGGCGCCCACCAAAGCTGGCCGAAGAACAAGGGCGGCCACTCCAATTTTGGCCCAATAAATACTCCCTCCGTCCCGTCCGAAAGGGCACTTTTGGTCAACAGCAGTTAACTTTGACCCAAACATTAATGCAAATTTAATCATCTTATTGAAATTCTAAAAATTGTTATTCATAAATCATTACACAGTTTCATTAAAATAACTAAAATCATTTTTAAGAATTGGAGGGAGTACAATTTTTTGATTCGTCCCGCAATAATTACACAGTAGCACATTTGAACATTTTTTTTTGGAATTTATGCTAAACATAAATTGAACCTTAACACTTAAATGGAAAATAAACTTTTCTTTTATTACTCCCTAATCTAATAAATATCATCGATTATAATTTTTTAAATATTCATTCAAATAACTAAAATCATTTATAAGAATTGGAAAATTACATTCAAATCAAATATAAAGCTAAACTACTAAGAAAAAGTTACAAAATTTCAATACAAATAAAAAACATTCAAATAAAAAGTAAAGTAATAGTACAGTTCAAATAAAAACTAAACCAATAAAACAAAGTTTCATTACATAATAATAAAAAAAACAAAAGTGAACTCTCTACCTATTATCATAGAAAGACGGGGTGTAGGGATTACGCGGATTCCGGAGCCGAGACCCTCTTCTAAGCATTTGTTCCTGAAGCTCTTGTTCAGGGGTCATCTGAGACGGATCGACGAAACCATGGAACGCTCCATGTGATGAAGGAGTCCTCAACCCACTTCCACTCGTATAAGCGCCGAAGCCCATAGTGGATGTGGATGGTCTAGGGGAAGGGTCTGCCTGGGCACTCCCACCGCCACCCAGCTGCCCACCCCAGCCGCCCCAGCTGCCGCCCCCAGCCCAGCTCCCTCCGGCACCCCCAGGTCCAGTCCCCCGAAACCCCGCTCAACGCTCAAAATCATGTGGCTGTGGGCGTGGCTGGCAGCCAGTCATAAGATGTATCGGTCTGGGTCTGCGCCTGAGGCTCGGGCTCGGGCGCGGGCTCGGGCTCATCGTGTAAATCCATCTGGGGAGGTGGTCTCCCGCCTCGTGCACTGACGTCGCGGACGTTGTCGAGGTTGTCCCTGCACGCGATCTCTTGGTGGGGAGGTGCGGCGGGCGAAGGCGGTGGAGCTCCCTAACTCCTGAACCCGTGTGTCACAATCTCCCGCATTTCGGCTTGGTGGGGATGCTCATCCCTCTCATTGGCGACATGCGGCGGCGAAGGGTCTGCACTTTTTGTTTTTATATCAAAAATATATATAAGAACGAGAGACGTAAATTAATAATTGATGTTTTCTTAAAAAAAAAAATATTAGAAAAAAAATACTTTAAAAATGTAAAAACTTACCATAAACTCTAGGGCGGGCGGACAGGCGGTATCCATCCACCTCTACGTGAGTGAGCTGCTGCATAAACCTACACGTTATGTCCCTATACCCTACCATATATGGGTCGGTGTAGGTCATATCGTGGAAGCCGAACACCCCGGAAACCAACCTCTCGTGGCGCTGTCCCCATAGTGTAACAAGCGGGCGATGGTGCTCACCCCATCTCACCGTAGGCCTTCCCCGCCGATCCGAACGGTGCAACTCCAGGCCAGTGTCGAACGGTGCTTTGGGATAAAGCTGTCTCGATCAGCGCCTCATCACGCGATCGGGCGAGATGCCACTCGGCCCTCTCAAAGCATATGAGAGGGACCTTCGCCAACCATATCTCCTCCCCCTCAGTGCAGTAGACCGGAGCGGGTCTCCCCTCATAAGGCTGCCACACCACGTGACCCTCGTTCGCCCGAGCCGGTGATCCCCGATAGCCTCGCGAGAGCTATGTGCAGTAACCTCTCTCAGATCAAGCGAAGCCTGCGTCCACCTGAAATTTCATAAACAAAATAATTATAAGATTATGTTCAAAAAAAATAAAAACATTAACGACGAGAAAATAAAGTATGAAATATGCATACATGCATCCGAGGGGCATGATGACGTAGTCCTGCTCTCTGAGGCGAAAACGGATCTGCGGCCTCACACATGTCAACCTCTCCCAAGCCCAGATCTATATGAAATAAATGTATATCAAAAACTAAGTAATAATGCCACAAATTTGAAATAAAACTTAAAAACATAATGAACATTAAAATGAAATAAAATACACGTAGAGACGTTGAGAAATCCTCCGCCTTTGTCTCGTGTGAGGGTGCCGCACTACATAACTCTCGGTACAGGAAAGCAAGCGCCGCACTCCCCCAACTGTACTCCCTCACCCTAGAAACATCCCTAGCAGCGGGAGATAACATAGATTAACCTTGTTGTTCGTACGATCAGGCATGATCGTAGAACCCAAGGCAAGCAAGATATAAGCCCGTACGTATCGATCCACAATCTGCGGATCGGCATCATCCTCCGAGGTCACCAAAGCGTGGGAAGCGTGCGGTAATCCACCGGAGCTTGGTTGCTCCCATCTATATCTCCGTCACCGGGGACAAACCCTAAATACTCATGGCACTCGGCCCGCCGGTCTATATGTCTTGGAAACCCATCATCGATATGACCTCCCCGTCAATCGGCAACCCGCAAATCATGCCGAGTATCTGTAGGGTGATAGTCATCTCACCAAGGAGATGGAACGTTATGGGTCTCCGGACCTTAAATCTCTCGATCAGGCCTCAGCAATGCAAAATCGTCTGTATCCAGGCCTATGTAGTGCACTCCACTAAATCCACACTCTGCCAGTCTCAATAATATGACAGGGAGCTAATACGAGGCGGCAAGGTGGCACCATGACGAAAACGAGGGGACTAGCAACCGGCCACAGGACCAAATATACCTAGCCACATGGTGCATGGCGGAGTCGGGACAGATGTATCGATAGGCGGGATCAATGAACGCTTCCATCTATTTATTTCAATATCAAGGTTGGTTATTGTTCTATAAGGCAAGAAAATAAATAAAAGAATACAAAAATTGTAATTACTAGTACGTGGCATTGTAATCCAAAGTTATCCCACACTTCCAAGAAGTGCACGTGGGGAAGTTCTTGGTTTCCGGCCTATATACTAAGTAATACTTCAAGAGTAATCCTCATGCGGTTTTGAAAAATAGGATGAAGTTTTTTTATTTTTTTATAAAATGTTTGAACAAATAAATCATATTTTAAGGGTTTAGGGTTTGGAATATAAGTATATGAGATTTAGGATGTTGTTATATGTATATTAATTCCTATTCTATTTTTCTATCACTAAATCATATTTTAAGGATTTAGGGTTTCGTCTTAGAGATATTAGGGTTTAGGGTTTACAATATGGTATATATGACGCCTAATTAATTCCTTGACGTCATGCCTCACATTATGTACCACTTTCACGAATTAAGGATTCCGTTCTGATTACCTATAACTTATAAGAGTCATTAGGGCACAATCCACTTGGACCTTGTTCGGACAAACTCACGTTCCTATCTCGGTAATCAAATTTCCTATAATCTCACACAAGTTAAACTTTGTACTCCCTCCGTCCCAAAAAAATATTCAAAAATCTTTTCAAATTTGCTATTTATTTCTATTATGAGCAAATTTGCTATATACTCCCTTCTAAAATTTTCTAAAATGAATGACCCAATTTACTTTAAATTTGCTATTATTTTTTTTTTTGATAAAAAATAAATAGACAGTTCATATAAATGGGAATAACAATCGGTCTAATCTATCCTCGATTAATTCATCAGAAATAATATTTACATCTATATATTTAGCAATAGTTCAACCAAAAATAAAATCCTAAATTGCAATGTCATAAAAAATAAATAGACAGTTCATATAAATAGGGCACAATTAATTCATCAGAAATAATATTTACATCTATATATTTAACAATAGTTCAACCAAAAATAAAATCCTAAATTGCAATGTCATAAAAAAATCAAAAAAATTAGTCACATAAATGGGAATAACACTATTTCAACAACAAATCAACCAAAAAAATCATAAAAAAATAAAAAAATAATTCTTGGCATATAGAAATTTGTCACATAAATTCGGAATAATAATATTTCAACAACAAATCAACCAAAAAAACTAAATAAAAATTCAGAATTAAATAAAAATTAGTCAAAAATTCGGAATTAAAAAAAATCATAAATTCGGAATAAAAATATTTCAACAACAAATCAACCAAAATAATAAAAAATTCGGACTTAAATAAAAATTAGTCACATAAATGGGAATAACAATATTTCAACAACAAATCAACCAAAAAAATCCTAAATTGCAATGTTCTTCTTCTCGGCAATATAGAAATTCGGAATTAAAAAAAATCATAAATTATAAGTAAATGAATAAAAAAATCAAAACTAAAATTCAACTTAATATACAAATTTAAACTTACAATTAAGAAAAAGGTTGAATTTCTTGGCAAAATCCTTGGCTTGGCTCGATCGAGGCTCGAACTATTCTTCTTCTTCTTAACTTCTTCACTCATTTGTATGGAGGTATGAATGGAGAATGGTTTAAGTTTTTTTTTGTTTTCTTTCTTTGAATGCGTGAACTGAAGTGTAAGGGTTTAAATAGAACTCGCTACACGGTGTAGCGAGTTTGACTTCTGGTCAAAACTCGCTACACGGTGTAGCGAGTTTAGTTTAATTAAATGACCTAATTAATTTTCCCAACGGCCGTAATTAATCACCTTAAACTCGCTACACGGTGTAGCGAGTTTTGACCAACCCTAGTCAAACTCGCTACACGGTGTAGCGAGTTTCAAAAAAGAGGACACTTTGGGAAATAGTTTGAACAGTAAGTCATTTTCGTAAATAAAAAAGTAAAACGGGATTATTTGGGAAAAAATTCGCTAGTAAGGAGAATAGGATAGAATGAGAGAGAAATTAAGGTAGTGTTTGGTAATTGTTTTTATTTCTACTTAACCACAGGTACTAACAATTATTGTTGTAAAAATTTGATTACTTAAATATATAGGGAGAGTGAAAATTTGGGACCCTAAATTTAACTAAAATTTTGGGGCCCTAGGCGACCCGCCTCACTTGCCTTACATTAGGACTAAGCCTGAGTACGATGATCTTCAAATCTGTTGTAATTGAAGGTTAGAGCATTTATTTGAAAACTTACCAAGGAGATTCATGGAAGAATATGGCTCCTAGAACTTCCGTCGAAGAAGGGCAGGATAATATGGCAGAAAATTGGAAGACGAAGAAAAAAGAAAAAGAAAGATAAAGGACTGGGAAAATTTTGGAAGAAAGATGAATAGGATAGTGATAGAAGTATCATTTACTTTTATTTTTATGTTTTTTTTTTTTAAATCACAAATGCTAACATTTGAGTAGCCAAATCTATAGTATAAATCACAACTGTTCGTGAACAGTTGTGTGAACAATTTCAAATGTCAAATTTTTCATTTTGTCCTCACTAAGTTGTCCCTTTTTCATTTTGCCCTTTAAATTTTTATTTTTTTTTAATTAAAAAAAAAAAATACGAATCCTCGAACACGGGCTTTTACTAGTCATTTATATGATCCAGTTTCTTCTTTAGTGTAACTAGTTAAGAAAATTACACCAAAATAAAGGGTAAAAGTGTCCTTATAAATATATTTGAAATTGGCGTTTAAAAATGATGTATCATTTATAGGAGAAAAGTGCGTTTTAGAAAGCTCCGTTTTTAAAACTCTTCGTTTTTAAACCCGTGCAACCATACCTTCAAAAATAATCGTTACTCCTTCAACGGGAACAGAATTAGGGTTTTGAAATCTCGGCAATGGCGTCTAATTCTCAACTCGACGATGTAACTTCGTTCACTGCCTTTCAATTTTGTTATCACGACCTTATGTTCAATTCTAGGGTTTCTGTATTAATTCAAACTTTAATTTTAGATTGATTTCGTGATTTATGTAGGATGATTATTTTGGTGGTGATTTTCCCGGGACGAACCCTTCAAGGCGCACAGGTTTTCAATTATTACTGGATTATTTTTGTTTTGTGTATAGTGATGTAATTTGAATTTTGTTTCATGTTCTTCTTGTAATGTGATTGAAGGACTAAAGAGGAGCTTTGGAGATTTTGACGATGATGAAGAAGATATTCTCGGCTCCAAAAAGGTATTTCTTTTGTTAGTTTTTTTTTTTTTTTTTTTTTTAATTCGATTTTATTATTAATAAATGACTCAATCTATTACAAGAATGACATTTCAAAGTGCTAGAAATTTTCGAACCCCCTTACCTCTCTTCTTGAAAGGGATAGTTAGTTGCTATAACTTGGTTTGCAATTTCGTTTTCTTACGATGTGGGCTATTCTGGGGTTAGGCAATGTTTTGTTTAGGAATTGTGGAGTATTTATGCATTATGTCTTTCAGGGACAGTCCATTGTTTTCTAGGTCCTAGTGTTGCGACTTTTGGAAAAGAGAATTGTTATATAAACCCGTAAAATTGTTGAGTAAACCCGTAAGTTGGAAACTTCAAAAATGCCATCGAGTGAAATGACAAAAATATCCCTAAATCTATCCCCTCATTTACTAATGTTAAATAAACCCGTAAAATTGTTGAGTACACCCGTATTTGATTTTCACCACCTTCCCCCCTCCCTCATCAATTTTACCCACCTTCCCCTCCCTCCCTCATCAATTTTCACCACCTTCCCCCTCCCTCCCTCATCAATTTTCACCTCTTTACTTATTCACTTCTTCTTTCTTTTTTTACTCCTTAAAAAATTACCTCCTCCCTTACCTTCCTCTTCCTCTCCAAAAAAAATAAATTCATACACATTTGTGTTCCAAGACAAGAGATTCAGCAGCTCATCATGGATCCTCTAGCTCTACCATCGAATGATAATGTAAGTTTTCTAACCTTTAAATTTGTTAAAAATGTCATTTCTGTTTCGTAGCTAGAATTCGGCCGTAGTGACCGAATATTTGTTCGGTTCGGCTGACCCTACCGAAAATAAGCTATGGTTCGGCCACACCGGCCGAAATTTTAAAAATTTTCGGCTACGGTTTGCCGAATCTGGCTATTTTTCGGCCGCAGTGGCCGAATATTTGAATATTTCGGCCGGTAGTGACCGAATATTTTAACTATTTCGGCCGCGCCCACCGAACCGTCGACGAAAAATTCGGCCGTATTTGGCCGAACCCTTATTTTTCCGCTTACGCCTCCACTTATTGTTTTATTTAATTGTTTCAGTATCCCCTGAGTGACAACAATGCCCTTGTTTTGCGAGACTATACTCCAGAATTCACAATGCCCTTGTTTTTTCGAGACAAAAAAAATAATGTTTGAATGGGTGCGTAGAATGGGAAAGAGCATGAATTTGTCATCGTAGTCGGTCGGTCGGATAACGGGAGCCGTAATTCCGCTCCTCGAATGACGCTTGTTTGTGATCGCTGGGGTGTATACGAGGAAAAACCAATCTCTCTCGTCCTCTCAAGGAACCGCCAACCTTGAAATATTGGAATTGGGAAAAAAAAAGAAAAATAGAGAGAGCGGAACAAAGAAATGCGGTTGTAAGTTTCGGTTGAACGCCGAATGAGTCACGGTTGATGGTGAATGGCAATTAAAAGTGGTTTGTGACTTTCCACGATCATCTGACTTGCGAATCCGTGTTGGGTCGCTCTTATGCGGTAGATTGCGAAATCGAGAGGAGGGTACGTGATAGAATTGTCACATGCGAATGGCCAGGCCGAAGGATATTTTACATGGATTAAAAGAGAAATTTCCGGAAAATGAGTCCATAATACGGACTATTTATAATGCGCGAGTGAAGAACGGGCAAGCGGCGTGCGGGTCGTTCTCAAATCCAATGACTCATGTTTAAATTGACCGAGCATGCTTATCACTTCGAATATCGCAATGCGAGAATACGAATGTCATTAAGGAGATATTCTTTGCTCATCCGAAAAGCATTGAATTGATGAAGGCATTTCCATACGTCTTGTTCATGGATTGCACTTACAAGACAAATAGGTACAACTTACCTTTGCTTGAGATTGTGGGCGTGACTTCAACCAAAATGACCTTCTTAATTCTTTGGTGTATACACAGGAGGGAGAAAGAAGAAAACTACACGCGTGGGCGTGCGAAGTGCTGAAATCTTTGATGGATCGATCATGTCTTCCCAATGTTATCGTGACCGATAGGGAGCTTGCCTTAATGAATGCAATTCGTGAGACGTTCCCAACTGACAACTCATTTGCTACTGTCGATGGCATATCAATAGGAATATTCTAGCAAAATGCAAGAAAATGTTTGATATGCAAGAGATTTGGGAGGCGTTCATTCTTCATTGGAATGTAATGGTCAAGGCTGATACGGAGGCATCGTTTGATGACTATTTACGGCGATTATCAGAAGATTTCAGTCAAAATTCCGATGCGGTCAATTATGTCCTGAACCAGTGGATTGTGCCTTACAAAGAAAGATTTGTCTCGTGTTGGACAAACCATGTTATGCACTTTGACAACTTGACTACAAACAGGTATATCGGGGGAACTTTATGTTTATGTAATATGTTTTGATGTTTTGTTAATTATATGCTAATAAATTGCGTAACCTATGTTAGGGTGGAGAGTCAACATGCCTTATTGAAGAAACAACTTGGATCGAGCCAGGGAGCATTTGAGACATGTTGGAAACAAATTCATAAACTCATCGAATGCTCCCATATTGCAATCATTGCCTCATTTGAGAAAAGCAGATGTGGTTCAACACAAATTCAAGTCATCGCTATGGAGTGAGGTTAGAGGCATGGTGTCCATAAATGCATTGGATTTGATTTTCAACTCATTTGGATTCTACATATGATGGTAGCGAGATCCGTTGTTGTGTGGGTGTGCGGTGAGATCGCGTGCGGGCTCACTTGTCACGTGAGCTTGCGGTTCATGCAAATTGGCTCGCCCATCCCACTTGATAAAGTTCATGCATTTTGGCGTAAGCTAGATACCCTACCGATCATGAGTTTCGATGATGATATTGAAGAAGAGATTCGAAATCGGTACAATGAGATTCGCAATACCCTTGATTTAAGATTTGAGGCAGCTCCACGTACCGGAAAGAATTTGATTGTTCGGAGATGAGAGTTGTTATATAAACCCGTAAAATTGTTGAGTAAACCCGTATCATTTAAACCACCCCAAAAAATTAAAACAAACCCCCCACTTTTCCCTTTATACCCCACCCACACCCACACCCACACCCACACCCACCCAATTAACTCTCATTTACTCCCTCCCTCTCACTCATCCTCACCCACAACCAAACCTAGAGAGAAAAGAGAACGCAAAACGCAGAGAGAGAAGAAAGGAGACGGCGAGAAGAGAGAACGAGAGAGAGAGAGAGAAGAAAGAAGAAGAAGAATCAAAACCTAGGTAGAAGAAGAAGAAGAACAAGCAAATTCAACCCCGATTCAAGATTCAAGATGTCAAACCTAGGAAATCGGGTAATTATTCTTTCTTCAATCTAAATTACTTAATTTTTGCTTCATTTTGAGAGAATCTCATTGTGATTTTTGAAAAATTTCGGAATTACGGGTTTTGAAGGGTTCGGCCACCGGCCGATTTATTACACAAATTCGGCCACACCCTACCGAAAAACTCAAAATTTCGGCCACCCCCGGCCGAACTGCTCAATTTTTCGGCCATCCCAGCCGAACCGCTTTTTTTCGGCCACCCCGCCGAACCTGCTCATTTTTCGGCCACTACCGGGCAAAGTTTTCCATTGATTGCATTGTATCAATTCCATGTTTTTTAATCCATCTATTCATCAAAATTTGGACATTTCACTCCTTTTATTAAGAACTAGGTTCAATGTCAATGCATGTTAGATTTATCAGGCCTTTTGTTGAATTTTGATGATGCATTTGTGTATATATGAGTGCCTACATGATTTGGAGCTGTAGGAGGGATTGATTTGGGTAGCAAACGCAAGTTTGTGCATGATTCTCTCTTATCTATGCGCCCAGTGTTCGATGAAATGCTCCAATGAAAAATTTCTTCTTTTTCTTGGAATTTTTGCCGTAGGGCGATCTTTGACAATCTTTCTTTCTTATATATGCATTGTTCTTTCTTTCTTATATATGCATTGTTTTTGATATGTTATAAAATGTATTACGAGTTTGATTTTTTGATGTTTTCATTGCAGTTAAGAAAATGTTTACAAGGAGAAGGCCTCAAACTGCTTCCTTAAGGAGTGAAAAAGTAGCCGCACGTACTCAAGGGCAAACTTCGCGAACCAAGAGCCGGTTGAGGATTTAGTTGATCCTCGCTTGTCGGTCTACAATGAGCCTATGGAAACCTCACCTGAGCCTCGGATAGACTTAATTCCGGCTCAAAATGATAGTGACCCGGAAGATGAACGGGAATACGAGCCGGAAGATGAGCCGGAAGGCGAGGAAGATGAGGATGATGATGATGATGATGAGGAGGAGGGAGGTGGGGAGGTAACGTCTTATCGGTGGGCACTAGGTACAAAACATTACTCCTTTCTATGAAACCCATATTGCTAAATCAATTTGGGAGGGTAAAGATGATAGGATTTTAAAATGTATTAATCATATAGGTAAATTGAAAAAATGGGAATTGGACTTGAATAAAGTGTCAGAGCCGGTTCAAATGCTTATCATTAATTCCGGTCTCTTGAGCTTAGTTAATGGAAGTGGAGCGTATGACAACGTAGATAAAACGTTGGTCAACGCTTTTGTTGGCGATGGCATCAGGAAACTAATAGTTTCCATATGCCATTTGGAGAGATGACTATCGCTTTGGAGGATGTGTCTTGTCTTACATTGCTTAGGTGTCAGGTCTTCCCTTATTTGACAATCCCGTTTATCTACTCACCACCTCAAAATAAGGTTTGTGAGGTTTTGGGAGTGACCAAAAAATTGCTAAAGATGGAATTCTGCGAGGGCGTTAGGTCAATTTAGAATGGCTTAGATTGAAGTTCTCCCCTCGGTTGTACTCCTCGAGACCCCGAAAAAGTGCTGTCTTTGCTAGGCGTATCTTTTATATTTATTGGGGTGCACAATCTTTTACCGAGCAAGACCGGGACATGTGTCAACGCTAGCTATCTAGATTTTTGAGAGATGATGAGGCAATAGGGAATTATGCTTGGGGAGCGGAGCGTTAGCTTTTTATGCACCTGACTAGGAAAAGGATCTAGGTTTAACCGCCATCAGATTTCCGGGCACTTAACCTTGTTGGAGGCTTGGGTTTATGAGAGGTTTCTGCGTTTAGGAACGGTTTCAACTACTATCTACCCCGATTTGCCGCTCGCATTGAAGTGGCTACCACCTCGGGCTCGACCCGGCGAGTTGCCTCCGTGAAGTGAAGAGGCAACATATTGATATTATTCAGGACACGAGATGTAAGTATTATTTTTTTAGTAATAATTTTCACATGTATTTTTGTTTTCTTAAATGAAACTATATTAATATTTTTATGTTTTTATTGTAGGTGATTTGGACGCGAGTATGTGGGTATCCGCTCTACACATCCTTTTCCTAGAGTCGCGCTATACCAAGGTGCTATAGTTGCCGTAATGTGGTGGAACCACGTCTTCGGCCGGGTATTGCGACGGTTTGGGTACGTGCGAGACAATACCTCACCCTCCACTTGGTCTTGGGATGGCGAGAGGAGATAAGAAGTCTCTAATGGGGTGGATCATGTTTGCCCAGCCATTCTTCGATTTGGAAGGGGAATTGCCTCGATAAACGCAAGTTACCGGGATGTAGAGTGCCTCAACATGCTTCAGATGCTTATCTGCAATGGTACTCTGCATATTCACACCCCATTGTGCACCCCATTACTGAGCGGTCTCACGCTGTCAGGAGGACAACCGAAGTTGTTGCCTCTAATCCGTGGGATATGCTTATGAATGTCGGAACGTCATTATGCCTATGGCCGAGAGATGGACAAATGGAGACCGCTCATTTAGTTTGGAGGAGGCTATGGACGTCATGTTTAAAGCATTGGCAGAAACTCAAACTCAAACCCCAGCGCGGACATCAACTTCTCAAGTTGGTAGAAGACGACAAATAGATATGCGGTTTTGGTTTTTTTGAACAATTATTTTTGGTATTGTATTTGAACAATTATTTTTGGTTTATGGAGTAATTGGTGTATGAACAATTATTTTTGAAGTAATTGGTTTATGGAGTAATTGGTGTATGGTTTTATATTTCATGTTTTATGGTTTATGGTTTTATGGTTTATGGTTTATGGTTTTATGTGTATGGGGGGTGATTGGTGGGTGTATGAATTTATGGTTTGTATATATATGTTTGTATGGTTGATGGTTGCGGCGTAGGCGAGTCGGGGACGTGCCACTGGTTAGTGCGAGAATAGAGCGAGGACATGTCGAAAAAGCTTGGAAAAATTTCGGCCCGATGCTTGGCCAAGAACAGTAGAGAAGTTCGGCCAGTACTGACCGAAAACCTTGGATCTGTTCGGCCACTACTGGCCGAGACTTAGAATAAGCTTGTTTTTTTTTTTTTGGGAACCGTTCACGAAAAAACATTGCTACGTGTTCTAAACATTGGCTGAAATTTTGAAATTTTTTTTTTCCTTAGTTCTGATGGTTCGGCCGATGCGACCGAATTTTCTTTGTATTTTCGGCGATGCGACCGAACTCAAGCTCTAATTTTCGGCCATTCCGGCGAACCGTTTCCAAAATTTCGGCCACACCTGGCCGAACCATGGCATGATGATTTGTTCGTGGGTTTTGTTGTTTGGTTGATGTAGAATGGAATTTAGGATGTTATCTTTGTTGGTCTTTACAATTTTTTGGGTTGTGTTGATTTAATTTAATTTAAAGTTAGTTAAATTTAGTTAAATTAATTTAGTTAAATTTAGTTAATAAAAATGGAATTTAATAATAAATGAAAATTATTTAAAGATATGTAACACCACAAATCATAATATTTAACATAAATAAAACTATTTAATATCAATTACATATGTTGATGTTTCGGGTACTTGTATTAATCGAGTTTGATAAAAATCTAGCCATCCGGTTGCACATTCAGCTCGACAATCATACCATTTGTATGGTACTGGTGGCAATGGACATCCTTCCTTCAACTTGGCATGAATGTAATGATTGTTGTTGACGTAGCATATACAAATCAATTTTGGGTTATGTGGCATTGATTTTCGTAGAGGAAGGAAGGTCAATGACAAGGTATTACTCAAAGTCACCAACGCAACGTCGAATGCATTTGCAACAGCGTAACCCATTTCTGCAGAGTCAAACCAATTTTCTTCTCCGCATGGTCCATCAAACCAGTGGATAGCCGAAAGGACTTTATCCACCCTATCCTCGGCCATGAATAACTCGGCATACAACTCTTGATTTCCCAAAACCTCCTGATATAACTCTCCCCGAACCCATCGCCAATCATTTGAATCACGGCCAAGTAACTCCGCAATACACCGGAAGCCACAATTCCCATCACTCCGCACATCAATTGTTTTCTCAATATAATCATGCATGAAAACCGGTAGTTGACTTTTTCGACGAACGGGCTATAAGATAAATTCAAAAAAAGAAAAAATTAAACATAAATAAAATTATTTCATGATATAAAAGTTTAACTGAATAATATAAATAGTTTTGAGGTTACCTGTAACTTGGCTTTTGCAGATAACATCGGAGACCCTTGATTTGTATCGGTGTTGAATAACACTTGGTCGGGTATGGCCTCCACGTACTCAAATGCGCTAGGATCCCGCTTCGTGGATTTGAGGAACTTAGCACTCTTTGCTTTAGGACGACCCTTGTTATTTGTTTTAACTGCAGGTTCATTGGCCATTGTTGTTGCAGGATGACAAATCTCGGTCAATCTCCGAAGAGAATTGTTATATAAACCCGTAAAATTGTTGAGTAAACCCGTAAGTTGGAAACTTCAAAAATGCCATCGAGTGAAATGACAAAAATATCCCTAAATCTATCCCCTCATTTACTAATGTTAAATAAACCCGTAAAATTGTTGAGTACACCCGTATTTGATTTTCACCACCTTCCCCCCTCCCTCATCAATTTTACCCACCTTCCCTCCCTCCCTCATCAATTTTCACCACCTTCCCCTCCCTCCCTCATCAATTTTCACCTCTTTACTTATTCACTTCTTCTTTCTTTTTACTCCTTAAAAAATTACCTCCTCCCTTACCTTCCTCTTCCTCTCCAAAAAAAATAAATTCATACACATTTGTGTTCCAAGACAAGAGATTCAAGCTAAACTCATCATGGATCCTCTAGCTCTACCATCGAATGATAATGTAAGTTTTCTAACCTTTAAATTTGTTAAAAATGTCATTTGCGTTTCGTAGCTAGAATTCGGCCAAGAGTGACCGAATATTTGTTCAGTTCGCCAACCCGTGAAAATAAGCTATGGTTCGGCCACACCCGAAATTTTAAAAATTTTCGGCTCTGGTTTGCCGAATTGGCTATTTTTCGGCCAAGTAGTGACCGAATATTTGAATATTTCGGCCAAGAGTGACCGAATATTTTAACTATTTCGGCCACACCCAGAACCGTCGACGAAAAATTCGGCCATCACCGGCCGAACCCTTATTTTTCTCGCTTACACCTCCCTTATTGTTTTATTTAATTGTTTCGGTATCCCCCGGGTGACAACAATGCCACTTGTTTGCGAGAGACTACACTCCGTAATTCACAATGCCACTTGTTTTTTCGAGACAAAAAATAATGTTTGAATGGAGTGCGTAGAAAGGGGAAAGAGCGTGGATTTGTCATCGTAGTCGATCGGTCGGATAACGGGAGCCGTAATTCCGCTCCTCGAATGACGCTTGTTTGTGATGTTGGGGTGTATACAAGGAAAAACCAATCTCTGTCCTCTCAAGGAACCGCCAACCTTGAAATATTGGAATTGGGAAAAAAAAAAAGAAAAATAGAGAGAGCGGAACAAAGAAATGCGGTTGTAAGTTTCGGTTGAACGCCGTACAAGTCACGGTTGATGGTGAATGGCAATTAAAAGTGGTTTGTGGCTTTCACAATCATCCTATTTGCGAATCCACGCTGGGTCACTCTTATGCGCCAGATTACCGAAATCGGAGGAGGAGTACGTGATAGAATTGTCACATGCAAATAGCCTAGAAGGATATTTTACATGGATTAAAAGAGAAATTTCCGGAAAATGAGTCCATAATACGGACTATTTATAATGCGCGAGTGAAGAACAGGCAACCGAGCGTGCGGGTCGTTCTCAAATCCAACAAATTTCATGTTTAAATTGACCGAGCATGCTTATCACTTCGAATATCGAAGCAATGCGAGAATACGAATGTCATTAAGGAGATATTCTTTGCTTCATCCGAAAAGCATTGAATTGATGAAGGCATTTCCATACGTCTTGTTCATGGATTGCACTTACAAGACAAATAGGTACAACTTACCTTTGCTTGAGATTGTGGGCGTGACTTCAACCAAAATGACCTTCTTAATTGCCGTGTATACCCAGAGGCCGAGAAAGAAGAAAATTACACGTGGGCATGCGAAGTCTTTGAAATCTTTGATGGATCGATCATGTCTTCCCAATGTTATCGTGACCGATAGTGGAGCTTGCCTTAATGAATGCAATTCTTGAGACGTTCCCAACGACAACTCATTTGCTTCGTCGATGGCATATCAATAGGAATATTCTAGCAAAATGCAAGAAAATGTTTGATATGCAAGAGATTTGGGAGGCGTTCATTCTTCATTGGAATGTAATGGTCAAGGCCGATACGGAGGCATCGTTTGATGACTATTTACGGCGATTATCGAAGATTTCGTCAAAATCCCGATGCGGTCAATTATGTCTGAACCGGTGGATTGTGCCTTACAAAGAAAGATTTGTCTCGTGTTGGACAAACCATGTTATGCACTTTGACAACTTGACTACAAACAGTATATCGGGGAACTTTATGTTTATGTAATATGTTTTGATGTTTTGTTAATTATATGCTAATAAATTGCGTAACCTATGTTAGGGTGGAGAGTCAACATGCCTTATTGAAGAAACAACTTGGATCGAGCCAGGGAGCATTTGAGACATGTTGGAAACAAATTCATAAACTCATCGAATGCTCCCATATTGCAATCATTGCCTCATTTGAGAAAAGCAGATCGTGGTTCAACACAAATTCAAGTCATCGCTATGGAGTGAGGTTAGGAGGCATGGTGTCCATAAATGCATTGGATTTGATTTTCAACTCACCGGATTCTCTATATGATGGTAGCCGAGATCCATTGTTGTGTGGGTGTGCGGTGAGATCGGCACGCGGGCTCCTCGCCCACATGAGCTTGCACAGTTCATGCAATTCAACTCGCCCATCCCACTTGATAAAGTTCATGCATTTTGGCGTAAGCTAGATATCCTATCGATCATGAGTTTCGATGATGATATTGAAGAAGAGATTCGAAATCGGTACAATGAGATTCGCAATACCCTTGATTTAAGATTTGAGGCAGCTCCACGTACCGGAAAGAATTTGATTGTTCGGAGATTGACCAGAGATTTGTCATCCCGCAACAACAACGGCCGATGAACTGCAGCTAAAACAAATAACAAGGGTCGTCCTAAAGCAAAGAGTGCTAAGTTCCTCAAATCCACGAAGCGGGATCCTAGCGCATTTGAGTACGTGGAGGCCATACCCGACCAAGTGTTATTCAACACCGATACAAATCAAGGGTCTCCGATGTTATCTGCAAAAGCCAAGTTACAGGTAACCTCAAAACTATTTATATTATTCATTAAACTTTTATATCATGAAATAATTTTATTTATGTTTAATTTTTCTTTTTTGAATTTATCTTATAGCCCGTTCGTCGAAAAAGTCAACATGCGATCAAATATCTTAATCAACTACCGGTTTTCATGCAATGATTATATTGAGAAAACAATTGATGTGCGGAGTGATGGGAATTGTGGCTTCCTGTATCATGGAGTTACTTGGCCGTGATTCAAATGATTGGCGATGGGTTCGGGAGAGTTATATCGAGGAGGTTTTGGGAAATCAAGAGTTGTATGCCGAAAGTTATTCATGGCCGAGGATAGGGTGGATAAAGTCCTTTCGCTATCCACCGGTTTGATGGACCATGCGGAGAAGAAAATTGGTTTGACTGCGAGAAATGGGTTACGCTGTTGCAAATGCATTCGACGTTGCGTTGGTGACTTCTGAGTAATACCTTGTCATCGACCTTCCTTCCTCTACGAAAATCAATGCCCACATAACCCAAAATTGATTTGTATATGCTACGTCAACAACAATCATTACATTCATGCCAAGTTGAAGGAAGGATGTCCATCGCCACCAGCACCATACAAATGGTATGATTGTCGAGCCGAATGTGCAACCTAGGATGGCTAGATTTTTATCAAACTCGATTAATACAAGTACCCGAAACATCAACATATGTAATTGATATTAAATAGTTTTATTTATGTTAAATATTATGATTTGTGGTGTTACATATCTTTAAATAATTTTCATTTATTATTAAATTCCATTTTTATTAACTAAATTTAACTAAATTAATTTAACTAAATTTAACTAACTTTAAATTAAATTAAATCAACACAACCCAAAAAATTGTAAAGACCAACAAAGATAACATCCTAAATTCCATTCTACATCAACCAAACAACAAAACCCACGAACAAATCATCATGCCATGGTTCGGCCAAAGTGTACGAAATTTTGGAAACGGTTCGGCCAAGAATGGCCGAAAGAATTAGGTGTTCGGTCAAGATCGGGGCCGAAAATACAAAGAAAATTCGGCCAAGATCGGCGCGAACCATCAGAACTAAGGCAAAAAAATTTCAAAATTTCACCAATGTTTAGAACACGTAGCAATGTTTTTCGTGAGCCGGTTCCCAAAAAAAAAAAAAAAACAAGCTTATTCTAAGTCTCGGCCAGTAGTGGCCGAACAGATCCAAGGTTTTCGGTCAGTACTGGCCGAACTTCTCTACTGGTTCGGTCAGTACTGGCCGAAATTTTTCCAGTTTTTCGACATGTCCTTGCTCTATTCTGCACTAACCAGGGCACGTCCCCGACTCGTCTATGCTGCAACCATCAACCATACAAACATATATATACAAACCATAAATTCATACACCAACCAATCACCCCCCATACACATAAAACCATAAACCATAAACCATAAAACCATAAACCATAAAACATGAAATATAAAACCATACACCAATTACTCCATAAACCAATTACTTCAAAAATAATTGTTCATACACCAATTACTCCATAAACCAAAAATAATTGTTCAAATACAATACCAAAAATAATTTGTTCAAAAAACCAAAACTGCATATCTATTGTCGTCTTCTACCAACTTGAGAAGTTGATGTCCGCGCTGGGGTTTGAGTTTGAGTTTCTGCCAATGCTTTAAACATGACGTCCATAGCCTCCTCCAAACTAAATGAGCGCGGCCTCCATTTTGTCCCATCTCTCAAATGATGTGCAAGATAATGACGTTAGGACATTCATAAGCATATCCCACGGATTAGGGGCAACAACTTGATTGTCCTCCGACGCGTGAGACCGCTTCAAGAATGGGCGCACAATGGGGTGTGAATATTCGTAGTACCATTGCGAGATAATCATCTCAAGCATGTTGAGGCACTCTACATCCCTAACTTGCGTTTATCGAGGCAATTCCCTTCCAGCCAAAGAATGACCTGGCAAACATGATCCACCCCATTAGAGACTTCTTATCTCCTCTCGCCATCCCAAGACCAAGTGGAGGGTGAGGTATTGTCTCGCATGTACCCAAACCGTCGCAATACCGGTCGGGAAGATGTGGTTCCACCACATTACCTGCAACTATAAAGCACCTTGGTATAGCGACTCTAGGAAAAGGATGTGTAGAACGGATACCCACATACGGCGTCCAAATCACCTACAATAAAAACATAAAAATATTAATATAGTTTCATTTAAGAAAACAAAAATACATGTGAAAATTATTACTAAAAATAATACTTACATCCCAGGTGTCTCGAATAATATCAATATGTTGCCTCTTCACTTGCACGGAGGCAACACTGTCGGCCGACTGGTTGAGCCAGAGGTGGTAGCCACTTCAATGTGAGCGGCAAATCGGGTAGATAGTAGTTGTTGAAACCGTTCCTAAACGCAGAAACCTCTCATAAACCCAAGCCTCCAACAAGGTTAAGTGCTAGGAAATCGATGGCGGTTAAACCTAGATCCTTTTCCTAGTTGCCGTACAAAAAGCTAACGCTCCGGCTCCCCAAGCATAATTCCCTATTGCCTCATCATCTCTCAAAAATCTAGATAGCTAGCGTTGACACATGTCCGTGCTTATCGAAAAGATTGTGCGCCCCAATAAATATAAAAGATATGCCTTAGCAAAGCACATGCATGCCTTTCGGGGTCCGAGGAGTACAACCGAGGGGAGAACTTCAATCTAAGCCATTCTAAATTGACGAATGCCCTTGGCGGGAATTCCATCTTTAGCAATTTTTTGGTCACTCCCAAAACCTCACAAACCTTATTTTGAGGTGGCCGAGTAGCATAAACGGGATTGTCAAATAAGGGAAGACTCGACACCGAAGCGATGTAAGACAAAGACACATCCTCCAAAGTGATGGTCATCTCTCCAAATGGCATATGGAAACTATTAGTTTCCGGATGCCATCGCTCAACAAAAGCGTTGACCAACGTTTTATCTACGTTGTCATACGCTCCACTTCCATTAACTAAGCTCAAGAGACCGGAATTAATGATAAGCATTTGAACCGGCTCTGACACTTTATTCAAGTCCAATTCCCATTTTTTCAATTTACCTATATGATTAATACATTTTAAAATCCTATCATCTTTACCCTCCCAAATTGATTTAGCAATATGGGTTTCATAGGAAAGGAGTAATGTTTTGTACCTAGGCCCACCGGGATAAGACGTTACCTCCCCACCTCCCTCCTCATCATCATCATCATCATCATCCTCATCTTCCTCGCCTTCCGGCTCATCTTCCGGCTCGTATTCCCGTTCATCTTCCGGGTCACTATCATTTTGAGCCGAAATTAAGTCTATCCGAGGCTCAGGTGAGGTTTCCATAGGCTCATTGTAGACCGACAAGCGAGGATCAACGGTTAAATCCTCAACTGGCTCTTGGTTCTGTGAAGTTTGCCCTTTAGTACGTGCGGCTACTTTTTCACTCCTTAAGGAAGCAGTTTGAGGCCTTCTCCTTGTAAACATTTTCTTAACTGCAATGAAAACATCAAAAAATCAAACTCGTAATACATTTTATAACATATCAAAAACAATACATATATAAGAAAGAAAGAACAATGCATATATAAGAAAGAAAGATTGTCAAAGATCGCCCATGGCAAAAATTCCAAGAAAAAAGAAGAAATTTTTCATTGGAGCATTTCATCGAACACTTGGCGTGCATAGTAGAGAATCATGCACAAACTTGCGTTTGGCTACCCAAATCAATCCCTCCTACAGTCCAAATCATGTAGGGCACTCATATATACACAAATGCATCATCAAAATTCAACAAAAGGCCTGATAAATCTAACATGCATTGACATTGAACCTAGTTCTTAATAAAAGGAGTGAAATGTCCAAATTTTGATGAATAGATGGATTAAAAAACATGGAATTGATACAATGCAATCAATGGAAAACTTTGCCAGTAGTGGCCGAAAAATTGAGCAGTTCGGCCGGGGGTGGCCGAAAAAATTGAGCAGTTCGGCCGGGGATGGCCGAAAAATTGAGCAGGTTCGGCCGGGGGTGACCGAAATTTTGAGTTTTTTCGGTAGGGTGTGGCCGAATTTGTGTAATAAATCGGCCAGTAGTGGCCGAACCCTTCAAAACCCAGAATTCCGAAATTTTTCAAAAAATCACAATGAGATTCTCTCAAAATGAAGCAAAAATTAAGTAATTTAGATTGAAGAAAGAATAATTACCTGATTTCCCTAGGTTTGACATCTTGAATCTTGAATTGGGGTTGAATTTGCTTGTTCTTCTTCTTCTTCTACCTAGGTTTTGATTCTTCTTCTTCTTTCTTCTCTCTCTCTCTCTCTCGTTCTCTCTTCTCAGCGTCTCCTTTCTTCTCTCTCTCTGCGTTTTGCGTTCTCTTTTCTCTCTCTAGGTTTGGTTGTGGGTGAGGATGAGTGAGAGGGAGGGAGTAAATGAGAGTTAATTGGGTGGGTGTGGGTGTGGGTGTGGGTGTGGGTGTGGGTGGGGTATAAAGGGAAAAGTGGGGGGTTTGTTTTAATTTTTTGGGGTGGTTTAAATGATACGGGTTTACTCAACAATTTTACGGGTTTATATAACAACTCTCTTTGGAAAAAGATGGATGACAGCTTTCTCCAAACATGTCTGTTGGGTTGCTACTTGTAAAATGTTGCCCAAGTTCATAAAGCATTCTAAGAGAAAGATTTGCTGTTTCCTCTTGGTAGCTTACTTTGTAGGATGTAGGAAACTATAGCAAGTCTTTCACTGCCCCCTTGGTTTGTATCCGACCTTATTTTTGCGTTCTTCTTTGATATTTTGATGCATGATTTGGCTATGGCGGGGATTTCACAAACGACAAAAGCGACTATAATGTTTTCTCTGTAGCATTTTGTTTTCTTTTGTTTATGAGTAGTATGTTGTCAGAGCCTATAAAAGTGACCTAGTATCATCATTATCTCCCTACTCGTGGTACAGTTGAGATCTTTAAAATCAGTGAGAGAGCCACCAGCATTTGGGGGTTATATGTTTCTGATACAACACTATACCTGTTGAGGGGTTAAATGTCTGCTTATCTCACATATTTTGATTATGAGTTAAGACTGTAAAGTTTGTGCTGCATGATCAATTTGGTTTACTTCCGTTTCTTTTAAACTATTCAGAGTAATGTAAAGGCAGAGGAAACTGCACCAGGTGGGGCGACTGCGATTATTTTAGATCTTCGCCAGAGGTATTGGGATTTAAAGATTCATTTGCATTTCAAAATTCAATTGCAAGGATGTGTAATGCTGTTTACCTGATACTAGTAAATTGGAGCTCACATGTTTTTTTTGTACTTGTTATGGCTTTCACAGTCTCGAGAGCTGCAAGGACACTCTTACGACATGCCAAGTATGTTTAAACTTATCTTTCGTAAAAAGTTTATTTGTTGCTTTCTGCCTTTATGTCTACTATAAAATCTTTCTTGTATACCTATCTCTTTCTGCAAGAAGTCCAGCAGATGTTGATCCTATTCCCATATCTTTCGAATCACGCCTGTTAGTGATAAGGATAGTTATATGAAGTGGGTTGTTTTTGTTTTCTCCGCTCTTGCAAGCTTGGCACCATGTTGAAACCATCCAGACATCCTCTCCTTAGATATTTGACCTTACTCCACTTATAAAAAAGTCATGGCACGTCAAGCCATAAAACAATCCGTCGGGGCCTAGGTGGGTGCAAGACATGTGTGTGCCATAGTGAAGTTCATAGTTGCGAAAGGCTAGCGCCTCTCTCGCCCGCCTCGCCATTTTGGCGCCTTTAGGGGTCGACCGCCTTTTGGTTTTATGGCGGGCTGTTGTGCGCCTTTTAGGCCAGGCGAGACGTTTCTTGGTTATGGCGAGAGGCGTAAGGAGTCTACCTTTGTCAAAAGGCATAATATGCGTATGTGTAGTGTTAAACTAGGTCATTTTGTAATTTTAGTTTTAATAATTTAATTTACCCAATGGGTTGTTTTGGGAAAACATGGAGGTAAAGATAGCTTGTGGCGTGCATGATAAACAAAGATATCCGTTATTTCTCTCGAGTGATCAAAAGAAAATAAGTACGATACATGTGTTTTGTCTTAAAATTCACCTATTTTCACACTTTTAAATGACTACTTGTTTAGTGACTTGAACACATTTTTTGAACATAAAATGTTTTTTTGTTTAAGAATTCTCACTTTTGGGTGTTTTAGTTGTGTTAAGTTGCTATTCCATGTGAAATTATGACCTTTATTTAATGCAAAATTTTTGTTATTAACATGTTTAAACTTTGTTTAATATATTTTACATATATATTATTTTACTATTCCTTTTGTTCTACTTTAACGCCTTGTTTGCCTTTCGGCCGCCTTTCAACCGCCTCGCCATTCGCCTTTTCTAGGAACTTCTCGCCTGCCTCTCGCCTTTCGCCTTTAACAACTATTTAGGTTCATATTGAACAAAAACATGATGAAAGATTTGTAACAAGTGGTACACCCTTGTTCATCTGTATCTTTGTGTTCTGCATTCTCATTTATAGAAGTAGACTGTCTGCCAACATTGTAAGGGTTCTGTCAGTTGAGTGGATTCTTTGGCTATATGATGTCTTATGGTGTATAAGTTGGCTGTTGTGGCTGTGGTAGTTAATTTTTCTCTAAGTTATTGGTTTCTAAATAGCTAACAAGTCTTCCAGGAATTCAACTTTGTTTAAGTAATTGCATGAACTTGTCAACTATTGTGGCAATATCAGCTGTAAGATGAAAAACTAGTTAATAGAATCTGATCATTACTTTATATTGTACTTGCCATATACTCTGTTATGTTGAAGGAGTCCACTTCTTATGTTCGAAAGTCGAGATAGGCACTTATTAAATCTATATTCAACATGAATTTACATCTTTGAAATAATAAAATTTCAACTATTAGAAGACTACACAAAAAATCTCATGAATTACCTCTTTTAAATTTCTGTAAAGACAAGTAAAGTTGTATCTTTTGGTTAAACTTTTTTCAAGCTGGCTCAGGAAAATCAGTACTATGCTCATTGATAACAGTGTATGTATTGCATGGTTTATTAAGTCAAATTGTTGCATGGTTTATTAAGTCAAATTGGTGTTAATGTAGTACCATCTACAAGGTTCTAGGGCATGAGATATACTCTATGTTTGGATTTTCTTTTAACTATTATCTGTTTTCTGATTCAGTTGTGTCTTTTGTTTCAGTCGGATCTTGAAGCTGCAAAGTCTGAGATTCAGAAGTGGCATTCTGCATTGCAAAATGAATCTTTTGTTCATATGGGCTCATCTCTTGGTCAGTCATTTTCTTGAAGGCTGTTGTATCCTTACTTTGTATTGGGCATCATATTATTTGTTTATAATTTTTGTTGTTTTACGAAATCTAAACCTGGTGCCAATTCTCTAATATATTATTATTCTTTTTGTGCAGAACCTAAGGTAGTAGTCACTTATCTGCAAAACTTGAAATCGTCCGAGGAGTCTTTGAGAGAGCAGGTTTGGTATCCAATCTAATACCTTTTTTCTGACAAATAACTATTGTAAAATGTGGAATCCGATCTGTATTTACCAACAATATTTGTTTTAGCTTGAAAAAGCAAAGAAAAAGGAATCGGCATTTATTGTGACGGTAGCCAAGCGTGAGCAGGAGATCGCAGAATTGAAGGTATGAGGATGTTTTGCTTGTATGCATTTTTGTTGAGCTTCCATTAATCAAGAAACCAGGGATAACTATTTTTTAAAGCATATTGCATCAATTTTGGGCTTTTAAGTTACTGCTGTTTGGATGGGCTTTCTGGAGAAAACCCAAATTATAAATTATAAATATATAAAATGCTGGAATTACATGTGGGAGAAGAGAGTCTGTGCTGAATGAAACACTAATGCACTGAAATTAGTCACAGATATTAAAATCAATAACGAGATGTTGTTCATCTGCAGTCAGGACTCAGGAGGACTGCTTCCCTGTCCGCTGCATGTGCGGGCGTCCTTGATAGTGTGATATATTTCTATTCCTATGCTGTACATAAATTCAAAATGGTACATCTGTACTGATCATGAACATGCTAAGAAAATTGAGTTGTTTTCACTGGCAACCTAAAAAATTTCTTTGTGTCATATTTTCCTTTAGCTGCAATGTCCTTTGATGCCAGGATAGTTTTTCTCTTTGGTTAATAGTTAGGAGGCGGGAATTTCTGAACAATTCTCTACCCATCACAGCATCATGATTGAACTCTGATTTTTGGTGTCATAAACTGCAGTCTCCCAGTTTATCTTTTGGTTGATTTTATGAAATAATTAATAAATCAAAGGATGGCCTGTGAAAGCATGCCATTCCTTGACAAGAAGCAAATAATTACTTGCATTGCCTTGAAATGTTTAGGTGATGGTCTAGCCCTTGGTTCTTAAAAATTGTTATAGTTGATTTTCAGAAAATGTTAGTTGGCCATTTTCTAAAAATATCTGCATTGCATGATATGATTACTCTGATATTTGTATATCAAATATAACTCAGATTATTAGCTAATGCCATCGAGTACTAACCTTTACAGGCTTCCTATTAGATCTAACCATAATTTTTCAGTCTGCAGTTCGGGATTTAAGAGCGCAATTTAAGCCACCATCAATGCAGGTACCAGTTTTGAATTATTACCTGCTTAGCCTAGCTTGTTTGTTACTGCTTTCATGCTGTTGGGCCTGACTTAGTATGTCCTGGGTTTTCAATACATGCAGGCAAGAAGGCTATTACTAGATCCAGCAATTCATGAGGAGTTTACGCGTTTGAAGGTGAATTTCTTGATTTTTGATTCTCTCTTTGAAGTTTGTATTATCTGATTCTTATCATGAAGATCTTTATCTTCTCTTTTGTTTGCAAGTATGCTACCATGTTGACATACACACACAATATATATATATATATATATATATATCTATATATATATAACAACACTAAAATAGGAGTGTCCGATACGGGTATGGCGGGGTAAACCAAAGAGTCGGAGCATATAGGGGCCATGTCACATACGAATCTCCAGTGACACCAAATAAAGGTTCCCTTAAATTGATTTTTTGACCGCTCTCACCATGGTAGGGAGATGTCATATCTTAATTAATGGTCCAAAAAATATTTCAATATGGTTCCCACCTTTAATGTAAGAAAAGATTCAAAGGTTTATGATCAGATATACTCCCTCTGTCCCATAATAAATATTACTTATTTCCATTTAGGACGTCCCATTATAAAAGTTACTGTCCCAAATTGGAAGCTTGATAATATTTTTTTATTCAATGGGACCCACTTGCCTGTTGGGGAATTGGTGATATTCGAGCAGTAATTGTCCCATACCCAAGGTACAAGGAAGAAATAACATGCATGCAACATCCGTATGAAAAGTAATAAAGAAGAAGAGTACACAATTTATTCACCCAGTTCACCCTTTCGGACAACATCTGGGGGCACTACCAAGCTAGGATATTCACCAATATAACCAAATCTGTTGTGTTACAATATTCGCGTACAACAATAAACATAGCCTCTGAATTATGAACACACCCTCACACAAATAAACCCTAGACATCTCCTAGTTAGGCCACCCATGTAATGCCTCTAAAGACATCCCAAAAACCCACCATTTTCTTGGCTCTCTTTGTTGATCTCACAAATTTTCTCTGGCTAACACAAATTAGCGACAACTAATTTGATCATTCAATATTCAAGGTGATCACTTATTTTTATACGAACAACAAACCAAAACCCACAAGGATTTCACTTCCTTCTACAAGAAGTAAATTGCTTCCGGCCAAAGAAAGGAATTATGTTGCCAAAAGGAAACAAGATCAAATTAGGAAGTTACCAAATTTGCTCCTACTTTCCTTCTTCCGCGAAACCCAAATCCTTCCATGCTTTGATTTGTATCCAATCCCAACAATCTTCCACCTGGAGACAAACCACAAGTGACTTCTACCATCCAACTCCCACCCGAGAATGACTCACATATTGTGACCGCTACATTTGACTTCTCCCAAAAGTCAAACCACTAGGCTCGACAAAGCCCACACAAACGAGTTGAAGCGAAGCGTAGCTATTCAACATAACTGCCGGAAACTCATCTGTCCCGTGTCTTCACTTTCAACATGATTCTCCCCGCAATTATCTCCGCTCGTCTGTCCCTTGTTTCTATCCACGAACCCCTATGCGAACCACGTGCCTTCACGGTCTTGGTCCTGTCTGTGTTCCAAGGCAATCACCGCAATTCAATTCTGTATAACGCTCATGCTGGCCAAGTTGTTCCCGCAAGCACTAGCCTTCACAACCAACTTTTTACCAACATACCATTCATGAGATACCATGGCGATCTCGATCTCGGCCCCCGCTATTTGTCTTTGGGATACATCTCGTTCCCCCAATGAACGATTGTATGTGGTGTATAATCACACTGTTTCAAGCTATCAAGTTAGCTCCTTGCAATCCTCTATGACCATAGTCGAAGGCGACCACCAACCTTCCTTTACATGACTGCTCACAAAATTCAAATATTTTATTCCTTCTCTGAATGTCTCTGCAAATCACCCATTGCAACACAGTCCTATTCGCAACCTTGACTCGCCCAAAGTAAAGTTTCATACCCTCGCATTGCTGCCTTTTGAGGAAATGATGCTTCCGAATCAAAATATTAACGAACCCACTTGACTGTTATTTTTCAAGATTAATGCACTATAACCGTGATCTACACATGATTTGCACACATATGTAATCCACATTCATCAAGGTCTAGAAACTTGAGTCTTCCGTCTCTCTTTTCATTGACTTTCATATCTTCGGATCCGTTGTCCAAATTTGATCCCATCAAATTTTCATGTCGATCTATCTCAATTCATCATCGATGCTCCCTCCAAATCCTTAATAACACGATTCGTTTAGATCCCTGCAAACCCTAGCAACAACCAGATTTTGCAACCCTTGATCTCGAATCCAATGTCCTTCCATGATTATGTAACTGCAACCCTGATTTGAATACCAGAAGTTCTAAATCCATTCGAATTTATGAAACCTTGATCCTATTTGGTCCGAGTAACATAGAAAACAAAAGAATTTCTGCAGCCCCTAATTCTGATCCATGTTCTTGCAGCCCACATCCAATCGATTCGGATAGCCTTGATCTCCGCAAACCAAAGCTCTGCACTGTATCCTACCAAATTTTGTACCGTATCGTACTGGACCGTATCGAAATCCGTATCGCACCGAAATTCGGACCGTACCGGATCGCACCGTACCGAAATCTGCACGTAGCGTACCGCATCCAATTCGGATAGACATGATTTTCTAATCGGAGCTCTGATACCAGTTGTTGGGAAATTGGTGGTCTCCGAGCAGTACTTGTCTCATACCAAGTGTACAAGGAAGAGATAACATGCATGCAACATCCATATGAAAAGTAATAAAAGAAGAACACACAATTTGTTCACCCAGTTCACCCTTACGGACTACATCCGGAGGCACTACCAAGCCAGGATGTTCACTAATATCACCAAATCTGTTGTGTTACAATATTCACACTTGTTTACAACAATAAACATAACCTCTGAATTATGAACAGACTCTCGCACAAATAAATCCTAGACATTTTCTAGTTAGGCCACCCATGGAATGCCCCTAAGGGCATCCCAAAAACCCATCACTGTCTTGGCTCTCTTTGTTGATCTCACAAATTTTCTCTGGCTAACACAAATTAGCGATCATTCACTAGCATCACAATATTCAAGGTCATTACTTGTTTTTATAGGAACAACAAACCTAAACCCACAAGGGTTTTACTTCCTTCTCCAATAAGTAAACTGATTCGAGCCCAAGAAATGAATTATGTTGCGAAAAGGAAACCGGATCAAATTAGGAAGCTACCAAATTTGCTCCTACTTTCCTTCTTCCGCGAAACCCCTATCCTTTCACGCTTTGGTTTGTATCCAATACCAACATTGCCCACTCACAACAACTACCCTATCAATATTATAATTACTTTTCCTTAATTCCCGCACATTCAAATTTGGTAACCATTGTTATGGGACATAGGGAGTAGATAGGAAGCAAAGACCAACGGGCACATCAATGAAGCTTCTATCTAAGCTGTCTTGTTCATGGATTCAGAGCTAAAAGCAAACCTTAGCTAATACTCCCTTCGTCCCGAAATGATCTTCCCACTTTTTTGTTGTCAATACAAAGGTACTTTGAGCAATAAATTTAGGTTAATTTAATTATTCTAATTAAAATTTAAAACTTGTTATTGATACACCATTGTAAATACTATAAATAGCAATTTTTCGATGTTCATTAGGATAATTAAATTAACCTAAAATTATTGCTCAAAGTACCTTTGTGTTGACAACAAAAAAAGTAGGAAGATCATTTTGGGAGGACGGATGGAGTAGATGATGAATGACTATTCATCTACTTGTTAGTGCCCAAATGTCGAGGTCGTATATGGATACACACATACACACAGAGATAGTTAAATTCAAATTACAGAGACCTGTTAATTGCCCATATACTCCCTCCGTTCTAAGGTAGGAGTCCAATATTCTTTTTCTGAATGTTCCATATTAAGAATCCACCAAAAAAACTTTAAGCTTTAAATATGTATTTTGTTTTATTTTAATTTATCCTTCATGTTCAAAATATGGGTTTTATTGCATAATCTAGAAAATATTATCTTTTGATAAAAGAAAAAGATCTATTAAAAGGATTTAGTACAAATTATAAGAAATACAAAGGTGTAAAGGTACAAAATTAATAGTCAACCTTTCAAACATGGATCCGAGTGAGGAAATCTTACTGGCAACCTCCCTGATTTGTGCTATGATACCCCCACTATGGTAAGTGAACAGAAACTGCCAACAAATTGCCGGAATAGCATCACCAGTTAGAGAAGTAATTTGAAGGAGTATGCTGTTGGGGAATCTGGAGGAGTACAGACTGCTGAATTGAAGATCCAGGGAGAAGAACAGTGGTGTGCTTTAAGTGGCGATGGGAGAGTTAAGACAGCCTGAAATTCTATAAGGTTGAAACCCACCATTTCGATAGAAAGAAAAATCTCAAATCTCACTTATTCCTTAAGTGGTTTGCGACTAGTGGGCTTGAGATTTGCCAATGCAGAATGGAAGGGTTAGGAGGAAGAGCAACATGGACCTCCAATGGTCATGTGGACCCATTCATTGAGTTTTAGCTCACTGACAAAAAAAAGTTTTAAAGGTGATATTGTTAAACTTTTAAATGAAGCCAAAGACTAACTATTTATTGGCTTGGTAATATGATGGAATAAAGCAAAATAACTCACTAAACTGTCGGCGCTTCTTTGTTATGAAAGCAATAGTCGGTCCATGCAATTTTCGACGCAATTTTCATCATGGTCATCCGGAAACAACCTCTTTGTGCTTTAATATAGGGGCAAGACTACGTACATCCGACCCCCCCCCTCCCCACCGTAGGTGGGAGCCTTTGCGGCACTGGGGTAATTTGTTGTTGTTGGTGTGGTGATATTATTAAACTGGAATTAGACATGTCTAACCTCCAACGACGTTGGGGGAGGTCAACTTTTACGGTGCACCAACACACACACACACACACTCACTCACATAGTCGCGTGTGTCAATATGCTCTTATAATGCATTTATCAAATATATTCACTTATTTATTGTATTTTTTTACTGTTGAACTTTAGTACTTTTGGTTTTAATAGATGTGCAGACTAAGTAACCTTTTGAAAATTTACATTGCCAGAATTTGGTAGAGGAAAAGGATAAAAAGGTGAAGGAGTTGCAGGGTAATGTTGCTGCTGTTAACTTTACCCCTCAAAGTAAGATGGGTAAGATGCTAATGGCAAAATGCAGGACGCTGCAGGAAGAAAATGAGGAGATTGGAAATCAAGCCAGAGAAGGAAAGGTAGTGGTTATGTAATCGCTTTTTCTTGCATCTGTGATGCCTTCATGTCCTCACACTTGATGAGGACAGTCAGCAGATAAATAATTTTCTGATGTACAGTTATATCACTTCATCTTCTTCTATTTTCGTAAAATGAATATCTTGGCGATCATTTTCATTTTCTTCATTTGGGAGTGGGATGGGAGGCATTGGGCATATGTTGCTCTATAAGTAGAATGCCTTCCCGGCAAGAAATGGAATAAGAATTTTCACATGGATATTGTCTGTTTGTGTTGAGGGGGGGGGGTTTGAAAGATGTCATAAGGATTGTGCGTATGCTTCTGCATGATATCTAGATTGCCTTTCTGGTCAGGAATGGAATACAGATTTCCACATTCAACCTTAGTATCAGTCTTATTATTCTAGCAGTCTCAGGATCTATCAGTTTCTGTTGTGAAGCATGATTGCATGTGCCCCAGAAATCTTGTTGAAATTTGCAACATCTAGGATTCTTGTATGCTCCCCATTTGAACACACCTTTATGTCTCTATAAATAGCTCACATGTAGTCTTTTGCATATGAGCTGAAAATGTCATGGTTGGGTGATTGTACCATTATTTTTTGACAGATGCACGAGTTGTCGATGAAACTTGCTTTGCAGAAAACTCAGAATACAGAACTTAGAAGCCAATTTGAAGGTAAGTGTTCTCAATCAGCATTTCCAACTTTATATCGAGCAGATTTTCCTTGATTTTGTGTCTCTCTTTTTATTTTGTTGTTGTTGCTAAGCTCAACCAGTGTATTTGAGTCTTCAAAGAAATCCATAGACATCGGCTGGATTATTGTAGATATTACCTGTTTTTCCCCTCTTAAAATGCTCATATAGACCTTGCCTGTATTAAATTCAATTTGCTTTATAGTGAGATCATGAAGGATCTAAAAAGTTGGTAGTAAGAATTTCCTTAGCCAAGTTCATCAGTTAAGTTAACCCGCATGAGGAGCCGCTCTCCATGAGAGTTGACTGGAGAATGAGTAAGCTAGATAGATGCATATCAGTAGTAAAGGAAAATTAAGGAAAGTCATCTAGCAATGATTAGTTGAATACTCCCATGATGGGCACATTTTCCATTTTTAAAAGTCAATATAAACACTTTAAAAAATTAAATTCAGCATACATTTGTCATGATTTACGAAATATACTTTCATTCTCTAATAATTTTGATTAAGAGTACTATTTATTGCAAGTTTTGCAACTTTGTAACAAACAACAAACATAATACTCCCTCCTTCCCGAAATGAGCTTGCTAGTTTTTTGATCGTTAATAGGTATTTTGAGCAATAATTTTAGGTTAATTTAATTATCCTAAGAACATCGGAAATTATTATTGATAGTATTTATAATGGTGTATCAATAACAAGTTTTAAATTTTTATTAAAGTAATGAAATTAATCTAAATTTATTGTTCAAAGTACCTTCGTAGTGACATAAAAAAAGTGGGAAGATCATTTTGGGATAGAGGGAGTACTATACTAATCTTTTGTCAAAATCTATATAACTTGTCCCAAAAGAGAGGGTTACTCAATAATTATCCAGGATTCATTCTCATGTTACTACTTTTGCTAACAGTACATTGATGTTAAGTTCTTCGAAGATACTTGCTGGTAGAGGGATATCAACCAAACTGTAGATTTTGCTAACAGTACGTTGATGTTAAGTGATTCGACTAGTACCACAATTACTTAATTCTGTCCTTATTTCTGCTGTTTGACATTTTATCAGACGACTTCAGTTGTAGTTGCATGCAGTATAATGGTCATGTGGCTTATTTTTCATGTACATCAGTCCACGCCATGTGATTTTTGATAAAGTTGATGTTTAATTGTGCAGGTTTGTGTAAGCATATGGAAGGACTTACAAATGACGTAGAAAAATCAAATGAAATGGTTTTTATCTATCCCTGAATTTCCTCTATGCTTAAATGAAATGGTCTCCCCCCCCCCCCACTCTCATGCCACAAGGAAACTTGAAAAGATTACTTAAGATAGCAGAAAAAGGATAAACCCTCGGTCCCAAAAAAAGAGTAAGACTTTCATTTTTGGATGGAAGGAGGAGTATATATATTAATAAAAGAGAAAATTACAAAAGAGGTGGATAAAAGAAGTCACTGGATAGTTGATGAAATGGGCTTTGGGGTTTTGGAGGTTTAGGAGAGATCGGCAGGAAAAAATCGATTTTGCATAAATACTACTTCTATAAAACTATGGGCACTTTTTCAACGATATAATTTGTCAAAGCCAATTATCACCGTCTTTAAGGCTGTCCCCCTCTTGCCTTGGTGTATGCTGTAAGATGCAGCCAAGTGAACAAGTCTTTGGTATTCCAACTATTTGGATATGATACGTTTGCTATATTCTGTTCATGCTGCAATTGTTTGGGATGCAAGTTTTCATTATGATCATCGTGCTTATTTTTATTTTGCCATTTAAGCTGTTTCTTGTTATAGGTAAGCATCTTGCAAGAGAAGCTAGAAGATAAAGACGCTGAAATCAAACGGTTGAAGCTGGAATTGCAGCAAAAGAGTGCAGTAGAGGCGGCATGTGACTTGACTTCTTCCGACAAGAAAATTAGTAACGAGGAGATAGAATCAACAGAAGCAAATAATGAAAATATATAGACTGGCTAAGCATTTTTTTTACCCCCCCCCCTCCACCCTCCCTTTACATGTGTTGTACATTAATATTCTATTTGCGTCCATTTATTAACGTTGCCTCAATGGCCAAGATTTATTAGCCGTGCCTCTATTACTTATCTACATCAGTTACGCACCTTTGGTAATCTGTCTCGATGGTTTCGCATCTTGACCTTTGCGTTTAACAACATTACTCCAGTGTTGCAAAGGTTCCCAGTTACGGTGAGGTAAAAAATAGTTTTTTTTTTTTTAAGACGTGGCACGGCTGTGCAAGTGTTTTTTATTTTTTTTTGAGGGGGGGGGGGCAAGAAAATCATGCACACACTCAGATTAGACAAGAATCCCAAGAATCTGATACTCCTAATTTATCAAGAAAACAATCTAGCATAATACTATTATTAATGTCGACCTACGTTGATCTGTAAAAAAGAAGCACCTAATCGAATAAGCTTAATCCCAAATCGTCATCACTCTCTTCCTTCGCCTCTTCCTTCTTTTCCTCAGGAGGAGGGGCAGCGGCACTACCACCAGCGGCAGCCCCACCAGTAGCTGCAGAAACTGCCACAGCCGCACCACCACCGGCCCCAATATTCATGATGAGATCCCCAATGTCTTTCTTTTCAGCTAGCTTAGCAAACAAGCTTGGCCAGTATGATTCCACTTCCACTCCTGCTGCCTTCACCATGGTCGCTATTTTCTCTCCGGTAATGGGGATGCCATCGTCGTAGAGGACCAAGGAAGCATAAATGCAAGCGAGCTCTGAAGTCGACATTGTTTTCCTTTGATCTGATGATCGGAAGTTGCAGTTAGATGAGATTATCCGCCGGGCCTCTGATACCACTTAAGTTTTGATAAATATCGAAGAAGATATTTTGAATTTTATTGATATTGTAAAGTCCATATTTATACATAATAAGAGGAAGTAAATAAGGTAATAACAAAACCTAATATGACTAGGATTCTAATATACAAAATATATTTCTAATTGGAGAATACTTCTAACTAAGGTAACTTTTCTAAAATACCAACTTTGGTAACTGAATATTTGATGAATCTCCTTCTTTTATCTCTAGCAAATGTTAAATGGTTTTAGTACCGTGATTAAATGTGAAATTGAAGAAACCTGAGGGTGGTGATTTCTACTCCCTCAGTCAATCTTTTTTATTATTCTATTGATACATTGACGATAAAAAGGTAAAAAAACAAAAGAAAAAAAAAGTATACATAGAAATTTTAAATTATTTAATGATTCATATATTATTAAATTTTATGAAAGTTTTTTTTTATATAAATTTAGATTTTTTTTATTAATTATTTTGAAAAATGCTAAGGGTACCATAAAAATTTTGCTAACAAAATGAATGTTAATTTTTTAAATTCAAGAATTAGTTGATTCAAACATCAATCAATGTTGGCATTAATTAGTTTTTTTTTTTTAAAAAAATTATAATAAGCCAAAATATTGTGAAAAACTAGTTTTTTCATAGCATAAGAAAAAACTAATTTTTAAACACTAAGCCTAACTAATAAGATGAATGAATAATGCTAAAAACTAGTTTTTCCATAATATTTTGAAAAAACTAGTAATTCACGAGACCTACTCTTATAATAATAGAGGCCAAAAACTTGTAAAAAACGCGTTTTTTTTAACCTTAACAAAAAACGTGTTTTTCACCCGTCGCGCTCGGGCTCTCTCTCTACTCTCTCTCTAAACGAAAACAGAGTTCCTCACCATTATCGGCTCCCTCAATCGTCTTCTTCATTGTTTTCTCTAGAAACCAGTTCGCCGGCGATTCATGAATCTTGAAAGGACCCAATTTCCTCCGACCATTAATGGCGATTCATGAATCGCGGACTCCAAGTAAACGAGGGCGGCGAAAGTAGAGAGAGAAATTGGAATGAAACCTTTTGTCAATTGAGAGAAGATCACGTTGTTGATCTTTCTCTGTACGTGGATTCGAATCATTTTCTTGGCTTCCTTCGAATTGATCTTGCCTTTTCTTGCTCACTTTTGTTCCCCGAAATCCTTTTTGCCGGTTGCAATTTTAATTCCAATTTCGGGATGCCGATCCAATGTTTTGAAGTGTCGACCCATGTGTTTTCAAATGCCGATCCAACGTGTTTTTGAATGCCGATTGGAGTTCCAATTTTAATTCCAATTTCGGATGCCGAGTCAGTGTGTTTTGAAGTGCCGGTCCGTCCATGTGTTTTCAAATGCCAGTCCATGTGTTTTTTGAATGCCGGTGCTTGTGTTTTTGAGAGCCCGGCCAAAAAATAATTACCAAGTGTTTTTGAGTGTCGGTGTATGTGTTTTTGAGTGCTAAACAAACAGATGTGTTTTCAAATGCCATCCGTATGTGTTTTGAATGCCAAGGTGTAAAAAAGTGCTAGTGCATGTATATTAAGTGACTTTATAAACTAACACCGGCACTTGATTACACTAACACCGACTACTTTGCTTACACTAACTGCGCACTTTGGCGCTGTTAAACTAACATTGGCACTTGTTTTACACTAACATGACACTTTGACACACTAACACTGGCGCTTTATTACACTAACAGCGACAAATTTTTACATGGCGGCAGCACTTTGTTACACATGCGGCACTAAGTTTACGGACAAAGAGAGCTTTTAACTCGGCACTTTTTTAGACGTGCACCGTTTGGTACATTTTTATCATAACCCCGGCAATTATTTATACTGACTCTTGGCAATTATTTAGAACAAATTCACATAATTCCCGATTGAATTGACCAAACCAAACAAATTAAATCCTTTATCCACACCATTGAAGGACATTCGTTTATCCAACGTGAAAAACGAAGAGCTATGGAATCAAATCACACCGTTATCTTCAATTAATTATGTACCAATCAATAAAGTACCAATCAATTATGTAACGAAGACGAGTTGACAATGGACATTAATGGCGGAACTAGGGCACGGCAGTGTAGGTTACAAAATACTCAACCGAGTAAACAGGAGAACGATCGGAGTTTGGGATGGCCAGAGAAGATGATCGGAGCTTGGGATGGCACGAATTTGTAATATTAACACCGGCATTTATCATGGTTGCCAGTAATTACAAAAATGCCACCGTTTGTTTTGAAAACACGTTTTTCTTTATCTTAAGAAAAAACTAGTTTTTTATAAGACCAACTCATAATAGAGAAAGCATTATTTAAGAAAATAGTATACCATTTAGGCTCCGTTTGTTTAGCGTAAAACATTTTTCGGAAAATGATTTCCTGTAAAATATTTTCCGAAAAATGAAAATATTTTCCGGAGAAATGTTTACTTGCAATGTTTAGCGTAAAACATTTTCTCAATTTTCCGGTGCGAAACAAACACCGGAAAATGGGGAAAATGTTTTCCGAAAAACATTTTCCCCCAAACAAACGGAGCCTTAGTATTACCTAGCGGCTTAACCCGTGAGGTTAAAGGAAAACCGAAACATAAAAGGAAAAGTATAAATAGAGAATCCGCAGCCGCTTCTCTCTCTCTCCCTTGTCTATTAGAATCACTGCCAAACGCCCTAGTCCGGTAAGCGAGAGCGCAAATCGAAGGTACGTACAGTACACCAACTTGTTTAATATCCGCTAGGAATTGAATCATCGAAGTATATTTAAGATTAGTATTTACTTCGTTTAATTATTTGCACTTAATTTATGGAGTAATATTTAATTATTGTTTGAATTTTTTTCTGTTTGAAGATCATTGTTAGGTTTCTGTTGTGATGATCATATAGTAATAAATGTCTTGCAGTCTAATTTTTCTCCATATGTCGGCATTTATCTTGCTGTCTTCTTGTGGAATTTTAGCATGGAAGAACTTGGATTGTGCCCTATTGTAATTAATTCACCTTAAATTTATGATATACTGAGAATGAATACACTTCATTGATTATTGTCCTATATGCAGTATAATACTCCCTCTACATGTTGCATCTTGATTTTTTTTTTCTCCAACTTAATTGTATTTTGAGCATAAAGTTACTAAAAATTAATTTTTTTCCTTAAATTTTAGAAATTGTTATCTATAGTATTTCGGATGAAGAATCATTTATTTTTTTAATTTCATGAAGATTATTAAATTTTCATCAATCTACTGTCAAAGTTCAATCAAGTTGACCAAAAAAGATTAAGATGTGAGATATATTTTGGGGCGGAGGGAGTATTAATAATCTCTATTTGTTTTAGAAATTTTGTTCCAAAAAGAATGCATGTTTTTTAAAAAACTCTCTGTAAATGAATCATCACCAAAAAAAAAAATTATCTTCATATTTATACTTGCAAAACAATAGAATTGAAAGTGGATATCAAGGATATCTATGCATCTTTGCTACTACCTCCATCCCAAGATGAATGTCCAAATTTGCTCTTGATCAATCAAGAGCAAATTTGGACATTTATTTTAATTTCTCTACTAAACTTTTTGAAACGTTAGTACATTTATTTAGGGATGGAGGGAGTTCAAATAATATTCTTACAAACTTCGACACCATGTTATTAACTTACTAAACGGTGATGTGTTACGATTAGTTTAGTTAGAAGATGATGGATTTGGTACATGTTAAAATTTTGCCGCTTTGGGAATACCCAATGGGTTTGTCCGTTTTTCTCTTTGGTTAGAAAGGCATGATTTGAGATGGATTTAGAAACTAAGATCTCTTGGCCTTGAAAGGGCATCTTTAGCTGATGTATAAAGAAATTGATTTGAGAAGGATTTACAAGGAATGCTTTAGTAAGCTTATGATGTTGTTCGGTTGATGTTTGTTTGCACTTTATGTTTGCTTATCAACCTGCTATTTTTTATAATATCATATGACCAGACCCTTCCCTGAACCCTAAACACGGTATGAGCTCTTGAATTATCAATTTGCCCTTTTAATGAATTCTTTTGATATGCGCATGCTTCATTTGTTTGTTTTTTGTTTGATTATTTCATATAATTGAGGTTCTTAACAAGTAATGAGTTGATCACTTGGATTTTAACAAACCTGCAGATGGGTAGAGCTAAGGCACGCATGGAACTAATAAAGAGTGAAAAGGCTCGTCAGGCAACACTCAAGTCAAGAAAGATTGGCTTGAAGAAGAAACTTCAGGAATTAAAAACTCTCTGTGACGTTAAAGTATGCATGATCATGTACGAGCCTGGGAAAGATGGGAGGCTTGCGGAGCCAGAGATCTGGCCAGCAGACCCCAACGAGATTCAGGAACTGTTCAACAGGTACTCCGCTCAACCTGATGATGATCGTTCAAAGAGGACTGCTAACCTATTAAGTTTCTTCAAAGACAGAAACGAAAAGCTCCAAACAACACTCATAAAACAGCGCAAGAAAAACACAGAGTCTAAATATCCCACATGGGATGAACGTTATAATGATTTATCAGAAGAGCAATTGAGGGAGTTTGCACGTGTTCTAGAGACTAAGATTGAAGCTGCAAAACCTAATCTTGAATTACTCAAGAATTATCAAATTCTTGATTTTTCATCAGGCTCCAAGGTTTATTCAAACTGTTATTCCACTGGATTTGACTGGAGTTTTTGCCCGCAACCACTTCCTGATGTGAAATTGCTCGAAGGAAATGATCAGATGGGAGAAGAGGGAGTTCTGAATGGAAATTATACAATGACAATGTTGATGAACAATGGTGACAATTACGGTGAACTTGATGGGCATAACAGTAATTTTATGTACATGCCAATGTCATTGAATGGACCCTTATATTCTGATAACATGCCTGGTCTGATGGATTATATGATGGCGAACAATCCTACGAATGCAGGCCCAGACTGCAACTACGGTCTGACTATGCAGCAGCTGCCAATACCACAATATGGCCAGTGTCCGACGATCAAAGGAGAAGGTTATTATGATGGATTCTTCAGATCATGAAGAAACATTACCAACTTCAATTCTAATTGCAGGTTTGGTCTTTTTTTTTCTTTTCTCATTTTGTCAGTAAGATGTTAGGTAGAATTTTGAAGTTCTGTTTGTTTGAGAATTTTGTTTTGAAGTCAAACTTTTAAACGTGGACTTTTTACATAGAAGATAGGGAGTACTATCCATATGACGGATACACAGGCATTCCCTAAGAATGATAGTTATGTCTTTTATACAAGTAAAAGACATTTATTTTATAGTTTTTTTTTTTTTTTTTTTGAAAATGGATATTCATTTAGGGACGTTAGGAGTAATTATTTTGCGTGACAACAAAGAAAAGCAGCAGAATATTCAATTAATCAAGGTTGTTAACAAAATATGGACTGATTCTCAGTTTAAGAGTATTGTGTACCAAAGTGTACAAGAGTTGCATAATGTGGTGGATGTTGTTCAAGATTCCCAGGTAGTGGGATCTTCTCTCATCCTTTTTATAAAGGTGCCTTTTTTTGCCAGAGAATTACAGTAAGAAAAGAAAAAAGAGGCAACTTGGAGCTGCCTGAGTTGGCATCAGAAAGCCATTTGGCTCTTGAAAAAAGAAAGACATGGGGCCTTTTTACTCTTTATAAAGGTTGCTGGAAAGCACTCCCTTGCTGCCTAATGTGTTGAGAATTGTCTTTATGGTTGGATTGGTTGGGCGGCTCCAAAGTTTACGTTGCTCCCTCGGTCCTATAATAAATGTTGTATTTGACGTGTCTAACGACAATTTTAAACAAATGTGCTTGTGCACGCTTGTAAAAAGGTATAATTGCACTACAACTAAATTTTTATTTGAAAATGCGACATTTATTTTATTTTGGGACGGACTAAAAAAATCTGGCAAGGCAATTATGAGAGGGGAGAGTTATGATGATGCAGTGGAATGAAGTTTCTATAAGAGGAAAAGTTGGGGAAACTGGTAAGTAAATAGAAGATATTGGGAATCAAAAGATTCTTTTCCACAATCAATGGGATTATATTGCGTTTACTTTTCAAAAAGACCTATCATGATTTGTATCCTCACAATATAATTAGAAACCTAGTACCCAATTTGTCACACCTCTAATTGGCGTTGCTAGTTAGGTCATTCCATAATCAAATGTATTGTCTTACTACCCCATCCCATCCCATCCCATCCCATCCCAAATTAAATATTAATACAATTTACTTTTTAATTTATCCCAAAATTAGACCCTATATCAAGGATTGGTTCATTATCATTGGCTCACTAAAAAAATAACTTTTTTATTAATCACAATCGGAGCTTTTATATATATATATATAATTTTATATATATATATATATATATATGTAAAATGTGGATCAACTTTTTGGGTGTGGAAATTAAGGAAAAGTAGGAGAGAGAAATAGGTGGAGGAGGTGTATGTGAGTATGAAAAATTAAATATGAGAGGGAATGAGTGTGAGGAATAGTTAGGAGAGAGAATGTTGTAAGTGTAAAAGTAAAGTAGAAGAGAGAATAAGTGGGTGGAATAGTAAATATTCTTTGCCATTTTGAGCAGTCTACATTTACGTGGAACATATCAAAATGGAAATAAATCCGCATTTACGTGGGACGGAGGGAATATATATATATATATATATATATATATATATATATATATAGGAAAAGTTTATTCAAATGGTAACCAAATTTATATGAGAACCGGTAACCAAATCCAACCATTGGATTAAAAACACATCAATCTTTCCGATTAAAAAAAAGATAGAGACGGTGGCATTTTCGTAATTATTGTGAACTAAATCCCCCTCAAATTTCAAAATAAAATATCTCAATATCTATAAGTCGAAAAAAAAATTTCGAAAACACTGATTTTTTTGTCTTGACGAGACGATTCAAACTAGATCCCTGAAGATAGGATTTTAAAAAAATAATATTGAATAACGTCTAATTTTTCATGTAATAGTCTTATTAAAATGCTTGACTATGGGACGGAGAGGTTATTTTTTTCTTTGAAATGTAAAATTGTTGACTGAAACCTGTTTCAAGGTGTGGAAATCACTAAACATGCTGGCAATCATTAAATTTTAAGATAAAATGTAACAGAAACCAACACAAAAATATTACCAAATTAACATTTCTATGGCTGGTCTAAATGAGATACCTTCTAATACATAAAACTATGGAGTAATAATGTGCACGCATTAAACTTTACTAGATCATTCAAGGGTGTGTCGAAACTGCTCTAATCCATATATAAATTTGCTAGTGTTCACTAATTAATTAGTGTTCACTAAGACAACATAGCTAGTGTTCACTTACAGCTAGCGTTCACTTACAGCTAGTGTTCATTAATTAATTAGTGTTCACTAAGACAATACAGCTAGTGTTCACTAATTAATTAGTGAACACTAGGCTAGTGTTCACTAAGACAATACAACTAGTGTTCACTAATTAATTAGTGAACAATACAGCTAGTGTTCACTAATTAATTAGTGTTCACTAAGACAATACAACTAGTGTTCACTAAGACAACATAGCTAGTGTTCACTAAGACAACACAGCTAGTGTTCACTAAGACAACATAACTAGTTAACTACAGCTAGTGTTCACTTACAGCTAGTGTTCACTAATTAACTAGTGTTCACTAAGACAACATAGCTAGTGTTCACTTACAGCTAGTGTTCACTTACAGCTTGTGTTCACTAATTAATTAGTGTTCACTAAGACAATACAACTAGTGTTCACTAAGACAACATGTTTAAAGGTTAACATAGCTAGTTTACTAAGACAACATAGCTACGTTCACTTACATGCGCCTGTTCACTAATTAATTAGTGTTCACTAAGACAATACAACTAGTGCTCACTAAGACAATACAAATTTAGTGTTCACTAATACAACACATCTAGTGTTCACTAATACAACACAAATACAATGCTCACTAGCAACACAAAGTTGTTTTAAAAATTAGACGTTCAATATTATTTTTTCGGGAATTGATGGTCACAAATTACTTGCAAGATAAGTTCGGGAATTCTATGGTATGTCGTCATTTTTATTACCTTTTGCAATCGGTATTAGCCTACTACTTTTGTTCATAATGACATTAAGGAAACCAACTTACAAAAGGTTAGAGTAATAGAGGCATTTGAAATGACTCAATGGCCCGCGTGTAAACCGAGCTTTTGGAAATACATATCAAATTTAAATGGGGCGAACTGTCATTTGTTAGTTTATATGCCGGACTAAAAATAGGTTTTGAGTGAGTTTCTCTCATCCACCCTGCTTAACACCACCACCATCAGAGGTAGATCTAACCATCTAAATAGAATTGGCATCAAACCGATAAGTCTGGTGGTCTCTCTTTGTGTCTCTCCGAGCCCTTATAATTCGGCTAGTGTTCACTAATACAACACATCTAGTGTTCATTAAGACAATACACGGTAGTGTTCGCTATGCAACACGGTGTTTTAAAAATTAGACGTTGTTAAATATTATTTTTCAAAATCCTATCTTGAGGATCTAATTTGAATCGTCTCGTCAAGACAAAAAAATCAGTGTTTTCGAAATTTTTGACTTATAGATATTGAGATATTTAATTTTGAAATTTGAGGAATTTTAAATGAAATAATTACGAAAATGCCACTTACCTCTATCTTTTTTAATGCGGAAGATTGATGTGTTTTTAATCGATAGGTACATTAGTGGTTCTTATGGTTCATATAAATGTGGTTCTCGTTATAATAGGAAATTTATTCAAACGGTAAGCCAAATTTATATGAACCACGGTAACCAAATCCAACCAGATTGGATTAAAAACACATCAATCCCGCATTAAAAAAAAGATAGAGGCATTTTCGTAATTATTGTGAACTAAATCCCCTCAAATTTCAAAATAAAATATCTCAATATCTATAAGTCGAAAAAATTTCGAAAACACCGATTTTTTTGTCTTGACGAGACGATTCAAACTAGATCCTCGAAGATAGGATTTTAAAAAATAATATTGAATAACGTCTAATTTTTCATGTAATAGTCTTATTAAAATGCTTGACTATGGGACGGAGAGGTTATTTTTTTCTTTGAAATGTAAAATTGTTGACCGAAACCCGTTTCAAGGTGTGGAAATCACTAAACATGCCGGCAATCATTAAATTTTAAGATAAAATGTAACGAAACCAACACAAAAATATTACCAAATTAACATTTCTATGGCCGGGTCTAAATGAGATACCTTCTAATACATAAAACTATGGAGTAATAATGTGCACGCATTAAACTTTACTAGATCATTCAAGGGTGTGTCGAAACCGCTCTAATCCATATATAAATTTGCTAGTGTTCACTAATTAATTAGTGTTCACTAAGACAACATAGCTAGTGTTCACTTATACCTAGCGTTCACTTACAAATAGTGTTCATTAATTAATTAGTGTTCACTAAGACAATACTAGTGTTCGCTCAATTAATTAGTGAACAGCATAGTGTTCACTAAGACAATACAACTAGTGTTCGCTAATTGGTGGTGAACAATTAGTGTTCACTAATTAGGCAATACAACTAGTGTTCACTAAGACAACATAGCTAGTGTTCACTAAGGCAAGTGTTCTCACTAAGACAACATAACTAGTTAACTTACTAGTGTTCACTTACGACTAGTGTTCGCTAATTAATTAGGTGTTCGCTAAGGCAACATAGCTAGTGTTCACTACGGTAGTGTTCACTTACGGCTTGTGTTCACTAATTAATTAGTGTTCACTAAGACAATACAACTAGTGTTCACTAAGACAAGCGTAGCTAGTGTTAGCATGGCTAGTGTTACTTAAGACAACATAGCTAGTGTTCACTTACACTAGTGTTCGCTAATTAATTAGTGTTCACTAAGACAATCTGACTAGTGTTCACTAAGACAATACGGCTAGTGTTCACTGTCAACACATCTAGTGTTCACTAATGTCTGGCAACGGTAGTGTTATTGCTAGCACGGTGTTTTAAAATTAGACGTTCAATATTATTTTTTCAGGAATTCAATGGTCACAAATTACTTGCAAGATAAGTTCAGGAATTCTATGGTATGTCGTCATTTTTATTACCTTTTGCAATCCGTATTAGCCTACTACTTTTGTTCATAATGACATTAAGTGGAAACCAACTTACAAAAGGTTAGAGTAATAGAGGCATTTGAAATGACTCGATGGCGCGATGTAAGGCGAGCTTTTGGAAATACATATCAAATTTAAATGGGGGCGAACCGTCATTTGTTAGTTTATATGCCAGACTAAAAATAGGTTTTTGAGTGAGTTTCTCTCATCCACCCTGCTTAACACCACCACCATCAGAGGTAGATCTAACCATCTAAATAGATACTGGCATTGAAACTGATAAGTCCTGGTGGTCTCTCTTTGTGTCTCTACGAGCCCTTATAATTCGGGCCTAGTGCTCACTAATACAACACATCTAGTGCTCACTAAGATAAACACAAGCCTAGCTGCTCACTAAAGAACACAAATGCTGTTTTAAAAATTAGACGTTGTTCAATATTATTTTTTCAAAATCCTATCTTCAGGGATCTAATTTGAATCGTCTCGTCAAGACAAAAAAATCAGTGTTTTCGAAATTTTTTTTTGACTTATAGATATTGAGATATTTAATTTTGAAATTTGAGGGGAATTTTAAATGAAATAATTACGAAAACGCCACCCCTCTATCTTTTTTTTTTTAATCTGGAAAGATTGATGTGTTTTTTTTAATCCAAATTACTGTTAGATGGTTACCATTCTCTCATATAAATGTGATTCTCATTATAATAGGGCCATATATATATATATATATATATATATATATATATATATATATATATATATATATATATATATATATATATATATATATATATATATATATATATATATATATATATATATATATATATATATATATATATATATATATATATATATATATATATATATATATACACTCCTATATATATTTGATATGTGAATGGAAAATCACAATCTGACGACTCAAATTAGTTAGATGTCCATTAATGTGTGGTCATCTTATCAAATCTCAAATCCTTGCCAAGCAACATCTTTAATGAATATGAGCGACCACTCAAAAATTAATAAATGATATCAATGCTTGAATAATGTGACCCGTATAATATACTTCCGTCCCATAAAATTTACTATTTCTCCCACTCATTCTCTTTCCTATTAAATATTTTTAATTTTTACACTCTCTCTCATATTCCCTACCACACATTTAACTTTTACATTCTCTCTCCTCAAATCTTCTACCCACTTTAATTTTATTTTTTTTAAAAAGCGTGTAAACCTCAATCAAGATGGAACCTTGTGGTGGGACGAACGGAGTATTTCTTTATTCATGGGATTCACTTGTCACACTCACAACAACTATACACTTACTATTCTCTACCCCACTTTCTCTCTCCTACCCGCTCACAATACCTACTTTAATAACATTATATATATTCACTTCTTATTTTCCGTTCTCAATAATAGTAAATGAGTAACCTAACGTGGGACGAAGGGAGTACACGTTAAAAAGAAAGTTAAATATATCCTCTTCGTTCCATAATAATACGTAGAGTTTCTTTGAAAGTACATAAATAATGGGTATATATTTTCAAAAATATTGTAAATGAGAATGTGATAGTGAGTATAATAAGTAAGATACTACCTCCGTTTCAAAATAACTGTCGTTCTTTTTTGACAAAAATTTTGGTCCATTGATCCAAATTAATTGTCGTTTTTGGAATTTGAAATTTGAATCTTTGTATTAATTGTTTTAGAGTTAGAAGTGGGGCTGTCAATTCGGAAATACGGGATGGGACAGAACGAAATTATGTTGTCCCACGACGGGAACGAGACGGGACAAAACGGGACGGGACAAAACGGGACGGGACTAAAATACTCCGTCCCATCCCGTCCCATTTGCGGGACGCGGAATCCCGCGGGACAAGGCGATACCCGTTGACTAGGAGGGATAAGCATTGACTTGGCGTCGAGGCTACGGCTTCCTGTGCTTGACCCTGGTTCCAATTAAAGTTCACAATAATTTTTCCTTTCTCTAAGCTGCTTATCATATGGTGCTGTTTACTGAAATCATTTTTGCTTTGAATTAAACAGTTGAGTGTCTTCCTGAGCTGCAGTAGAAAATTTTATATTACTGTGTTAGACACTAATATCAATTGCTTAAAGGTACTATTGCAGCATTGCCTAAACAAAAAATGAAGCTGACTCTGTTTGCAACCGAGTCAAGCTGAATTCAGTCAAACCTCTGCTTGACTCAGTTCATATAAGACGCCGAACTTCATTCAGGAAACATGTCAAGAATATCTTATAATCTTCTATTAAAATTATTTTGAAAATATTGGTACATTTAATTTTTTAATTGTTACATGCGATTGTATTGTCCTACCATAATTCTCACAAACAGATTTGTCAAGAACAGAACTCATGCCTGGAATGATGGAACCAGTTAAGTGAGCCAGTTTATTCTCGTCATTCAGATCAAGCAACAATTCAGACATCTCGGGTAGCATAATTTTCTAACGGAACGGGCATACTTACAATGAAGAAAACCTTAGGTTTACTGATCATTTACGGCCATTACTTTTAAGATAATTTAGCCTTGAATTCCCTTTCTATTTATTGCTCTCCAATGATGTCAATGAACTAATTGACACCAACCCTTTCAACTTGAACGTCGCAGAACGTCACAGGACAGAACGGGAGTGGCGGGATCGCACTATGTTGTCCCGCAACGAAAACGAGACGGGACGGGATGAAGCGGGACGGGACTAAAATATTCCATCCCGTCCCATTTATATGGCGGGACGGAACGTTTCAACGGAATCGTCCCAACGGGACCGTCCCAACTTGACGGCTCTAGTTAGATAGAAGTAAGATAGCAAAGAGAAATAATAAATAAAAGCAAACTCTATACTCCCTCCGTCCCAGCGGAGTGTGGATTTTTGGTCAACTTTGACCAATAATTTAAATAAATAATAATGATTCTAATAAAAATTTAAAAATTTGTTCTTGTATCACGCTTAATAATATTAACAATAACATTTTTTGGATTTTTATTAGGATCATTATTCTTTTTTAAATTATTGATCAAAGTTGATCAAAGCTGACCAAAAATTCACACTCCGCTGGAATGGAGTGAGTAGTTTGTTCATTAAAGTGTAGTAATAATTGATTCTTTTAAAACAACTGAAGAATAGCTAAAAAAAAACAACAGTCATTTTAAATTGAAGGAAGTATGATTTTTAAGGGCTCGTCTGATGCACAGTTTTATAAATGGAGAGTTTTTAAAACGGAGCAATTTTGAATCTGAGCTTTTTAAAACGAATCATATTTTCTATAAATGTGTTTGGTGAATCATTTTAAAACGCTAATATAATTTTTAATATTTGTTTACAATGACATTTTTACCCTTTAAAAATAATATGATTTATTTTATACTATACTCATTTTGAGCTCTATGTATTGTTCCCAAATGAATATCTATATAATTTTGAAATTTACTCTTTATCAACATTTTTTAAATAAAAAATGATCATGCATACTGAATATAAGGGAGGGTAGTTATGTCTACAAGATTTCTGCCGTTTTCTAACTACCGTTTTGAAGAAACGCTAGTCATAGGAGCGGCAAGAATGGAGCCTCCGTTCAGGAAACGAACATTCTTTGGCCGTGGTATTTATACGCTTATTTGATGAAAATTCACGTTCTAAACTCCATTTTTTATTAAAACGTACGAACAGACATAGCCTTAAGTAAAGTCCATAATTTAAATATGTAAGTAGAACAAAAAGGATAAAGGAAATACAATACGAATATTAATAAAAACTCATAAATTAGGACAACTCCAACAATTAGCTACATAGAGATCAAATTCAAAATTTGATTCCTTCTTATCACTATTCATGAGATATCAAAAATTACATCTTCAACAAAAGATATCAAATTCATGATATTAAAATATATTTTTTTATTTGTTTTTAACCTTACCAATTTTTTTTTTTAAACTATGACTATTGATTTAATTATTATGTTTTTTTCAAAAAAATATAATTACTTTATTATTATATAAAAAGACAAATAGGAAAGAAAGACCTAGAGCATTAAACAAGTATTCCAATTAAAATAGAAAAGAAAATTAAACAATTTGACTCGCCTAAATTTGAACCGCATTGGCCTAATTAGGGGTAGGGCCGTAAAAAAAATTGGTGAAATCGGATCGGATCAGTAGAATCGGATCAGATCAATAAAATTTGGATCGAAAAAAATAGTATTGATCTGGTTCTGTTTCCAAATTTTTATAGAATCGATTATTTGGTCTGGTCCTGATTTTGAAAAAAATATGCGTGATCCTGGATCGGAATCGAACCGATATATATATATATATATATATATATATATATATATATATATATATATATATATATATATATGTTTGCTGACTTGTGTTCGGAAAAAAATAGTTCTTATGTTTCTTTTATCTAATTAAGTTTTTAGTTGGACTCAAGTGGTTGAACATGTGAATGCTTCTTTCCTAACTATTGATTTTGTTATTGTAATTTGGTTCTTAAATATGTTTGCTTGTAGACAGCCTTATACTCCCTCCGTCCCGAAATATTGTTCAGCAATTTAGTTCTTAAATATACTTGCTTGTAGATTTTGTAATTGTAAAAAATTATACTATATTGTAATTTGTAGAATCGATAGAATCGGATCATTAAAACCGAATTGATAGGACCGATCCTATAATGTATGATCTAATCCTGATCCTAAATTTTTACGAAATCAAAATATTTGATCGATTTCTAATTTTTTAAAATCTATATATAATATTAAAGCAGAAGAATTCCCAAGCTCCTCGTCGCGCCACGTGTCAAATGCTGATTCGCCAATATTTTGCAATTCAGTCCTTAATATTCTTTTATTTAAGCCATTTTTTTGCAGTTTGGTCCTTGAAAATCTTTTATTTTAGATAGATATAAATACTCTCATGAATGAAATTGAAATCCCCCCACCAGATTATCTTAATTTATGTGTAAATCCCAATTTCAATCTCCTACTTTCTCGTCATCTTAGGGTTCCTTCGATTCACTTTTTTCATCTTTATGAATTGAATTGAATTCATTTCATCAATCGATCAATGAAGCTGCATTCTGACCTCCTTATCTGATCTGATCCTAATCCGATTTCGTTATTCTTCCATCTTTTATTTTTCTTATACTTTTTGATTGTTTGTTATGGGGAAGGTGGCTGTTGGAGCGGCGGTGGTTGGTGCGGCTGCCGTCTGTCTTTGTCGCGGCGTTGGTCGTTCGCCACCGCATGCGGAGCTCCAGCCGATGGGCACGTGTGGCTGCTTATTCTTAGGGAATTGGAGGAGAATCTGGGACTCCTAATGCAAAATTGAAGCGAGGTGGGCGACGCTATGACGGTGGAAATGCACGCCGGACTCGCATCTGAAGGTGGCAGCAAGCTTAAGATGCTCATCAGCTACGTCGATAACCTCCCCACTGGGTATACACTTGAATTTTCTGTTTTATTTTAATAATTCAATTTGATGGATCGACCAATATTGTTGAAGTCACAAGTCTCTCAGACAAATCAAATTGATTCATGTATGTCATTGCATTTCTGCCATCACCAATACCATTGCCCTTCTTACATTTAGATGCTTCTGCTTTGGGTTCCAAATTAAATTTATTAGAGTCACTTTTCAAATATAAATTCAATTAACTGATTCCTCAGCTATTTCCTAGACTATCGATCCCAATCAATGTTCACCCTAGCATAGTTTCTGCATTTAAGTGATGACTGATGGTGCATCGGTAGCTGTTAAAATTACTCAGCAGTGAGATTTTTGTTAGATTAACATCTGTTTGTATATCCACAGTAAAGGGATAAAATTACTCGGTTGAGATTTTTGATAGGATGCAGTACGCTAACGCATTTCCCGCGCTTATTCCAATTCCATGGACAATTTTCTTTACACATAAAGGGAGGGTGAAATTTTCACTTTCACTTGATTATTGTCGATTACAAAGACATACTCCCTCCGTCCCGTAATACTTGACACAGTTACTGTTCCGCACGGGAATTAAGGAAAAAGTAAGAAGGTTGATGTGTTGTGAGTGTAGATAGTTAAGTAGGAGAGAGAATGAGTGAAGAGAATAGTAAATTATAATTGTGTTGTGAGTATTAAAATAATGTAGGAGAGAGAATGAGTGGAGGGAATAGTAAAGATTCTTTGCCATTTTAGGAAGTGTGACTTATCAGTGGGACGCCCAAAATGGAAAAGTGTGTCAAGTATTGTGGGACGGAGGGAGTAAATATCTTACTTTATAGGAATACTATACAGCAGTATTGCAGTAGATTGACTGTTACCGACTTTTAGAAATCATCCAAAAGTCATTTTTGGTGATTAATGGAAGTCTCAAACTCACTTATCTTTCCGTTTTCCAGGATATTTCTATCAATTGACTGGAGTTAAATTATCTTTCTCTTTGACCATATCACAGTGATGAGGAAGGAGTATTTTACGCATTGGATCTCGGTGGGACAAACTTCCGTGTGTTGCGGGTGCAATTGGGAGGGAAGAATGGTGGTGTTGTTGGTCAAGAGTTTGAAGAGGTGTCAATTCCACCTCAATTGATGGTTGGAACGTCTGATGTAAGTGCTATTTTCTTGAGACGGTTGTTCAGTATGCTTCATGCTGGTACATGCTAGATAAAAATTTACATTCTAAATTTCACAAAGTCCATATTGGACACCACAAAGTTCTCTTCTCAGTTTTCCTGAATTGAAACACTTAACTCAAATTGAATATGGAAAAGAGTTGAAACTGATTCACAGTGGTAGAAACTGTAACTAAGATGAAATGTATATTATTGCACATTGAGTTGTATTGATCACATTCTTCTACTCTGGATTTCCTCAGAGAGGAGAAGAATAGACTTTTTTCATTTAATCATAAAACATTCTCTTTGGTAGCAAACTATCAATATATCTACCCTGTTACCAGATTGTTCAGATGTGATCCTGCCATCCTGGCCACACTATATAATCATGACACATAATAGAATACTTTGCCTATCTTGAAATGTGAATGATTGTTCTGCAACCTAAATGATTTTAGCCTAATTTTTTTATGTTTGTTTTATGTGTAGGTGCAGACATGATGCAATTGTAGTTTAAACAAGCAAAGAAGGAGCAGCAGGAGAAAGACTTTGGTTTTGTTACAGATTTTGGTTTGGTTACTCTGTAACTATGTTATTATTCAATCAGTACTAAATCAATTGCCTTTGAATTGTATGAATTGAATTTGATGTGGAGCAGTAGGTGAAAGTTTTTGGTTTTGTAACTCTGTTTTACATTATAAAGCTTTGAGCTTTATACATTCTAGAATGAATTCTTGATTCATAGGAATGGGTCATTGTATATATTGTATCTTCCTTAATCCTTATGCTCACCGCCAAGATGTTTTCATGTTGCGGTGTTGCACTCATACTGATGATCGTACGGCTTCCTAATGTCTTGACATACATTGTTGTTCTTCCCCTATTTATGCCCTTTCTACTTCTTCTTACATCTGATTTATTTTCATTGTTATTCACTCGGTAAACTGACTCGAATCGGGTTTACCCTACTCGACTCGGTCTCACCCAACTCTACATGGCATATTCGCTTCGAACCCAGAAACCCGCCGAGCTCAATTTCAAATACCTGAGTCAAACTCGGCAGGTCTCATAGCAACTCGACTCGACCCGTGGAAACTCGACTCGATATTTTTTCATTGTAGTCTCGACTCGAACTCAACCATAGTTTTAAGATTCTCTATCTCTAAAAATGCTTTGCATCAGTTTTTCTTAATTGATTAGCTTTTTTATTCCCGTCGAATTTCGACGGGCTATGAACTAGTTTTAATAAAAATCGAATTAATTTGAGTCGTGAACACTCCTAATTATTAGGGCATCACATTGTGATAAGAAGGTAGGGACAAAAGATCTCATCCTTGACAATATCAACAACCTACAACTTGCCACGTGTCATTTACTCAAGTTTGGAACCTTGTGGTGGACAAGTGCCCACCTTGACCTAGGAGAGAATAAAATTGGGCCTAGTAAGGACCAATAACTTTAAATAGGAAAGAAAGACCTAGAGCTCTTATTACCAATAAATAATAAAGGACCACTATAATATTTACTAGTAGGTCTTTTCTTTAGGCAAAATCCACCCTAACCCTCCCTTAAATGCTTACATAAATTCAAGCCGAGTTCTTAAATTTGTGTGGCCTAAATACTCCCTCCTTCCACCTAAAATTCCCTATTTTAGAGAAATTGCAATTCATTTACTATCTTCTGTTCGAAACAAAATAATTGTCGTTTTTTATTATCACAAATAATTGTTACTAAACATTCAATTTCCAAATTTATCCCTACATTGAAACTTGAATTATTGTATTAACTAGTCAGTAACCCGTCGGCATCCGACGGTGAATAATTTTTTTTTATTAAGTAAATAATTATTTATGTGTTTTAATTGATTTTTAAGTAACAATATAAATCGAAATTGATAATCAATGTAGCGGATATTAGGAGTATAATTAATACAGAAAAAAGATGTTGACACATAATGTAACATGAAAAACCCTTGAAACAACTATTTCACCGGCACAAAACCACGGGAGGTTAGGTCCCTGCCTAACCAAAAAACATTATTAAGATTTTAGTATTACAACTTTGAAAGATGAAGAGATATGGTTACAATAGCGTGAGTTTAATAGTGTGTGTCTAAGTGTCAACATAATCTCTTCCATCTCCTATATATTTAAAGAAAAACAAAATAAAAACAAAGAAAATAATAAGAAATTGCAATACTTTTGTTTAACCACAAATTGTGCGACATAAATTTTCAGAGTCTGTCGAAAACTTCCTTGTAGACTACATTCAGCGTCTTGTCATATGTTTGAGCATCTGAATCACAAATAATAACTTTAAGTCCTCTCTTGCTGGTTACTCTGAAAAATGCTACATAAAGTTGTCCGTGACTGAAAACAGGTTGTGAAAGATATAGTCCTACATGGGAAAGAGATTGTCCCTGACTCTTGTTGATTGTCATAGCAAAAGAAACGGCAAGTGGAAATTGCCTTCTTTGGAATCTTACCGGAAATTTTGTCACATCTGACGGAGACATTATCATTCTAGGAATAAGCACCTTCATGCCAGCATTCTTTCCCGAAAGCATCTTGGCTTCGACTACGTGCTTACCTACATATATGTAACAAAATTAAGTATTAAATTATATGTATATAAAAAATAAAAAATTACTGTATTTACCTAATTGAGTGACAATCATTCTGGTGCCGTTACACAATTCAGCAGCTTGATCAATATTTTTCAAAAGCATTACTATGCACCCAACCTTCAGCTTAATAATGTGATTTGTCAATCCAGAACACTTGATAGTGTTTAGAAATTCAGGTGAGAATATATCTCCAGCACCATTTTCATCATCCTCATCCTTACAAATGGCATCAAAACTCATATATTCAACTTCGTCTCCCGGAAAGAGTGACTTGTCATAATCATTTATGTTATCGACAATCTCATTTGTTGGAGCAAGCACAACTCTAGTCTGGAAGAATCCTTCGACATCCTTATTTTGCAATTAGTCAGGATATATAGATTCGACTATTTTTGCAATAGGATCTGAAGCCTCATGAATCAATATATCATCAGAAGGTTAATGTCAATTTTTCCATCATTATCTCCACCGGCAATCCCATCTCCAACACTCAAGAGCCACTGAGCAACATTGAAAACATAACCTGAAATATTTCAATTCTATGTTTTGAAAACATAACAATAGTCTGGAGCAAAGTGAAATTTTGAAAAATGTTAGGACTGATTTGAGAATAAAAAACGTTTAGGAACTGATTTGAGAATAAAAAATATTAAGGGACTGATTTGAGAATAAAAAAAGTTGAGGGATTAATTTGAGAATAAAAGAAATTGAGGGATTGATTTGAGAATAAATATATAGATATATATATATATATATATATATATATATATATATATATATATATATATATATATATATATATATATATATATATATATATATATATATATATATATATATATATATAATTTTTTTTAATAATAAATATCAACTTAGCGACGGAAATATCCGTCGGTAATTTGGTATATCAAAAATAAAAAATATTGAAAAAAGAAAATTTAAAAAAAATTAATAAAATTGTGAAAATATGTTATAAATTTTAGCGACGGATTTTAAACAATAACGACGGATTATTCCGTCGCAAAATGTCATAAATTCGTCGTACCATCCATTTTATTAGCGACGGTTTGGAATCATTTAGCGAGGATAAATCCGTCGTTAAATTACCGAGGACATGAAAATCCGTCGTTAAACAATAGCGACGAGGTTTTTAGCGACGGAATAAATCCGTCGATGTCCGTCGATAAATCGTTTTTAGCGACGGATTTTTGACTTTTAGCGACGAATTTTTTCGTCGCTAAAACCTGTTTTTCTTGTAGTGTATACATATTCAGATACCGACCTCTGATTCTTCAAGCAGGTAATGATCATATGATATCAAAGAGGATTTCATTTATATCATTTAAATTTCTCATAGGCTTCCTGAATTATAATCTCATTCAATTGTGTAGTTGCTTATCGGCAATAAATTTGCTTCGGGGAAGCATAGTAGGATACACATATGGGTGTACAAACAGAATGATGTTGCAGTTAAGCTTATTAGTCAGCCTCAGGAAGATGGAGATTTGGCTGCTTTGTTGGAGAAGCAGTTTACTTTTGAGGTTGTGTTAATTTTCCGCCTCCATCATCCCAATATCATCACTATCACTGTAAGTTCTTATTCTTGCTGTATTTTTTTCGTTATTTGCTTAATGTTTAATTTGATTGTGCCGGCATCGTTTAAATTTAGATGATTCACATTGTTAAAATATCGAGTTGTTTCCAGTTTTGGTATATTTGTTTTGTTGGGAAATGGTTGATGTAGTGTCACATGTGATTTTGATTGTGTTTGATTGTTTAGATTATGCGTGTCTTCTGAAGTGATGGGGGCATATTTTCCTCAAATATTTGTGCTAGTGGGTAATGTTTGAGTTTATTTGTTTTTAACATAAGAATATCTTTGGTTGGAAAAAAAAGGAAATTAATTAGCAATCTAATGTATGTGAAATTTGATAAATTACACCTTTTATTCTCGGTAGGTAGATGTTTGTTGTCGTGGTGCGGTGGTTACTTTGCTGTTCTTCAGCAAGGAATCAATTTTTTGCTGATTTTTGGCATCATTTTGATGGTTCGTGGCAGTTTTGGGTTGTGTTTTTGGCAGCTTTATTCAATGGGCAGGAAATTAATTAGCAATCTAATGTATGTGAAATTTGATAAATTACACCTTTTATTTTCTCACCCTTTCTCTCTCTCTCTCTCTTTTCTCTATTTCATACTATGAACTGTTATTATTATGTATTAAAAGGAAAGGTTTAGCATTGCTTTTGAACACACACATTCCTTGTTATGAACATGTTCTCTTGACCAGTATGATTGCTGCTTTTATTTTTTAATAGGCAATATAGGTGTAAGTGTAACACAGTATGTTCCCTGTTCCTGATTTTTCTTTGAGAATGGTTTCAAAATTTAATTTGTAAAATATGTATAAACACCTTCAGAAAATTTTGCATAAACCTTTATATTCTTCTGGGCTGCTAAGGTCAAACTCCAACTCGAACCACGGTTATATACTCTGCATGTGCAAAACTCTGCAGGTTTTCAGGCTCTTATATAGTATCAACAGCGTCAAAGTGCAGTTTCTGCTAGAAATTCCCTTCAGGTATTTGCTTTATTGGGTACTCCAAGGTTTTCCTGCTTATTAGGGTCCTGCCCAAAGTGGGTATTTCTTGGAGCTCTTAAATCCCTACTATCGTGTTTAGAATATATTTTGATGTTGTTTGTCTAAGATTAAGGTCACTATTTGAGAATCAGTGGAAGGATACAGATTAGGGATCAAAGATTTAGGCATTTTCTTCATTGTTTGTTGGGGTGAAATGGTTCTCCGACTAAGACTAATGCGGAGTGCCTACTGAATCTTATCTCCGAATAAATACGTTTTTTTGCATCAAAAAAATAAAATAAAAATGGCCAATTCATTTTGGGACAAAGTTGGTAAAAATTCTGCAATCAGTATTTGATAGTATTATTCAGATTTAACATCATCTTTCTTTACAAAAAACCAGACTTAATGTCAAGTTCTAACTATTATAAGGGTTTTATCTGTTGGACATGATTTGAAGTTCCAAAACTGATGTAAGACAAACTAACAACTTCATCCCTAGGATCCTCTCTTGGTCAATTACATGGTCAACTGTTTTATTTTTGATGAAAAAGATTATGATGCTACGCTAGCATAATTGACTTTCGATCAGGAAGGCTGATTGCCGATAATGTTGCAGCAGCAGGATATTACACCTTGGCCCCTGACTTCTTCCGTGGAGAACCATTTGACCCCAACAATACACAAAGGCCTAAAGATGCTTGTCTCAAAGACCATACTCCCGTAATTACCTACCTCTTTACTCTCTACATAGTCGAAACCTGATGCAAATTATTATTTTCAGTCAACATGAATTTAAATTTGTTATCTTTGTAGGAAAACGGTTTTGATGACGCGAAAACACTATTGGCTGACTTGAAAAGCAGAGGAATGTCCAAGGTTGGATTTGCTGGTTTCTGCTGGGGAGGTAACTAATCTTTATAGTCGTAGATACGTCTCTTTTTATCTGTGGATTTATATTAACAAAACATGGGTTCTGATAAACTCGCTTCTTGAATTATATTATTCAGAAATTTAGTTAGAGATGGCTGAGGATTGTTTAAAGCATGCAAATGATTTAAGTGGCCTGTTTCTAATCTACTCTATACTTTCATTCTCTCCTTCTTGATTTTATACATTCTTGAATGACACAAATAAAAGAGGGACACACATATGAACCTAGAAGCACAACAAACATATGAAAATTACCTTGGATGAGTCGGATGCACAGAAGATTGAATCAGATGGTGAGGAAAGAAAATATGCGGCGATGACACAATGATATTGGGCGCGAGTAAAGCGGGGAGCGATTTTCAACGGTGGATAATTTCGAATATTTATGTATATTTAGTAGGATATGAATTGTATCCTTAACCGATAATACATTGTCAAATTATCTCTTATCAGTTTTTAAGATAGATGAATTTAAAATCATCACTTATCCATCCAAGTTTGAATTTTAGATAGAAGTTAAATGAATAATACTCCCTTCGTCCCAAAATGTTTGTCCCATTTGACTTTTTTGTTGAACTTTGACCACAAATTTATGAGAGATTAATCATGTTCATGAAATTCTAAAAGTTGTTGTTGATAATATTATTAATGGTGAATCAAGAGGAATTTTTAGAATTTCATGAACATAATTAAATTGTCATATATTTATAGTCAAAGTTCAACTAAAAAGTCAAATGGGACAAACATTTTGGGACGGAGGGAGTACTTTTTATTTTCAAATAATTCGATTTTCTATTGATTTCTAGAAACTGTATACGAAATTTATGGTTAAATTGTAATTTATTCTGGCATCTCTTTTAAATTTCGAAAATTACTAATTATTTTAAATTTTTGAAAATTACTAATTATTTTAAATTTCGAATTTCTATTGATTTCTAGAAACTGGATACGAAACTTATGGTTAAATTGAAATTTATTCTGGCTTGTCTTTTAAATTTCAAAAATTACTAATTATTTTAAATTGAAATTTATGGTTAAATTGAAAGTTAGTCTGGTATCTATTTTTAATTTCAAAAATTACTAATTATTTTAAATTTCGAAAATTACTAATAATTATATCTCCACAATTATCACCTAAAGAGTTTGAATTATTCAAAAATTGTGCTTAAATTTAGGTAACCATTAGTTTTCAAAATTTCGAAACTGATTAAATCAATCAACTTCTAATTAAGAAGAAATTTTTAATTTAAATTGCAAATTAACTTTAACTAATAATATTACAATAATGCCCTTAATCAAGTCTTACTTGGAATAAAAATGAGTTAAAAATTGAATTGCTGACGTGGTCTTTGACGTGGTATTTTCTGAAGCCTCTAAATAGTTTTGCTATATATATTATATATGATTACTATATTTATATTTGGTACAATATTGTGGGAAGGAGAATAAGAATAGATTTGATATATATATATATATATATATATATATATATATATATATATATATATATATATATATATATATATATATATAATTTTTTTTAATAAAAAATATCAAATTAGCGACGGAAATATCCGTCGGTAATTTGGTATATCAAAAATAAAAAATATTGAAAAAAGAAAATTTTAAAAAAATTAATAAAATTGTGAAAATATGTTATAAATTTTAGCGACGGATTTTAAACAATAACGACGGATTATTCCGTCGCAAAATGTCATAAATTCGTCGTACCATCCATTTTATTAGCGACGGTTTGGAATCATTTAGCGAGGGATAAATCCGTCGTTAAATTACCGAGGGACATGAAAATCCGTCGTTAAACAATAGCGACGAGGTTTTTAGCGACGGAATAAATCCGTCGGTAATCCGTCGGTAAATCGTTTTAGCGACGGATTTTTGACTTTTAGCGACGAATTTTTTCGTCGCTAAAACCTGTTTTTCTTGTAGTGTATACATATTCAGATACCGACCTCTGATTCTTCAAGCAGGTAATGATCATATGATATCAAAGAGGATTTCATTTATATCATTTAAATTTCTCATAGGCTTCCTGAATTATAATCTCATTCAATTGTGTAGTTGCTTATCGGCAATAAATTTGCTTCGGGGAAGCATAGTAGGATACACATATGGGTGTACAAACAGAATGATGTTGCAGTTAAGCTTATTAGTCAGCCTCAGGAAGATGGAGATTTGGCTGCTTTGTTGGAGAAGCAGTTTACTTTTGAGGTTGTGTTAATTTTCCGCCTCCATCATCCCAATATCATCACTATCACTGTAAGTTCTTATTCTTCTTTGTATTTTTTCGTTATTTGCTTAATGTTTAATTTGATTGTGCCGGCATCGTTTAAATTTAGATGATTCACATTGTTAAAATATCGAGTTGTTTCCAGTTTTGGTATATTTGTTTTGTTGGGAAATGGTTGATGTAGTGTCACATGTGATTTTGATTGTGTTTGATTGTTTAGATTATGCGTGTCTTCTGAAGTGATGGGGGCATATTTTCCTCAAATATTTGTGCTAGTGGGTAATGTTTGAGTTTATTTGTTTTTAACATAAGAATATCTTTGGTTGGAAAAAAAAGGAAATTAATTAGCAATCTAATGTATGTGAAATTTGATAAATTACACCTTTTATTCTCGGTAGGTAGATGTTTGTTGTCGTGGTGCGGTGGTTACTTTGCTGTTCTTCAGCAAGGAATCAATTTTTTGCTGATTTTTGGCATCATTTTGATGGTTCGTGGCAGTTTTGGGTTGTGTTTTTGGCAGCTTTATTCAATGGGCAGGAAATTAATTAGCAATCTAATGTATGTGAAATTTGATAAATTACACCTTTTATTTTCTCACCCTTTCTCTCTCTCTCTCTCTCTTTTCTCTATTTCATACTATGAACTGTTATTATTATGTATTAAAAGGAAAGGTTTAGCATTGCTTTTGAACACACACATTCCTTGTTATGAACATGTTCTCTTGACCAGTATGATTCTTTGCTTTTATTTTTTAATAGGCAATATAGGTGTAAGTGTAACACAAGTATGTTCCACATTCTGATTTTTCTTTGAGAATGGGTTCAAAATTTAATTTGTAAAATATGTATAAACACCTTCAGAAAATTTTGCATAAACCTTTATATTCTTCTGGGCTGCTAAGGTCAAACTCCAACTCGAACCACGGTTATATACTCTGCATGTGCAAAACTCTGCAGGTTTTCAGGCTCTTATATAGTATCAACAGCGTCAAAGTGCAGTTTCTGCTAGAAATTCCCTTCAGGTATTTGCTTTATTGGGTACTCCAAGGTTTTCCGCTATTAGGGTCCCGCCCAAAGTGGGTATTTCTTGGAGCTCTTAAATCCCTACTATCGTGTTTAGAATATATTTTGATGTTGTTTGTCTAAGATTAAGGTCACTATTTGAGAATCAGTGGAAGGATACAGATTAGGGATCAAAGATTTAGGCATTTTCTTCATTGTTTGTTGGGGTGAAATGGTTCTCCGACTAAGACTAATGCGGAGTGCCTACTGAATCTTATCTCCGAATAAATACGTTTTTTTGCATCAAAAAAATAAAATAAAAATGGCCAATTCATTTTGGGACAAAGTTGGTAAAAATTCGCAATCGGTATTTGATAGTATTATTCAGATTTAACATCATCTTTCTTTACAAAAAACCGGACTTAATGTCAAGTTCTAACTATTATAAGGGTTTTATACATTGGACATGATTTGAAGTTCCAAAACTGATGTAAGACAAACTAACAACTTCATCCCTAGGATCCTCTCTTGGTCAATTACATGGTCAACTGTTTTATTTTTGATGAAAAAGATTATGATGCTACGCTAGCATAATTGACTTTCGATCAGGAAGGCTGATTGCCGATAATGTTGCAGCAGCAGGATATTACACCTTGGCCCCTGACTTCTTCCGTGGAGAACCATTTGACCCCAACAATACACAAAGGCCTAAAGATGCTTGTCTCAAAGACCATACTCCCGTAATTACCTACCTCTTTACTCTCTACATAGTCGAAACCTGATGCAAATTATTATTTTCAGTCAACATGAATTTAAATTTGTTATCTTTGTAGGAAAACGGTTTTGATGACGCGAAAACACTATTGGCTGACTTGAAAAGCAGAGGAATGTCCAAGGTTGGATTTGCTGGTTTCTGCTGGGGAGGTAACTAATCTTTATAGTCGTAGATACGTCTCTTTTTATCTGTGGATTTATATTAACAAAACATGGGTTCTGATAAACTCGCTTCTTGAATTATATTATTCAGAAATTTAGTTAGAGATGGCTGAGGATTGTTTAAAGCATGCAAATGATTTAAGTGGCCTGTTTCTAATCTACTCTATACTTTCATTCTCTCCTTCTTGATTTTATACATTCTTGAATGACACAAATAAAAGAGGGACACACATATGAACCTAGAAGCACAACAAACATATGAAAATTACCTTGGATGAGTCGGATGCACAGAAGATTGAATCAGATGGTGAGGAAAGAAAATATGCGCTGATGACACAATGATATTGGCGCAGGTAAAGCAGGGACTGATTTTCAACAGTGGATAATTTCGAATATTTATGTATATTTAGTAGGATATGAATTGTATCCTTAACCGATAATACATTGTCAAATTATCTCTTATCAGTTTTTAAGATAGATGAATTTAAAATCATCACTTATCCATCCAAGTTTGAATTTTAGATAGAAGTTAAATGAATAATACTCCCTTCGTCCCAAAATGTTTGTCCCATTTGACTTTTTTGTTGAACTTTGACCACAAATTTATGAGAGATTAATCATGTTCATGAAATTCTAAAAGTTGTTGTTGATAATATTATTAATGGTGAATCAAGAGGAATTTTTAGAATTTCATGAACATAATTAAATTGTCATATATTTATAGTCAAAGTTCAACTAAAAAGTCAAATGGGACAAACATTTTGGGACGGAGGGAGTACTTTTTATTTTCAAATAATTCGATTTTCTATTGATTTCTAGAAACTGTATACGAAATTTATGGTTAAATTGTAATTTATTCTGGCATCTCTTTTAAATTTCGAAAATTACTAATTATTTTAAATTTTTGAAAATTACTAATTATTTTAAATTTCGAATTTCTATTGATTTCTAGAAACTGGATACGAAACTTATGGTTAAATTGAAATTTATTCTGGCTTGTCTTTTAAATTTCAAAAATTACTAATTATTTTAAATTGAAATTTATGGTTAAATTGAAAGTTAGTCTGGTATCTATTTTTAATTTCAAAAATTACTAATTATTTTAAATTTCGAAAATTACTAATAATTATATCTCCACAATTATCACCTAAAGAGTTTGAATTATTCAAAAATTGTGCTTAAATTTAGGTAACCATTAGTTTTCAAAATTTCGAAACTGATTAAATCAATCAACTTCTAATTAAGAAGAAATTTTTAATTTAAATTGCAAATTAACTTTAACTAATAATATTACAATAATGCCCTTAATCAAGTCTTACTTGGAATAAAAATGAGTTAAAAATTGAATTGCTGACGTGGTCTTTGACGTGGTATTTTCTGAAGCCTCTAAATAGTTTTGCTATATATATTATATATGATTACTATATTTATATTTGGTACAATATTGTGGGAAGGAGAATAAGAATAGATTTGATATATATATATATATATATATATATATATATATATATATATATATATATATATATATATATATATATATATATAATTTTTTTAATAAAAATATCAAATTAGCGACGGAAATATCCGTCGGTAATTTGGTATATCAAAAATAACAAATATTGAAAAACGAAAATTTTAAAAAAATTAATAAAATTGTGAAAATATGTTATAAATTTTAGCGACGGATTTTAAACAATAACGACGGATTATTCCGTCGCAAAATGTCATAAATTCGTCGTACCATCCATTTTATTAGCGACGGTTTGGAATCATTTAGCGAGGGATAAATCCGTCGTTAAATTACCGAGGACATGTAAATCCGTCGTTAAACAATAGCGACGAGGTTTTTAGCGACGGAATAAATCCGTCGGTAATCCGTCGGTAAATCGTTTTAGCGACGATTTTTGACTTTTAGCGACGAATTTTTTCGTCGCTAAAACCTGTTTTTCTTGTAGTGTATACATATTCAGATACCGACCTCTGATTCTTCAAGCAGGTAATGATCATATGATATCAAAGAGGATTTCATTTATATCATTTAAATTTCTCATAGGCTTCCTGAATTATAATCTCATTCAATTGTGTAGTTGCTTATCTAAGAATAAATTTGCTTCTGGGAAGCATAGTAGGATACACATATGGGTGTACAAACAGAATGATGTTGCAGTTAAGCTTATTAGTCAGCCTCAGGAAGATGGAGATTTGGCTGCTTTGTTGGAGAAGCAGTTTACTTTTGAGGTTGTGTTAATTTTCCGCCTCCATCATCCCAATATCATCACTATCACTGTAAGTTCTTATTCTTGCTGTATTTTTTTCGTTATTTGCTTAATGTTTAATTTGATTGTGCCGGCATCGTTTAAATTTAGATGATTCACATTGTTAAAATATCGAGTTGTTTCCAGTTTTGGTATATTTGTTTTGTTGGGAAATGGTTGATGTAGTGTCACATGTGATTTTGATTGTGTTTGATTGTTTAGATTATGCGTGTCTTCTGAAGTGATGGGGGCATATTTTCCTCAAATATTTGTGCTAGTGGGTAATGTTTGAGTTTATTTGTTTTTAACATAAGAATATCTTTGGTTGGAAAAAAAAGGAAATTAATTAGCAATCTAATGTATGTGAAATTTGATAAATTACACCTTTTATTCTCGGTAGGTAGATGTTTGTTGTCGTGGTGCGGTGGTTGCTTTGCTGTTCTTCAGCAAGGAATCAATTTTTTGCTGGTTTTTGGCATCATTTTGATGGTTCGTGGCAGTTTTGGGTTGTGTTTTTGGCAGCTTTATTCAATGGGCAGGAAATTAATTAGCAATCTAATGTATGTGAAATTTGATAAATTACACCTTTTATTTTCTCACCCTTTCTCTCTCTCTCTCTCTTTTCTCTATTTCATACTATGAACTGTTATTATTATGTATTAAAAGGAAAGGTTTAGCATTGCTTTTGAACACACACATTCCTTGTTATGAACATGTTCTCTTGACCAGTATGATTGCTGCTTTTATTTTTTAATAGGCAATATAGGTGTAAGTGTAACACAGTATGTTCCCTGTTCCTGATTTTTCTTTGAGAATGGTTTCAAAATTTAATTTGTAAAATATGTATAAACACCTTCAGAAAATTTTGCATAAACCTTTATATTCTTCTGGGCTGCTAAGGTCAAACTCCAACTCGAACCACGGTTATATACTCTGCATGTGCAAAACTCTGCAGGTTTTCAGGCTCTTATATAGTATCAACAGCGTCAAAGTGCAGTTTCTGCTAGAAATTCCCTTCAGGTATTTGCTTTATTGGGTACTCCAAGGTTTTCCTGCTTATTAGGGTCCTGCCCAAAGTGGGTATTTCTTGGAGCTCTTAAATCCCTACTATCGTGTTTAGAATATATTTTGATGTTGTTTGTCTAAGATTAAGGTCACTATTTGAGAATCAGTGGAAGGATACAGATTAGGGATCAAAGATTTAGGCATTTTCTTCATTGTTTGTTGGGGTGAAATGGTTCTCCGACTAAGACTAATGCGGAGTGCCTACTGAATCTTATCTCCGAATAAATACGTTTTTTTTTTGCATAAAAAAATAAAATAAAAATGGCCAATTCATTTTGGGACAAAGTTGGTAAAAATTCTGCAATCAGTATTTGATAGTATTATTCAGATTTAACATCATCTTTCTTTACAAAAAACCAGACTTAATGTCAAGTTCTAACTATTATAAGGGTTTTATCTGTTGGACATGATTTGAAGTTCCAAAACTGATGTAAGACAAACTAACAACTTCATCCCTAGGATCCTCTCTTGGTCAATTACATGGTCAACTGTTTTATTTTTGATGAAAAAGATTATGATGCTACGCTAGCATAATTGACTTTCGATCAGGAAGGCTGATTGCCGATAATGTTGCAGCCAGCCAGGATATTACACCTTGGCCCCTGACTTCTTCCGTGGAGAACCATTTGACCCCAACAATACACAAAGGCCTAAAGATGCTTGTCTCAAAGACCATACTCCCGTAATTACCTACCTCTTTACTCTCTACATAGTCGAAACCTGATGCAAATTATTATTTTCAAATAACATGAATTTAAATTTGTTATCTTTGTAGGAAAACGGTTTTGATGACGCGAAAACACTATTGGCTGACTTGAAAAGCAGAGGAATGTCCAAGGTTGGATTTGCTGGTTTCTGCTGGGGAGGTAACTAATCTTTATAGTCGTAGATACGTCTCTTTTTATCTGTGGATTTATATTAACATAACATGGGTTACGATAAACTCGCTTCTTGAATTATATTATTCGTAAATTTAGTTAGAGATGGCCGAGGATTGTTTAAAGCATGCAAATGATTTAAGTGGCACATTTCTAATCTACTCTATACTTTCATTCTCTCCTTCTTGATTTTATACATTCTTGAATGACACAAATAAAAGAGGGACACACATATGAACCTAGAAGCACAACAAACATATGAAAATTACCTTGGATGAGTCGGATGCACAGAAGATTGAATCAGATGGTGAGGAAAGAAAATATGCGCTGATGACACAATGATATTGGCGCAGTAAAGCAGGACTCGATTTTCAACAGTGGATAATTTCGAATATTTATGTATATTTAGTAGGATATGAATTGTATCCTTAACCGATAATACATTGTCAAATTATCTCTTATCAGTTTTTAAGATAGATGAATTTAAAATCATCACTTATCCATCCAAGTTTGAATTTTAGATAGAAGTTAAATGAATAATACTCCATTCGTCCCAAAATGTTTGTCCCATTTGACTTTTTTTGTTGAACTTTGACCACAATTTTATGAGAGATTAATCATGTTCATGAAATTCTAAAAGTTGTTGTTGATAATATTATTAATGGTGAATCAATAGGAATTTTTAGAATTCATGAACATAATTAAATTGTCATATATTTATAGTCAAAGTTCAACTAAAAAGTCAAATGGGACAAACATTTTAGGACGGAGGGAGTACTTTTTATTTTCAAATAATTCGATTTTCTATTGATTTCTAGAAACTGTATACGAAATTTATGGTTAAATTGTAATTTATTCTGGCATCTCTTTTAAATTTCGAAAATTACTAATTATTTTAAATTTTTGAAAATTACTAATTATTTTAAATTTCGAATTTCTATTGATTTCTAGAAACTGGATACGAAACTTATGGTTAAATTGAAATTTATTCGGCTTGTCTTTTTAAATTTCAAAAATTACTAATTATTTTAAATTGAAATTTATGGTTAAATTGAAAGTTAGTCTGGTATCTATTTTTAATTTCAAAAATTACTAATTATTTTAAATTTCGAAAATTACTAATAATTATATCTCCACAATTATCACCTAAAGAGTTTGAATTATTCAAAAATTGTGCTTAAATTTAGGTAACCATTAGTTTTCAAAATTTCGAAACTGATTAAATCAATCAACTTCTAATTAAGAAGAAATTTTTAATTTAAATTGCAAATTAACTTTAACTAATAATATTACAATAATGCCCTTAATCAAGTCTTACTTGGAATAAAAATGAGTTAAAAATTGAATTGCTGACGTGGTCTTTGACGTGGTATTTTCTGAAGCCTCTAAATAGTTTTGCTATATATATTATATATGATTACTATATTTATATTTGGTACAATATTGTGGGAAGGAGAATAAGAATAGATTTGATAGTTTCTAAGTGTAGTAATAATTGTTTTTCCTAAATTGATAAAAGCGACAATTATTTAGAATCGAATGAAATAATATATTTAAGTTAGTGAAACTGCTTATCATATTTACATCAACTAAATCATTTATTATTTTCCGCAAATAATCATTACCCCATTATCTATACACACATTAATTGAATATTGTATAAATATCTATAATTTATACTCCCTCCGTCCCACAATTTTATGGACTTTTGCAAAATGCACGGGGATTAAGGAGAAATTATTATATTGAAAGTGTTGTGAGTGTGAAAATAAAATAGGAGAGAGAATGAGTGGAGAGAATAGTAAATTATAATGGTGATGTGAGTATTAAAATAATGTAGGAGAGAGAATGAGTGGAGAGAATAGTAAAGATTCCTTTCCATTTTGGGAAAGTTAGATATTATTGTGGGACGCCCAAAATAGAAAGTTTACATATTATTGTGGGACGGAGGGAGTATGTTTTTTTTTTTTTTGTAATTTAATTTAAGGTGATAGTATAAACAAGTGTTTGTGAAGATTGGTACGACATAGCTCTCATTTAAGTTGGGCCCCAATGGATGTCCCAGTTACGACCTAGCCTATACACTCATATTGCTGATTTTGTGGACCCTTATTAAACCGTATTACTGCAAAGGTTTAAAGCCACATGTTAACTGAATATTCTTCATTGGTCATTTTCATATTTATTGGCTATTGCTTTTCCTTTTCCACAAAATATATCATTGTGAAGTTGGCAAATTGTTGAATATTAAATGCTATTTATTTTATTATTACAAAATTAAATATTTTGAAATTGGATAACAAGAATTTTATAATTAAAAAACACACATATTTTCAGAATATCTCTTAAAATTGGACATTAAATTGGCTTAAACCCCCGATGGGGACGCTTCTAAAATGTAATTATATACTCCCTCCGTCCCGGTAGAACTTTCACGGTTACTGTTTGCACGGAAATTAAGAAAAAAGTTAGTGAAGAAAATGTTGTGAGTATGAAAAGTGAAATTGAAGAGAGAAAGTGGGGTAGGAAATAGTGATTTGATTGGTTTTGTGTTGTGAGTATAAAAGTAAAGTATGAGAGATAATTAGTGGGTCGAATAGTAAAGATTTTTTGTCATTTTTGAAAGTGTGCAATTTATAATGGGATGCCCAATGAGAAAAGTGTGCAAGTTGTAGCGGGACCGAGAGAGTATATGAGTGTTTTTTTTTTGTTTTTTTTTAATCTTCTACTTATAACTAGATTGAAAGTCTATAACCCATACGAGGGTGGTCCACCCCTGGTCAAAGTTAAATTAAAAAAAAGAGAGGGGATATTGCCACTATATCTTTTCTTTTTCCATTACAAAACCTTCAAAAGACACAATTACCCTTTTTTATTTTTGTAAATAGGCATATTTATCCTTTGGTTTTATAAGAAATGGATGAAGCATTTTATATCACTACAAATTTACTTGTCCACTATTTTTTTGAAATATCCGCTATATTTATTAATAAAAAATCAATTAAATAAGATTTTTTTTTTTTGAAATACTTATCGTGTACAATGAAAAATTCATTTTCGATAGTCAATTTTTTTTTTAGTTTTCTTTTTCAACTTATTTTAATATATTGAATAACAAACTATTATATTTTATTCAATTTTTATTGAAAAATGCTTTAAAATATTTTGCATAATATTAAAAATACTTATTAATGTTGTGAACTTGGCAACACATATTGCTTCAAATCAATCGACTTTTTCAAATTATATATAGTAGTTTCATCAAAATTTTAGTCACCTTTTTTTTTTTTTTCATGTTAATCATTTATAATACAAAATTAAGGTAGAAATATAAATGAATTTAAGGAATAAATTTATGCAGTTTATTGCATATATAATATCTTGATATATATGACGAAGTCTAGAATGACAAGCATTAATGCCTACAAAAATTATTATAAATATCAAATTTTAGATATTAATGAGGATAATCAAATACTTTATATAATTTTGATCAATGTTCAATAGAGTTGTACACTAAAATCAAAACATGTTTATATTTTTGGGATGGAGATAATACTTCATTTATTCCAAATAGCATAATATGCTTTTAATTGTGATGATCGATTCAATTAAATTTTGATAAAATATTTATTTATTTTCATTATCTTATTAATAAAGTTTAAAATTTCACTTGTTTCAATATTATTGTTGTACTTGATTTTTTTCACCACATAAAAAATGTAATTATTACATAATGTTAGTATAAAATTACCAAATCTAGCCCCTAATAATTAATTCTTCATACATTACCTCTCCCAATAAGCGTAATAAATTCCAATATACAAATCAAATTGAGATTTATATGTCTTTAATAAAAAATAGCAGCCATTTTGAACCAATTTTGATTACAAATGACAAATAAAAATTAATTATTTTAATGATGTACCAATAATGATATTTGATTATTGAACAGACTAAAAGTGTCGAGCTGGGCCCAACGAGTAAAGCCCAATCCTCAACATATTATTGCCACCACATTTTCAGTGGGCTAGGCCCAATTATTACTAGGCTCAAGGCCCGTCAGCATGATCAGTCGACTTAAGCTCATTGTCCGACCTACGAGGTCCCGACCTAGCTTGATCCGACTATACGATCCACATGTTATTCGGGTACGATCCAGCCCTACCCATCAGTCAGGTCGACCTATACCCGATAGTGGACCTCGACCTATATCTTTGCGTCGACCTACAGAGTCCTGGCGTACCTACAATTCTTAGCGGGATGAGACTCCCTACAAATCAGGAGTTATATATGGATAAGATCTCAATCACGAATCTGTTCCACTAATTAAGGGATTTCATACAATCCTACCACAAATAAAACTCTCATCAACAACTATAAATACAAGGCAACGTCAACCGTTCCAAGGTAATTGCTCTTTGATATATTGAATACATCTTGTTCTTTATAATATTTATCTCTCAAACACATACTTACTCTCACGCCCGATGGTCTTCGCCGGAGACCATTCCGGCTAGTCGTGGGTTCCGTGTTTCAGGTCAAGGAGCCAGGAGATCAGTCTTGCCACGTGAACGAAGATTGATTAGCACGTTTCCTGCAGCATCAGTTTGGTTCCATTGCCGAAAATCGTGCATACTTAACCTCGAAAGCTTTTTCAACCCACAACCATGGTGACTGCAGACGGACATGTTTCTGATGCCTCAAACGAACCCAACGAGGGAAATACTAATACTAATGCCAACGCTAATGTTGGGAACCGCAATGCCAATTTGCCTCCCCCTCCTCCGCCTAGGTCACACGCAAGGGCGACGAGATCGAACAGTGTATCTGATGGCAGAGGTTTGCCAGATGGAAGGAGGGAAAAATGACCTATGGTCGAGCAGGAAGCGCAACCTCCTCCAAAGTGTCAAATGGGGCGAATGGCTGCAGGTGACAGGGTAGGTCCCTCAACCAATCCCCTTAGCAAAAAGGAGATGCTATTGGAGCGAGCTCGAATTCTGGCGAAGCTGATAGCAATGGAGGAAGAGACAGAGCAGGCTGACAGAAGGTCAGAGAGGGCAGCCCCCTCCCAAGTTTCCAACAGGCAGCCCGAAAGAAGTGTTAGGCAAGGCGGAAGTGCCCAACAGAATGGTGAACGACATATTATACCTCACATTCGTACCCACATTCCAGTTCCACCTGACAACTTGAGGAGTCATCTTAACACAAACAGAGAGCAGGAGGCTGAGTCGAGACTGAGGCAGTAAAGGAAAGCCGAGAGGAACAGGCCTAGGTCGCCTGCCAAGAAGGCGATGTCGCAATCTCATAGAAACGGGAATGGGCGCAGGTCGCCGGTTCGAGATGAAAGGCGCAGGTCGCCAGTTTGAGATGAAAGGCGCAGGTCGCCGGTTAATTCGGTGAGGTCGCCCTCTCACAGGGATAGAAGAAGCAGACAGATAACTCCCCCTAGGAGTGACAGGCACAGAGCCAACTCGAGGGGGGGAACCTCACCGTGAGGAAAGGCAAAGATCCAATGATATCTCCCATGCTAGAGACGGCCTGCCGGATGCCAGGGAATGGCTACAGTGGAAGAAGAAGTTTGAGCAGTGGGAGGCTGACAAGAAAGATGATGCTGGAAAGGGCGAACGAGGTGACTTTGCTCTTCGACCTTTGTCCAGAGAATTGATCGACCGTCGAACTCCACCAGGTTTCAGATTGCCCATCCTAGAAAAATATTCGGGTGCCACCAATGCCAAGAGTCATATACAACATTTGGAGGCTACTATGTGCTTTGTCTCCAACGAGGACGACATGATGTGTAAGGCACTTACTAGCACTCTCACCGGGGCAGCTCTTACTTGGTTCAATGGCTTGGCACCAGTTTGCATCTCGACTTGGTATTAATGAGGAAGAAATTTTTGGATCGTTTCTCGACAGCTGGAGCTCGGAAGATGACAGTCACCGACTTGAATAACTTGGTACAAGGAAAGAATGAAAGCTCGATGAGCTACTATACCAAATTCAAGGAGATGGTCGACAAGATTGAGGAGGACCTCACTGACAGGGAGGTAATAAATTGTTTCAGGAATGGGATTGCTTCTGTAGATTTGGACTACGAGCTGACAGTCCGGACCGTGACTACCCGACAAGAGCTGTTCGAGAAAGCTTACAATGTAGCACTGGCTGAAAAGAGAAAAGAAAAGAAAAGTGGTAAGGGCCCCAAGGCTGAGGTCGCTGATAATGATAAGAAGAACACGGCCAAGAATGGGGGGAACAACAAAAATGGCAAAAACAGAACCAGGGCGACTGAGAAAGTGCCCGAAGCTTTCACTCCTTTGACAGTGAGTCGAATAGAGATCATGAATACAGTCGAGCTAGGCCCACCTGCCCCTATGAACCCAGGAAACAAGTTCAGAAGGGATAACATCAAGTACTGCGACTATCATAAAGATACGAGCCACACTACAGAAGATTGTATGAGCTTGAAACGCATCATTCAGAGGTGGGTCGATCAGGGAAGGCTCGACATGTATGTGAAGAGACCTCAGGCAGGTGGTGGTGAGCGAGCTGCTGGTGGACCACAAGAGCCGAGACAGCCTAGATTGAATTTGGGCGTTATTACTGAGCAAGCCAGCAACACTGCCCTGAAACACAAAATCTTCCAGCTCAACAAGGCTCCTCATGTACCCCCCAGAAGCTACATTAGAGACGAGATGATCAACTTCTATCCAGATGAAATGGGAACTAATGCAACAGCTAGAGAGCAAGTTCTCGTTATCCCAGGATTAATAGATGGGTGTACGACGAGCAGACTCTTAGTAGACGTGGGGGCCTACAAGGATATTCTGTTTTACAAGACATTCAAGGAGATGGGACTCTCAAATGAGCAGCTCGAACGATATGATGGTAGATTGGAAGGCTTCACCAACCACAGGGTCGATGCCAAAGGACAGATCGAGTTGGACGTCGACATAGGCCAACATCCTTACAGGGTCGTCTCCAAGGTAAAATTTATTGTCATTGATGTGAATAGTGATTATGCTGCTATTTTGGGTATACCTGGCCAGGTCGCACTTTGAATGGTGGCATCGATCCCCCATCAACGAGTTAAGTTCCCAACGCTAGCTGGAGTCGGCTGTATACGAAGTACAGCTCGAGAATATCTTGACCATGTCCTACGAACTAGGAAGAAAAGGGAATTGGAAATTGAAACTGCTGAGGGATATTTGAAGATGTCAAAATCAGTCACCACAACTTCTCTATTATCTACGATCACCAGTGTGGAAGAGTCGACCTATCGCTCACATGACGAGGTCATGACTGAGTTGACACGTCACTCTGAAGTCACCATGGTCGATTCAGATGCAGTTATGGTCGACCAAGTCTTCATAGGTGAGCTATGCCTCCAGATCGACAATAACTCGGGGGCCACCACCAGTGAGATCGCTGCTGAGCTAGATGACATGATTGTTGAAGAAGCTCCACACTTGAGAGTCGAGGAAAGACAGAGGGTTCGAGAGATCATTATCGAGACCCTACAATTTAGAGATGGTTCGGAGCTGGAGGCTGTGGACGAGCTGGAAGTACTAATAACAAACCCTTCTTATCCCGAGCAAAAAATTCAGATGGGAAAGCAGTTATCAGCTGAGGAAAGAGCAGAGATCATCGAGCTACTAAAGGAGAGCAGTGATGTCTTTGCTTGGCGAGTAGAGGATATGAAAGGGAACAAGGAATATGTCATTGTTCATAGGTTGGAGGTTAACCCGACCATGAAGTACAAAGCACAGAAATTGAGAAGCTTCGCTCGTGACAAAGTGAAATTACCCGGGATTTCGCGCGGACGCGAAAGCGGTTGTCTTTCGCGGGGGGTTGGTGTCTGAGACCTCGCTTCATGGGAAGGAAAAATGAGGAGTCGCCACGCGGTTTTTTGTATTTTGAGCCCAAACGTTGAGAAACGGCTATTGAAAATGGTGTCATTTTTATTGGTAGCAAAAACTTAGGAAAAGGCTTTGAAAACAGGGGATCATTTTTATTGGTAGCAAAAACGAGTAAAAAGATTTGAGTACCAGAGATTGTTAGGTTCAGAGGTCACGTTACGTTTCTGGAAGAGTATTACGAGATCACCCGAAACGCCTCATATGACGAGTCTTTCTACCTTTCTCGAAAACGTGTGTGTGTGTGTGTGTTTTGAAATGGGGGCTTGAATGACAAGCTTAATCTTGGTTTGAATGTCAAACGTTGATTAGGTGACTTTGTTTGAAAAGACGAGCGTTTGAATGACAAATGTCGGTGTTGAGTTTGAAATGAGCGTTTGCGTGGCAAACGTCGGTTTTGAGACGGAAATGAGCGTTTGCGTGGCAAACGTCGATTTTGATCTTTTTGAAAGAGAGTTCGAAGGACGAACTCCGGTTTTGAACCGGGCGAGTCATTGTTAACGATTTTTACGGGAAAAAACGTATTAAATGATTTTAAGTGTCAAATGGCGGCTTTTAGTTTGAAGATGAGCGTTTGGAGGCCAAACGTCATTTCACCCGTTTTTGAAAGAGAGTTCGAAGGTTGAACTCCAATTTTGAACCGGGCATTACATTGTTAACGATTTTTACGGGAAAAACGCGTATGAAATGACATGCAATCAACGAATCGGGTTGCGACTCGAACTTTGAAAAGTAAATACTATCACGATCCAAACGGGTCGGACTTTGTAAATGACAGTATTTAAAGCAGTATCAACGGAATCAAACGATCCGGAATCGTAAATGATGATCAACGAGCCAAAACGGCTCGGAATTGTAAAGTACGATCGACGACCCAAACAGCTCGGAATTGTAAAGTACGATCGACGAGCCAAAACGGCTCGGAGTTGTAAAGTACGATCGACGAGCCAAAATGGCTCGGAGTTGTAAAGTTGCATGAAATTAAAGGACGTTCGACGGATCAAACAATTCGGAATTGTAAATGACAGGAATTTAAATGACGATCGACGGATCAAACGATCCGGAATTGGTAAATGACATAAAAGTAAACGGAACGGGGTCGGAACGCCGTTTTAACTCGAGATTACTTCTCTTACGGGAAGAGAAGAGGATCAGGGACTAAAACGTATCGGACCCCGTTAGACGGTGACGTCTACATTTTGAGAGTGAGAGAGGGAGCTACCTATGGCTAGGGTCGGCTCCTTTGGCTCGGTGGGCGTATACGGGATACGAAAAGGTGTTTGAAAGGTGTTTCGGAAGTGTTTGGGCAGAGTTTCCCCTTTTATTTGGTGTTTAGGAACCTAGGGATTTGGGCAGCGTTTCGACTTGTGTCGGTTTAGCCTACGATCAGAATCTATCGACGAGTAGCACGAGGGCCCCCGAAGAGTAGAGAATTCCGCCGACGAGTAGCACGAGGGCCCACGAAGAGCAAAAGAAAGACAAGCCTTTTGTGCTTGGGGTGGAGGGAGGAGAATTTGGTGTAGAAAATGAGAAGGAGGGGGGAGTATTTATAGGTGAAAAATACTTGGAGGAGGGGGGAAATACTTGGAGGTTAAGTAATTAACTTAGTGAGGAAGCAAGGTTGCTTAACCTGATGGGTTTCTGCCTTGCAGAAAGAGTCCGGCCGGACTATACCTGAGTTTGGGGGGCATTTTGGTCATTTGGCCTTGAGTTTGACACGTCTTGGACACGTATTTAAGCTGCAGAAAGAGTCCGGCCGGACTATACCTGAAATTGGCTATTTTTCCTGATTTGAACAAGTTACCTGCGTAGATCTTGTTCTCGCATTCGATTTGATATGTGGTGGGCCCAAAACGGAGTTCGTATGAGGGAGTTATGACCTCCGGAAGGTCGAGACGCTCGAAAACGGGAAATCGAATCCCGGAAGACCCCGAAAAGTATGTTTTTCGGGGAAAGCTGTACTTTTACGTGTGATAACATGTGTTGAGTACGCTTTGATGTCGGGATGCATGGGGCAGTCCCGAGAAGTCTCGTTGACTCGAGAACGGGGAACTTAACGGGTTCTGGTTAACTTTTAACGGATTTTGACAATCCGTATTTGGGTACTTACACAAAGAGGAGGCAATAAAACTTGAGGTACAAAAGATTTTGAGTGCAGGTATCATCAAGGAAGCTACACATACCACCTGGCTAGCTAATGTGGTCATGGTGAAGAAATCTAATGGCAAGTGGAGAATGTGCGTCGACTTCACCAACTTGAATTTGGCATGCCCCAAAGATAGTTACCCCCTGCCTCGTATTGACAAGCTAGTCGACTTTATAGCTGGGCACAACACTCTGAGCTTCCTCGATGCCTATTTAGGTTATCATCAGATCAAGATGCACGAGGATGATGTTGTGAAGACGGCCTTTCAAGCTGCTGGGGGCATTTATTGCTACAACATGATGTCGTTCGGGTTAAAAAATGCAGGAGTGACCTACCAAAGGATGGTAAACAAGGTCTTTGCTTCACAAATTGGCCGAAACATGGAGGCCTAAGTCGACGATATGGTCATCAAAACAAAGGTCGGACGTCACGTGGTCGACCTAAAGGAAACGTTCGCCAATTTACGAGCAAACGACATGAAGCTTAACCCGAGCAAATGTGTATTTGGAGTAGCAGCTGGCAAATTCCTTGGTTTTATGGTGTCACAGTGAGGAATTGAGGCAAATCATGAGAAGATAAAGGCTTTGGTTGACATGCAAGACCCACAAGTATCAAGGAGATGCAGCGACTTAATGGAAGGGTGGCAGCCCTAGGTCGCTTTATAGCCAAGTCGGCAGAGAGATCTCTCTCCTTCTTCAAATCATTGAGGGAGACGAAAAATTTTGAGTGGACGGCCGAATGTCATTCGTCGTTCCAACAGCTCAAAGAGTATCTAGCTACTCCTCCTTTATTGAGCAGCCCGATTGTTGGGGAGACTTTGTTCGTGTATTTATCTGTGGGTGACCAATCAGTGGCAGCTGTTCTTGTTCGAGAAGAAGAGGGGCTTCAGAAGCCTGTGTATTATGTTAGCAACGCTCTATCCGATGTTGAGGGCAGATACTACAAAGCAGAGAAGGTTGTATATGTAACGACCCCAACCCCGGGCACTAATTTTAAATATTATATTGTATGCTTTTAATATTTATGTTATCTTTATGTGATCAATTATGTTTTAATTTCTTAATTTATGATAAGATGGTTGGAAGGATTTCTAGGACCTTAGGATTGCTAGAGAAAGTACCTAAAGCCTCTTAAAGGAAAATAAAAATAGAAAATAAATAATGTGTATGATGAAGTTAAAATGTGTGGAATAATGAATTAGAAATGAGGGTTTAAATTAATTGTGGGAAGTCTTTAATTATTAAAGGAGTCAATTTATTTTAAAATGGGAAGGCTTGATTTATAAATGGTTTATTTACCTTGTGGTGGGGCTTTCTTATTAATAGGAGGGAGGGGCCAAATGTTTAAGACTCTTCCTAGGCCTCCAAGTGTTCCCCTTTCCTCTCCCCATACCCTCCATCCGGCCCCCTTCATCATCCTCCTCACCTTTTTTCCCCTACTCCCTCTTACTCCTCACTCTTCTTCCTCCTTCTTCATTTTGTTCATACTTCCTCCTAGAGAAACCATTGAAGATCCTCCATGGAAGCTCTCAACCTCTCCTCTTGAAGCCAAGCAAATCTTCCACCATTTTCAAGTCCAAGGATATCATTGAGTTGGATCACCTAGAGGAAGTCATCTAGCTAAATAGATCAACCTTCCATTGCAAACCCAAAGGTGAGTTATTATGATTTTCCCTTCTTTGAATGCTCATGAAATATGTTGTTATTGTTGTTGTATTTTAATGGTTTGATGAATTGAAATCTTCTTAGGGTTTAGGGAAATTTGGTTAATATTGGAGAATGAGGTTTTGGTTCATAGAAGTTGATCAATAGTATAAGAAAATGTGTTTGGTTGGGTTAAGAGAGTTTAACTTGAAAAATGTTAATGAGATGGGTTGAAATTCTTGTGGTGGGTAATCTAGATTTATATTTATTTGGGTTAGATGATTGAAGTTGAGTTATGTAAGGTTTGAGAACCCCTTTAGTATTCATGAAATTTGGAAAGATTAAAAAGGAAATACACTAAGAAAATTAAGTTGGAAATTCGTATGTGTGCTGAAAGGGGCCATGGGCGGTCGCCCATAGGGGCAGCCGCCCAAGGCGGCGAATGTGGGCTCTCCTTGTAAACTCACTTGGGCGGTCGCCCAAGTGACATGGGCGGTCGCCCATGTCACCAGATCTTCCCCAGTTCTTCTCTTTGCCGATTTTGCTAATAACCTCGGGAATAATCTCTAACCATTATAAATTGATAGGACCTAATCCAATTCGGATAGGATTCACTCCTTTTAACCTAGACTCAAGTAGAACTTTGGGGCCACTTAGGAATGCAACTCCAACTAGTTAAATTAGCACAAATCCTTATAGAGACTTGGTAATATAGAATGTGTTACGAAATTGGTTATTAAGATTTATGCGTACTTCACCAATCAATATGGCTAGAACTTGGGAAGTAGATCTTGCACTTTCATTAAGCTCATTCAAGGTTAAGTAATGACTTCGTAGGATTGGTTTAAGGTACTTGATGACCTTACTTGTTCCCCTATCCTTGGTGATTAGTTAGAAATAGCGTAGAAACCATAAGTTTCACTATTTCGTTAATGGAAGATGAGCATGTTGTTGTGTTGTATCCGGTGTGGATTAATTGGTACTTGATTATTTTGTATCCCGGTGTGGATTAATTGGTACTTGATTATTTTGTATCCCGGTGTGGATTAATTGGTACATGATTATTTTGTATCCCGGTGTGGATTATGTGGTTATATTGTACCTCAATTGAGTTCATATGCATGGATGATATTATGCATTGTGCATTACATAAATTGTTGCACTATGGTATTGATTTGCATGAGTATACATTACCATGTTATTATATGATTATCCCATTTTGTGGATTATAATTCAAGTATCTATTATGTGCTTGAATGTGTATATGTTCGGGTGGGTATGATGGAAGTCAATCAATTATTGATTTGTTCAATAAGTGATTGAAGGTTCATCATATCGGTGACCCTTCCCCACTCGCGTGGCCACGGGGTGGGGCGTGCGGCTACCGTACCGAGTGATAAGTAGCCTTTACACCGCTGCGATTAGGAGAAACCGGGGAATGCTCGTATGAAGCCAACGGCTCTCTGCAGATGGCGATGATAGTATATGATACTCTACATATAGGGGTCATATATGTATCCCGTTTTTCTTATATGGATCTCTGGGTATGAGACCTATAAGCGGTGAATGTGCAATGGGGCGGTTCACCAAAGAGTGGAGTTTTACTCCCAGCGTTGTACGACTTATTGTTCAGACGGGAAAAGGTAAAATGAGGTAACGTAAGGTGTTTACTGCTTTCATAATGTGTTAAGTGTTGCCATGCTACGTGTTGCATCTTGTATGGCATCTTGCTGCATCCATAATAGCTCATTGAGATTTATTCTCACCCCTCTCCCTTTACTGTTTTAGATTCCGAGACAGGTGACCCGAACCAGTGAGGCCGGGGTATCATTGTGGACTTTGCTTTTGGGGCTTGACAAGTTAAGTATAGGAATGGGTTGTTAGGAGTATTTGTTAAGTATTCCTCTTTTATATTTTGTATGGAAAACCCTTTTGTTAAGCAGATGTTAATTAAGGTTTCCAATGTATTTGATCAGATATCGGTTTATTAAAGTTATGGTTGGATTTCCTCTAAGTAGAGATATTACTAATTGATTTTAAAATTGTAAGTTTGAAAGGTGGTTTTCTTTTTAAGGCAAATAAATGTTTTAAAAATAGGGATGGTTTTTCTTAGTTTGAGCTCCTTAGCTCGGGACACGTGTTAGGTCCGGGGTTGGGGTGCTCATGATTAATATCGAGCTTAGTTTAGAGGTCAAGGGTAGATGTCTAAACTAAGGGGGAATGTGTGGAAATTGACGTCGAGTGTTTTATGCAGGAGTTCGTTCTAATGGCCGGAAGCAAGGATGATCAGCGGAAGGTTCTAGAAATTGAAGGAGATATGGGTATGGGTGGAATTCAGAATGATGAGATGATGAAATTATTCAGGGAGTTTGTACAAGGTATGGAGACGAGAGGATCAGTTTCGAATCAACATGAAGGATGTCAAAGTGATGGATTGGAAAGATTTGTGAAGATGAACCCACCGAGCTTTAACGGGGGTCCGAACCCGTTAAAGGCAGAAGAATGGTTAGCAGAAATGAATAGGATTTTCGAGGTTATAGAAAGTCCCAACAAGGAGAAAGTTAGGTATGCCGTGTTCAAACTTGAAGGTTTAGCTGATCAGTGGTGGCAAATATTGAAGGGAAGTTGGGAGCGGGATCATACGCCCCAGACTTGGGATAATTTCACCAAACAGTTCGAGGATTATTTCGTTTCGATGGTTACAAGGGACAAGAAGGAGGTCGAATTCTTAGGACTAGAACAAGGGATCATGACGGTGAATCAGTATGCAATCAGGTTTGAGGAATTAGCTAGAAGTTGCCCTCATTTGGTATCGTATGAAGCGAAAAGAGTTCATAGGTTTATAAAAGGTTTGAGGACTGAGTTTAGGAAGAAATTTGGGATTGATAGCTTCACCAATTATCAGACAGCCTTAGAGAGAGCTTATAAGATCGAGAAAAATATTGAGGAAAATAGTGGGAAATTGGAAGGTGAGATTGGAGATCAGCCAAGGGCTTTAACTTCAGGAAGGATGAGAGAGAAACTTGTGGTAGCTTCTTCGTCTAGGCCGGTACTAAAAACAGTATGGGATGATGTGTAAATATTGCAAGAAGATGGGTCACACCGAAGACGGGTGTTGGAGTAAGCAAGGGAAATGTTTGAATTGTGGAGGAGCGGGGCACTACAAGAAAAATTGTCCTGCATTCTGTCAGAGGTTAGCTTCGGGTGCCGGTCCAAAGGGTCAAAGAGGTGGTATCAAAAGAGATAAGGAAGGGAAACCAAAAGAGAAGGTCCAAGGTCAAGTGTGTGTTTTGGGTCCAAGAGAGATGGATCCCCTAGAGGTCACTAGAGGTATATTTTCCTGTCTCAGAAGTAGGGGTCATACTTTATAGATCCTGTTGCATATCATTTATAATTGGCATCACATTTTGCTTACATGTGACATACATTGTTGAGAATTTGTTTTATTGTTAAGAGGATTCTGCTCTTATGAGAGAATACCTCGAACCTTCTTTGGTTTACCACGATGGTTATGTGGTTATGGCTGAGCATGTATTGCCAGTTGAATTGGTATAGTTATTATCTTACGATTCTTAGATATACTTGACCTGGAGGGTTAAGTAGTTGTTGTATAATGATAGACTATCCTAATAGGTGAGTCTCCTTTTTCCATGCCTAAATTGCTTATATTGGTAATTGTTATAAGTGAACCTTAAATATGAGATCCTGATGTTTTGAGGGTGTTTAGGGTGAAAGTTTTGAATTAAGATGTGAAGAGTAATTGGTATATGCTAGACTTGCTTAGGGAGTCTTTTCCAAAATTTTATGTGCTAGTTGCGAGTAAATGTTAAATGTGCTTTCGTTGGTATATTTTGTTGTGTTGGTTCTGAGTAGGATAAGCAGAATTGTAATTCTTATTTTGATGGCTTTAGGGTAATTAGAATTGATGATATCTTTATTAATTAAAGTTTCGGGAAGATTGAAAGAATAATTTGAGAGTTGGGTTAATGATACCTTGTGAGGAGTCCCTGTATGCAAAGTTTAGCTAGTATGAGTTAGCTCGAGAGGATTACAAATTTTGGGTTCTATAGTCTTAAACTCGGGTGTTACCAAGGATCTTGTGAGGTTGAGTCCGTGATCTTTGAGTTAGCAAGTACTACCTAAGAAATTTAATGAACCCTTAAGAATTGTAAAGTCATTACTTTGGTTGAATCTAAAGGGCGTATAAATGGTGTAGGTTGTGATGAGGATGAATCATATTGTTAGTGATGGAAAATAGGTTGACTCTTACCTTACCTAGTGGATGTGAGAATCTTGTGAAATTTTAAGTGTGTATTAAAGGAAGATCAGGGTGTAGTGTTATGCAAAATGGGAAGTGATAGCGTATGTTTCGAGGAAGTTAACTTAGATAGCGCGGAAATTTCTTATCATTGTTCGAGAGCGGTTACAATTGTTTGTGTGATTTAAACGGAATCTTATCTTTTGAAGTTCTCCATCGGGGATGGTTACCGATTCTAAGAGTTGAAGGATTTTTGTAGTCGATAGGAAATATGATTACCAGTGGTTGGGTGTGTATAATATCAGTTATCATTTTAACATTAAGATAAAACCGTATGAGACGTTGTTAGGAAAGAAAATATCGATCTCTAATTTGTTGGGATGAAATTGGGGAAGCAAGGTCTAAGGTAATTTAGCGCCAAAGTTTGTTAATCCATTTGAAGTTTTAGGAAATGTTGGTGAGTCGACTTATAGACCGATTTGGGGCAGCTTATAGAGTATTTGAAGTTTAAATGTGATATCGTAATGTATTGGGAGACATAAGATGTAATACTTTTATTTGAATATACTTTCTTTGAGGTCGTGAAATTTCGGGTTAGTGATGATGGTATAGTATTCTCGGAATATTAAGTTGTAGTATCACATTACTTATGAAATTGGAAAATCTTGGAAAAATCATAGTGTTGAAGAGACTAATTGGGAAGTGAAGTCCTAGAGTGTTAGGGTTATGAAATGTATAGTAGAATCATGCCATTGAGAATCTAATTGGAAATGTTAAGTTAGAATGAGTGAAAGGTAACTTTTGCTATGCGATCCTTACAGTAAGCGACAGTCAAATTCGGGACGAATTTTCTTTATGGGGGAGTGAGTGTAACGACCCCAACCCCGGGCACTAATTTTAAATATTATATTGTATGCTTTTAATATTTATGTTATCTTTATGTGATCAATTATGTTTTAATTTCTTAATTTATGATAAGATGGTTGGAAGGATTTCTAGGACCTTAGGATTGCTAGAGAAAGTACCTAAAGCCTCTTAAAGGAAAATAAAAATAGAAAATAAATAATGTGTATGATGAAGTTAAAATGTGTGGAATAATGAATTAGAAATGAGGGTTTAAATTAATTGTGGGAAGTCTTTAATTATTAAAGGAGTCAATTTATTTTAAAATGGGAAGGCTTGATTTATAAATGGTTTATTTACCTTGTGGTGGGGCTTTCTTATTAATAGGAGGGAGGGGCCAAATGTTTAAGACTCTTCCTAGGCCTCCAAGTGTTCCCCTCTCCTCTCCCCCATACCCCTCCATCCGGCCCCCCCCTTCATCATCCTCCTCACCTTTTTCCCCTACTCCCTCTTACTCCTCACTCTTCTTCCTCCTTCTTCATTTTGTTCATACTTCCTCCTAGAGAAACCATTGAAGATCCTCCATGGAAGCTCTCAACCTCTCCTCTTGAAGCCAAGCAAATCTTCCACCATTTTCAAGTCCAAGGATATCATTGAGTTGGATCACCTAGAGGAAGTCATCTAGCTAAATAGATCAACCTTCATTGCAAAACCCAAAGGGGAGTTATTATGATGTTCCCTTCTTTGAATGCTCATGAAATATGTTGTTATTGTTGTTGTATTTTAATGGTTTGATGAATTGAAATCTTCTTAGGGTTTAGGGAAATTTGGTTAATATTGGAGAATGAGGTTTTGGTTCATAGAAGTTGATCAATAGTATAAGAAAATGTGTTTGGTTGGATTAAGAGAGTTTAACTTGAAAAATGTTAATGAGATGGGTTGAAATTCTTGTGGTGGGTAATCTAGATTTATATTTATTTGGGTTAGATGATTGAAGTTGAGTTATGTAAGGTTTGAGAACCCCTTTAGTATTCATGAAATTTGGAAAGATTAAAAAGGAAATACACTAAGAAAATTAAGTTGGAAATTCGTATGTGTCTTTGAAAGGGGCCGTGGGCGGTCGCCCGTAGGGCCGAGCGGCGCCCAAGGCGGCAGAATGTGGGCTCTCCTTGTAAACTCACTTGGGCGGTCGCCCAGTGACATGGGCGGTCGCCCATGTCACCGAATCTTCCCAGTTCTTCTCTTTTCGATTTTTGCTAATAACCTCGGGGAATAATCTCTAACCATTATAAATTGATAGGACCTAATCCAATTCGGATAGGATTCACTCCTTTTAACCTAGACTCAAGTAGAACTTTGGGGCCACTTAGGAATGCAACTCCAACTAGTTAAATTAGCACAAATCCTTATAGAGACTTGGTAATATAGAATGTGTTCTGAAATTGGTTATTAAGATTTATGCGTACTTCACCAATATGGCTAGAACTTGGGAAGTAGATCTTGCACTTTCATTAAGCTCATTCAAGGTTAAGTAATGACTTCGTAGGATTGGTTTAAGGTACTTGATGACCTTACTTGTTCCCCTATCCTTGGTGATTAGTTAGAAATAGCGTAGAAACCATAAGTTTCACTATTTCGTTAATGGAAGATGAGCATGTTGTTGTGTTGTATCCCGGTGTGGATTAATTGGTACTTGATTATTTTGTATCCCGGTGTGGATTAATTGGTACTTGATTATTTTGTATCCCGGTGTGGATTAATTGGTACATGATTATTTTGTATCCCGGTGTGGATTATGTGGTTATATTGTACCTCAATTGAGTTCATATGCATGGATGATATTATGCATTGTGCATTACATAAATTGTTGCACTATGGTATTGATTTGCATGAGTATACATTACCATGTTATTATATGATTATCCCATTTTGTGGATTATAATTCAAGTATCTATTATGTGCTTGAATGTGTATATGTTCGGGTGGGTATGATGGAAGTCAATCAATTATTGATTTGTTCAATAAGTGATTGAAGGTTCATCATATCGGTGACCCTTCCCCACTCTGTGGCCACGGGGTGGGGGCCGTGCGGCCTTGTCTTGAGTGATAAGTAGCCTTTACACTGCTGCGATTAGGAGAAACCGGGGGAATGCTCTGTATGAAGCCAACGGCTCTCTGCAGTGGCGATGATAGTATATGATACTCTACATATAGGGGTCATATATGTATCCTGTTTTTCTTATATGGATCTCTGGGGTATGAGACCTATAAGCGGTGAATGTGCATGGGGGCAGTTCACCAAAGAGTGGAGTTTTACTCCCAACGTTGTACGACTTATTGTTCAGACGGGAAAAGGTAAAATGAGGTAACGTAAGGTGTTTACTGCTTTCATAATGTGTTAAGTGTTGCCATGCTACGTGTTGCATCTTGTATGGCATCTTGCTGCATCCATAATAGCTCATTGAGATTTATTCTCACCCCTCTCCCTTTACTGTTTTAGATTAGAGACGGTGACCCGAACCGGTGAGGCGGGGTATCATTGTGGACTTTGCTTTTGGGGCTTGACAAGTTAAGTATAGGAATGGGTTGTTAGGAGTATTTGTTAAGTATTCCTCTTTTATATTTTGTATGGAAAACCCTTTTGTTAAGCAGATGTTAATTAAGGTTTCCAATGTATTTGATCAGATATCGGTTTATTAAAGTTATGGTTGGATTTCCTCTAAGTAGAGATATTACTAATTGATTTTAAAATTGTAAGTTTGAAAGGTGGTTTTCTTTTTAAGGCAAATAAATGTTTTAAAAATAGGGATGGTTTTTCTTAGTTTGAGCTCCCTTAGCTCGGGACACGTGTTAGGTCCCGGGTTGGGGTGCTCACAGTTGGTATCAGAGCTTAGTTTAGAGGTCAAGGGTAGATGTCTAAACTAAGGGGGAATGTGTGGAAATTGACGTCGAGTGTTTTATGCAGGAGTTCGTTCTAATGGCCGGAAGCAAGGATGATCAGCGGAAGGTTCTAGAAATTGAAGGAGATATGGGTATGGGTGGAATTCAGAATGATGAGATGATGAAATTATTCAGGGAGTTTGTACAAGGTATGGAGACGAGAGGATCAGTTTCGAATCAACATGAAGGATGTCAAAGTGATGGATTGGAAAGATTTGTGAAGATGAACCCACCGAGCTTTAACGGGGGTCCGAACCCGTTAAAGGCAGAAGAATGGTTAGCAGAAATGAATAGGATTTTCGAGGTTATAGAAAGTCCCAACAAGGAGAAAGTTAGGTATGCCGTGTTCAAACTTGAAGGTTTAGCTGATCAGTGGTGGCAAATATTGAAGGGAAGTTGGGAGCGGGATCATACGCCCCAGACTTGGGATAATTTCACCAAACAGTTCGAGGATTATTTCGTTTCGATGGTTACAAGGGACAAGAAGGAGGTCGAATTCTTAGGACTAGAACAAGGGATCATGACGGTGAATCAGTATGCAATCAGGTTTGAGGAATTAGCTAGAAGTTGCCCTCATTTGGTATCGTATGAAGCGAAAAGAGTTCATAGGTTTATAAAAGGTTTGAGGACTGAGTTTAGGAAGAAATTTGGGATTGATAGCTTCACCAATTATCAGACAGCCTTAGAGAGAGCTTATAAGATCGAGAAAAATATTGAGGAAAATAGTGGGAAATTGGAAGGTGAGATTGGAGATCAGCCAAGGGCTTTAACTTCAGGAAGGATGAGAGAGAAACTTGTGGTAGCTTCTTCGTCTAGGCCAGTACTCAAACAGTATGGGATGATGTGTAAATATTGCAAGAAGATGGGTCACACTGAAGACAGGTGTTGGAGTAAGCAAGGGAAATGTTTGAATTGTGGAGGAGCGGGGCACTACAAGAAAAATTGTCCTGCATTTCGTCAGAGGTTAGCTTCGGTGCCGGTCGAAGGGTCAAAGAGGTGGTATCAAAAGAGATAAGGAAGGGAAACCAAAAGAGAAGGTCCAAGGTCAAGTGTGTGTTTTGGGTCCAAGAGAGATGGATCCCCAGAGGTCACTAGAGGTATATTTTCTGTCTCGAAGTAGGGGTCATACTTTATAGATCCTGTTGCATATCATTTATAATTGGCATCACATTTTGCTTACATGTGACATACATTGTTGAGAATTTGTTTTATTGTTAAGAGGATTCTGCTCTTATGAGAGAATACCTCGAACCTTCTTTGGTTTACCACGATGGTTATGTGGTTATGGCTGAGCATGTATTGCCAGTTGAATTGGTATAGTTATTATCTTACGATTCTTAGATATACTTGACCTGGAGGGTTAAGTAGTTGTTGTATAATGATAGACTATCCTAATAGGTGAGTCTCCTTTTTCCATGCCTAAATTGCTTATATTGGTAATTGTTATAAGTGAACCTTAAATATGAGATCCTGATGTTTTGAGGGTGTTTAGGGTGAAAGTTTTGAATTAAGATGTGAAGAGTAATTGGTATATGCTAGACTTGCTTAGGGAGTCTTTTCCAAAATTTTATGTGCTAGTTGCGAGTAAATGTTAAATGTGCTTTCGTTGGTATATTTTGTTGTGTTGGTTCTGAGTAGGATAAGCAGAATTGTAATTCTTATTTTGATGGCTTTAGGGTAATTAGAATTGATGATATCTTTATTAATTAAAGTTTCGGGAAGATTGAAAGAATAATTTGAGAGTTGGGTTAATGATACCTTGTGAGGAGTCCCTGTATGCAAAGTTTAGCTAGTATGAGTTAGCTCGAGAGGATTACAAATTTTGGGTTCTATAGTCTTAAACTCGGGTGTTACCAAGGATCTTGTGAGGTTGAGTCCGTGATCTTTGAGTTAGCAAGTACTACCTAAGAAATTTAATGAACCCTTAAGAATTGTAAAGTCATTACTTTGGTTGAATCTAAAGGGCGTATAAATGGTGTAGGTTGTGATGAGGATGAATCATATTGTTAGTGATGGAAAATAGGTTGACTCTTACCTTACCTAGTGGATGTGAGAATCTTGTGAAATTTTAAGTGTGTATTAAAGGAAGATCAGGGTGTAGTGTTATGCAAAATGGGAAGTGATAGCGTATGTTTCGAGGAAGTTAACTTAGATAGCGCGGAAATTTCTTATCATTGTTCGAGAGCGGTTACAATTGTTTGTGTGATTTAAACGGAATCTTATCTTTTGAAGTTCTCCATCGGGGATGGTTACCGATTCTAAGAGTTGAAGGATTTTTGTAGTCGATAGGAAATATGATTACCAGTGGTTGGGTGTGTATAATATCAGTTATCATTTTAACATTAAGATAAAACCGTATGAGACGTTGTTAGGAAAGAAAATATCGATCTCTAATTTGTTGGGATGAAATTGGGGAAGCAAGGTCTAAGGTAATTTAGCGCCAAAGTTTGTTAATCCATTTGAAGTTTTAGGAAATGTTGGTGAGTCGACTTATAGACCGATTTGGGGCAGCTTATAGAGTATTTGAAGTTTAAATGTGATATCGTAATGTATTGGGAGACATAAGATGTAATACTTTTATTTGAATATACTTTCTTTGAGGTCGTGAAATTTCGGGTTAGTGATGATGGTATAGTATTCTCGGAATATTAAGTTGTAGTATCACATTACTTATGAAATTGGAAAATCTTGGAAAAATCATAGTGTTGAAGAGACTAATTGGGAAGTGAAGTCCTAGAGTGTTAGGGTTATGAAATGTATAGTAGAATCATGCCATTGAGAATCTAATTGGAAATGTTAAGTTAGAATGAGTGAAAGGTAACTTTTGCTATGCGATCCTTACAGTAAGCGACAGTCAAATTCGGGACGAATTTTCTTTATGGGGGAGTGAGTGTAACGACCCCAACCCCGGGCACTAATTTTAAATATTATATTGTATGCTTTTAATATTTATGTTATCTTTATGTGATCAATTATGTTTTAATTTCTTAATTTATGATAAGATGGTTGGAAGGATTTCTAGGACCTTAGGATTGCTAGAGAAAGTACCTAAAGCCTCTTAAAGGAAAATAAAAATAGAAAATAAATAATGTGTATGATGAAGTTAAAATGTGTGGAATAATGAATTAGAAATGAGGGTTTAAATTAATTGTGGGAAGTCTTTAATTATTAAAGGAGTCAATTTATTTTAAAATGGGAAGGCTTGATTTATAAATGGTTTATTTACCTTGTGGTGGGGCTTTCTTATTAATAGGAGGGAGGGGCCAAATGTTTAAGACTCTTCCTAGGCCTCCAAGTGTTCCCCTCTCCTCTCCCCCATACCCCTCCATCCGGCCCCCCCCTTCATCATCCTCCTCACCTTTTTCCCCTACTCCCTCTTACTCCTCACTCTTCTTCCTCCTTCTTCATTTTGTTCATACTTCCTCCTAGAGAAACCATTGAAGATCCTCCATGGAAGCTCTCAACCTCTCCTCTTGAAGCCAAGCAAATCTTCCACCATTTTCAAGTCCAAGGATATCATTGAGTTGGATCACCTAGAGGAAGTCATCTAGCTAAATAGATCAACCTTCCATTGCAAACCCAAAGGTGAGTTATTATGATTTTCCCTTCTTTGAATGCTCATGAAATATGTTGTTATTGTTGTTGTATTTTAATGGTTTGATGAATTGAAATCTTCTTAGGGTTTAGGGAAATTTGGTTAATATTGGAGAATGAGGTTTTGGTTCATAGAAGTTGATCAATAGTATAAGAAAATGTGTTTGGTTGGGTTAAGAGAGTTTAACTTGAAAAATGTTAATGAGATGGGTTGAAATTCTTGTGGTGGGTAATCTAGATTTATATTTATTTGGGTTAGATGATTGAAGTTGAGTTATGTAAGGTTTGAGAACCCTTTAGTATTCATGAAATTTGGAAAGATTAAAAAGGAAATCCACTAAGAAAATTAAGTTGGAAATTCGTATGTGTCTTTGAGAAAGGGGCCATGGGCGGTCGCCCGCAAGGCTGAGCGGCCGCCAAGGCGGCGAGAATGTGGGCTCTCCTTGTAAACTCACTTGGGCGGTCGCCCAAGTGACATGGCGGTCGCCCATGTCACCGAATCTTCCCCAGTTCTTCTCTTTTGCTGATTTTTGCTAATAACCTCGGGGAATAATCTCTAACCATTATAAATTGATAGGACCTAATCCAATTCGGATAGGATTCACTCCTTTTAACCTAGACTCAAGTAGAACTTTGGGGCCACTTAGGAATGCAACTCCAACTAGTTAAATTAGCACAAATCCTTATAGAGACTTGGTAATATAGAATGTGTTCTGAAATTGGTTATTAAGATTTATGCGTACTTCACCAATATGGCTAGAACTTGGGAAGTAGATCTTGCACTTTCATTAAGCTCATTCAAGGTTAAGTAATGACTTCGTAGGATTGGTTTAAGGTACTTGATGACCTTACTTGTTCCCCTATCCTTGGTGATTAGTTAGAAATAGCGTAGAAACCATAAGTTTCACTATTTCGTTAATGGAAAGATGAGCATGTTGTTGTGTTGTATCCCGGTGTGGATTAATTGGTACTTGATTATTTTGTATCCCGGTGTGGATTAATTGGTACTTGATTATTTTGTATCCCGGTGTGGATTAATTGGTACATGATTATTTTGTATCCCGGTGTGGATTATGTGGTTATATTGTACCTCAATTGAGTTCATATGCATGGATGATATTATGCATTGTGCATTACATAAATTGTTGCACTATGGTATTGATTTGCATGAGTATACATTACCATGTTATTATATGATTATCCCATTTTGTGGATTATAATTCAAGTATCTATTATGTGCTTGAATGTGTATATGTTCGGAGTGGGTATGATGGAAGTCAATCAATTATTGATTTGTTCAATAAGTGATTGAAGGTTCATCATATCGGTGACCCTTCCCCACTCTGTGGCCGCGGGGGTGGGGAGCGGCTGCATGCGAGTGATAAGTAGCCTTTACCTTTGCTGCGATTAGGAGAAACCGGGGAATGCTCGTATGAAGCCAACGGCTCTCTGCAGTGGCGATGATAGTATATGATACTCTACATATAGGGGTCATATATGTATCTGTTTTTCTTATATGGATCTACGGGGTATGAGACCTATAAGCGGTGAATGTGCATAGGGGCGATTCACCAAAGAGTGGAGTTTTACTCCCAACGTTGTACGACTTATTGTTCGACGGGAAAAGGTAAAATGAGGTAACGTAAGGTGTTTATCGCTTTCATAATGTGTTAAGTGTTGCCATGCTACGTGTTGCATCTTGTATGGCATCTTGCTGCATCCATAATAGCTCATTGAGATTTATTCTCACCCCTCTCCCTTTACTGTTTTAGATTCCGAGACAGGTGACCCGAACCAGTGAGGCCGGGGTATCATTGTGGACTTTGCTTTGGGGCTTGACAAGTTAAGTATAGGAATGGGTTGTTAGGAGTATTTGTTAAGTATTCCTCTTTTATATTTTGTATGGAAAACCCTTTTGTTAAGCAGATGTTAATTAAGGTTTCCAATGTATTTGATCAGATATCGGTTTATTAAAGTTATGGTTGGATTTCCTCTAAGTAGAGATATTACTAATTGATTTTAAAATTGTAAGTTTGAAAGTTGGTTTTCTTTTTAAGGCAAATAAATGTTTTAAAAATAGGGATGGTTTTTCTTAGTTTGAGCTCCCTTAGCTCGGGACACGTGTTAGGTCCCGGGTTGGGGTGCTCACAGTATATGCCTTGGTCGTGGCCTCAAGGAAGCTACGAGCTTATTTTTTTGGCTCACCCCATTGTAGTGCTCACTAATGCACCACTGAGAAAGATCTTACATAAGCTGGAGAGTTCAGGTCGCCTACTCAACTGGTCAATTGCTCTTACAGAATTCGACATCGAGTATCGACCTCGAAAAGCATTGAAGGTTAAGCCCTGGCAAACTTATTGGTCGAGCTGATGTTCACCAAGGAAGATAGCGAGGTGCAAGCTCAGAAAGAGAAAGCTAAAGGGAAGGAAATAGAGGCCCAGCCCGTCACTAGTCTACCCGAGGATTGCTGGAAGGTGTACTCCGACGGGTCAGCAACAAAGAATGTTAGTGGAGCTGGGATAGTATTGATCGAGCCAGAATCAGGAACGGTCTACGAGGAAGCATTGAGGTTCAAGTTTGAAGCCTCCAATAACCAGGCCGAGTACGAAGCATTGGTCGCAGCCATCGAGTACGCCAAATGTTTTGGGGCGACCAAGATTGTGGCATATTGTGATTCCCAGCTAATAGTCAACCAGGTCAGAGGAGAGTACGAGGTGCTGAACTCTACTCTAATCAAATACTGCGACCTGGTGAAAGAACTGATAAAAGACTTGGAGTTTTGGGAAATTCAGAGGATTGGTCGAGAAGACAACGAATTGGCCGACCTACTCTCGAAGCTGGCTACTTCAGATGAACCACATGAGGAACCTATCTCCTACCTCGAGCATCCAGTGTATGAAAGGGTCCAAATTCAGTGTGTGGGGGACACCTTGAGAAATTGGGTTTATGACAAGTGTTGGATCGAGGAAATGAGGGCATACTTGGAGAAGGGCGAGCTCCCTGAGGACAAGAAAGCAGCTCGAGCCATCAAGAAGAAGGCTCCGAGATACGTTATTCAAGGAGACATGCTATTCAGGAGATCATACACTAAGCCATTGTTGAGATGCATTCACCCCCAAGAAATCACTCAGTTGATGCACGAGGCGCACAGTGGAGTTTGTGGTGGACACCCGGGGGCCAGAACTTTGGCCGACAAGCTGATTACGTTGGGTTATTACTGGCCACACATGAGAGCTGATGCACACAACTTCGTTCAGCAATGCGACCAGTGTCAAAGGTTTGCCAACCTGCCTCATCTGCCTACGACTGAGCAAACTCCGGTGATCGCTACTTGGCCGTTTGATATGTGGGGCGTCGATTTGATCGGACCCTTCCCCCCCGCCCGTGGAAACTGCAAGTATGTGATCGTCGCTATAGATTATTTTACGAAGTGGGTCGAAGCAAAGCCACTAGCTCGAATTACAGAGGAAAACGCCATCAACTTCATTCATGACTTCATTTAGTGCCATTTGGCATACCTCGAGCTATTGTGTCGGACAACGGGCTACAATTCTCCCGGGCTTTCGAAGAAGAAATGAATCGAGTAGGGGTTAAACATTGGCAATCATCTGTAGCTTACCCTCAGGGCAACGGCCACATCGAAGCTGCAAACAACCTCGCCCTATCTGCACTCAAGACGGGTTTGGTTGGTCGACGTAGCAATTGGTTGGACGAACTCCCCCTTGCTCTTTGGGCAGTTCGCACAACCACTCGGGGGCCTACGGGGGAAACCCCATTCGCTCTTACATATGGATCAGAGGCCATGGCACCGGCCAAGCTGCGTTTTCCTACTGCCAGAGTAGTCTTCTTCTACCAAGAGTAGAACGATACCAACAGATTGATCGACTTGGATCTGATTGACGAGAAGCGAGATACGGATTATCTGCGAATGGTCAACTACAAACAGATGACCAAGAATTATCATGACAAGAAAGTGAAGACAAGATCCTTCCAAGTAGGCGACCAGGTGCTAAGGAAAATTGAGGCGACAGGAAGGAGAACTCAACAAAACAAGTTATCTCCCAACTGGGAAGGTCCCTATGTTGTTTCTCGAATTATCAAGGAAAGAACTTACATGATCGCCCACCTAGGTGGTGAAGAATTAAAGCACACGTGGCATGCTACTCACCTTATCAAATATTACTTCTAGTTGAGTTTTTCAGCTTTAGAGTTAGCTCAGTTTTCAGTTTGAAGTTGTTATAGTTCTAGATCTCCATTTTAGATGTAAAGCATATTTCTACGTCAATAAAAGTTGCAGTTCTGTTCAACATTGTGTTGCGTTTTTACATCGATTCTAACAAGCTCGACTCTTAGTCAGCTTCGTTCCTTTAAACAGATCCAACATCTAAGTCGATCTCGTTCTAACAAACTCAACTCTTAGTCAGCTTTGTGTAAGTACCCCAATCTGAATCACCCTCTTCCAAGCACACGGAAAACACCGCAGACTCACAAACGCAGTCTCGAAGACCCGTGACACTCAAAACCCTCAAAAACCTCCAACCAAACTAAGGGAGGGACCTTTCTGGGACAAAAAAGCACAAAAGGACTTTTTAGGAATTTTTCAGAAATTGGAAAAGCAAACATGGGCCGTACGGACCTCTTTGTTTTAATGATTACTGAATCCCCTTAAAGTCCAACTTATTCCCTCAAATCCCGGGAAGCATCATTACTCAGCTACATGGTTGGTCCGTACGGACCTTTATGCATGCAAGGTTGGTCCGTACGGACCTCTTTGTTACCAGACACCATCATTGCTGAATCTTCTTAAAGTCCACATATTCCCTCAAATCGAGGAAAACCAAAAATTTGGATTACCTGAAAGGTCCGTACGGACCTTCTTGCATATTTCTGAGTACTATAAATAGAGGGCTCTCCACTACAAGAAAGTAGGCTTTTTACGGCGGTTATTTACGGCGGGTAATACGCGTCCGCCGTATATATATAATATATACGGCGGTGTGTATAGCCGCCGTATATATTATATATTTACGGCGGATGCGTCCGCCGTAAATAAGTAATGTACGTATATTTAACATGTACGTATACGAGATCCAGGTTATATACGGCGGTATATCAGTAGCCGCCGTTTATAGGTACTTATTATCGGCGGGTAATACGCGTCCGCCGTAAATAATACCATTATTTACGGCGGTGTACAATATCCGCCGTAAATGTTATTAAAATACCGGGAAACCCAAATTTCCCTATTCAGTTTCGCGGTAGATCTCCCTTTCTCTCCTCCTGCAGAGCTTCTCTCCTCCATAGCTAGGGCTTGGAAATCCGACGCCGGTGACCAAAATCAGGTAGGTATAGCGTATTTAATTACTTTTAATTTTTGGTTTTTGTTTATTTCTTCGATCTGTATCTCAGTCTCTCTTTCTCTCCTCCATAGCTTCTCTCCTCCATAGCTAGGCAAGAAAATCTGACGCCTTCGACCAAATCAGCAGGTAGATATAGCGTATTTAGTTTTAATTTTTGGTTTAATTTTTGGATTTTGTACATGAATGCCATTATGTGTTTTTAACTGCTATTTTCCATTTCCTTTTGGTCTCATCACTGTGCTGCCTCAATGTAGAGATGATATTTGGTGGGTTGTGATTCATTGGTTGTCAACTGAAACAAGAACCATCATAAACATTTGAGTAGCTTTGAATATTGGATTATGGTTAACCATTATAGATGTTAAAGTTGAACCACTAAATTCAGCACCTTTTTAATCATATATCGTGTACAGGCATTGTTGAGGCAACTTAGGAAGTCAAGATGGTTTGACATTTATTTGGTTAAGTCTGGTTTGATTAGTTGAAATATGAATATATATATATAGATGTGTGTGTGTGTGTGTGTTATTGAACATCATAAATCGGCATATATATGTGCGTAGAAGTTGAGACAGAAGTGTTTGTAATGAGAAAAATACCTCCCAAGGAAGGGATGTTTATCTCGTTTATCTAGTTTTCAAATACTTATAGAAGTTGTATCCATTAAATGTTGAGGGAAACATGTTCATATACGGAAAGATAGAAAAGAAGATGGCAATACTAGACCTAGGTTCAGTTTTTGTTGTGGGACAATGATCCTATATTAGAAATGTTCAAGTTAAAGGCATGAGAGAGTGCAATTTTGAGCCCCTTCTTAGTTATATGGATTTATATCTTGGCAGCAAGACAAGTTTAGTAAATCTTGCAATACCATTTCAGTTAGATAGTTCTTTCATTATACTCGAGTTGGCATTTTGACAGAGAATGCAAGATATTTTGTGCCTATTTGTCGCTGACTTATTTAAGGTGGCTTTTGGCTTATACTCCCTCCGTCCCATGATGATAGTCCCATCGACTATTCAAACAGCTTTTCTTATAACACTTTTCTTATATTACCATCGCTCTCCTAAGATAGTATCCTTCGTAGACCCTACACAAAAAAATAATGTTGCGCACTTCAATCTAGTTCCTAAAAATAGTTCCAAATCTTTTGTTGCATGTGCATATTCTTTTGCACATCAACCTAGTTCCTTAAATTAGCTTCTCAATTAGGGGGCTTGTGAGAGAGAACGAATGATGTTGTCATAGACTATGTTTGTTTATGAGTTTATTTTTATTCTAAAATTTGTGTCTCTCGATCTTATATATAGGTTGTATTTTAACGTTAAAAATATCAAGTCAAGTCATATATGGACAAAAGTTGGATTGATTTGGATAATCGAATTTCAAATGAGTATTTGTCTGGGGTTGACAACTTTCTCGATTTTGCATTCTCAAAAAAGTACATTGGTGTTAAAGAAATATATTGTCCTTGTAAAAAATGCGCAAATCGTTACCAAGAAGACCGTGCAACCATGAGATCACATTGTATTGCAGTGGGATTTCAAAAAGATTACAAGAATTGGATTAGGCACGGGGAAGAGTACATTTCGGCGCGTAAGAATGATAATAATGATAGGACAACTGAAGATGGCATTGAAATTGAATTGGGCGTGCAAGATTGTATGAGGCGAATGGTACATGAAGGGATGGGTATGCCGGATAGTAACCAGCCAGGAATTGAAGAAATCGTACAATCAGATGCATCCACCGCAAAGTTTCTTAGACTTTTGAGAGATGCTGATCAAGCCTTGTGGGAAGGGTGTGATAAGTTTACAGTACTCTCATTTATTGTAGAACTTATGCACTGGAAGGCTAATTATCGAGTGACCGATAAGGGATTTACTTCTTTATTAAAAATTTTCATTAGGGCATTGTGTGATGATGTTGCCATTCGCGGGAAAATTCGATTTTTGCGTTTCTTTGAAAAACCAAATAAAACCGGAAAAACGGAGTCGCCACGCCATTTTTGTTTTAAGGGCCAAAACTTTGAAAAATGCCCGGAATCAAGAGATTCGAGTTCGGAGGTCACGTTACGCGCCGGGAAGGACGTTAGTGTGCACCCGGAACGCCTCGTAAAAACGAGTCTTCCAAACATTCAAAATCCTTTGTTGTGTGTGTGTGTGTGTGTGTGTTTTGGCCAAAATAAGTCGAAACTGAGGTAAGTAAAAATTGGGAACTCTTTTTAAGGCTTTAAACTGATCCCATGATTTTTTGGATGATTTTTGGGTTGAGATTTGGAACTCAAAAGATTTTTGGAAGTTGAAAACCATTTCTGCCAGAATGAAAGAGGCAGTTGACCCTTGACTTTGAAATGGAATTTAGGGCTTGAAAACTCCAGAATCTGGGAAAAGTCCGGGAATGAAAAGTGTTCAAAACACCTTAAAAAAGGTTTCTGTAAAAGAAATTTTCATTTTGGAGATGATTTGAGGGGTCAAAACCTTCTGGAAATCTCAGATCTGAAATCTGGATTTCCAGAAGCTGATGAACTGGCCTCTAAAAGAAAAATTGAAAAAAGGAGTTTTACTCACGAAAAAAATAAAGTAAAAATATGTCTGGAAAGATCTGGATGTTGGCTACAAAAAGTATTTTGTAGTCAACACCCAATTCCAAGGTTTACTGGGTCCAAAAAATAGGAAAATGGACTGAGTTCTCAGAACAATGCTACTGGACAGCAAGATGTTCTTGAGGGAAAATGTGATTTTTGGGGGATTTGCATCTATGTTCACCCCATTTTCATCCCTAGACTTGATTCCACTACTTTTTGTTAAGTGGTTATCATATTCAAGTCATCCTTGGGGAATTTTATGGGGTTTAAACATGTCCTTTGCAAAGGGAAAGGGGATATTTTGTAAAGATGAATTTAAAGAGAAAAATCAATTTAGAGATTTAAAATGTAGACCATTTGAGATGGTCATTCATGAAGATGAACTTCAAGATGACCATCTTAGGTCAAAACTTAAGTTAAACAAGACATCAAGTAGATCCAAGTAAGAAGAACAAGATGAACAAGAAGTTAAAAGAGAATTTTAGGGTTTTGAGAAGGAGGGCTTTACCAATGGTGACACCCTATCTTCCTAGGCTTGGAATTTGACTTGAGGAGTATCAAGATTTGGTGTTTGGCTTGAGGAGTATCAAGGTTTGGTGTTTGGATTTATGTTTGGAGTGAGATTGGGAAAGATTCAAGAGAAAATGGTGGCAATCTAGAGATTCCCACTGTTTTCTCTCTATATTTCGCCAGAACTTCGTTGCTGTGATCAAAATGTGTTATGTAAACTGAGAGAGGAGGGTTCAATTTATAACCCCCTGTGAGAGTCAAACATATCCGCGCGGACAAGGTTGGTCGCGTGCACTGTTCATTAATTACAGCTTCAGGCTTTGGACAGGAAGAATAATCTTTTCAAAATTCAAATTAATCGGCCGGTTTTGTTCCAGCCATTTCTATTTTTGGTTTTTCTTATTTCTTTTGCTTTTTTGATTCCTTTTCTTGGTTTATCTTTTTTTTGGCAATCCCTAATCTACCCTTACTTGGTTAGGAAGGTTAGAGATTGTTAGAAATGTTAGAATTGTTAAAACTCTCGTTAATTTTCTAACGAAAGTACTAACGGCTCAAATTGGAGCACTTACACATTGCCTCAGTCAGCGAAAGTGCCAAGTTCCTATCGTGAGGCATACAAGATGACTGCGGATTTGGGTTTTAGTTATAAAACGTGGGACGCGTGCATTAATCATTGTATGTTGTTTCGAAATGAACCGAAAACTTACTAAATGTGAAATTTGTGGAGCCTCTAGATATAAGCAACAAGAAGAAGGGGGTAGCGGTGAAGGTGCGGAAACAAGTGGCAAGAATAAACTTCCCAAGCAGGTAGCGATGAAGAAAGTATGGTATTTTCCCTTAAAGCCAAGGTTGCAAAGGTTGTATTGGTCATCTAAGACCGCGACACTCATGAGATGGCATGCCGAGAAAAGAATAGACGATGGTGGCTTTGAGGCATCCTGAGACTCTCGTGCGTGGAAGGAATTCGATGAACGTTATCCATTATTTTCAAGTGAAATTCGAAATGTTATATTGGGATTAGCATCCGACTGATTTAATCCTTTCGGAACAATGACTATATCTCACAAGATTACTTGGCGGTTGTGCTTATGCCATACAATCTTCCACCTTGGTTATGCATGAAACAGCCATATTTCTTCTTGTCGGTGCTTACTCAAGGCCCAAAAGGGCCGGGCAACAAGATAGATGTGTATCTCCAACCGTTAATTGATGAGTTGAAGGAATTGTGGGAAGATGGTATATCAACTTATGATGCATCAAGGAACGTGTTGTTTACTTTACGAGCTTCACTATTATGGACAATAAATGACTTTCCTGCATATGCAATGTTGTCTGGATGGAGCACTAAAGGTGAATATGCTTGCCCTTGTTGCAATGTGAGACCTCGAAGCACGATGGTTGGATCATGGTGGCAAGTATTGTTATATTGGTCATCGACGCTTCTTGCCTAGGAGTCATGCTTTTCGTAAGGATAAAGGCTCTTTTGATGGTACTCATGAAGTGAGAGATAAGCCCAAGTTATTGTTTGGAACAAAATTGCTTAAACAAGTTGAAAATATGGAAACAGAGTATAAAATAGAAGATGTTATTAAAAAGAGGAAAAGAGAAGAGGGTGAGAAGCAACAAGCCAAGTTGGAGAAAAGAAAGGTTCCTAAGTTGTGTCACAATTGGAAAAAGAGGAGTATCTTCTTTGAGTTGCCTTATTGGGCAAATAATCATGTTCGTCATAATCTTGATGTTATGCACATTGAAAAAAATGTGTGTGATAATGTGCTACATACTCTGTTAGGTACTGCGGGGAAATCAAAAGATAATGGCAAAGATATTATGCCTCCGGCTCAGTTTACAATGAGTAAGAAGCATAAAGACACATTCTTGAAAGTTCTAAAGGGAGTCAAAGTCCCTGATGGCTACTCGTCAAACATATCTCGTTGTGTACATCTAGAGGAAAGAGCTATTTGGGGTCTTAAGAGCCATGATAGTCATATTTTGCTCCAACAACTACTCCCTTTAGCTGATGACCATGGGAGAGTTCGATGTATGGGAGGCGGTCTGAACAAAACTAAGGTGTTTGGTAAATCCCAACCTTCTCAGACAGCTGTAATGGAGGCGGTGGCGGGGGTAAGAGCAGATATGGAAAGGCAACTTGAGGAGGAACGCCGAAAAAATGAGGAGGAACGCCAACGACTTCAGGAGCAGTTACAACAACAACTTGATGAGGAACGCCTTAAGTTACAACAACAAATTGATGAATTGAAACGTTGTTGGATGGAACAACGTGGAAATGACGGTAATGAATAGGTGTTCGTGGATTTTAGACATTGTGTATTTTGGATACATTCAACAACTAATAACTTTTTTGTATAATGGTTATTATGTCTGGATACATTCAACATTAATTGTGTTAATATGTAGATTGTAAATATTGATTGCATTTGTGTATTTTTGATTATATTGTGTGTGTACAAAGTTGAATTTGGTTTTTGTGAACGTATTTTTGGGGAAAATGAATTATACAAATGGGGAAAAAAAATAGGATTATTTACGGCGGTGACTAAATCCGCCGTATAAACCTAGTGGACGACTCGTGCCCAAAGGGGGACGAGGGAACCGATAGGGTGTAAATGGGACGACTCGTGCCATGGTGGACGAGTCGTCCCTATTTAGTTATTTACGGCGGATATAGTAACCGCCGTATAAAATGGCCATGGACGACTCGTTTGGACGAGGGAACCTGGTGGGGGTGCAACTGGGACGACTCGTCACGGAGCAGACGACTCGTCTCTTATTTACGGCGGTTACACATTCCGCCGTATAAAGATCACTCAAATACGCCATTTTATACGTATGTATTCCATTTATATACGGCGGTTGTATATCCGCCGTATATACTATATACGGCGGTTGTCCCGCCGTATATAGTATATACGACGATGATTTATACGGGGATCTATTTACGGCGGCTAGTCCGCCGTAAATACTATATACGGCGGGGCGCGTATTATTTACGGCGGATTTTAACCGCCGTAAATAAGCCTCTTTCTTGTAGTGCTCCCTCCCTTATTTCACACATCTCCCTCTTCTCTCCTCTCCCCCCAGCCTTCTGGCACCCCTCTAAGTCCTCTCGAGGCACTCTTGACCCCTTTCAGATCATTCCGAGGCCTTCCGAGCCCCCTTGTGGTGCTCCGAAGCCTCTTCGAGCGCTCCCGCGACGCTCCCGCGCTGCCCCAAGGCACTCTCGAGGTACTCTGAGGCGCCTCGTGGTACTCCGAGGCCATGCCTGGTCTTTCCCGAGGTGTCTCGGCTCTTTCCGAGTCAAACCAGCAACTTGAACGCACGCCGAAACTCTGCCCGAGTGACTCTTGCCATCCCAACGCACGCCGAACCTCTGTCCGAGTGATCCCTGCGATCCCAACGCACGCCGGACCTCTGCCCGAACGCAACCTACAATCCCAACGCACGCCGAAACTCTGTCCGCAGACAACCGGCTCATCCCGAAGCAATCCCGGTCCGTCCCGGAACACTATTCCATCCTCAAACACTATTCCCCAGCGGAAGACAGACACGAACCAACATTGGTAAGGCTTCCTTCCTATACTATTTCAATACATTTCAATAAAGCAGTGTACAATGTAGAGATCCAACACAACATGCATTTTTAAAAGCACATACACACACACACAACAGTTAAAGAATATAAGGGGTACCGAAAGACTCGTTTTTACGAGGCGACTCGGGTGAGCTCTAATATTCTAATAAAGCACTGACACTCATTGTTACTAACACTGACACTCCTTACTACTAACATTGTTTATACCAGTTCAATGTCAGTGGCAGTGTTTTTTAATGTCATGTACATGTGCTACACTCATTGTAACCGACGCTTGCAGTGCGCCAAATGTTTCAGTTATTTACAAAAATTTCATCACACCTTTTAATAAAAGTATCAATTATTTACAAAAATTTTAGCGATCCGGTTCCGTCCGATTAAAAAAACACGTTTTTCCATAACTCTAAAAAAAACTATTTTTTGTAAGACACTCCTTTCTTTCGTTATCCACCCGTTACATTCAGTAATAATTGGATTTATATTAAAGAGATTTAAAGGTAAAATTACCACTTAGTTCAAATAAAGTTGATAAAAAGAAAAGGGTAAGGATGAGACAATATTCAACCCCAAAACATCAAATTATTTTTATCCAAACTTTAAGAAGGGATATATGAATTAACCCCTTAACTAATGCAGAGAAATCAACAAAAAGAAATTTGTATATAAGAAATTTCTAAAAACAAGCCTAAAACGACTTAAAGGAAGATGTGAATAAATTCTAAGAAATAAATTGTACTCATAAAAAAATGTCACAAGCAGTCACTTTAAAGATTTGCAGACCAAACTTGAACTTCTTATTCAAAATTGACGCTTTACATTTTTCAAAAACTAATTATATTTTTTATTTTATTAATGATAGATAAAAGTCAATTTTAGGAAAACTCAAATTTTCGTAATAATTAGAAAAAACTGATATTTTAAACATGGGACATTAGGTTAAAAATAAATATGTACGGAAATCATCGCCGATTAGCACGAAGTTGGGAAGATGGCCGACACAGCATGGCTGCTAGTGTCTGATATACGTGGCGGGTGGGGGATTATGTTACAAGTATACTCCCTCCGTCCCACAATTTTAGGGACTTTTGGGTTTTCGAGAAAAATTAAGGAGGAAATATTATATTGAAAGTGTTGTGAGTGTGGAAATAAAATAGGAGAGAGAATGAGTGGAGAGAATAGTAAATTATAATGGTGATGTGAGTATTAAAATAATGTAGGAGAGAGAATGAGTGGAGGAAATAGTAAAGATTCCTTTCCATTTTAGGAAAGTTATATATTATTGTGGGACGCCCAAAAAGGAAATTTTCCTTATTATCACGGGACGGAGGGAGTATGAGTTTACTAACTAACTAACATGGTTTAAGTTGGGCTGTTGGGGTAAAGGAGAAAATAAGGTTGGAATGTCTTTTAGGCAATGACAGACATGGCGGGTTGGGGTTTGACTGGACGTCTTTTATGTTTGAATTTAAACCCATAAAATACTACCAGTTTATAGTATTTGAAAATATCATATGTGTTGAAAAGTGTCAATATACTATGTAATAAAGAGCGTCAATTGAATTGTTAAAATGTGTTAGAGATAGTGTTAAAAAATATCAGTCGTAATATTAAAGTGACAAAAATTTATGTGAGAACACTATGACCCGTCTTATGGATGAGACGTGTCATTTTTGACCCATGACTCAGCGCATTGAACCAGCTCCAACCACGTTGAGTTCCCTTTTTGTTTCAAATTATACTAGTACTATGTCGGTCTGTAGTTTCAATTAAGCCCAAAAAAAAAAAAATTTAAAAAAATTTTTGCTCACGTGGCAGCCTCTCATAGGCCAAAAAAAAAAATTTAATTTTGTTTTTTTTCGATTTGTGAAAAGTAATAGTTACTATAACATAATGTCATAATTGTATGCATATAAAGTAATAGTTTATATACATTAAAGTAATACATATACTCCCTCCGTCCCAGCGAAAAATGCACAAAATGGAGAAGGCACGCAAAATAAGAAATGTGATGTAGAAAAGAGAAAAAGTTTAAATGTTGTGAGTATGAAAAATTAAATAGGAGAGAGAATGAGTGGGAGGTGATGTAAGAAAGAGAATGTTGTGAGTGTAAAAGTAAAGTATGAGAGAGAATGAGTGGAGAGAATAGTGATTTAAGGTTTCCTTTTTGGGAAAGTGCCTTTTTAAATGGGACGCCCAAAAAGGAAATTTGTGGCTTTTGAGTTGGGACGGAGGGAGTATACAGAAAAGTAATAGTGTTTTTCCCTATGTTTTCTTCGTTTGGCAAAAGTAATACTTATTATAACTAAAATGTAACAAACATGTTATTTATATGTAATAGTATTTGTACATAATTGTAACACGTATGTATAGATATCTACTCCCTCCGTCCCACGTTAGTTGAGACTTCTTTCCCTTTTGGGCCGTCCCACGTTAGTTGAGACTGTCCAAAATGGCAAAGGAATCTTCACTATTTACCCCACTCATTCTCTCTCCTATTTCACTTTTACACTCACAACATTCTCTCTCCTAACTATTCCTCCCACTCATTCTCTCTCCTATTTAATTCTTCATACTCACAACATTTTCTTTCACTTTTTCTCTCACTTACTTTTCCTTAATTGGTGTGCCCAAAAAGTTAGTCTCAACTAACGTGGGACGGAGGGAGTATATGTTTTCAAACAATAAGTTACAATGAGTTCAAATTTATCATGATACATGTAAAAGTATTACATTATCTATAGAAATATGTTACAATTTCATCTATCAAAGTGTTACATTTAATTGTATAAACTATTACATTCATATACATAAGTTATTACATTTCAAATGTAATACATATAGTTTGTATTACATTTGAAAAAATGGATGAAAACGAGCTTTTGTTTTTTTAAAACAGGTATTACGTTTACTTATAAACAATGTTACTTTATATGTATACAGTCATTACATTAAGAAATGGTAACTATTACTTTTTCTAAACCACTGAAAAGCCGAAAAAATAATATAAAAACTAAAAAAAAAAAAAAAAAAAGCAAAAAGCAAAAAAAAATAAATAAAATTATAAAATTGGGCATATCTCTCTCTATCCGAAAACTTTCCTCTCTCTCTCTCTCCTCTCTCTATCTCTAAACGGAAACACACAGCCCCTCCCTGAATCGTCTTCCTCAACCGAAGCTTCCCTTTCTCCGGCCAAACCTTCACCTGATTCCTCCCTTCAACTCACCGGCGACCTTCTCACCCAAATCAACCGGCGACCCAAGCTCCCCAATCGCACCAATCCAATCTCTGCCTCAATCAATCCCTCACCTGATTCAATCCCTCTCAACCAAGTAACAACCGTCTTCTCTGTTGGGAATTTAGTGGTACCCCGTTGCAATCTAGACAAAGAACAAAATACCCACAAGCACAATAATGGAATAATCACACACACAAGAACACAAGAAATTGTTTACCCGGTTCATTCAACACATGAACTACGTTCGGGGGCAATTGCCAAGCCAATATTGTATTAGACACCTTCTAATATGTTGCTTCTACATGTTCTGCTTCTACATGTTCTAGGTCGTAACTATGCTTATATAGTAGTACAAGGAAACCCTAAATCAAATTAAGAAGAGATTGTATCAAAATAGGAAACAAATCAGCCCAGGAAAAATCCCTCCCGACAGATGGGCGGTCGCCCATGAAGAATTTCCCCCGAGTCATTCCTTCTGTTCATGTGTGCGGTCGCCCACCACCCATGGGCGGTCGTCCATGACTCCAGCAACACGTTTTTGAACTCCTCCTTGATCTCACCAACTCCTCCGACTTAGACTCCTTTTCTTCCTCATAGTTTAGGACTCCAATCCCAACATTCTCTCCCTAAACCAACTTACCGGCAACCTCCCCATCAATCTCCGGCCAAAACCAACACCAATTCTCCCTCACACCCCAAACAAACCGGCGACCTCCCTCTACCTCAATTTGCCTCCTAACCGATCCAACCTCTCCCAATTTCCCCTGTCACGTGGCGGATCATGCCCCATGGGTCATGGGTCGACCCGTCCGTTCATGAGACGGATCCCCTTGTTCTCATGGGAGACCAGCTCTATTAAAGTGTGCCAGACGTAGTATTAAAAATTATCGATAATAGTATTAAAGATAATTAATGGTAGTGTCATAATTTTCCCGATAGTGTTAAAGATTACTAGATGTAGTGTTTAAGTATACCGGTTGTAGTGTCAAAAATAGTGTTAAAAGAATGTAAGTGGTAGTATAAATGAGTGTCAATGATAGTGTAAATAAATGCAGTGGCACTTTTTAGCACTAACACAGACAGTTTTTGCACTAACAATGATACTTACTAACACATGCACTGACGCATATATAATACATTCACTGTCACTCAATAATATATATATTGATACTTTATTATATATTTATTGGCAGACACTTTTAATTAAAAAATCAACGACAACTTTCAAGAAAATTAACACAAAATTAAAAGTATTACATTCTTCAATTAATCCGGTGTGAGTGAGTGTCTGCCCATTGTGATGGCTATGTTTTTACGGTTCGAGTCTCCACTTGACTATAGATAAGTTTGGTAAAATACAGATTTATGTACCTGAATTTAAAGATTGTATGCAAATATGTTTTTAACGTCGAAATTTGGCACATTTGTCCCTAAATTAAATGAATAATATGATAGATTTGACCTCCGTTAATTTTTCATCCAATATTTAAAGATTACGAGACCCAAATGAATTTAAATGACATGAAAGGGGATAAAATGTGAACTATTAAACTATATATTCTAACTAATATTTATTATAGAATTAAGGGCTAAAATAATTAAAATATTGATTTTACTAATTTTAAACATCTAAAACAACCCAGAAATTTGAAATTAGGATGAAAACCCTATTTCAAATTGCAGACTGGGTAGTCTCGAATCCGATCAATAGCTTCAACAGGGTGGTCTGAGGGTTGGTGAGGGCTGTGGAATTAGGGTTTGGGGAGGGTTTAGCCATGTTGAATTGAGACGGTGTTGATGCTTGAATCGAGGTATTCCTGATTGGTGGTTTGATTAGGATGGTGGGGTTCTAAATTTGATTTTAAAGGTGTGGGTGCCATGATCTTTTAGAATTTCCTTGGCAAACAAACAGAATATAAATGCACAATTATTGTAGAATATCAAAAATTCATGATTTTGGTGTTTAAACCCAGGTTGTAAAAATATGAGAAAGAAAGCTGAAAGATTTAGAGAGAGATAAATAGAGAGAGAGAGATGAAATGAAAAATGAAAATGAGTTTTGATTTTTGAAAGCTGAATTATGAAGAAAATGTAGCCGATAGGTGGGGGTGAGAAAGAAATTTGTAACATTAAACTTTTTTTTAGCCATGATGATCCAAATGAGAATGGTAACTCGATCTGAATGAAGGAGGAGAGAAATTTATCCATGATTTGTAGATTGAATTGGGATTGAAGGAAACATAAAGATTTTAGATTTGGGTGTGGTTTAATTTATGTTGGGTAAGGGTGGAGGAGCACATGATCGAAGACGACGACGCTGGGTAAGGGTGGAGGGTAGCCGGAGGGTAGGGGCGAGAGACGAATTGAAGGTAGAAGATAAGGGTATTATTTGTATTTTTTTTATTTTAACCCTTAATTTTATAATAAATATTCTTTAGGATTTATAGATTAATAGTTCAAAATTTACCACCTTCTTCGTCGTTTTAATTAAATTTAGGTTTCATAATCGTTAAATATTGGATGAAAAATTAATGTAGGTTAAATATGGCCTATTATTCATTGAGCTTAGGGGGCATATTTGTATCAAATTCTTAAGTTTATGTATTTTCCTGATAAATTCACATATTGTCACGTTCTTTCTTTTACCTACCGACGATGCGGACCTGCGGCAAGAATGGGTCGAAGGGAATCAGACTTGGACTCAATTAGTGTTAATTTGCTTGCGAATCAAAGGATAGGATGGCGGCTTTCTTGCCCGAGCTCGGAGTAGCGGCGATGAAACCGATAGTTTTAGCATGTTATAAAAAAAAATCCATTTTTCCTATTATTTAGAAAAAAACTGGATTTTTATCGGACCAACTCTAGATAAAATGCCATCTATAATTATATAAAGAGGGAAGTGCATAAGAGCACTCATTTTCCCTCCAAAACAAAGATGATTCTAGAATTTAGCTATTTCAAGTGCACCAATTTCAAAGTAATGTAGAAGATCTTTAATTGCTTCCTTCAAGTAGCCAATAATTTAATTAATGATTAATGTTTTCTCAAATTTTCTTAATTACTCATTTCTCTCTTTGTAAAGATCACCTTCACCCAATTCCACACTCTTGCACCTTTTTTATCCTCCTCCCCAATATCACATTCATAAAACTGTTTTCACCTACAAACAATCAATTTTGAATATTTCTTCATGATAAATTCTTAATTTCTAAGATGGGCAGAAGTCTAAATTGACAGTTAATTTGCTAAGCATATTCTAAGGAGAAATAACAATAGCTATTGATTTATCGAATTATTTAGACCAACTTTTTTATATTTTCTTTATTTAAAAAAAAAAAGAGACACTACTTATACTACAATAATGCTACTAATTACCCCTCTGAATCACATAAAATGATATTTTTTCTTTAATTTTATTCAGCCACTTCAATTTAAGTAATTGTTTTTTGGGAAAAAAATTATATTCATTGTAAAAAGAAAATTATATTTTGCACTTTTCTTATTTGTATAAATTTGTTGTCACAACTTTTTATCCGTGAGTTTAACGCACGGGTGCTACACTAGTTAATACTAAAAGTTCCTTGGTAAAATTGACGCTTTATGCTCTTCCATTTCACGTTTCTTCCAAACCTCCCTTAAATTCTTCATCTTAGACTACTCACAGTGGTTTTATACCACTTTCCCATTTCATTTAATACTTTTTACACTTTTTCTCATTCACTTAATATTTCATTTATCCATTTCATTTACCCCCACTCCAATGGCTAACTTAAATTAAATCTCAACTCCCTCCAACTCATCATTCTATACTCCACTACTTTTATTTTATTTTATAAGTGATTTTTTTTTGTGTCCAAATCAAATGAAACTATATCAATTTGTAGGGAAAAAATAATGATGAATTTTGGTGAAATTTTTTTTTTTTAAAAAAATAATTTACTAGGTGATAATTCAGCTCAAATTGAAAACTGAATGTTTATTTTTGTGTCCAAATTAAATGAAACTTATATCAATTTGTAGGAAAAAAATAATGATGAATTTTGGTGAAAAAAAAAAAATTAAAAAAATTAATTTACTAGGTGATAATTCAGCTCAAAGATTTGGGACAAATTTTTTTTTCGAAAATCCAACGGACCAATTAAACGATGACACTTGTTGGATAAAAAAAAAAAGAAAATCCTTTTCAACCCGGATGAAAGATTTCAATCGGCCAATTCATTCAGCCAACTTTCATACCTCCATTGCAGCGTTTAATTTAGTTGAAATGAATTTCAATCACAGTTTCATCCTCCCATTGTACTATGTCTTAGACTACATACAGTACAGTGGGGGATGAAATGGGGACAACTGCAATGGTGGGTTGGATGAAATGAGTGGTTGAAACTTTTCATCCGGGTTGAAAGTTTTTCCTTTTTTTTTTTTTTATATCCAACACGTGTCAGCGTTTAATTGGTCCGTTGGATTTTTTGAAAAAAAAATTATCCCAAATCATTGAGCTGATTTATCACCTAGTAAATTAATTTTTTTTTCACCAAAATTCATCATTTTTTTCCCTACAAATTGATATAAGTTTCATTTGTTTGGACACAAAAAAAAAACACTTAGTTTTCAATTTGAGCTGAATTATCACCTAGTAAATTATTATTTTTTTCACCAAAATTCATCATTTTTTCCCTACAAATTGATATAAGTTTTATTTGATTTGGACACAAAAAAAAAACACTTAGTTTTCAATTTGAGCTGAATTATCACCTAGTAAATTAATTTTTTTTCACCAAAATTCATCATTTTTTCCCCTACAAATTGATATAAGTTTCATTTGATTTGGACACAAAAAAAAAACACTTGGCTTTCAATTTGAGTTGAATTATCACCTAGTAAATTAATTTTTTTTCACCAAAATTCATCATTTTTTTCCCTACAAATTGATATAAGTTTCATTTGATTTGGACACAAAAAAAACACTTAGTTTTCAATTTAAGCTGAATTATCACCTAGTAAATTAATTTTTTTCCCCAAAATTCATCATTTTTTTCCCTACAAATTGATATAAGTTTCATTTGATTCGAATACAAAAAAAAAACACTTAGTTTTCAATTTGAGCTGAATTATCACCTAGTAAATTAATTTTTTTTTTATTTTTCTTCACCAAAATTCATCATTTTTTCCCTACAAATTGATATAAGTTTCATTTGATTTGGACACAAAAAAAAACACTTAATTTTTAATTTGAGCTGAATTATCACCTAGTAAATTAATTTTTTTCCCAAAATTCTTCAATTTTTTTCCCTACAAATTGATATAAGTTTCATTTGATTTGGAAAAAAAAAAAAAAAAACTCATTTCTCAATTACCCTTCTTCATTTTAGCATTTATTATAAAAAAAAATCATTGTTTTTTTTACATATAAATTGATGCAATATTTTTTTAAAAATCAAAAGTGAAATATATATATATATATATATATATATATATATACATATATATACATATATATATATATATATATATATATATATATATACATATATATTAAAATTTAAGGCGAAAACATATGAAAGTGCCACGCAGATAAGATATTGCGTAATTTTACGTTTCGTTGAGCAACGTCGTGATGAGTTATAAGATAGTGTACTTTTCATTTTTCTTCGATTAGCTAATAGTATTAGCATAGTATATTAGTTAATATATTAGAAAAATGTTACTAATAGACAATATAATTCTACTATTTTAATAGATAGTTATGAACATATCAAAAGTGTCGAGCTGGGTCAAGCGAGTAAAGTCCAACCCTCAAGCAATTATTGTCATCACATTCTCAGTGGGTTAGGCCCAATTATAACTAAGCCCTAGGCCCATCAATAGGATCAGTCGACCTAAGCTCATCGTTCGACCTGCGAGGTCCCGACCTAGCTTGGTCCAACTCTACGATCCATATTCTATTCCGAGTACGGTCCAGCCCTACCCATCTGTCAGGTCAGCCTAATCCCAACAGGCGACCTCGACCTGCCAAATAAGCGTCGACCTAATGAGTAAGACGTACGTACCACACTTTCCATAACTGGTTCCCTACAAATCAGGAGCCATTCAAGGACACGTTCGCTAGACACGTAACCGTCCCTTAAATTACGGGATTAATGCAGTCATGCCGAAAATAACCGCCCTTATCAAAGCAACTATAAATACATAACCATTACAACGGTTTTGAGGTAACTGCAATTTTGTCATTTGAATACATTTGTTCGATACATTATTTGCTCTCCAAACATACATACTTACTCTCACGCCCGAGGGTCTAAGCCGGAGACAAATCCGGCTAGTCGTGGGTTCTGATTTCAGGTCAAGAAGTCAAGTGATTGGTCCTGCCACGTGGACGAAGATTGATAAGCACATTTCCTGCTACATCAAGTTATATTCTACCATTTAACACTAATAGAATACTATGTTAATATATATACTAATAGAGAAGAGGTAAGATAGGTGAAGAGTCTACATTAATTTGAATTTATTACATTAATTATTATGAATGTACTATTATTAAAAGTTTGTGAGATAGCCTTACAAAAAACGCGTTTTTTTCTAAACTTAGAAAAAACAATTTTTACACTGGCACTTAGTAACACTAATACTGGCACTTTGTTACACTAACACTGTCACTTTTATACACTGACACCTAATATACATGCACTGACACTTTTTTACACTGACACTTTGTTACACTAACATTGACACTTTTTTACACTAACGCTGACACTTAATATACACGCACTGACACTTTTTTACACTGGCACTTTGTTACACTAACACTGACACTTTTTACACTGACACTTAATATACATGCACTGACACTTTTTACACTGGCATTTTATTACACTAACATTGACACTTTTTTTACATTGACACTTTGTTACACTAACACTAACACTTGTTTACACTGGCACTTTATTACACTAATACTGGCATAGCGGGGGAAACAAAACACATTTTTTCTAAACTTAAAGAAAAAAGCATTTTTTTGTAAGATTTTAACTAAGTTTGTATATAAGAGAGAGAAAATGAGATAAATAATATCCGTCCCACACCATGGTTCATTGGTGTGGATTTCACGCTTTTATAGAATTTTTTTGAAAGTGAGTAGAAAATTAGAGGAGAGAGAATGTAAAAGTTAAATGTGGGGTAGAGAATATTAGTTAATGATTGATTTTTTTGAAAGTGGATAGAAGATTAGAGGAGAGAGAATGTAAAAGTTAAAAATATTTAATAGGAGAGAGAATGAGTGGGAGGAATAGTAAGTTAATGATTGATTTTTTTGTAAATATGTTAACTTTATAAGGATACAATGAATAATTTTTTTGTAAATATATAAAATCATAAGGATATAAATATATTCAAAACTTGCCATTTATGGAAGAAAACCTTGAAATGGGACGGATAAAATAGAAAAGTAGAAATTTTGAAGTGGAACGGAGGGAATAGTGAGTAGATAGTTATTTTGAGTATGCAAATGAACCTCATCGATTAAAAAGCATTTTTAGATTTTCTATTTTGGGAAATATAATTTTTAATGAGACAACTTTTTTTAACAATAAAATAATAATATAATTTTAGTGGGATAAAGGGAATACAATAAAAATTACTATAGTACTTACTTTTTGTTTTAGAGAATTGTTATTCACCCCACACGTTTACTCAATACCCCCGCAATACAATTTTCAAAAAAATGCCATTAATTGAAATGACTCTGTTACCCCCATAACTAATGATATACATCCGCATATATTCATATATTCAGATTCATCCCCCTATCTTCATCATTATTTTCATCTTCCCCAACCAATCCCCTCTCTCCCCTCACCTTCCTCTGACCGGTGACCCAGCCCAACCACCCCTCACCACCCCATATTCGATTTCACTTTTTGTTATCACCCCTCACTCTTCCCCCAAACCATACCACGCCTCCTTTCCTCTTCCCCGCTGTAAGTACCCCAATCTGGATCACCCTCTTACGAGTACATGGAAAACACCGCAGACTCACAAACGCAGTCTCGAAGACCTTTGACACTCAAAACCCTCAAAAAACCCCAAGCCAAACCAAGGAAGAAACCTTTCTGGGATAAAAAGGGACAAAAGGACCTTTTGGGAATTATTCAGAAATCAGAAAAACATAAATGGTCCTGTGATGTACCCGATTTTTGAAATCAAACGGAGTCGCCACGCCATTTTTATTTTAAGGGCCAAAACTTTGAAAAATGCCCGAGATTAGAAATTTGGGTTCGGAGGTCACGTTACACGCCGGGAAGGACGTTAGTGTGCACCCGGAATGCCTCGTGAAACGAGTCTTCCAAGCTTAAAAACCATTTGTGTGTGTGTGTGTGTGTTACTTTGGCCAAAATGAGTTGAAACTGAGGAAAGTAAAACTTGGTAATTCTTTATTAGACTTTGGACAGATTCCATGATTTTTGGTGTGATTTTTGGGTTGAGTTTTGACACTCAAAAGATTTTTGGAAGTTGAAAACCATTTCTGCCAGAATGAAAAAGGCAGTAGACACTTGATTTTGAAATGGACTTTAGGGCTTGAAAACTCCAGAATCTGGGAAAAGTCCGAGAATGAAAAATGTTCAAAACACCTTAAATAAGGTTTCTATAAAAGAACTTCCAATTTTGGAGATGATTTTAGGGACCAAAACCTTCTGGAAATCTCAGATGTGAGATCTGGATTTCCAGAGACTGATGAACTGACCTTTAAAGGAAAATTTGAAAAATGGAGTTTTACTCACGCAAAAAATAAAGTAAAAATATTTCAGGAAAGCTATGGATGTTGGTTACAAAAAGTATTTTGTAGTCAACACCAAATTCCAAGTTTATATGTGTCCAAAAATTTATACAATGGACTGAGGTCTTAGAAAATTGCTACTGGACAGCAACTTCTCAAGAAGGAAAATGTGATTTTAAAGGGGGTTTTGCATCCATGCTTGTCCCCATTTCCCTAGGTTTTGATTAGTGATCACTTGACATTTTAGTGGTGAATCAACTATATCAAACCATCCTTGGGGTACATTAGGACTAAGCACTTCATTTGCTTGGGAAGGGGAATTTTATCCTTTGAAAATGAGATTTGATGTATGAAAATGATTTTTAGGGTTTTGAAAATGTGTTTTCTTTGCAAGAAAGTAAGAACACTTTGAAAATAATGTAGATCCTTGTAGAAGATCATCCATGGAGATGAACTTCCATGGTTATCTTCTTGGATCTAAGACAAGAAGATGAATGAACTACATTTTGTAGCTTGAAAATGCATGCATGGATGAGAGATTTAGGGTAAGAAGAGGGAGGTTATACCTATCTTCTTTGTGTTGGTGTATGAGTGGATTCAAAGGCTTGAATGTGTTTAGGGTTTGAATGTATTTAGGGTTTGAAAGTGTTTAGGGTTGGTGATTAGAGTTGGTCAAAGAGAAAACAAGTAGATAACAATGAAGTCCTCTATGTTTTCTCTCTAATCCTTCTCCTAAAGGGTGATTTGAGCTTGAGTTAGTGTATGTATGAGAGTATGTATGAGAGTGATTTGAAAGTATTTTGAGTGAGTGGGATTTGAGAAAGATTGGAGAGAAAATGGTGGCAATTCAAGTGAATTCCCACTGTTTTCTCTCTATATTTCGCCAGATTTTGGTTGCTGTGTGTAAATTGTGTTGTGTAAACTGAGAGAGGAGGGTTCAATTTATAGCCCTCTGTGAGAAGCAAACTCATCCGCGCGGATCTGTGTGCAGGCGTGCCTTGTTCATCTGCTACAGTGTAGGCTTTGGACAGGAGGAATATTTTCAGAAAAATTCAAACTGGTTATGTTTTTCAACTTGCCAATTCGGGTTTTTTCAATTTCTTTTGATTTTTTGAGATTCTTTTGTAGGCTTAACCTTAAATGGCAATGCCCACTTTGCCCTTGCTTTGTTAGAAAAGTTAGGAATGTTAGGAATGTTATAACTTTCGTTAATTTTCTAACGAAAATACTAACAACTCAAATTGGAGCACTTACAGTAGCCCCTCGGCGACGGTGCTTTCGAAGGAAGCGGGGTCGTCGATAAGAGTAAGGCTCCATATTTGACAGGATGATCAAGTGATCGAGTGGCTGAACCTATTTAATAGGCTACCTACGTATCCTTAAGAGGAATCAAGCCTAGTCGTAGTTCGGGTCTTTGACCCTGGAGTGACTGTTTTGGGGAAGTCGCTCTAAGATTTGACTATTTTTGGGAAGTCGCCCTATGACTTGACTATTTTTGGGAAGTCGCCCTATGACTTGACTATTTTTTGGGAAGTCGCCCTATGATCTGACTATTTTTGGGAAGTCACCCTAAGATTTGACTATTTTTGGGAATTCGCCCTATGATCTGACTATTTTTGGGAAGTCACCCTAAGATTTGACTATTTTTGGGAAGTCGCCCTATGATCTGACTATTTTTGGGAAGTCGCCCTATGATCTGACTATTTTTGGGAAGTCGCCCTGGTAATGATTTCGGTTTGTCGAATAAGGGGATGATTGCGATTTATCTCTTTCCTAGTGTTGTGTGTGATAGCGTTTTAGGTGCCTCAAACCTTAATGATGGCGTTTTAGGTGCCTCGAACCTTGGAGATGGCGTCTTAGGTGCCTCGAACCTTGATGATGGCGTCTTAGGTGCCTCGAACCTTGGTGATGGCGTCTTAGGTGCCTCGAACCTTGGTGATGGCGCCTTAGGTGCCTCGAACCTTGAGGATGGCGTCTTAGATGCCTCAAACCTTGATGATGGCGTCTTAGGTGCCTCGAACCTTGGTGATGGCGTCTTAGGTGCCTCAAACCTTGGTGATGGCGTCTTAGGTGCCTCGAACCTTGATGATGGCGTCTTAGGTGCCTCGAACCTTGATGATGGCGTCTTAGGTGCCTCGAACCTTGGTGATGGCGTCTCACGTGCCTCAAACCTTGAGGATGGAGTCTTAGATGCCTCGAACCTTGATGATGGCGTCTTAGGTGCCTCGAACCTTGGTGATGGTGTCTTAGGTGCCTCAAACCTTGAGGATGGTGTCTTAGGCGCCTCGAACCTTGATGATGGCGTCTTAGGTGCCTCGAACCTTGATGATGGCGTCTTAGGTGCCTCGAACCTTAATGATGGCGTCTTAGGTGCCTCGAACCTTGATGATGGCGTCTTAGGTGCCTCGAACCTTGGTGATGGCGTCTCAGGTGCCTCGAACCTTGATGATGGCGTCTTAGGTGCCTCAAACCTTGAGGATGGCGTATTAGGCGCCTCGAACCTTGATGATGGCGTCTTAGGCGCCTCGAACCTTGATGGCGTCTTAGGTGCCTCGAACCTTGGTGATGGCGTCTCAGGTGCCTCGAACCTTGATGATGGCGTCTCAGGTGCCTCGAACCTTGATGATGGCGTCTTAGGTGCCTCGAACCTTGGTGATGATGGCATTTTAGGTGCCTCGGACCTTTGGTAATGATAGCATTTTCCCTTAATGGTTTGGGATGGATGGTCCTTCGGTGGACTTTGTCTGCTGTCGGAGGAGAGGGTGACCGTTTAGGTCGGGTGGCTGGACCTATGGTAGGCTACCTACGTATCCCTAGTGGGAATCAAGCCCTTACGTAGTTCGAAATCCACTGGACAGTTAAGAACAGGTCCATGATCCTGGGCCCTTTGATAATTCGGAGGCTGTCACCTTAAGGAACTAAAGCTTACGTCGCTATTTGCGGAGATAGGGATAGCTAAGGCTATGGGTAATCGTGCAACATTTGTGAATGTATGCATATTTTTGAGATATGTTGAGGGACTAACGTACCTTTGCTGTGCTTACCTGCAGGAGAGCAAGTCGCGGGGGCTTTGTGGTAGTTGATAGTGTTGAGAGTCTTGATGTATCTTTGAGAACTTGGTGTCTTTGATCGAATTGCATTTGAGAGCTTGGCGTCTCTGACCGAGTTGTATTTGAGAACTTGGGGTCCCTGACCCATTTGCATTTGAGAACTTGGCGTTCCTGATCGATTTGCATTTTATTCGAGAACTTGGCGTCCCTAACCGATTTGTATTTGAGAACTTGGCATCCCTGACCGATTTGTATTTGAGAACTTGGCGTCCCTGACCGATTTGTATTTGAGAACTTGGTGTCCCTGATCGATTTGCATTTTGAGAACTTGGTGTCTCCGACCCATTTGCATTTGAGAACTTGGTGCCCCTGACCGATTTGCATTTTGAGAACTTGGCATCTCCGACCCATTTGCATTTTGAGAACTTGGCGTCTCTGACCAATTTGCATTTTGAGAACTTGGCGTCCCTGACCGATTTGCATTTTGAGAACTTGGCATCTCTGACCGATTTGCGTTTTGAGAACTTGGCGTTTCTGACCGATTTGTAGACACTGGAGGCGGTCTTCATATGTTTGTGGATGTTGGGGGTTGTCTTTACCAAGTTGCAAATGCCGGAGCTTGTCTTTGCCAAGCTATCTTTGCCAAACTGTAGATGCTGGAGGCTGTCTTCATCCATATTGGAGGTCGTCTTTGACGAACTGGTGATGTCGGGTAGTGATGGAAAACTGGTCTTTCGTGCTTGAATTGCTACATTTGTTAGCAGAGGGACAAATACACATATGACATTCATAATAATGGATGCATGCATAGAACTAAAATGATTTGCAATCGCTTAGGTTTTTTTTTTTATTGATTAGTGTTTTGCATGCTACATGAGCCCTGGGGAGATTTTTGTGGGGATGCATGTGGACTGTTTGGGACAAGCTTTGAGCTGGTGCGGACTGAATTGCATGTCATTGATGAGGTCAATTTTGATTTTGGGATGAAGTTGGATTTGAACCCCGGGTCTCGATTGAAATTTCTTTTTCAGTTTCGGACATTTGAAGCGCGACGACGTGCTCTAGAATCAAAGTATGAACCCTCTTTTGCTTGGGTTAGTTGTGATTTGACGAAATGCTGATATGAGGAGATTCCCAATTCTCAGCTTTTGATGAAGCAGGGAGTTGCCATATGCCAAGTTCAAGATAGTTGTTGAGGTGACTAGGCCTTTCTTCTGAAGATAGGTGTGACTTGATAAAGCCCCATTCCATGGAAAAGACATGGCGAAAGCCACGAAATCTTTCTCTGAATGATTTGATGAAGCCCCAGGTTTGACAAAGCGTCACTACAGAGGTCCAGTTAAAGGTTTGACTGTAAAACTGACATACTGATGAAGTACCGAGCCAATCGATCAACGTGAGAGCCCTCAAGGTGAAGTTTTCATGAAGTGAGAAACCCATCTTTGATAACGACTATGAAACTAGGATCCTTCCTTTGAAGAGTGTCTTCCATATGGGAACTGTTAGCCATAGTGGCACTTGGCTTCAGTCATATTCACCCTACGGTTTTTTTTTCTAGGGAATGGATTGTTGACTGTATTAGGCCCTTGGGGTACCCTTTCCGATCAGTTCTCACACCGCCCTTTTTCAGGGGTATACATCGGGATCCATGGACTGATGGTTGTCTGGTCAAACCTTCCTTCACAAATCCCTGAAAAACGTCGCTCAGAGGAGTTCCGAAATCTTCAAGCTTGAGGCTTCGCGACTTGGGCACATCACCTTTCCTTGGCATGAAAGGAGTGGCATTGTTGTAATCCTGTCCCGAATAGGGCTGGGCAAGAGTCGTGTTGGAGGTGGAAGAAACCCAGTAAGCGGGTGCGACAACTTGCTGCTGATTGTAAGCCCTCTCAAATTTAGCCCCGGAATTGATCATTGCCCGCAGATCCGAATAGGGGAAATTTCTAAGTGAGGCCCTCAGATGTGGTTTCAGGCATGACTGAAAGATGTCTAGTTGTTCCTCTTCAGAAGGAGGAGTTGCCATCTTGCTCAGCTTCAAATTCCAACGCTTGTAAAAGTCCCTGATGTTCTCGTCGGGACGCTGCATTGTTGTCTGCAGGTCAACTCTATTTGTTTCCCACTCCAAGTTAGCTAGTAATCTGGTCCCATGTAGCCCTGGCCTCGGGTTTTAAGCGGAAGAAACATTTTAAAGCACTGGATTTCAAGGAGAGACTGAAATTGTCAGCCAACTGCTGATTGGTGCACCCTTTGGCCTCCATTGCCAAGGTATATGTGTCCGGATGAGTCTTCGGGCATGCAGTCCCGTCAAAGAGGTCCAGATTAGGCGTTACGAATTTGTGGGGCAGGGGGACAATGGAGTCCGGGTCCGTAGGCCGGAAGGCGGATTTCTTAGCGATCAATTCGACAATTTGCGCTTTCATTTCCTTGTGTTGTTCCATGCACCAGGCCAGATGAGGGTCCTGTGGTGGAGCCATGGCGTTCAAGCCAGTGACTGAGCTGGAGAGAGGAGCTACCACTGGCGGCAGACTGGTGGAGGGAACGGCCGATTCGGGGATGTAGGTGAAAACCTGTCCTTGGCCCGAATCACCCCGGGGAGTTTGAGTAGGACCCTGGGCAAAGGGATAGAACCTCGCGGCGTGCTGTTGATCTTCAACTGGCAAAAAGGGCGAAGGCAGTCTTGATGTAGCTGGGTAGATCGGATTTCCGGAGTAAGGCCCATAAGTAGGCTTAAATGCGGGCTGCTGTCCCTGGTTGTTGAATTGCATGGCTGGCTGTAGTGAGGGTGCATAACCAAGAGGGCATTGCGGTCCGAGGGACTCTGATGAAACTGGATCAGGGGCTTGTTGGCCCATCGAACCCTTAGTGAGAAATGGGTATGTGGAAGCTGTGTGAGGGGCAACTGAGCTAGCATCATTCTGAGGAGGGGTTCCTGACTGTTGCCCTGGACAAGACTGTGGAGGCATTCCAAACTGTTGCTGCGAAGGCCTTGATTGATCGGTTTCAAACTGAGGTGGGATTCAAATTTTGCTGTGGCATTCCATGGTAGCCCCAACCACGAGACGACATTCCGTACTGATTTTGCCCCCAGTGAGGAACTGTGAACTGATCGGTCACGTCAGACTGCATGGGTCCAGTAGTCTGTATTTGGGGAGCTGGCTGGCCCAAAGATCGAGGAGATAGTACCGCAGGAGGCCGGTGGTGGCATCCTGGAGTAGTCTCGGGCGACCGAGAGTGGGATTGGGGTTTCTTTGTCCGTGGAGGCGGTCATGAAGGGATCTTGTGATACTCGTGTGGTGCCGGGGACTGGCTGTCTTGAATCGGGTTGCTGTCGAGGCATTCCAAACTGCTGGGGCTGAGAAGTTCAAACTGATCCATAGTTGACCGCCGTCCCAAACCCAACTGAGAAGTCATACCAAGCTGATGTAACTGAGAAGCCCTCGACCGATCCGTACTGGCCGCCTTGAGGCATACCAAACTGCTGCGACATACCGAGTTGACCCCAACTGTATTGAGGCACACCATACTGGCCCAAATCGGGCTGAATTCAATTTGTTTCCCAAACGATCGTCTCGCATCGAACTGTGAATGTATACCGGACCGAGGCTGAAAGGATGACTGATTCACAGGTTGAGAAGAGTGTGGCCTGAGGGAGGTTCCATGTGAGGAAGGTGATGGCCTTTGGCGGTAGTCTGTCTGGCTAGGATAGGGATGGGGATCCTCTTCCTCTTCTACCTTGAAAGTCCCATCGGGGTTGAGGGCAATCCAAAATTCCTGACACCTTCCAAAATTGATCATCAACACCTCATTCTGATTGGTACAAGGGATTTTAATATTAGCCATGATGAATCCCTGGTTCTGATTAAAATTCTGTCCTCATCAAAGAACTGTACTTAACAAGCCCATGACCAACATGGGGATCAAATCTCACTTTGCTTGGCGAAGCCTTGGTCTGAAGAGATGTGTTTGCGAAGTCTTGATTTTGAAGAAGTGACTTGGTAGAGCCTTTGTCTCATGATTGTGAGTCTGACACAAACCTGGTAGGTATTGCAGACTGATACTGAGAAGAGTCTAAACAAAGACCCAACCCATCTTGTAGCAAAGTGAAGAACCAACGTGGACCCGGCGTGACCAGAGAAGCCCCACTCTAAACAAATGGCTTGACGAAGGTCCTCCCTCGAAGAGTACAGTGCAAATTGAATTGTCATGTAGCAAAAGAGGCAACCCATCCTTCTATATTTACCTTATTATTTTCTTTAGTCAATTAGTCAACCAGAAGAAGATGTAAAAGAAAGACAATTTAGGAATGTACACCTGCAGGGGCATATTTTTTCGAAAAGTGGGGACGAATCCCCGATTTGTATTATTTGATGGCCTTATTTGATGAAGGCACAAAAGAACTCGCTTTGGGTTTGACTCTTTTGAGAGAGCATATGTGCAGAAAGGTTTGTAAAAGTGTATGGAAGCCCCTGCTGACAGAAAATTAGTGTTTAGCTCTATTTTTCCTATATTGTAGAAAAAGAAGACTTGTCGAGACATCTGAAAATATGTTTTATTCAAAATAATCACAAGATTGCTTAAAACCCTTTATTAATGTTCGGGTTACTCAAACCCCTAATCTCGATATGAACAAACATTTTGACTAATCATGAGGAGAAAGTCAACCAATACCGGGGGTAAAGTTGGCGAATTGTGAAGAAGGATTGTGTATAGGAGAGGCCATTGATGAGACCGAATTTTCTTGGGATTTGGATGTGTTTATGACCGGACCAATTATGGTTGCCTACGTTCCCTCCATTATGAAGAGCTCAGGTCGCCGTAGTTCGGGCTTGAACTGTGTTTGACTTTGGAAAAGGGGGTACGAACATTTGTGATACTTTTGGTGAAAAGGTTCGGATGGGATGTTTGGATGATAAGGTACGAGCCTTGAGGTGCTCCTTGACAAGTCTTTTTTTTACGGCTTCTTCCGTGATTTCATTGCTTCTTGATCGTCGTCCTTCATCGGGGAGAAAGATTTTGAATGCAGCTTAAGGGTTTTTTTTTTTTGAAGGCAAGACTCTGCTCAAACTTTCTTGAGGCAAGCCCCCCTTTTTTTTTTCGACATGGGGTCAATCTTCCGATGCTGAGTGACCTTTTGTTGTTCTTCGATGCTGTCGCCGTCGTTGACTTGGTCAAGGTGATGATGGGGACATGTTTTGGAAAGTGCATGGCTTGATGGAGGCCTTTGTGAGATGAGGAAAGTGTATAGGGAGGGCATTAGTTGACTTTCTCGCACCAATTAATTAAAATCTTAATCATTTTCAGAGATTATTTGTTGAGCAATGCGAGTGATCATTCAAAATAAAACCATTTCATTAAATGTAGGTGTGCAAATAATGTCTCAAGTCTAGCAAGAAAAGAAAACAGACTCTTTTATAGAAAATTTAAGATTAACTACAATGTCCAAGGAGGACTTGATTGAACGGAGAAAGTACTAGAACCTACGAAGGTTGACTAAAAGACTGTTTTAATATTAAAGGATGGGTAGCCCCTAGTCTAGCTACTCTTTGTTGTTGGACCACATCTTTATCCTTCAGCGTTGGAAGCAAATTTGACAGACTATGCTTGCCTTTGGTAACTTCAAGGAATTCATCACTCGCCGGCCCTGACGGTTGCCTTATCTGTCATCAGATCATTATCATCCCATTTACCCTTGGCGTCAGTCGTGAACTTATCGGAGGGCGAGAGTTCAAAGCATTTCACCAAATCCAGCTTCGCCATGGTCACATGCTTGTGGCAGTCAAACCAGCCATTCTCAACATTTGTTGCGACTAAATCATCTGGCTTGCCAAAGTCTATTGAATTCACAGAGCTTGAATCATAAAACTCGATCATGTTTACATTCGTGTTGTTTGGGAAATGATCATCAAGTGTGGCCGAGATCACTGAGGCGCTCGAGTTTGCCCTTCTTAATTAACCCCTGAATTGCCTTTCTCAAAGTTGTGCAGTTGTCGGTTATATGACCGTGATACTGGTGGAAAGAACAATGCTTAGTGGTGTCAAAAGGGATTTTGGGATCCTTGGGCTGATAGTTTCTCATGGGTTCGAGGAGACCCTGCTTTAGTAAGCTATTGAAAACTTTGCTTAAGGGAACACCCAAATCCTCGGGATGTGATTTCTCCTTTGGGGGAGAATAAACTCTTGACGCTCTTTGATTCGAGATTTGGTCATTGACTTGGTCACCATTCTGAACGGGGTTCGCCAGTTTTGGTCCATTGGGGCGCTCAAGCTTGCCCGCTTCGATTAACCTTTGAACCGCTCTCTTCAAGATTGTGCAGTTGTCGGTCGTGTGGCCATAATGATCATGGAAGGCGCAAAGGCTTACTCATGTCGAGGGGTACATTTGAGCTCCTCGGATGGTAGTCCCTGAGAGGCTCCAAAAGGCCTTCCTTTACTAAACCTTTGAAAATTAAGCCCATGTGCATCCCAAAATCATCAAAATGTTCTTGTCGCCTTAGAGGACCACCATTTCTTGGTTGCTTTTGGATGCTGTCATTTGTACACAATGCCTTCTTTCCTTTGATGGATGTTGCAGCCGTGTTGGAAGGGTAAGGCTTATAGTGATGAGACATGTTCTGACCCGTAGTGTTTCCCCGTGCACGAACCCCTTTGATGTAATCATCGATGTAATCGTCGAGATTCGACCTTTTGTAAACCTCATTCGTGTCAGATACACAAGGTTGGTATGGTGAGATGGCCCGAGTCGAGCGATCTTCGATACTCTCGTTGCTAGGCTTTTCTTGTACCTCCTTAATTGGTTCCACCAATAATCCATTGGACGAGTCAATAGGAACAGTAGGACTGCACGACACCGCCACAAGATTGGCATCAGTAAGTGAAACCACAGTAGGAAGTACTCTGGTGGGAGGGATGACGCCGAGCATTAAAAGCGCGACCGTAACCCTCCTCATAAGGCCCGACGATTGCCGAGGATGAGGATATATGACTCGTAATGGGTGGATACTGTGGAGCAAAGGAGCGCGGATCCAAAAGGCCGCCGAAAACATGAGATTTGAGGCATCGTGACAAGAGGACCGAACGTGTCTCGACCGCACCGAGGAACGTGACTACAAGGGTAATGTGCATACCGTACTTGATGAACAGGAGCAGCTTGCGTAATGTACCGGTGGAGAATTTGATGAGGAGTATTTGACCTTGTCGGACTTCCCAATCGGAGGGGCGAGATAGAGCTCGAGGATGTTGTGAATACGGTAAAACCCGATGAAGTGGTGATAAGAGCCTGGTGGCCCATGTGATCTTGCAAAGATCATAGGGGCAAGTGTGCCTCGAGAATTGGAGGAAGCAAGCTGGCCCCCTCTCGAACCATGGAGCCCGAGAAGCGAACCGTCCCAAAATGGCTTCATGAGCCATGTCAAACCGCTGGGCTTGAGAAGTCGTGAACCGACCTATTCCGAGATGATGACCCGAACCAGCCGATGTTGTGAAGTAGTAAACCGATCCCTTCCAAGCCGTGGGGCGAAAGCCAACCGATTCAATCCCGGTGGTGAGACCCGAGAGGCACCGGGGCAAGTTGACCTAGATCGGACTGTCGATGAGTATCGAGCCGTAGGGGCCGAGATGTACCGAACCGACCACCCTGCATCGATGGCCCGGGCCGGATCCGAGGTTTTGGAGTGGCGAATCGACTCCATTCCAAGCCGCGAGGCGTAAAACAGCATCGATTGAAACCCAAAGGTGAAAACTGAGAGGTGCCGGGGGGAAGTTGACCAAGATCGGACTGTTGAGGAGTATCGATACGATGAGGCCGAGAGGCAGGCTGAGTGATAGGATGGGGGATGCTTGGCCCATTAGTAGTTCCACACGAAAGGGAACAGGGCATTTGACGGTAGTTGGCATACCCGGGAGGGTAATTAGTTCCAATCTTCGCATCAACCGTAAAGGTTCCATTAGGGTTGCGAACAATTGCTAGCCCCTGGTTTCTGATACCTTCCAATAACCGATCGATTCGAGCCTCTTGATGTTGTCTTATCTCGTTCCAACATCTCGATTCCACCGCTCGGCATTTTGCGGATTTTCGGGGTGCGGAGCCGTATGTCCCCACTGTTCTCCTCTCGAGTTGGCCATTCTCGAAACTTTGAGCCGAAGCGAGGAGGAAACCGATGAAGTATCTCGACTCCGGAATGACCGAGCCGAACAAACGATGACCCGGGGGCTTGATCCAAACTTTGCTTACTGTGGAAGGCATGAAAGGGTGTGGTTCAGACTCGGGAAAGCGGAACAGGTTGGTGTTTGGGCTTAGGGCTCATGCAACATGCGATTATTTTTTCACGTTTACTTAAAACATGCTTTATTAACCTAATCGGTTGAAAAAAGATTGCTCTTCTTTTTCGCAAACTACTCTGGATCCTGGATCAGTGGGCCCCGTCACTACGTCTATAAGCCCCTCGTATTCCACCTGTATTTCGACCTCCCAGGGTGGACAGCCCCGGGCGAGGGTCCTATAGGGCAAGCGGGTCCCACCGACCGAAAGAAAAACGATCCTAAAAGTCTGGGGGGCAATCGAGTCTTAACGAGCATTCGATGTAAATTACGGACAAAGCTGACGTCAAAAGTCAAGATCATGTCCGAGGGCTCGACGAAAAGTCGGCATGATTTGGACTGATAAATGTCCACGATTGATCTTGACTTGTCGTCAATTAGGCCGTAATTAGGCATAGAATAACCATTAATCCTTGATGACTCAGTGTCAATGTTGGGAGTCAGTGTATAATTTGTGCCAGTCAGAGCCGAAGTCAAGGCGCCGGTCAATATCTTGGTCAAAGTCTGTGGCGGAAAACCGGCAGAACTTCAACTGATTAGGGTCCCCGAGAGATATTGAGTCGGTATGCCGACAAAGGCTTGAAAGGAAAGGTCTATACACGGACAGGGCATGACACAGACCAAACTAAAAACCAATCGGGTCTCGGACAAAGTGTGTCACGGACAAGTGCATGGTCGACACGAGGCTCCATGGGATGTTTGGGTAGTCCTGTGCTTGCACCGAGAGGCGTAATAAGACCAAACGGGCCGCGACAAGGATTTCCCGGGTTAGGGACGTAGTGTGCGGTGTACGATCACGTGCGTGTAGTGTGCAAGTGATCCTATTTTCTTTTACGAGTAAAATAGAAAATTTTTATGTGTCTTAAAAATATGATGCATGATTTTTTTTTTTTGAAAATTTTCTTTTTTTTTTTTTAAATTTTTTTTTTGATGTTTTTTTTGAAATGAGCACATAAGCACATAAGCACAAAAATTCCGACAGTTAGGGGCATGATTCCGACAGTCAAAATTTTGACTTTTTTCGAGGCGGCCAAAACAACACGAAAATGTGCAAAAATCAACACACACAACAAATGATTTTCAAAGCCGGGACGAAAGCTTGACCCTCAAAAGCTTTTCCTTTTTTTTTTTGAAAACGATGATACCGGTACATGGGATTGTTAAACCACAATTTATCCCCGACTCGTGTTAGGAGGCGATAACGGGAAGTTTAATGGTTTCCACCAATATACCAAATATCATTTTTTTTTTTAGAAAAAGCTTGAACGTCCCCAGCGGAGTCGCCACTGTGATGTACCCGATTTTTGAAATCAAACGGAGTCGCCACGCCATTTTTATTTTAAGGGCCAAAACTTTGAAAAATTCCCGAGATTAGAAATTTGGGTTCGGAGGTCACGTTACACGCCGGGAAGGACGTTAGTGTGCACCCGGAATGCCTCGTGAAACGAGTCTTCCAAGCTTAAAAATCATTTCTGTGTGTGTGTGTGTGTGTTACTTTGGCCAAAATGAGTTGAAACTGAGGAAAGTAAAAATTGAGAATTCTTTATTAGACTTTGGACAGATCCCATGATTTTTGGTGTGATTTTTGGGTTGAATTTTGACACTCAAAAGATTTTTGGAAGTTGAAAACCATTTCTGCCAGAATGAAAAAGGCAGTGGACACTTGATTTTGAAATGGACTTTAGGCCTTGAAAACTCCAGAATCTGGGAAAAGTCCGAGAATGAAAAATGTTCAAAACACCTTAAATAAGGTTTCTGTAAAAGAACTTCCAATTTTGGAGATGATTTGAGGGACCAAAACCTTCTGAAAATCTCAGATGTGAGATCTGGATTTCCAGAGACTGATGAACTGAACTTTAAAGGAAAATTTGAAAAATGGAGTTTTACTCACGCAAAAAATAAAGTAAAAATATGTATGGAAATATCTGGATGTTGTCTACAAAAAGTATTTTGTAGTCAACACCAAATTCCAAGTTTATCTGTGTCCAAAAATTTAGACAATGGACTGAAGTCTTAGAAAATTGCTACTGGACAGCAACTTCTCAAGAAGGAAAATGTGATTTTAAAGGGGGTTTTGCATCCATGCTTGTCCCCATTTCCATAGGTTTTGATTAGTGATCACTTGACATTTTAGTGGTGAATCAACTATATCAAACCATCCTTGGGGTACATTAGGACTAAGCACTTCATTTGCTTGGGAAGGGGAATTTTATCCTTTGAAAATGAGATTTGATGTATGAAAATGATTTTTAGGGTTTTGAAAATGTGTTTTCTTTGCAAGAAAGTAAGAACACTTTGAAAATAATGTAAATCCTTGTAGAAGATCATCCATGGAGATGAACTTCCATGGTGATCTTCTTGGATCTAAGACAAGAAGATGAATGAACTACATTTTGTAGCTTGAAAATGCATGCATGGATGAGAGATTTAGGGTAAGAAGAGGGAGGTTATACCTATCTTCTTTGTGTTGGTGTATGAGTGGATTCAAAGGCTTGAATGTGTTTAGGGTTTGAATGTATTTAGGGTTTGAAAGTGTTTAGGGTTGGTGATTAGAGTTGGTCAAAGAGAAAACAAGTAGATAACAATGAAGTCCTCTATGTTTTCTCTCTAATCCTCCTCCTAAAGGGTGATTTGAGCTTGAGTTAGTGTATGTATGAGAGTATGTATGAGAGTGATTTGAAAGTATTTTGAGTGAGTGGGATTTGGGAAAGATTGGAGAGAAAATGGTGGCAATTCAAGTGAATTCCCCCTTTGTTTTCTCTATATTTCGCCGATTTTGGTTCTTTGTGTGTAAATTGTGTTGTGTAAACTGAGAGAGGAGGGTTCAATTTATAGCCCTCTGTGAGAAGCAAACTCATCCGCGTGGATCTATGTGCAGGCGTGCACTGTTCATCTGCTACAGTGTAGGCTTTGGACAGGAGGAATATTTTCAGAAAAATTCAAACTGGTTATGTTTTTCAACTTGCCAATTCGGGTTTTTTCAATTTCTTTTGCTTTTTTGAGATTCTTTTGTAGGCTTAACCTTAAATGGCAATGCCCACTTTGCCCTTGCTTTGTTATAAAAGTTAGGAATGTTAGGAATGTTATAAATTTCGTTAATTTTCTAACGAAAATACTAACAACTCAAATTGGAGCACTTACAGGTCCGTACGGACCTCTTTGCTGCAATGATTACTGAATCCCCTTAAAGTCCACAATATTCCCTCAAATCCCGGAGAAAATCATTACCCCCTACATGGTTGGTCCGTACGGACCTCTTTGCATGCTGAGGTGGTCCGTACGGACCTTATTGCACCCAGACATAATCATTTCAGAAATCCTCATCATTCCCTTAAATCGAGGAAAACCAAAAAATTGGATTACCTGCAAGATCCGTACGGACCTCTTTGCAGTTTTCCTACACTATAAATAGAGGGCTCCCCCTCCCTCATTTTCACACATTTTCCTCTTTTCTCCTCTCCCCCCAGCCTTCAGGCTCCCCTCTAAGACCCTTCGGGGCACTCCCGGCCCCTTTCGGATCCTTCCGAGGCCTTTCGAGCCCCCTCGCGGTGCTTCGAAGCCTCCCCGAGCGCTCCCGCGACGCTCTCGCGCTGCCTCAAGGCACTCTCGAGGTACTCTGAGGCCCCTCGTGGTACTCTAAGGCCTTGCCTGGTCTTTCCCGAGGCGTCCCGGCTCTTTCCTAGTCAAACCGGCGATCCCAAACCACGCCGAACCTTTGCCCGAATCCAACCAACGATTCCAACGCACGCCGAACCTCTGCCCGAATCCAACCAACGATTCCAACGCACGCCGAAACTCTGCCCGAGTGATCCCTGCGATCCCAACGCACGCCGAAACTCTGTCCGCAGACAACCAGCCCCTTTTCCGAAGCAATCCCGGTCCGTACCGAAACACTATTCCGACCTCAAACACTATTTTCCTGCGGAAGACAGACACGAACCAACATTGGTAAGGCTTCCTTCCTATACTATTTCAATATATTTCAATAAAGTAGTGTACAATGTAGACATCCGGCACAGCATGCATTTTTAAAAGCACATACACACACAACAGTTAAAGAATATTAGGGGTATCCGAAAGACTCGTTTTACGAGGCGACTCGGGTGAGCTCTAAGATTCTAATATTCTCTTCCCGAGGAGTCATCTGACCTCCGAACTCAAAAATCTCATCACACAACAAAAAACAGTTTATTTTTAAACTGATGCCCTTTTCAATGTTTTGGGCTTAATAAAAACGGCGTGGCGACTCTACAAAGCGAAAGCACGGCGAGACACCTCCCAACTAACGCAAAAGCGGAATAAGCCAGATGTCGGGACGCGAACGCGCTGCCTCTCGGATCCGGGCGACCTTCCCGAACGCGACGCAACGAAAATGGGAGATCTTTGGGGCTCATACGCGAGCCGGATCCGGGTAATTTCGGTTAGCGACTCATTGGGGATATTTTGTTTTAAAAACTTTTAAACAAAACAAAAGATTTTTAAAACGATGATGAGGGTCAAACTTTCATTTTACCCCTTTCTTTAACTACTGTGTGTGTGTGCATGTGCTTTACTTTTTATTTACAAAAAGAAAAAAAAAATACAAAAAAATGCATCAATATACATCTGTGCATACATTTAAAATTTTGCAAAACTTCTGTTTTACTCAGAAAAAGAATTTTAGAGACCGCACACTACGCACACTGCTGCCTCGGTTACACCGCACACTACTCATTTCTTTGCCTCGGTTACACCGCACGCTACAGCCTTGGCTGCTTTGCCTCGGATACACTGCACACTACAACCCTTAACCCGGAGTGGTCTCTGTTGCAGTTCGTTTGGCCTTCCTACGCCTCTCAGACGCGCACGAGATCATTCCAAACATCTCATCCTAGCCAAGCGTCAACCCTGCACGTTTGAGTCTTGGGTCACACTCTGTCCAGACCCGATTGGTTTTTACCCATTCCGTGTCATACACGCCTGAATACATATCCCATGCCGGCCATTTTCTGAGTCAAAGCTCGAAACTCAAGATCCCTTGCGCAAGCAAAGCGATGAAAGGTCATGCTAAAATCTTGACCCGATCTTGATTTTCCGAAGCTACACCCAGACGATGTTCCGTCCCGGATATACATCCATGCTCACATGACACCATGTCATCAAGCCTTTAATACGTCAGCCATGACAGGCTCGGTCCTTAGGTTCGATTTTTTCTTTTAGGCCGGTGGAAACCGCTTGCCCTATAGGACCCTCGCCCGGGGCTGTCCACCCCGGGATGTCGAAATACAGGTGCAAAACGAGGGGCTTATAGCCGCACAGATGGTCTCCACTGACCTAGGATCTAGCATAGTTGCGAAAAAGAAGAGCAATCTTTTCCAACCTACCTAGGACTCTAAGAAAACACGTTTTAAATAAATTAAAACAACAAAAAAAAAAACGGAAACCGCATGTCACGTGAGTTTTCCCCCTTTATCCCAAAAGGCCTTCCTGTGTCTAAATCTTGCCCGTCACCAACATTGCGAACCGAGAGTGGTTGAGAATACCCGGGAGCCGCCTTTTCAGTATCGAGGTCACAAGGTCCGACAGCCCTTCCAGTTCAACGGTCCGCACCGTCCGCTACTCCCCCATGACAGGATCAACAGATAACAGTGAGGGAAACGGAACCCCGCCACTAAGGAACCTCCAGACAATGGAGGAGGTGCTGCGAGCCTTCTAAACCATCAAGAAGCGCCAAGAAGAGCATCAAGCCTGGATCGTAGACACCCTGCGTCTTTGAGGAACCGTTGCAGTTCCCCAACCTGATGGAACCTTCGTTCTCATAGAGGATGAAGAAATACCGGCTCCCAGGTTTCTCAGCTACCGGCAGGTCCCGCCTCCGCCAAGCTACAAGATCCCGGCAACGCAAGCGGCTCTCGCTCAAAGCTCCCTCGGGCGTCGAGTCAAGCAACTCCAACATGCCCGCCTCGGCATAGTCGGCGTCCGGCTCACGCACATCAAGCTCGGTACCAACGGCACACATGCGTGCACCTGCTCTGCGAGATCCCGGTACATCTCGGTATCCCCAGGGATTCAATCCTCTGCCTCTATACGAGCCTCGCAGCCCATAATCAAAATCCCAATGCCTACCGGGGACGGGCATCCCGGCGGATATCCCGACATCTCAAACTTGCCACTGCTAGTACGCCGCTTGGGGCTAACGAATCATTTCCCCAATTTCCAAACACAACCCTTAGCGGATCTGGCAATCACGCCCTCAACTTCAACACTCCAGGGTATGGGTTGGTATATACTCAACTACCTCCCCAAGACTCCCGAATGGCGATCCCATTAGCCAATCCACCTCCATCTTCGATTTTCGTCCCCGAAAACGGTAACCCACCTCAACTTGCCGATCCCCACATGGCTTGGCTGATCGAGCAAATGAAGGACATGCAAGGCAAGCTAGCCAGTTCTCGGAAGGACTCCCTCCCCGCCCACCGGATCCAAGCAAAGTAGTCCCGCTCCCTCCGAAATTCAGGATGCCGGAAATGGAAAAGTTTGACGGGACAGAATGCCCAAAAACCCACATCGACACCTATGTCCTGGGTATGAGAGCCAAAGGGGCAACCCCTCAACAGATGGCGGATCACTTTCAGCATTCTCTCAAATCCACAGCGCTAAGGTGGTTCCTTAATGTAAAGGCAGAAAACCGCTCCACGTGGGACCAAATCAGCGAGATCTTCCTAGAGAAGTACCGCGCCAAACTTGAGTGGGAAACAAACCGCCACGATCTGCAAGTCACCGAGCAAAAGGATGACGAACCAGTATGTGAGTTCTACAAAAGATGGAACTGGATGCTTAGCGAGATAATGGATCCGCTTTCCAAAGAGGAGCAAATGGACATCTTCCATTCCTGCCTCAAGCCATCTTTGAGGACCTTTATCAGACATCATTTCTATCCAGATCTCCGTGCCATGGTCAATGCCGGAACAAAGTTTGAGAAGACTCTGAGTCTTCAGAAGACAACAGCAGCCCCTGCTTCGTCTTACCGCTATCGGGCAAACCTGTCAACTTCAGCACCTGTACCGAACAAAGGAAAAGAAGCAGCCGGAACGGTACACTACATCCAGAACGGAGCTCAAGTTAACCGCGATCAAGCAGCCCCAAGGAATAATAATTTCCCTCGCTTCCCACAGTTCCAGCATTTCGACAATCTTGAAATGCCCCTGGGCCAAGTATTTGAAGCTTTGGTGAAGCGAAATCTTCTCAAACCTCTCGAGAATTTCCAACCAAAGACTCCCAAACCCAACATGGATATGAGCAAGCACTGCGCCTTCCACAACTACCCCGGCCACACCACCGACAATTGCTTCGTACTGAAGCAGGTGGTCCAGGGGCTAATCGAAGAAGGAAAGTTGGAACGCCCTCGTGGCCCCAATACCATCGAAAATCCATTCCCCCGAAACGATAGGGTGAACTCAATAGCCTTTGACGAAACTCCAAGCGAGAGCAGACCCCCTGCAATTTCTGAAACCGTCAGCATGCTGTCTCGCTATATGGGAACGTGAAACCAGAGTCAAAAGGTCTCGTGATTGGGAATCCAGACAAGAACACCCAAGGGCAACTGTCTCCGTACGATCTTTGCCCCGACCAAGGCATACTAATGGATGGATCGAACGCTCCCCAGAGGAGACTGAGTCAAATGGTAGCACAGGAAGCGGTCTAGCCTTCACAGACGATGACTTGCCGATATGTGAGAATCGACACAACGAAGCCCTCCTCATCCTCATAAAAATAGAGATGTTCTTCCTCCCGAACGTCTTGATTGATAACGGCTCCGCAGTCAACATCATCGCTTTGAGCACACTGAAACGACTCCGTATCGATCGCTCCACGATAAGGCCTTCACCGGGTAATCCGAGCCTACGACTCCACTGCACGACCAATCGTAGGAGTCATCAATCTGAGGATCCAATTCGATGCACAACTGGAGTCGGTAGAGTTCCAAGTCGTGGAAATCAAACCAACCTTCTCCGCCTTGCTGGGACGACCTTGGATACATCAGATGAAAGCAGTATCATCTACTCTTCACCAATGTGTGAAATTCATCAATGCCAATGGAGTGATCGAGGTGATCCGCGGAAGCAGTACAATGGCAAGAACTTGGCCGGCAAGCTACGACCCAGAAGAAGGTCCCGACATGACCGAATACTCTTCTCCAGATGAGTCTCCGATCCTGTCCCGCTACGAAGTGGATCCCTACATCCACGCTCTAAGCCGTGACGAGCTAGAAATCGAAGAGCTCATAGGTCAAGACGACAACTCTGACATATGCGACTGCGAAGAATGCTTAAGAGAAGATCGAGAGATGGACGCCCAGATGGAGATTGACCGAGGAGTAGACCCTTACTTCGCCGAAAACCCTCTTATAAACTGGCTCATCACTGATCCACCGGTACAAGACAACCCTTTGGCCGACACTCTCGGATCTCACGGGGACAAACAGCATAGTCCAATTCAACATCCCGGTGTCAGACCTAGATGAACAGTGGCGCAACCTCCTCCAAGGTCTAATCACGGAAGGAGAGATAGCCCGCCCCCTCGAATCAGACATTGTAAATGTCGTCCAAGCAAAGATCCCAGATAAAGAGGCGGATTCTATGAAAATGATCAACATCAGCAAGAATCAACTCCGAATCAGCGAATGCTTCGCCCTCCTGGAAGTATCCCTCAATAATTTCTACTGTCCAGGACCCCCAAAATCTGGTAGCAACACCAATGGAGAGACATCATCAGAGGAGCAACCAAAGACCTCCGCGATCTGGTTTGAAATCGAACCACATGCAAGCTATTTTCCGGGAATCGTGCCAACTGAGGATTGGTCACCAAGGCCATTGCCACTCCCTCTAGAGCTACAGCCTGCCCAGAGTAATGAAGCCTGGTCCAATCCCTCGTCGCCCATAGTCTAGCTTCGAGTCATGTTGTCTGTGAATTCATGTCTTTCGAGTCATCTGATGGCTCTACACCGGAAGATCGTGAGTCCATAATCAACAATGTAAAGTCTCTACGCTTTCAATAAAAGGTCCGACCTTTCTAGAATATCCTTTCATTGCATCTTTAACAACTGATGAATTAACTAACACACAACCGTTAATCACAATTCATCTAAACGAAAGAAGCAAGCACATTAATTGAATAAATGCATCAAGCAAACATTTAAGCATGTTGTCAAACGAGAGAAAAGCCGGGCCCAAGCTGCCGAGGAGGTTTTAATCACAGCGATTTGCGAAATTGCTGAAGAGCCAAAGAGACGCCAGTCCAAAGCCATTTTCAGCACAGACCAGATCTTCCAATACCTCAAGAATGGGGAAAACGCCTTCATGAACGAAGAAGGCCAGCACAGGGAAGGAGTCAAGGCCAAGAGCATCATGGCCCTAAAACGCCTCGCCTCCCACTTCGTCATCCTTGGGGACATGCTGTACAAAAAACGCTACCAAGGACCACTCCTACACTGCATCAGCCAGGAAGAAGCAAACAAGGTCATGAGCGAAGTCCACAATGGGGCTTGCGGTCCCCACATGAACGCCAGAGCCCTGATGCAAATCATTCTCAGGATGGGCTACTACTGGATTTCCTTGGAGGTAGACTGCATCCACTTTGTCCGAAGTTGCGACAAGTGTCAACGGTTCTCCAACCTCAATCACGTACCCCCTCACGACCTCTACTGCATGACTACACCCTGGCCCTTCGCCACTTGGGGAATTGACATCATCGGGAAAATCGCTCCACCGGGCAGCAACGGTCACGAGTTCATCTTAGTAGCCATCGACTACTTCACCAAATGGGCCAAAGCCAATTCTTACAAGGTGCTCACCTCCAAGAAAGTCGCACATTTCCTCAGGGAAAACACCATCTGCCGATACGGCATCCCGAACGAGGTCTTATCAGACAATGGCTCCCACTTCGAAGGGGAATGCGACAGACTGCTGGCCGAATTCAAGATCACACGTCACAAGTCTTCTCCCTACCGGCCACAAACAAATGGCGCCATAGAAGCAGCAAACAAGACTCTCGAACGGATCATCCGAAAAATGACCACCCGAGGACGAGATTAGCCCGAAAAGTTGCACCTTGCACTTTGGGGCTATCGAACATCAGTCAGAACGGCCACGGGAGAAACTCCATTTGCCCTGACATACGGGATGGAAGCAATCCTCCCCATTGAATTGGAAATTCCCTCACTTCGAGTGCTGCTGGAAAATGACATCAACGAAGTCGAATGGCTCCGAAGTCGACACGACGAATTGGCTCTGCTAGACGAGCGACGACTAAAGGCCATGGAACACGTCCGAGCCTACCAAAGCAGAATGGCTAGAGCTTTCGACAAGAAAGTCAAATCCCGAGACATCAGGGAAGGCGACCTGGTACTCAAAGAAAAGCCTCCCACTCAAACCAACCCACTGGGAAAATGGGAACCAACATGGATCGGCCCTTTCGTGGTTCAAAAGATCTTCTCCGGAGGTGCCATGAAGCTGACAGACCTGATGAGTGAGTTTTACACTCATCCATTGACTACTTTTTGAACTTATTATTTGCTTAATCCTTGAGTTTTGTTTGTTTAATGGAAGTTTTTAGTGTTTTTAGTTTCAGTGGTTCAAAGTTGGAAATTGGAAACAATTGGTGAACAAATCAAGTGGAAAATGGAACATTGCAATTGTGGGACGGACGGAATTCAAATGGGTGAAAAAGGAAGAAGGAAAGGTTAAAACATCACAAGGCTTTTGCCAAAGCAGTGGGCCTAGGAAGTGGAGTGCAGCTGGGCCAAAGGAAAGGAAAGAAAATGGGCCTATCAGTCCGTCATTGTGGGCGGTCGCTCAGGTTGAGGCGGGCGGCCGCTCAGGAGGAAAAAATGTTGAAGCTTGAACCTTGGGCTGACCGGGCGACCGTGCGAGGACTTGTGGGCGACCGCTCACAAGCATGAGTTGTGAAGACAATTGTTTTCGTTGACCGGGCGACCGCCTGGTGAAGTGGGCGACCGCCCACGAGGCGTTTTGCAGAGTGGTTACAGGCGGTTGGGCATTAATGGGAAATGATGATTTCTATTAAATGGTGACTGTTTATGATTTTTAATAAGGGTTAATTACAGCAGTAGTGGAGAACATGGGTTATTTAGTTTTTATTATTGTGTTTTTTTCAGTTTTTTTAGAGAACTATAAGTAGAGAGTTTTATATTTTCTTTAGAACTTCATGCAGAATTTTCTTAGAGTTTCTTGGGTGTTCATCTTCTTTTTCATGGATAACTAATTTCTTTGTTCTTGGAATTGGAGGTAACAATTATGTTTTAAGTTTTATTTTTCATCTTTATCATTGTATTACTTGGGATTGTCAAGTTGCTTTTACTTGAATTTTAGAATACTTATCTTGATCACATAATTGTTCTTGAATTACTTGGGAATTTCAATTGTGAATCGCCAAATTCATAATTGAAATTAGACTTAACTTGATAGTAACAATTCATTGAATCTCCGCCAAAAGATTCATAAGAATTGTGGTTTTTTCTTGTATTGTTCTTAAGTTCTAATTGGGTTCCGAATTAATCTATGAACGGGCCAAGGGAATAGATTAATTGGGAACACTTGATTGCAAATCACCCGCCAAAGTGTCCCAATCATATTTTTGTAAGAACAAAAACCCCAAGTATACTTTGATTGATGAATGGTGAAACTTGAGCATAATTTGTGAAACCAATTCCGGGAATTGCCTCCTTATTATAAAACTCGATTATAATCATTTTTACGTAATTTTTGCAACCATCTTAGTCTTAAACAAATCAACAAATCATTCACTTTACCAACTTTTTGTTATAGCAATAATTCTTACACTTTAAATTCGTGTCTCTGTGGTTCGACCCGACTTACCCTATTTACAAATCACTTGTAGATAGTTGAGTTGGAAATTTATTTTTGACGTTTCGACGTTCGTCAAAATTTGGCGCCGTTGCCGGGGACGCGTTTATTTTAAAGTGATTTAATTATTTGCTATTGTGAATATTTTTTTGTATATATTTTTGTTTTAACTTAGTGACCGACGACTAAACATTCAAATGAACTCAAGGATGTATAACTATGACATCTTTGGGTCGTTTGGAAATTGTGGATTATACTCTCATGGTTCTTATGAGTGCCCTTCGGGGACATATTCTTTTGAATATTATCCACAAGAAGGGAGTCCGTTCCATTCACAAAGTCAAGGAGAGAGTAATCCCGGTTGGAGAAATCATCCCGACTTTTCATGGGGAGGAAATAAATGGCAAGGTCATTTTCAGCGGCAATATCAACCCCCGATGCCACAACCGCAGCAACAAGGGCCTGTGAGGCCAAGTGTGGAGGAAACTTTGCAAAAGTTTATGGTGGTCTTGCAACAAAATCAGGTGGCCAATGACCAAAGAATGGGAAACCAAGAAGCTTCAATGAAAAAACTTGAGGAACAATTGGACAAATTGATAGAGGCAGTGAGGAATCGAAATTTGACTATAATCCATGCGCAACCCAAAGAACAACTATTGGGAGACTCATTGGGAAACTTTGTCTATGAAGACTCCGATGAAGAACTTGAGAACGAACTACAACAAGAGCCACTTTTGGAAAATGAAATAGAGGATTTTGTCTATGAAACCTCTTATGAAAATTCTAGTGAAGTGCCATTGTATGATAGTTCGGGTTGTATGGAGGCGGAAGAAATTTTAGAAAAATCATGGCATGAGCAAGTTGATGAAATTGAACTTGCGCTTTATGGTGAGATGCGGGGCAATGAATTTCAAGAAGATATGGTCACTATCGCCAAGATCGACAAGCCATGTTTGAATGAACACCAACCTCTACGCATGGACAATGCCGATGACGATTCCTCAATCATTTTGGTGATCCCTCCCATCTTCAAAGACAGAGAAAGTGGTAAAGACTACCGAGAGAAGAAGCCCAAGAAACATAAAAGTCAAAAATTCCCTTGGGTCCTAAATGATCATATATCTAAGGGAATATTTATGGGGCTAAGACTGAAAGTGAAGACCCGCGAGACGGTGAAGTGGGCAAAAGGAAGGAAGGTGAAGGTTAAGATAACCTTGGCATCAGTCTAGCTAAATGACCTTAAACAAAGCGCTACTTGGGAGGCAACCCAAGGTGAGTAGGTTAATTTGTAGTTCCTTTAAATGTTTTCAATTAAAAAAAAAAAAAAAAAAAAAAAAAAAAAAATTGAGTCGATTTATTTTAATTTATTTTTTTAGTGGATATTATGCTTTGGGTTTGTTTTTGTGGTGATGTGCAGATCAGGAATCAGAAAAAATTTCACTGTTAAGGTGGGCGACCGCCCAATATTATATGGGCGACCGCCCAAGTTAATTTGAAAAGATTGTGGAAGCTGCTGTGCATGTGGGCGACCGCCCAATAATATGTGGGCGACCGCCCATGTTGGAATTCTGGAGTTGATTTATGACCTCCACTGTTCCCCTCCTTCGCCATTACAAGCCCAAACCTCCCTTTCCGTTGCCACAACCTAAAACCCCTCTTTGTTCCACTTCACCATTAACAGCAGCTTCCCTAACCCTCATCTCCCCGTTTCCCTCGGCAACACCCTCTCCGGCCAGCAGAGAATCTTCCTTCACTGTTTCAAATTGCAAAGGTCGCCTACTCTTCTCCAACCAAACGCAAACCCACCTCCACCATAAACCGGCGCCCCTCTTCCCTTCTCCTAAACCAAACCGAATTCCGGCGGGAACCCTTCTCAAATCCAGTGGTAAAACTCATCAAGACCTAGACGGCAATCCCTTCATGAATCCAGTCAACGAAAGCAAACTCCGCAGATACTTCGCCTAAAGAAGAACAATTGTGCATCTCTTGGCACTCCATGTAGTGTCGAACTACGCAGACCTGAGCCCTCTAGTCCGGGGGAACGTAGGCAACCTTAATTGGTCCGGTCTAAAAACACACAAAAAAGTCAAAAGTTTGAATGTCGATCAAGACCTCCATCAAGCTACGCACTTTTCAAGAGCACGCCCCCAATGTCACCTTGACCAAGTCAAACGACGGCGGCAACATCAAAGGACATTCGGAGGTCACTCAACGTCAAACGACTGACCCATGTCTACTTCCAAGCCAGGGGCTTGTCTTCGCCCTCACGCGCTTCAAAAAAAAAAAAAGAGCTCGAGCAAGGGCTCTCAAAAAAAAATATAAAAAAAAATAATAAAAAAAGCTCAAGCAGAAGCTGCGAAATTGAGGTCAAGAGCCCGACGCCAACAATCAAGAGGCAAGGAAGCTACGGAAATGACCGTCAAAACGACTTGTCAGGGGATCATTCAACCTCTCATCCAAACATAAAGCCCAAGCAAAAGGGATTGCCGTCAAGGCCTGTGTCAGTTCACCCGCAAATGCAAATGTAAAAGTCCAAAGATGGACGCCGCCAAGGTGCACAAAAGAAACAAAAAGCGAACAAGAGATCTTGCGTCTCGACAAAGCTTTAAAAGTAAATCACAAATCACTAACGGTTACAATATTTCTTGATGAGTTCAAGCACGGTCTACTCTCAAATTCACAACATGCTAAAAGACAGCTTAATACATTTAAAAAATAATGTGTTTGCAATGCAATGAATGGATACCTAGGAGGTCATTCCGCGCCATCTGCGCTTGTCCCCTCGCCATTCTTTCCTTTCTTCCCTTGTCCCCGGCGAGTCTTCTTTCGCTCCACGTGAGCTAGCTCTGTGTCTCTCAGTCCGAGATTAGGGGTCCTCCCCTTAGAGTCAAACAATCCAGCAGCTCTCAGGGCTTCATTCGCCCGTGCTTCGGCTCAGATCTCCTCCCTGCGAGTCTGCAAAAGGGGACCTCTCCCCGTCAGTCGGTCAACTCTGGTCTCGTAGTCAAATAAAGTGTCTCCCGTAACATCCCGAGGGTCGACCCGGGCTTCGGCACTCCTAAGGCAATAGCTACTACGGCGATCGGGCCCCAGAATCGCTCCACGCCTGCTCCCCAAAGCCACTTGAGACTGCCCAACACGCTGCTCATACCAAGCCAGGTACTGGGTTGTCAATACGACACTCTCCCGACGTCTAAGGAGCACCACCTGAGGGAAAGCGGAGTACTTCCATACCCTCAAAAAATACAGGAGCACCTGGAGCGGCCATACAAAGAGGAACTACCTTCGCAGTAGCAAGGTCATCCCAGCCCAACAAAGGCTCCTGCTTCATCCCAAACTGTCGGGAAACAAGCAACGAAATATAGAAGGAGGACCAAGACAAACCAGGAACTCTGACAACATAGGACCCTTCCTGCAAGGCCCTCCTAGTCTCGATACCCCAGTGCGGAACCCACCAACTGATCTGATGCGTACCAAGCTGTGCCATCCATCTCTCCCAAAGTGATCGATCCATATCCAATACAAGAGGTCGCCGAGCAAACGACCACCGGCTAAACGACGTCTGAGCCTCTGACATGGCCTCGAAGTCTCTCTCAGCCCACAAGGTGAGCAAAGCGGGGCTTCCCCCTCTCATGAACCGATCCCCAGTCGCCAGACGGTCGATACCATGAAGAGTCTCCCCTAGCACTAACGGGACAATATCCTCTCCAGCTCTGCAGTGCCCAACCACATCCAGCAAAGCGCCATCGCAAACCCCAATGGAGCTGACCATGAAAAGCGTCGCTATCACGCACAAGGCAAATGTATCCCACGAGACATCACTCTCATCATCAATCATGAACCGCTCCGACAACGCAGAAATGTCAATATGACCCGAATCAAGAATCATGCCCTGCACTTCTTCCAACAAAGTCCGAAGAAAGCCTGCAAGCTTCACACTCACGGCGGCACCGCCAATCAAAGGAAGCGAGATGGCCTCCACCTCCGATCCTCCAATCAAAGCCCGAAAATCCTCAAAGGTGGGCACTACCTCGTTGTAGGAGAAACAATACACATGCCTCCTAACATCCCAGAACTTCGCGGCAGCCCGCAACAACTCCCAATCAGGAACCAACTCCTTAAAGGACCAAACCGAGCAAAGTCGAAACCTTACCTCGAAAGCCCGCCTCTGATGCCTCATACGGCATCGCATCCACGTTTTCAGCTGCTCAAGGAAGAGTGCTTGCCGCTCCTGCGAAAGCCTTGGCAAAATTCTTGGAACGTACGAAGAATCCATGGCAAAAATGGAGGTTCCTAGAGAAAATGGGGAAGAAAGCTCGAAAATGGCTACAAATGGAGAGTGGGGAAAGTAAAGACATCCGGAGAACATTTATTTCCTCCCCAAAAGCAAAGCTGGTCCGTACGGTCTTCTTTGCATGATAGGTCTGTCCGTACGGACCTCTTTGCATCTTGGCCCCACTTTCCCAGCAAACAGGCCAACAACCACTGTTCCCAACAGAACCTTGCTCCAGATTGCCCAAACCCTGGCCAAAGCCATTTCTGGCAAACACACGCTACCACAAACGCACCCTCAGCTCACGTGGCATGCACAAATAAAAAAAATAATAGCAACAATTCCTAGAACAATTCCCGGGAATCACAAAAATGGCATTACATCTTAGAATAAAATGCTTTGCGATACAAATGCAAATGTTTTATTACAGGTACATAAATGTCTGTTGCTAAACAAAAAAAAAAGAAAAAAAAGAAGGAGATATGAAAAGAGGGAAAGCAAATGAATCCTAATCCGACTCCTCAGCATCAGAATCATCACTGACATCCTCAAGCGAGAAGTCGGGCATCCCGGTAAACTCGCCAGTCACACCCTCGTCATCGGAGTACTGAATCCCCTCCTGGGGCTGGTACTCAAGATACTCAGAAGGATCAAAACCGACAAAAGGGTCGAAATAGGCATGCTCTAACGAACCCTCACCCTGTGTATCCGGCAGAGGAAAGAACTGATGAAGGGTCTGCGACCTCTGAGCCCCCGAGGACGTCCCGACGTCCATGCTATGCCGCCCCCGCGAAGGTCCCTCCTGCTGTGGCTCCGTCTCGGCTCTCGGTGGGGGAACATCTACAGAATGCCTCGAAGGCATCGGTTCGTACGCCGGCACACGCCGAGAAGACCGGCAAGACATCTTCGACGCCATCTTCTTCGCGAAGGACCTCATCGCCACATAACGGCGGGTCATCATGCCATAGGCTCTCTCCGGAACCTGCACAAGCAAGCAGCTAAAGAAACGCTCAGCAATACAGTCATACTCAACAAAAAGAGAAAAATACAGATGCCAAGATGGAAAAGAGTAAGCACACTCACCGGCATGTCAGGATCCACTCGGTAGGCAGCAGGGACGGGTACAGACACCCTCCTCCTTGAGGAATCCCCACGGACATATGTAAAATCCGGCCCAGGCACCGAAACCTATGGGGGACCCTGCGGACCAGCCTCCCTCTCCCTCGCCAACACCTGTGGCGTCCTCAACTTCCTCCTCATGAAGGCCCCATACTCCTCTCGATACAAAACAAACTCATGGGCACTCACGCCGCCCAAATACCTCTCAAACTCCAGTACGTCCATATCCCGGGAGTCCAACATCCCGAAAGGCGGGTCCCTCGGAGCCAAGGGAAGCATACCCGGGCCATGCTGCCAAAAGACCCTCTCGCCCAAGTACATGACGCCGCAGTCAAGCCCCGCAAAGCATCTTCCTCTCGCGCCGTCACCACAGGAGCCCCTCGAACTCATCAGCCTCAGATCGAGCCTGTGGGGGCAGTAACGAACTCCTCCGGCTATCTCTCCCCAAATGTGCCCGCACCTCCCCGTAGGTAATGGTGAGCTTCCCCGCCGGTCCTCCTCCTCTCGCCGGCGGGCCCACCTAACATAGCAGATAGGCCGCGCGGCCCTGTGGATCTCTATCCCACGGGAAACACCGAAAGATCTCGTAGAACCACACTCGCGACAAAAGTAGAAAAGGCTCGGCAAAAAGAAAACGGAGAAAATGACAAGTTGCTAATCAAAAACAAAGAATAAACTCATACCTCCAAAGCAAAATCAAAACAAGTCAAGGAACCGGCCACGCCCGCCGAACCGGTCCAAGGAGAAGTAAAGCTCGGCCAGTGCCCGCCGCCCCAAGCTATGTCACAGACTCTCTCCAAGTCAATCAAGCTCTCCAGCAGAGCGAAAGGAGCCCTTGTCGCGTGGTTCGAGAGCAGAGTCTCAGAGAGAGCAAACCACAGAAAGGAGCGCGCCACCGCTTCCGCCGTCACCCGACCGGCACTCGACGCAGGCCCCATTACCGACCGTAATCCTCGTCTCCACATCGCTGCACAACATGCCTAGGCCCCTAAGAGGAAGAGGCGCAAAGCCCAGCAGCCTCGCCAAGACATCTCGCCTATCCTATCCTTCCACCGCACCGGCCCTCCTTTCAAGGAAAGCCCTGATAGCAAAGAAAATCGGTGGGCGTCACCGTCACCTCGCCCCACTCGGATGGAAGGTGCGGGTGGTATCCCACCAATACTCGATAGGCCCAGGAAGATACTCTTGTTCTTCCTCGTGTCGAGATCCCGACCAAGTTCTCCACGAACACGCCTGTGCCGAAGCATAGACTGCCTCCTGTGGCTCGGCCCGCCATCCACAGAGATATTCGGCATCTGCTGCCACAACTCAACTACAGCCTCGAGCGATCCCCAAGACTTCATCTTTTTGGCTTTCCCAGCCAAAAGCCCCTCATCCTGCAGGTAAACACAACAAAGGTACGTCAGTCACAGTACTTAATACCAAAGCATAAAAAAAAAAAAGTCCGTCACCAAACACGGCACACATTGCACATAATTTTCACATGTAACCCGTCACGAAACACGGAACACATTACACATACTTTTCACATGCAACCCGTCACAAAACACGGCATGCATTACACATAATTTTCCCCATGCAGTCCGTCATAAAACACGGCACACACTGTACAAATGTTCTCAACAAAGGGATCAAGCACTACACGACACATTTTCAAAAGACCTGTCACAAAACACGGCGCACATTGCACATATTACTCCCCACAAATTCCGTCACCAAAAACACGGCACACACTGCATGACACATTTTCAAAAGAAAAGTCGATCCCTACACGGCACATACTTTCAGACAAAACCCGTCACAAAAAAGGGCACATGTCACATTTTTCACAAAATTTGCCCCTACACGGCAATTTTTCTCACAATGTACATACAGAAATAGCGTAAGGTACAAAACACCAAAGTATGCATTTCATAGAGAGGCACTTTATTTTTTACAAATAAGAGCTAATCTACATATTTTTGCACAAAAATCACATACCCACAATATTTACATGCTCAATTTCAACAATTCATCAAGAATTTCACAAAAAAGCATGGCAAATAACAAAAGCCCCAAAATGCGAAAAACTAAAACCTAGTTCTAGCATTCAAAAATTCAAGCAAGGAATCAAGACGAAATTGATTTCTTACCTCCCCGACGTTCCTGACTCGCCGATTATGCACCTCCGGATTCGGGTACAACACATTCGGATTCTTCGAAGAAGGCACAAAGGAGATCCAATTTCTTTGAATCTCCATCCTTTGCTCGATCACATCTCGACTCCGTTGGCGACGTCCCCTCCTTGATCCTTCCGCCATCGCAAGCAATTCAAGCTAAGAAATGGAAGATTTTGGACAACAATGGAGTTTTTCTCCTTCTCTCTCTCTCTGGTTCACGCACGGGAAGAAGAAGAAATGGGGAAAGGCTCGGCATTTAAACCCAGTCAAAATCTGGGAACTGTAAAATTCAACATTGGTCCGTACGAACCTCTTTACATCCCAGGTTGGTCCGTACGGACCTCTTTGCAACGAAGGGCCAAATTACTTTTCTGCCCTTATAATCTTTGCCCCTGGCTGTCCAAAGGCCTATTTCAGCAGATTCAATGCAGATTGGTCCTTAACCCATCAACGCAAGCACCGACCGTCAGTGTAAGTCCGGATTTCGCCCACTAAACGGCAACGCAAGCACCGGCCGTCATCGTAAGCCCGAATTTCGCCCACTAAACGGCAACGCAAGCACCGGGCGTCATCGTAAGCCTGGATTTCGCCCACTAAACGGCAACGCAAGCACCGACCGTCAGTGTAAGTCCGGATTTCGCCCACTAAACGGCAACGCAACCCCCGGCCGTCAGTGTAAGTCCGGATTTCGCCCACTAAACGGCAACGCAACCCCCGGCCGTCAGTGTAAGTCCGGATTTCGCCCACTAAACGGCAACGCAACCCCCGGCCGTCATCGTAAGCCCGGATTTCGCCCACTAAATGGCAACGCAAGCACCGGCCGTCATCATAAGCCCAAATTTCGCCCACTAAACGGCAACTCAAGCACCGGCCATCAAAGTAAGCCCGAGCTCCTTCCCCAGCAAGTCAAAAGGGAAGTCGTACAAGACCGCATATCCCTAGCACCGGCCGTCATCGTAAGCCCAGATCTCGCCCACTAAACGGTAAAACAAGCGCAAAAGGAGCCAGCACCTCCCAGTACTAATCCCAAGGCACGAAATGCCTCCAAAACGCCACACGGTGAAGCAACCACCGGCCATCAAAGTAAGCCCGAAGTCACCTCCTCTGCGGAAAAAGCTCCTACAAGGCCACGATGATCCCCAACAGATGAACACCGACAGTCATCGTAAGTCCAACCGTCTCCCCAGCGGACAAAGCACGAGGCATCTACACCTCTCGCAATCAAAGCACAAGGCAGCCACGCCTCCGCAAACCGCAGCCAGAAGACGATTCAAGTCCTCACGCATGGCACACCAGCAGCCAGAAGATGATTCAAGTCCTCACGCATGGCACACCCGCAGCCAGAAGACGATTCAAGTCCTCACGCATGGCACACCCGCAGCCAGAAGACGATTCAAGTCCTCACGCATGGCACAATCTCAGCCAGAAGACGATTCAAGTCCTCACGCATGATACAACCACAGTCAGAAGACGAATCAAGTCCTCATACATGACATACAGGCAGCCCGGAAGGCTTTAAACCACTCAGTTCGAAAGACCGTATAAACCTCCCAAATCACTATCTCCAGCCCGAAAGGCTTTAAACCACTCGGTTCGGAAGACCGTATAAACCTCCCAAATCACTATCTCCAGCCCGGAAGGCTTTAAACCACTCGGTCCGGAAGACCGCATAAACCTCCCAAATCATTATCTCCGGCCCGGAAGGCCTTAAACCACCCGATTCGGAAGATCGTAAAATTTCCACCTCAGGACGCCACCACGTCCTCACAATCGACCTCGGCGGTCACCACATATTAGGACGCCACCACGTCCTCATAGTCGACCTCGGCGGTCACAAACCATCTTCTCGTAAGATTACCCATCTTCTAGTAAGATTGCACACTCAGGACGCCACCACGTCCTCACAATCGACCTCGGCGGTCACCACATCTTAGGATGCCACCACGTCCTCACAATCGACCTCGGCGGTCACCACATCTTAGGGCGCCACCACGTCCTCACAGTCGACCTCGGCGGTCACAAACCATCTTCTCGTAAGATTACCCATCTTCTAGTAAGATTGCACACCCTGGACGCCACCACGTCCTTACCACTGACCTCGGCGGTCACACGATACTTCAGGGCACCACCACGCCCGCATACACTCACAATTTCATGACCTCTGAACTACGACCGGGCTTGATTCCCACCAGGGATACGTAGGAATCCTATCACAGGGTCCAGCCATCGACCTATACGGTCACCCATGGCGCCACCACGTCCTTACCATCGACCTATACGGTCACCTAGGATGCCACCACGTCCTTACCATCGACCTATACGGTCACCCAGAATGCCACCACGTCCTTACCATCAACCTATACGGTCACCCAGGATGCCACCACGTCCTTACCATCGACCTATGCGGTCACCAAGGACGCCACCACGTCCTTACTACTGATCTATGCGGTCACTCACAGGATGCCACCACATCCACACACAGAGTTCCAGTCAGAGGACATCTCACGTCCTCGTACACAACAACACTCACCCCACACACGAACTACGATCAGGCTTGATTCCCGCCAGGGATACGTAGAAATCCTATCACAGGGTCCAGCCAATTGACCTAAACGGTCACACAACAGGACACTGCCATGTCCTCCCACGGACCTACACGGTCACTTCCTCTCCCAGCACGCGATCCAGATTAGGACCCTTATCTTATCAACGACCCCACTTCCTCCGTAAGTGACGTCGTCGAGGGGCTTCTGTAAGTACCCCAATCTGGATCACTCTCTTTCGAGTACATAGGAAACACCGCAGACTCACAAACGCAGTCTCGAAGACCTTTGACACTCAAAACCCTAAAAAAATCCCAAGCCAAACCAAGGAAGAAACCTTTCTGGGATAAAAAGGGACAAAAGGACCTTTTGGGAATTATTCAGAAATCAGAAAAACATAAATGGTCCGTACGGACCTCTTTGCTGCAATGATTACTGAATCCCCTTAAAGTCCACAATATTCCCTCAAATTTCGGAGAACATCATTACCCCCTACATGGTTGGTCCGTACGGACCTCTTTGCATGCTGAGGTGGTCCGTACGGACCTTATTGCACCCAGACATAATCATTTCAGAAATCCTCATCATTCCCTTAAATCGAGGAAAATCAAAAAATTGGATTACCTGCAAGGTCCGTACAGACCTCTTTGCAGTTTTCCTACACTATAAATAGAGGGCTCCCCCTCCCTCATTTTCACATATTTCCCTCTTCTCTCCTCTCCCCACCTTCAGCTCCTCTAAGACCCTTCTGGCACTCCCGGCCCCTTTCGGATCCTTCCGAGCCCCCTCGCGGTGCTCCGAAGCCTCCCCGAGCGCTCCCGCGCTGCCCCGAGGCACTCTCGAGGTACTCTGAGGCCCCTCATGGTACTCCGAGGCCTTGCCTGGTCTTTCCCGAGGCGTCTCGGCTCTTTTCGAGTCAAACCGGCGATCCCAAACCACGCCGAACCTCTGCCCGAATCCAACCAACGATTCCAACGCACGCCGAAACTCTGCCCGAGTGATCCCTGCGATCCCAACACACGCCGAAACTCGTCCGCGTACAATCGGCCCTTTTCCGAAGCAATCCTGGTCCGTACCGGAACACTATTCCGACCTCAAACACTATTCCCCTGCGGAAGACAGACACGAACCAACATTGGTAAGGCTTCCTTCCTATACTATTTCAATACATTTCAATAAAGCAGTGTACAATGTAGACATCCGACACAGCATGCATTTTTAAAAGCACATACACACACACACAACAGTTAAAGAATATTAGGGGTATCCGAAAGACTCGTTTTACGAGGCGACTCGGGTGAGCTCTAAGATTCTAATATTCTCTTCCCGAGGAGTCATCTGACCTCCGAACTCAAAAATCTCATCACACAACAAAAAACAGTTTATTTTTAAACTGATGCCCTTTTTCAATGTTTTGGGCTTAATAAAAACGGCGTGGCGACTCTACAAAGCGAAAACACTGCGAGACACCTCCCAACTAACGCAAAAGCAGAATAAGCCAGATGCCGGGGCGCGAACGCGCTGCCTCTCGGATCCGGGCGACCTTCCCGAACGCGACGCAACGAAAATGCGAGATGCCGGGGCTCCGCGCGCGAGCCGGATCCCGGGTAATTTCACCCGCCTTCTCTCACCCCCTCCTTCACCCACCCCAGGGCTGCACTTCCTCAGCTCCTCTTCTTCCCTCCCAGTTCACCCCTCTTCTCCCGTCCCTAATCCGACCCTCCCCCACCAACATTCACAATTTTATATCTCAATAGATGGATGCTCAATACATAATTTTCTCTATATTTCAAATTTGCAAGCTTAATCTTCAGATCTTCTAGTTTTTTTTCTTTGTTTTTTGACCTTTAATGTTTTCCACGGTGGTCGAATTTATAGGGTGGAGGTCGTATTTTGGGAGAACTAGTGGTGGTGGTAGTGGTTATTGACGGAGAATTAGAGGTGGTGATGGTGGTTGTTGACTAATGAAGATGAGCGAGAATGGAGACGGGATAAACTAATGTGGCGAGGTATGGTTTGGGGGAAGAGTGAGGGGTGGTAATAAACAGTGAAATCGAATACGGGGTGGTGAGGGGTGGGTTGGGCTGGATCACCGGTCGGAGGAAGGTGAGGGGAGAGAGAGGATTGGTTGGAAAAGATGAAAATAATGATGAAGATAGGGGGATGAATCTGGATATATGCGGGTGTATATCATTAATTAGTGGGGGTAATAGAGTCATTTCAATTAATGACATTTTTTTGAAAATTATATTACGGGAATATTGAGTAAATGTGCGGGGTAAATAACAATTCTCTTATTTTATTAAATTGGGAGACGCGAAAGTGGCAAAACAGAGCTCGAATAAAGAGCAGAAGCAGCTTTTAGTTTTCTTTCTTCTACCTTTCCATTGGGTCCTACTATTTACACTATCCAAATAGTGTAAAAAATCTCGAAATATTAAAAAAACTAAACATTATCTTAAACTTGATGATGTGCATTAATTAATGAGTTTTACAATTAATTACCATTTGCTATTTTGCTAGGCATAGTATAATGATTTAGGACAACTAGCCTTCTCCAATGTTACTACTCAATTATTTTTGACAAAAAGGTTTCTTTGCTCCCACAAAATATTTTTTAATTTATTTTTTGTATGTTTCAAAATAAAATATAATATATTTTCACCATTCCATATAAATTGGTCATATTTAATTTTTGTAGTCAACACAAATTAACTTTGATCAAATATTAATATCCATCAATTATTTTATTAAAATAAAAAAATATTGAAAATTATTTAGTGATTTATCAATAATAATTTTTAAAATTTCATTAGAAAAATTGGATTGAAATTAATATTTGAGTTCACTTGTATTAATCAAAAAAGTTAAATGTGACCAATATAAGTGGAACCGATACTCATGTTATTAACTTAATAATGCCATCAAACTTTTTTTTTAATATAATGAATAGTAAAAAAATGGTAAATAAAATATTTAGGAATACTATTTTTTTGATAGACATTTATTTTGGTATACTATTTTTTCTTTTAAAAAAAATCTTTAATTTGTTATGGAAAAATATTATTTGCTAACATCTTGTTATTTTCATTTTAAAATAAAATATTAAAAAAGTTTTATTTTTATTTTAAATAGTATTTTAGGACGAGATAATTATTAGAAATCAAAATTATTATTACTTCTGCTTAAATTCGTCTGAAATGAAATAGGGGAATTCTAATTTGTATGGACTACTCCCTCCGTCCCACAATACTTGACACACATTTTTATTTTGGGCGTCCCACTGATAAGTCACACTTCCTAAAATGGCAAAGAATCTTTACTATTCCCTCCACTCATTCTCTCTCCTACATTATTTTAATACTCACAACACCATTATAATTTACTATTCTCTCCACTCATTTTCTCTCCTACTTAACTATCTACACTCACAACACATCAACCTTTTTACTTTTTCCTTAATTTCCGTGCGGAACAGTAACTGTGTCAAGTATTACGGGACGGAGGGAGTATTTTTTAGGACAGTAATTATTACAAAAAAAGAGTACGTTTCCCTAGAAACACAAATTTCCCTATACCTGTTTCTGCTATACCTGTTTCTGTTTCTGCTACACAAGAAAAGAGATAGTGTCAAAAGAAAAAAACGTAGTGGGAATAGAAATTCCCCTTTCCATTTCAACCACGCTGACACACACACACACACACTCTCTCTCTCTCCTCCTCCTCTCAATATTCTAATAGTACCAGGACACTGGAATCTATATTGGTCTTTTCCAATCTCATCGTTACCTTCAAATCTTCTCTCCGGGAGCATCGTCGGCGTGATTTTCCTGTTCCCTGCAACTGCAAACCAAATTAGGCGCATGTCTTGTCATAATCATCGTCTCCCCATCAGCATTTCTTTTTCTTTTGTATCTATTTGACCTTTCCCCGGCCAAAGTTATTTCCCCCAGAAAAATGCCATTCTTTTTTGTTCTTCTCCAAATCAATCTAACCCAATATTCCCCCAATACCAATTAACCCTGTTCTCGAATTCAATCTACCACCCAAATTAGTGAATTTTGTTTAATATCCTTTTGCCCAATTTTGATTTTGTATTTTCTTTCAAAGAGGGGGTCTCTGTTGTACTCTGTTTGTTTGAAAAGGTGGAGATGGGTAAAGTAAGAGGTGTAATATCAACTAGGCATGTACTGATTTTATCATTGGCGGTGAATTTGGGTTTACTGCTCAGAGCTTTGCCAGAAGCTTGGAGTTGGGAAGGATTAAATAGCCGTCAAGGATTTTGTTTGGAGAATGATAGCCAGAACAGAGGAAGAGCTTCTGATGATATTTCTACCACCGAGGCGCAAGTTAGCAAGACTGCTAATACACGCTCGTCGTCACCGTCATTGTCGCCGGCGACGTCAATAGCTAGTACCGGAGTTGCAGATGGCGGGGAGAGTGCTGTTATCAATCTTGACCAGTAAGTGCTTCCTTCTACTACTGTATTTTGAGTTGGTGAGCATTATTAGTTGAGAAAAATACCAAAAACTCCCTCTAATAAACATTCATATCCAGAAAATCCAACAAATAATTCTCTTATCAAAAAACCCTAAAATTATATATTCAATACCAAAAAGTCTTAAAATTAACGATTTAACTTTTTCTTTAAGTTTGAAGCTTTTATGTAGATGATTTTTTTTTTAAGTTGTGACATGTTAAAGAATGTAAAATTTATCATATATTGATAAATAATTATAATTAGTAATAATATAAAATATTATTTTTATTATAAGATAAAAAAATAATAAAAAGATAAGTTTATGACACCATGTCTAATTATTTTTAGAAAATCATGCTTATATAAAGTAATTATTAAATTTTGTAATAAAATTATAAAATAGGAGTAACTCTTGTGAAAAACTAGTTTTTTTCAAAATGTTATAAAAAAACTAGTTTTGTTTATCACTCTTATCTTATTAGTTAGATTTAGTGCTTTAAAACTAGTTTTTTTCTTATGTTACGAAAAAACTAATTTTTTGCAAAATTTTGACATAAAATAATAGATAAAAAGATGATTAAAAAATCTAAAATTATCACTATCATTATTTTTTTTTGAATTACTATTGAAATTATTACTTTGTTAGTCCTACAATTTTATTAATATTAAAAGTATTATTTTTTGAATATTTATTCTATAATTGCTTAAGATGAATAAATTTTATCATTGTAAACTCATAAATGAAATGAAAATCATGTTTGAAGTAATATGAATTCTCAAATCTAATAACATTGGCTTAAATCGTTTAATTTTGGACTTTTCGATATTGAATATTAATATTAGGATTTTTTTGATATGAGAATTATTTGTTGGGTTTTTTGGATTTGAAAGTTTTTAATAGGGGGTTTTTGGTATTTTTCCCCTTCTTTTATATACTTTCATTTGTTTAATTTTTTCTATCTTTTTTATATACCTTTTTGTAAAAAAATCACTAATAAACAAAGTCTAAAATATTATTTCCTAGTCAATAAAAAATTTAAAGAAAATAAAAATAAATATAGCGTAGTCCGTCCCTCTTTTCTTTTGTATACTTTCATTTGTTTAGTTTTTTTCTATCTTTTTTTATATACCCTTTTGTAAAAAAATCACTAATAAACAAAGTCTAAAATATTATTTCCTACTTAATAAAAAATTTAAAGAAAATAAAAATAAATACTCCCTCCGTCCCGCTGATAACTTCACTTTTTGCCATTTTGAGCGTCCCATTGAAAGCTTCACCTTTCCTTTTTTGGCAAAGGAATCTTTACTATTCTCTCCACTCATTCTCTCTCCTACATTATTTTAATACTCACAATACCATTATAATTTACTATTCCCTCCACTCATTCTCTCTCCTATTTTCAAATTACACTCACAACATTTTTTCTTCCCACCCACTTTCTTAATTTGCGTGCCGGAGCCAAAAGGGTGAAGTAATCAGCGGGACGGAGGGAGTATAGCGTAGTCGGTCCCTCTTTTCTTCTGTATACTTTCATTTGTTTAGTTTTTTTCTATCTTTTTTTTATATACCTTTTTGTAAAAAAAAATCACTAATAATCAAAGTCTAAAATATTATTTCCTAGTCAATAAAAAATTTACAGAAAATAAAAAATAAATATAAGATAGTCCGTCCCTCTTTTCTTCTCTATATACTTTCATTTGTTTAGTTTTATTCTATCTTTTTCTATATACCTTTTTGTAAAAAAATCACTAATAAACAAAGTTTAAAATATTATTTCTTAGTCAATAAAAATTTTAAAAAATTAAATAAAAATAAAAGGTAGTCCGTCCCTCCTTTCTTTTATATAATTTCAATTCATTTGTTTAGTTATTTTCTATCTTTTTAATATTTAAAATAATTAATTTTCTTATGTCTAAGTGATTTATATTTTAAAAAATATCTTATTAAATACTAAATTATTTTTTTTTTCATATTTTTTCGGTTTTTTTTTTAAATAAAAAATAAATAGAAAACCCGTTTGAATCGTGAATCTTTGGATCCGGGCCAAACGGGCGGGCTTGGGCATGGAAAATGGGAAGGGCCGGGCCGGGTTTAGGCCCGTTTGGCTACACGGGATGACGGGCTTGGATCGGTCCCACCCACGAACAGATCCGTAAGGATCGAGCCGGGACTGGCCAACTCATTTGGCCATCTCCAGTTGTGAGAAATTAAAAGAGACGGACCTACGACACTCTCAGTCTTATAACAATTTGCACAAAATTGGAATGTATGGAGATTAAAGAAAGATTATACTCCACTATCTCACTCGAATAAATAGAATTTTGTGCAAAAGCAAGGATTAAAGAAAAATGTCAGTGTAGTTTGTGTTTGCATATAAAATACTCCCTCCCCTCCGTTCCGGAACATAATTCACAAACACTGTTTGCACTGATTTTAAGGAGGGAGTATTATATTGAAAGTGTTGTGAGTGTGAAAATAAAATAGGAGAGAGAATGAGTGGAAAGAATAGTAAATTATAATGGTCCAACAGTATTAAAATAATGTAGGAGAGAGAATGAGTGGAGGGAATAGTAAAGATTCCTTTCCATTTTAGGTAAGTTTTAAATGTGTGAAGTAAGTTTTGAGACGCCCAAAAGGGAAAGTGTGAAGATTGTTCCGGGACGGAGGGAATATAAAAAATGAGATAGAAAATAGTAATTGAATATTTGTTGTAAGGCTCCGTTTGTTTGGGCGTAAAACATTTTCCAGAAAATATTTTTCGGAAAATAATTCGTTTTACGCCGTTTGGTTAGCCTTCGGAAAATGTTTTCCGAAAAATAACTCGTTTTCCGCTGTTTGGTTGTTTTCCGGAAAATGGAGAAAACGTTTTCCGAAAAACATTTTACGCCCTTCCTAAGTAAAACGACTTACTGACCTTGTCCTAAGTAAAACATTTTCCGAAAAATGGTGTCCCTCATGTACAACTCATATTTCACAAGGTACAACATAATAATAATTAAAAAAAATTAAAAAAATTAAAAAAATCACCCCTACCCCTACCCCTACCCCTACCCCTGCTACCCCACCCCCACTCCCCACCCCCCACCCCCCTCCAATTTTTTTTTATTTTTTTTTTTTTTTTGTAACCGCCCACCCACCCCCTGCCTACCCCCACCCCACCCACCAAATTTTTTTTTTTAACCGCCCCACCCACCTCCCCTCCCAATTTTTTTTTTTTTTTGTAACCGCCCCACCCACCCCCCTCCCCCCCCCCAATTTTTTTATTTTTTTTGTAACCGCCCACCCACCCCCCGCCTACCCCACCCCCCTCCCTCCACCCAATTTTTTTTAACCGTCCCAACACCCCCCCCCAAATTTTTATTTTTTAGACCTCCAATTTTTTTTTTTGTAACCACCCACTCTCGCTCTACCCACCCACCCACTCATTCCCCCCCAATTTTTTTTATGTTTAGTAAAAAAATTTTTTTTTGGGGGGTGGGGTAGGAGTGGCAGGGGGGTTTGTGGGATGGGTGGGGCGGTTACAAAATAAAAAAAAAAAAATTGGGGGGTGGGGTAGTAGGGGAGTGGGTGGGGCTACAAAAAAAATTGGGGGAGTGGGTGGGCGGTTAAAAAATTTTTTTTAATAAAACATTTTACGCCCTTCTGAAAAACATTTTTCTTACCAAACACCTGAAAACATTTTACACCCTTCCTCTGTAAAACATTTTACGCTCTACCTTCGTAAAACATTTTACAGGAAAACATTTTACAGAAAAACATTTTCCGAAAAACGTTTTTCGAAAAATGTTTTACGTAAAAACAAATGGAGTCTAAGTATAATGACAAATGAGCTCATTAATAAAGTATTATTATTTTGGGGATTTTTTATTTCAAAAGAAACACTCAAAAATGACAAAACATCCTAATTTAAGCCGCTTAATTCAAGCGGGTCGGAGGAGGTATGTGATTAACAATATTATGATTATACTCCCTCCGTCCCAATAAAAGCTTCACTAATTATCCAAAAGGGCGTCCCGTTAAAAGCTTCACCTTTCCTTTTTTGGCAAAGAATTTTTACTATTTCCTCCACTCATTCTCTCTCCTACATTATTTTAATACTCACAACACCATTATAATTTACTATTCCCTCCACTAATTCTCTTTCCTATTTTCAAATTACACTCACAACATTTTTTTTCCCTTCCTTTTTCATAATTTGCGTGCCCACCCAAAAAGGTGAAGCACTTATTGGGACGGAGGGAGTATATAAGAAAAAAATATTATAAGTGAAAAAGTGGTTGCGCTGAGATAAAATTTGCTAGTGGACGAGGTAAAATAAATATGATAATAATGAATATTATTCATTTATAAAAATGAGAGTTATCTATGAGACATTAAAATAGAAATTTATACATTACACAATATTAGAGGGAGTATAATTGTTTAAACTATTAAATTCTATTTATAAATACAGCTATGCAACTTTTGACCTTGAGAATGTCAAAGTCGGGTTTTAAATAATACCTCATTCTACTTCAGTACAATTATAGAGCCATCAATTTAATTAGATTTAATTTTATATTTTACAAATATGAAGTTATTTTATTAGTATTCTAAATAATAATATTAATGGTTTATAAATGATATAATAATTAAACATTCATGAAATTTTATAAATCTTTAATAATATTGATAATTAAAGCCAAAATGAAATTATCTTTAAAATATACCGTATAAAAGATTAAAAGATGTATTAATATACATATATACCTGTAGAAATACAGATTTCAAACTCCTTAACATAACAAAGAAAGAAATGAAAGATTAATAAAGTTAAGAGGCAATTACTGAAATTGATTGAATGAAGACTATAAATACTCCCTCCGTCCCAATTTTTTTTTTTTTGCCAGTTCGAAAGAATTTGAGTTTTATTTAATTATACAAATGAAAATATATATACGCCATTAATAATGGTATAAATAACAAGTTTTAGATTTTTATGAAAATAATTAAATTAATTTAAAATTGTCGGTCAAAGTTAAAAAAAAAAATTGGAAATATCATTTTGTTTTTTTAACCGAAGGGAGTAATTGGTTTCAAACTAATAAGGGAAAAATACCAAAAACCCCCTATTAAAAACTTTCAAATCCAAAAAACCCAACAAATAATTCTCATGTCAAAAAAACCCTAATATTAGATATTCAATATCGAAAAGTCCAAAATTTAACGATTTAAGCCAATGTTATTAGATTTGAGAATTCATATTACTTCAAACATGATTTTCATTTCATTTATGAGTTTACAAAGATAAAATTTATTCATCTTAAGCAATTATAGAATAAATATTCAAAAAATAATACTTTTAATATTAATAAAATTGTAGGACTAACAAAGTAATAATTTCAATAGTAATTCAAAAAATAATAATGATAGTGATAATTTTAGATTTTTTAATCATCTTTTTATCTATTATTTTATGTCAAAATCTTGCAAAAAAACTAGTTTTTTCGTAACATAATAAAAAAAACTAGTTTTAAAGCACTAAATCTAACTAATAAGAGTGATGAACAAAAGTAGTTTTTTTATAACATTTTGAAAAAAAAAACTAGTTTTTCACAAGAGTTACTCCTATTTTATAATTTTATTACAAAATTTAATAATTACTTTATATAAGCATGATTTTCTAAAAATAATTAGACATGGTATCATAAACTTATCTTTTTATTATTTTTTATCTTATAATAAAAATAATATTTTGTATTATTATTAATTATAATTATTTATCAATATATGATAAATTTTACATTCTTTAACATGTCACAACTTAAAAAAAAATCATCTACATAAAAGCTTCAAACTTAAAGAAAAAGTTAAATCGTTAATTTTTGGGCTTTTTAGTATTGAATATATAATTTTAGGGTTTTTTTTTTTGATAAGAGAATTATTTGTTGGGTTTTTTTGGATATGAATGTTTTTTAGAGAGAGTTTTTGGTATTTTTCTATAGAAGAAAAGAGGGATGAACTATCCTATATTTATTTTTTATTTTCTTTAAAAATTTTATTGACTAGAAAATAATATAGGGTTTATAATATAGGGTTTAGGGTACAGGGATATATACTTTATTTTTATTATTATAATAATCAATTATTATTATTATTGTTATTAACAAGTATTATTACTAACTATTATTATAGTAGTAAGTATTTACATCAATTGTACAATTATTTTTATTAAATAATTTTATTTTTAAATAAATTAAGTATCATTATTATCATTTATTATTATATTAATTATTATTATTATACAAATGAATAGATATTTTGGAACAAAATTATTAACAATGGACAAGTCAACATTACATAGAGTCAACAAAACTTATGTGAATTTATGTTATTTCAGTCATATTTTTACAAACAGGTCCGTGCGGACATGTTTGTAAAACGGGTTAACGGGTCACGGACCAATCGAATTTTCTGATTCGCGGGTCAAAACTCGATCCGTGCGTATTTCTTTGATCAAAGTCCTTCCCGTATAAAAATGGACCCGGGCTCGAGCCAAACGGGCAACGGGCGTGCGGACCCCCACGTATTATGGCATCTCCACACACAACTATTGAAAAATAAAAAAAATGATTCAAAGAAAACCGAAAAAGCAAAAATGGAAAGTGGTGAAATTCTGTTCTAGTGTTGTGTTGTTATAGGCTTTAGACTAAGACTACATACGTACAGTGGGGGATGAAATGGGGGATGAAATCCCATTTCATCCGGCTGAACAATTACAATGGGAGGAGGAAACAAAGTTGGATGAAATGAGGGGTTGAAAACTTTCATTCGGGTTGAAAGTTTTTTTTTTTTTTTTAGTCAAAACGTGTCAGCGTTTAATTGGTCTGTTGGATTTTGGAAAAAAAAATTTTATCCGAAAATTTTGAGCTGAATTATCACCTAGTAAATTAATTTTTTTTTTCACCAAAATTCATCATTTTTTCCCCCTACAAATTGATACAAGTTTCATTTGATTTGGACACAAAAAAAAACACTTATTTTTCAATTATCCTTCTTCATTTTAGCATTTATTTAAAAAAATCATTATTTTTTTTACCTATAAATTGATGCAATATTTTTTTAATTAAGTGTGAAATATTTTTTTAATTATAAATAATAATAATAATAATAATAATTATTATTTTACTAATCATAAAAATAAAGAATATAAATAAAATAAAATAAAAGTAGTGGGGTATAAAATGATGAGTTGGAGAAAGTTGAAATTTAATTTAAGTTAGCCATTGTAGGGGGGTAAATGAAATGGGAGATGAAATATTAGGTGAATGAGAAAAAGTATAAAAAGTGTTAGATGAAATGAGGGAGTAGGATGAAACTGTTGTGGGTAGTCTAAGCACAATGATTTTATTCCCCCTCCCCATTTCATCTAACACTTTTTACACTTTTTCTCATCCACCTAATATTTCATCTACCCATTTCATTTACCCATTTCATTTAACCCTCTACAATGGCTAACTTAAATTAAATTTCAGCTCCCTCCAATTTATCATTCTATACCCCATCACTTTTATTTTATTTATATTCTCTATTTTTATGATTAGTAAAATAATAATAATAATAATTATTATAATTTATAATTAAAAAAAATATTTCACGAGTAATTTTCGTGAAAAACTAGTTTTTTTCAAAATGTTATAGTAAAATTAGTTTTCAGAACGGTTCATCACTCTTATTAGTTAGACTTAGTGCTTTAAAACTAGTTTTTTCTTATGTTATTTTTTTACAAGATTTTGGCATATTTCACAATTAAAAAAATATTGCATCAATTTATAGGAAAAAAAAATAATGATTTTTTTTTAAATAAAGGCTAAAATGAAGAAGGATAATTGAGAAATGAGTGTTTTTTTTTGTGTCCAAATCAAATGAAACTTATATCAATTTGTAGGTAAAAAAAATGATGAATTTTGGTGAAAAAAATAATAAAAAAAATAATTTACTAGGTGATAATTTAGCTCAAAGATTTGGGATAATTTTTTTTTTCGAAAATCCAACTGACCTATCAGAGCTTGACACTTGGCACAACCAGGAAAAAAAAAAAACCAAAAACCCCTGAGCCTCACGCGCCTAGCCTAGCCGGGGCGTGAGGCGCACGCGCCATGCCTCGGCCAATTACACGCTGACACGTATCTGATAAAAAAAAACAAAACAAAAACTTTCAGTTGAATGAAAGTTTCCAATCCCTTCATTTCATTCCACTACTTTCATTTCACTACTGCAGCAATTCATTTGATTGAAATGAATTTCAACCAAGCTAAGGTCTCCTGGCTTTGTGGTATGCTGACCGGCTTCCATACGGGGAGGTCATGGGTTCGATCCACCTTGAGGGGGTCTTTGTGTATTTTTTTCTTCCATGAGTTAAGGAGCCTTTGGAGTCCCCAGGGGCACAGCCGAGCAGTGAAGGAATAGAATTATTAGTTCAATAAAAGTATGTTTGGTATATTAAATGCAACCGTAGTAATTATCCAAAGTACAACCCAACTCAGATAAGCATTTGAACACCTCTTATCTCCTTCTTATTTATCCTAAAAAAGGGTGGTATTATTAATCCCTGGATTAATAGCCCTTGTAATTATCCAAAGTACAACCCAACTCATATTTATCCTAAAAAAGGGTGGTATTATTAATCCCTGAATTAATAGCCCTTAAGGGGTCGTTTGGTAGCCCTTCTTAGGCTGGATAGGATTATTAATCCAATAAGTTTGGTATTTGGTACATTAAATGCAACCACTGTATTATTTCTAACAACCTGGATAATAACCTCTTATCCCCTCTTATTCCCTCTTATCCCCTTCTTATTAATCCCAAAAAAAGGGGTGGTATTATTAATTCCCTGATTAATAATCCCCTCACTATTAATACAGACTAATCCTATCAGCCTACCAAACGAGCCCTAAGGGTCCAGCTTGCAACCTCAGCTGGGGAGTTTGCGCGATTTACCTCCCCATCACTCTTAGGGGTTCAGGAATAGTCCGGCCTAAGTTGGGAACCTGGTTATAAAAAAAAAAAAAAAAAAAATGAATTTCAACCAGCCATTCCGTTACCCATTGCACTTAGTCTTAGAGCATCTTTACTCATAACACTTCATTCCCATCCCTCTCTCCTCCATCTCAGCTCCACGTCATCAATTATCAAAAACACAACTCCAAACAATTTTATCCCCATTCATGACAAAAGTCATCAGTTTCTCTCTCCTACTTACCCCATCATATTTTCTCTTTCCTACTCATTTATATTACATTTATTACTACTATATATAATTATTTTAATATTCTTGTATTTTTATTATTTTTTATATGTTAATTGAAAATTTTGTAAAAGAAAAAAAAAAAAATTAATTTCAAAAATATTTTCAAGCCGTGACACACGGCATCTGGCATTCCAAAAAACTTAAAAGTCATGGCATGAACTTATAAATATCATGGTTGTGGGAGATTTTCCTTGCCACCTCAGCCAAGCCATCTGTTAACTTCATGGTTGCAAATGGTCTTATGGGAGGAGTGGAAAAGTGGATTGTCAGGTCAGACAAGGACGTATGAATTATGAATTGAATTCCACGCTTCTGCAATCGTCAACCATGCCTTGTCCTGTCTTCCATTCTCTCTCTCACTCTCTCTCTCCTATTTCTCTGGTTTATTCCGTCTCATCGTCACTTTTAATTGATTTTTGTTTCGGCAATTACGACCTGATATTGGAAATGCTCAATCCCAACTCAGTTAAAATATTCTCCCGTCCCACCCACCCTACCAATTCAGAAAAGACTTTCTTTGGATCTAAGAACTCACCATTATGCATTATAGAGCAGGACAGGACCCACCAAAGAGTTGTCCTCCATACCTAACCCCATGCAATATGGAATCAATCCACAATCCTCTTTCCCTCCATAAATATGTTTATCTCTCCGTCCCTTAATGAATACTCCCACCGTCCCATTCAGTGTGGATTTATTTCCTTTTTGGGACATTCCACTTCAGTGTGAACTGTCTAAAATGGCTAAGAATCTTTACTATTTCACCCACTCATTCTCTCTCCTACTTTACTTTATACTCACAACATTCTCTCTCATAACTATTCCTCCCACTCATTCTCTCTCCTATTTAATTTTTCATACTCACAAACACCTCCTCCACCTATTTCTCTCTTCTACTTTTCCTTAATTTTCGTGCCCAAAAATTAGGTCCACAGTGGAGTGGGACGGAGGGAGTATATCAATTTTTTTAAAAAAAAATTCTCAAACTTAATGTCCTTTTTACATATATAAATGCATAACTTGGAGGGCCAAAAATTAAAATCTGATTCACAAAATGTTACTAATTTAATTTAACCAAAGAACAAGACCCTTGTAAGCTGTCCGGGATGTATTTCTTGGCCTAAAACAACTTGAGTCTCCGTTAAATATCAAATTTGATCCTTTAAATACATTTTGCTTAGCCACATCAAACATGGGCAGGATTGATAAAATGTTTACATATTTTGATATGCAGTGGTGATCCAACAATGTACGAAAAGTTCTGGCAGAGAATTGGGGACAAAACTACAGTTGTGATATCTGGTTGGCAATCGATAAGTTACTTTTCAGATTTCAAAAACCTCTGTTGGTTTCTGGAGACGGAGTTTGCTAATGCAGTTATTAGGTTACACAAGGTGGTTGGAAATGCAATCACCGAGAACCGTCATATTGTAGTAGGAACTGGATCTTCTCAGCTCTTTCAGGCTTTACTCTATGCTCTATCTCCTCCCAATGCTTCAGAGCCCATGAACGTGGTCTCGGCTGCTCCCTTCTACTCGGTGAGTTATTTGCCTTCCTTTTTATCATATCAATTTGTGAATCAATAATAGTACAACTTCTTTCCCATAATGAATGAATGTACAAAAACTTTTCAAATTTGCTCTTGATCATTAGAACAAATTTGAAATTTTTTTGAACATTCATTTGGGATGGAGGGAGTATGATTTATTTAAGTAGATGCATTTTGACTTTATTTAATGTTTCTAGTCAATTATCGTAAAATATGATCACTTGTGTACTTGCTTTCGTGTCATAGAGTTGCCAGCGTGGCAGGTTTTCTTAATCGCATCTTTCTTAGTTTCATGATTCTTCTTTCCGAAGGAATGTTACATTATACCTTATTTAATGATGTATCTGGCTACTCTCGAGATGCATTGTCAATGGCTTTGAGTAGTCATTACACTTTATACTTGTGGAGCGAGATGCTTCCCTATTCCACCTCCATATCTGCATAATCCAGGTTTTGGATTGCAACTAGGTCCATTGTATCGATCATAGCCGAGGCTTACTTGTCTCTGCTCCATGTCTTCCGTCTCTTTTTCTCTCTCTCTCTCTCTCACACACACACACACACACTTGCTCATCTTGTTTTCAGCCTTTAATAGTGATTCTCTATACTTTCAAATGCCTAAACAAAAACCTGGTTTGTACATGAATAGGTGAAGTCAACCCCTAGTAAAATACAATTATTTCTAAGTTACGATTTTATTGTCACCTATTGCCAGGCAAACATTGTTTACCTTTTAATTAGGTAAATGCAAGTCAGATGTGTTAAATTTGAGATTGATACCTTTAATAAATACAGATTGTTTGATGATTATTAAAATCTATCCCACATGAGTTGATCTTCTTTTGTCTCAAAATTGTTAAATCTGCCCATCAGTCAACCTCTTTGATGAGCCCGGATCTACTGGACCGGGCCCGCGCTCGGTCTAGTCCAAGGAACCAGTGACGTAGCAGTTCCTAGACCGCTGGAGGGAAGACCGCGGACAAATAGGCCCTTATGGTCAAGACCGCGTCCCTCCTCGCATCATCCTCATCGAGGACCATTTGGACCCTGCTCGCTGGATCCGTGCCCGCATGGGTCATGACCGCATCAACCGTGCTCGCGTCATATATCTTTGACCGCGGGCACAATATTGACCGCGGCACATGCTCGCTCTCCCTGCTAATATCAAACCTTACCGAGCAAGTTAGCTTACTGGCTCGACAGCCACTACTGCCGCTCCCCATCACGCATTCAATGCGGCTCTGTGCGCCTACTATTCCATTTAATGCTCTAAGCTGGCCACACGGCTCACGCCCCTTTCGGCCTTCATGCCCCTCGGATACCAATGTTCCTCCCGACAGACCCAATTAGGCTGCGACACGCCAGAATGGTCACACTACCAAAGCGCCCTAGTGGCCGATCTCATCGCTTACCTCAACAAGCACCGTTGCATCGCCTATAAATAGAAGGCCTTTACCCCCTGGCAAGGAAAGTTCCGTATACACCGAGTAAGCCATATTACTTTAAACCCTAAACACACACACACTCCAAGGTATTCAAAGCCTTATTATCTGCATTCTTACTCACACCCGAGGGCCCGAGTTGGAGTAACGTCCAACTTTGACCTTAACGGTGCTTCTTTGTGTTGTGATCTAGGTACAAACCAACCACCAAATATATCCTAGCCAGATATCCCGAACCGCTCCCGACCCCAAAAGTGCCAAGGCGTCATCAGCTGGTTCCATTGGTCGGAATCTAGAAACAGCTTTAATCTTTTCTTTATTTACTTCCCGTATATTTTGTTTTCAAGGCACCTCTCGTGCCCTAAACAAAACGAGTGCCGAAAGGCTCTTCTTCTCTTTCCATCATCTTTTCACAAAATATGCTCTAAGATACTGGAAAACGCCGGTCATTTGACCTTGGAGGATGAAAACCAAGCCTCACCCTCCGCTATCAATAGGGGAAAACAAACTAACTCTGTCTTCAATGTAACGGGGGCTCGTTCCCGCCCGCTCACACCCTTTCCCTGGCCGAAGGCGCCATACACTGTGCTCGCTGCACCAAATACGTGGCCGAAAAGGCACAAGCCCTCCTAAACAAAAGTCCCAAAACTCCCCAAGCTCCCCCGTAAACACCACCATGAGCACTCCTCTCTCCCTGAGCAAATCCTAAGGAGACAAGAAATTCTCGACTCCAAATCCAAGCCGGTCGCAGAGGCCATGGTGATTGCCGACCAACAATTGGAAATGTTCGAAATAGAGGCCAACGGAGGGCTACAGCTTCCACAAGTGGTCCCAAAGATTCTCCCAACGAGCTCCCGCTAAATCACTTGCTAGTCAAGCGCGGGGGCAAACCGGCCGAACCAACCCGAGCGCGGACAGACGGCCAAGCCAGTGTGGTGCACGTGGATGATACGAGGAGATTGGCGAAGAGGCGCAGCCTAATCAACGCGCGAGGCCCCAAGCACTACCTCCCCGGCTCCGCCAAAGGGAAGGCCGTGGATCCACGCAAAGAAAAATGTAAGATTGATAGCTGTAACCCCGAGTTCGTTGATTTCATGCGAGAAAATGTGGGAAACCCATCGAAGGCACAAAAATGTGGTCGCACAATGGATGCCTTCGCCGACAAGATCGCGCGGCACCTATCCGTAAGGCGGAAGCCCCCGCATGGATACGTATGATGGTTCCAAGAACGCGAGGAGCCACACGGGTCGATTTGAGGGACAAATGGCATTATTCTCTCGCGGACGAATCCGTAATGCAAAGCTCTAGCCGCCACTTTCACGGGCAAGACCCTATCCCGGATGCCGGCTCTAAAACCCCGCTCCATCGACTCTTTCGGCCACTTCAGAACATTTTTCTTAATGCCTCAGCTGAGCCGGTGCCCGCTAGACCAAAGACATGCATCTTGTCCGTGTCAAGGTGCCCCCACCGAATCCACAAAAGATTACATTGCTCGCTTCGTAAAGGTGAGCGAGGAGATAGTGGATCTAGAAGGAGGGATATTAGACTTTGCTTCGAGGGAGGCCTCTCCTCCTCCTTCCTAAAATTGAACTTCGCCTCCAGTCGCCAAAAACAGTGGGAGGAGATGTATGAAAGGGCTTCGCCATCGCCTCCGCCGAGGAGAGTAAGATGCCCGTTCCCCGAGCTTCGCCCAAGGAAAGAATAAGCCAAGTTCAGGAGACCACCCTGCAGGCCGCCCAAGTTAACAACCAGAGGAAGAACAGAGGTCGTGGCCTGACAAACTCCGGAGAAAAGTAGCGGAAACAGCCTACACCGAGCTCACCGAGCCGCGAACAAAGTGATCATGAGTGGCATCGTATTTTCCTCCTCCTCCCCCATGCTCGTAAAACCAAGCTGAGAGGAGTAGGACAAAGTTCTACGAATTTCATAATGATCACGGCACTTTAATGTAGGACTGCCTAAATCCAAAAGAGAGTAATTCAAGAAAGAATCAATGACGGAGAACTAACCACGGATCAAGTGGAAACAACCAGCCCCCAATAATAACCAAGAATGGCACGAAACCCTCGTGTCCCGAGAGACAGAAAGAGACAATTTTGAGGATGACGATGGAGACTACAACATAAACTTCATCGGAGAAGAACCTCCCTCCAACAAACAGCTCTCCCTCCAAATCCTGACATTGGAAAATGTCTTCTCCATCCCCGCAATGGCTCTAAGAAGAGCAGAAATTGGGTTCAAAAGGAGCGAACTTGCCTCCACCCTTTTCATTCCACTCAGCCTCTTACCCTCGTAATGAGAATCAACCGGCAAACATAGGCCGAGTGTTGATAGATACCGGAGCCGCCCGCGACATACTCTACTACCATACTTTGGTTGGAATGAGAATGACCGAAGCACATCTTACTCCATACGCGGGCATGCTCGAAGGCTTCACTAACCACGCCGTAAGGGTAAAGGGGACGATTGTGTTTGACGTAACTATTGGGGAAAAACCCACGCAGAAGGCGGCCAAGATAACTTTCATGGTGGTCGATCTTCCTTCCCGCACAATGCCATTCTCACAGAATCGCCAGCCGAATTGGGAATAGTTGCGTCCGTCCCCACCAAAGGGCGAAATTTAACACCCCGGCGGGGTTGCTACCATCAAGAACCAGCCCGGGAGATTCCTCCGAGCACCGGAGGAAAAAGGAAAGAACAGAAAGGCCAGCATCCCGCCCGCCAATACAGTGGCGAGGACAAAATGATAGAGGGAAAAGGCGAGACAAGTCAAAAAAGGGGAAAACTCTTGCACTCCCGCCGCCACCCGTACCGATTGGCATGCTTTCTTTCCATTCCACGAAGGCGGAGCTCAAGATGAGCGTAAAATCGGCAATTGGCCGCCCGTTGAGGGAGGTTATATTGATCGAGGAATAGAGGGGGAAATTGACCGTGATATCATATATTCTACGGCAACATTAACCGGAGCTCAAGTCAACCCCTACCATTGTTATTGACTCCTTGCACAACCGAGAAATCAGTGACCTAAAACCTAACGACGAGCTCGAGGAGGTGGTAATCAACCCCACTTCCCCGAACAAACTCGTTAAGGTAGGCCCGGAAATTCACAATGAGGAGAGAAGGATACTCATTGAGTTCCTTAGAGCAAATTGCGATGTGTTCGCTTGGAGGGTGGAAGATATGCTGGGAATCAGCGAGGACGTGATCCTCCATAAAATCAATGATGACCCATCCTTCAAGAACATTCACCAGAAATCCAGATATTTCTCCCCGGAGAAAGAGATTGCCATCAAGGAAGAGGTGGAAAAATTGCTAAAAGCAGGGATAATCAAGGAAATTACCTACCCCAAATGACTGGCCAATGTCGTGATGGTCAAAAAATCCAACGGCAAATGGAGGATGTGTGTTGACTTCACTGACCTCAACAAGGTACGCCCCAAGGATCGCTTCCTCTTCCTCGCATAGATAAATTGTGGACACTATAGCCGGCACAGAGCGTTAAGCTTCATCGATGCATACTCCGGCTACCATCGATTCAAATGGCTCCCGAGGATGTCCGCTCTGTAGCTTTCATTGCCGCGGGCAAAACCTATCGCTACACAATGATGCCCTTCGAGCCGAAAAATGCAGAGCCACATATCAAAGGATGGTCAATCTGGTCTTCAAAACCACTGGGAAGAAATCTCGAGGCCTATGTAGATGATACGGTGATAAAAACCAAGGAAAACTCCCACGAGCTCGACGTGGAGGAAACATTCAAAACTTGCGCCGCAATAACATGAAGCTAAACCCCTTAAGTGTGCCTTTGGGGTAAAAGCGGGCAAGTTCCTGGATTCATGGTCAATCAGAGGGGGATAGAGGCTAACCCAGAGAAAATCCAAGCCCTATCGACACTTAAGCCTCCCGCTATGCGTAAGGATGTTCAAAAGCTCAATGGCCGCATCACAAAGACTTCGCCGCTTCATCTCGCGGTCGCCAGAGAGATGCCTCCTTCTTCAAAACTCTCAAAGGGGGAAGAGAGCCGATGAATTTACATGGAGCACCGAGTGCCATCAAAGCTAAGAAGTCAAAACATACCTCGGCACCACCTCTATCAAAGAGTTTCGCGCCTGGGAAGAGCTTTTTCTCGTTTTTAGCAAGCATCGATCCGGGCAAAGAGGCTGTTTCTTGTAAGGGAGGAGAATAACTCCCAAAACCAAGCTTATTATGTATCTAAGGCACCGTCCGCCGTAGAAGCGGCGTTATCTTAATATAGAGAAGTTAGCTTACGCTTTGCCAGATCCGCTCGAAAATTAAGAGCCTACTTTTCTCGCACACCCTATAACCGTATTAACCGAGGCTCCGCTTAGAAAGGTTTTACACAAACCAGAGTCCCTGGGAGAATGCTAGCTTGGTCTATGTAACTCACCGAGTTCCGCATCACCTACTCCCCGAGAAAGACAATCAAAGCGCAGCCTTAGTAGATTTTGTGGTAGAATCATCATTCAAAATAGCGGACAATGACACTGGGAAAAGAAAGCGGGCAGAATCCGAAGAAGGCCCAAGTAGCTCCGAGCACAAATCACGCGCGGGAGCGTCCAGAGGAAGTACGGATTCTATACGTGGACGGCTCGCCGAGCAAGTTGATTAGCTGCGCGGCATACTTCGACTGCACCCGCGGGAGAAATTTAAGAGAGCCTCGAGGTTCAAATTCGAAGCATCAAACAATCAGCCGAGTATGAGGCAATAAATTATAATGTACGGAATCGGGCAAGAGACTTGGGAGTTCGAATATAGAGATCAATAGTGACTCTCAAATTTCATAGTTAATCAAATTAAGTGGGGAATATGATACTATCAACCCAAGACTAACTCGCATCGTGGCCTCGCAAAACCCTCATCAAAAATTTCACCTACTATGAAACGAACCAAGTCACGAGAGAGGACAACGTGGAGGCCGACCTCCTCTCCGTAATAACCGATCAAGAAATTGGCGAGTTGGAGGCAGATTGCCGATTGAATTCACGTAAAGACCCGCTATAGATCGGATTCGGATAAACAATATCGAGGATCAAGTAAGTGGACTCGGGTAGATGAAATGAAGGATTACATCGAGAAACAAACCCTCCCCGAGACCCAAGAAAGGCTAGAGCCATCGAACGGTGTCCGCGAAATACCTCGTCCTCGATGGGGTACTTTTTCGGCGATCATTCACCAAGCCTTTGCTAAGATGTGTTAAAACTCACACGGTCACCAACTTACTCTACGAGGTCCATGAAGGAGTTTCAAGGGCGGTCATCCAGTGCTCGCACCCTCTCGTACAAGATCAAATTTCAAGAATTCTTTTGGCCCACAATGAGAAGCGGACGCACAGGAGTATGTAAGAAAGTGTGATAAGTGCCAGAGATTTGCAGACATCCCTAGACTACCATCACCGTAGCAAACTTTTGGTCGTACCATCGCGGCCGTTGATACATGGGGATTGATCTCATCGACCATTCCCAATCAAGCTAGGGAAGCATCAAGTATGCCATGCGGCCGTGGATTATTTTACCAAGCTGGATCAAGCCAAGGGTTTAGCCACTATCTCCGAAGAGAATACAATCAATTTTGTCCACGATCACATCTATTTGTCGATTTGGGGTTCCCGAGCAATTATTTTCAGACGCATAACGGGCACCCAATTCTCTCGCAAAATTCACCGCCGAATGTGCGAGAATGAAGGTGCAAAGACCGTAAGTCCGCAGCTGCCTATCCTCGGGAAATGGCCAAGCCGAGGCCGCGAACAAGCTAGTTCTCGACCGCCCTACTAAAGAAAAATTTGGAGGGGCGAGGAGGACGATGGTCTGACGAGCCTGCACCGCATTATGGGTTGTCCGCACAACTACAAGGAATTCTACGGAGAAACTCCTTTCTCGCTCACGTACGGGTCGAGGCAACGGCTCCAGCCGAGGTTGCCCTACCCTCGTACAGAGTCACATACTTCGACGAGTCTCAAAACGAGGCAAATGTAAGGTGTGACCTCGGACGATCTCGAAGGAAAGAGAATGCGGCATATGAAAAATGGTGAACTACAAGCGTAAAGCGAAGAAGCACCATGACAAGAGTAAATAAGCAGGAGTTTTTCTACTGAGATCGGGTACTCGTAAGCGTAGAGGTCCAAGTGGACCCAACCCGGTTTCAACAAGCCGTCCCCGAAATGGGAAGGTCCATATGAGGTCACAAAGATAGTCAAAGAGGGCACCTACATATTGCGACCAAAAGAGGGAGAAGAGCTTAAGCACGCTTGGAATAGCGACCACCTTAAGAGATACTTCTTTTAAAGTCTTTGTAATTTTTTGGAAGCGAGTATAGACTGTGATATAAAGGAAGTTATCATCATGTTTCATCATATTTCGATGCAAAACCTATTCCCACCAGCCTTCAAAAGCTAAAGTTGATGCCCGCAGCGGATGCCGCAGGTTAAGGAGCAAACATACGAGCTCCTACCTACCGACGCGCAACGATCTATTCGGTCCGCAAGCCTATATGAGTACAAAGATCCATTACGATCCGTACTTCGATCGCGGGGAGGATACACCGTCCCGCCCGCGTGACACCACCAAGAATAAGTGGATATAGATGCCGAGGACAAAGGCCAAGGCCCCTTGTCCCCGCTCGCGCGCGAAGGTCCTCGTTAGGCCGTTACTCGCATGCCTTTGTATGTGACAAAGGCCTACATATAAGCCCGTTACAGATCGCAAGAAGACCCTCACACAAAAATCCAAGTGATTTTGAATAAAGGGTCAAAAGCGTGAACCACCGTTACTGGATACGTATGCCGCAGGTTAAAGCGGCCTCTATGCTAAATATGCTCCTACCTACCGCTGCGCGGACTATAGCTTCACGGCCACACTCGTACGCCCTAGGAAGGTAGCTTGCCTCGTCAGCTGACTTACACCACGGCTCGCAAGGCTGGGAATACGTGTAAACGGATGACAGTGATCAAAAAAGTTTTTACAAAGCCAAACAGACAAAGGGGGTTAAGGCCCCAAAGTTTGCCACAAGGCCAAACAAAAGCGATCACAAGATGAATAAGGCTGACTCTCACAAAAATCCAAGTGATTTTGAATAAAGAGTTAGGAAAACTCAAAAATGCGGGGCAAAGGGCCTACTAAGCTTTTTGTCCGCAGAAGGAGAGTATAAAGTTTAATTACAAAGTCAAAAGCTAGAGAAAAAGCAAGAATGCAAGTATCAAGGTACTCAAAAATTGCAAATACTCATAAATAGCCTACAAGACAAGTAATTAAAAAGAATAAGTTACAGAAAAAATGCTTCTATTACTGAAACACAATTACAAAATTCCTACACTATTACAAAAGAGGTCCTAGTCTATTACAAAAAGAAAAACAAAAACCTATGCTATCGGGAGCTTGCCCCTCGGGATCTTCGGGATTGAGGAGTTGGAGAGGGCAAGCCGTTCACAAGCAGGGTCTCGTGATAGGATCGAGGACGGCCTCGCTGCTGAGACTCGGAGCAGAGCCGCCCGACGAGGAAAGAGGTCTCCTATGGCAGCCCACTGCGTAACGCGGCAAGGGCTTCCCCGATAGAAATAGGGTTCTCCCAAACCTTACCATCCAGATCGGCAATAAGACCAAGAGCGCCACCTCTCGCCACAGAGGCGTGGAGGCCGCAATGGACAGCCTCCAAGCCTTTCACCTCATCCTCTGACAAGGGAACTAATGTACGCCCTGGCAAGCATTCTTCATCGGTAGCAACAACCGAGCCAATTACGGCCGCCAGACAGAGAACTCCGCCCGGCCGCAAAATTCGAATTTGTGTCCTGACCCCACTCGCATCGAGCCAAATTTTCGGCGAAGCCAATCTTGAATTCCCGGGAGTTTTTGTACTCCTCCACAGCCTCCTTGCGAACATCGCCGAGGCGATTTCCCTCCGCTTCCATCCTCTTGGTAGGGAGCCACTGGCCTGACACCATCCACCTTTTTCTCCAAGGCCAAGCAGATCAACCTCGCGGCCTCCACTTGGCCGCGAGCTCCTTATTCCCGGGCTCCCACTGGCTTTGTGCCTCATGAGCTCATCCCGTCGACCCCTTACCCTCTCCAGGTCCTTCTCCACCGTGGCCAAGCGGTCAGAGAAGTCCTTCAGATCGGTCTCCTTCTGTTTGAAGGCATTGTCCTTTTCCTCCATAAGGGAGTTCAAGGTCCCAATCCTTGCTTGAGCCTCCTCCAGCTCACGAAGTTTGGCCGCCAAAATGGAAGTTTTGTTATCCACTTCAATGGTCGAGTGTCACAGCCTTTCCCTTAGCCTCACAAGACCTTATTGCTTCACCCGCGAGGAAAAGAGAACTAAAGTTAGAAACCGAGAGGGGAAGTATGGAATCAAAGAAATCAGCCGCTATCTACCTCGCCGAGCAAGGCCTATGCCCCCACCACGGCCGAGGCATTCTCCTCGACAACTATGTTCTTGTAGAAGTCGGGAATACAAACGGTTGACTGCACCCGATCCCCACCTGAGAGGCGTCGCGTAATCATGCGGCGTGATGTCCACCCTGGGCCACGGCGGCACCTCCGATGCCTTCTTCCTAATTGCCAACGCTCCTCGCGGCGGTTGTAGGGCCACCGGGTAGTCAGCCGAGCAAATTGATCCCCAATGGGGAAGATGAGGAGGTCGCAGCAGAGCAAGCCACGGTGCGGGAGTGAGCATCCCCGACCTTCGGAGCTTTCTCGTCCCTCGCTTCAGCCTCTCTTCTCTGTCGCTCCTCTTCCGAGAATCCACTGGTGGCCGGAAGGAATGGTGCGGCCAGAGAAGTAGCTCGAGAGCATCGTCGGGGAGGACCCTCGGGAGGCGGAGGAAGGTTCCCCCGTAGTTAGAACGGTTTGGAGCCGGTCAAGTGGCTCCCGGTTTTCCCGCTCGACAACAGGAATAGTTTTATCTTCGGTGGAGACTCCCCAACTCGCCCGCTCCTCGCAGCAGACTCCCTATCGGCCTTCATGTTCTTGGCCTTCGCTTGAGCAAAGATTCATGGGAGCCATCAAAAATTGTATTCTTCGGGATCTACTCTGGAGGGAAAGAGAAATGGTTAGAATGCAGTTCAAAAATTCAAAAGCAAAAATAAAGTAGCATCAGGTATATGAAAAATCAGAGACCGATAAGTTCGGGAGGATCGCATTCTCGCGCCCAAAGATACAGGTTCTACAATCCGCCTCGACTTGGGTAGTGCTCGTGCACCCTCCAATCGTGGTCACGAGGCGAGGCTCTATTTCCACTGGGGGCATAAGTGGGCGCCCTCTCACGAGGAGCCACCCCGAGTAGATCAAGAGTGGCTCATCCTCAACTATGGAGCCCACATCATAAACAAGCTCCTCCCCGTCGTCCAAATAGCCGGCCGTATCTCTCTAAGGCACACAATACAGAGCATCGGCAGTAAGAAGGGTCTCGGGTAGCTACTAGCCGCCACCTTCATCGGGACTCGGATTTGAGGGTTTCGAGAAGGGCCACCCAAATCCTAGACTCAATGACCAAGATGTCCCTCCGGGTTCCATTGGGTCAAATTTGTTTGAGGGAGGAGAGAAGGTTCGGGTAGAATAATTCCTAGCCTTCAAACCCAAAATATTTCGGCTGATCTGGTTCTGATAGTAAGCATAAAGCCCGGCCAGGGTAGGTTCATAGCCATGGAATCTACAGATCGCGATGAAGGAGACTATGTCCCTAATAGCATTAGGAGTGCTGCATAGGAGGCAAACTGTTGAACTCCAAGAAAAATAGAAGAATGGGTCCAGGGCAATCTTAGCCGTTCTCAAATCGGGCACCATAAAACACCAAGGCCCTATTTGCCTCGCGACATCGCCTACTGTCTCTCTCGGCCGCAGCTTGTCCTTATCCTTCAAATGTACGTGCCCAAGGGCGCGGACACCTAAGGCGTTACGATTAACATTGTATACTTCATATATATCCTCCTCCCAATCAACGGTAGCCACTTCCTTGGCTTTCTTATTTCCGCGGCCACGACCAGACCGGGTTCACTTCACCCGCCGGCCTTCGCCTTTATTTCGAGCAGGGCCACCACCTCCGCTCCTCCTCAGAGTCGTGGTCGAAAAGGCATCCACAATATTCGTGGTCTCGGGCCTTCTTAGACGTCCCCGCAGCCTCTCCTAAGTTCGACCTCGCGGTCCATCCTCCGCCTCCGTGCTCGTCGAGCCAAAGAGACCGGTTTCATCAACGCGGGCAGAGGTCACTTCATCCTCCCCGCCTACAGTAGTCTCAAAGTTCAGAGGCTCCAGCTCCTCACTACTACTAAGTTCAATAGGTTCGCACTGTGGGCCCGCTGGGATGAGGATCAATCGGGCTGTGACATCGAAGCAAGTGGGAAGAATTTCGTAGAAGCTCGGGCGCAGCGGCCGCGTTTTACGGGCGCTGCGCGACCGCGCCTCGGACAAAGAACATACGGCTCTGGGGATTTTCTTCAAGCGGCGATCGCGCTGTGAAGGGAAGTGGCGTCCGCGCTGGAGGTTTTTACAAAGGCGTTGGAGTTTCGGAGGCCGCGCGACCGCGCCGGGCGAGGCGGCCGCGCTCGCCCGATTTTCAGCAGCCTCAGCTTCCTTGTATGTTTAGGATTCGGACTCTACCCTAGGTCATATATAAACAATGTTCCGCCCCCAATTCGGTTGTAACAAAAATTCTAATTACATGAGTGCAAGATCCCGGCTTGGTAGTGCCCCCGCACGTAGCCAAATCAAATTGGTGAACTGGGTTAACAATTTCTTGTGTTCTTTTCTGTTTTTCATTGATTTCTTGTGCTTGGCTTGTGTGCAATTATTATTCTTGTAGGTTTGCTTGGGTGTGGAGGGCTATATTCACAACAGGGCCGCGGGCACCACATTGGGAAATACAGTCCTCAGGGGCAGAACATCTAAAGGGTCATTCAGGTCCATGCCCGGTGCCCGCGCATCATTGGTTTGTTCAGGATCCATCAGTTCACACTTTTCCTGGCCACAAATTACTTCGGGACGCGAATCGCTCTCCTCACTAATTCAACGGCGCTCGGAGCCGAGCCTCTCTCGTGGGAAACCCGCACAAAACCCCCATTACAAAATTTCTCACCCTACCGGTATCCCCCAACACCAAAACATCACCGTTCCTTTTTACCCTTTTATCCTTGGCCTCCCACAACCGGGTGGGACAAAAGGCCCCCATCGGGATTTTTCACGAAGTATTGGAAGCACTCAAGCGGATAACCTAAGCCACCCATGGCCTACCTTCCTAAATATCCCCCCTGTCCGTTTACAAACGGCAAACAGATCTGGAGTGCTCCCATCTCCTAACTCTATGGGACGGCGGGGTCCAAATTCGCGAGTAGTCATTGCTCAAAACCCAGAAAAGAAAAATAGAGGGAGATGAAGAAGAAAAACACCCAAATACTTACGAGGGAAAACTTGAAGGTTGGATTCGAAGAAGCACTAGCACAGAATTCGCAGCAAGAATTTTCTCTCTCTAAAGCTCTTTGAATGTTTGGAAACGGTAAAAGTGTTTGGGGTTTAAGGGTTTGGTATTTATAAGGCCTACCTATACGGGTTAACCCGTTAACCCGTATTAATTAGCCCACAAATCCAGCCTCGGACCCTGAACCGTCTCCAACGTTTGAAAATTCGAAAATTTAATACCTTTTGCATTTATCGCCCCCTCGATGGGCCGACACGTACCCTTAACCCGTCTTTTCATCCGCCAAGGGGCCCCCTATTAACCGGGAGGACGCTACGCAAGGGGCCACGTGTCTCTCGCCGGTGCTTCCCGAATGCAATAAGCCCACGAGGCTCAACAAAAAGCGCTAACACCGGTGCTCGCTCAAGGAACACCGAGCAAGCCGAGCTTCTAGTAGCTCCTCACCGCACCATAAATAATCACACTTTCGAGCTAGGGGCCATCGATGAGCCCGGATCTATCGGACCGGGCCCGCGCTCGGCCTAGTCCAAGGAACCAGCCGACGTAGCAGTTCCTAGACCGCTGGAGGGAAGACCGCGGACAAATAGGCCCTTATGGTCAAGACCGCGTCCCTCCTCGCATCATCCTCATCGAGACCACTGGGACCCCGCTCGGCTGGATCCGTGCCCGCACGGGTCGCGACCGCATCAACCGTGTTTCGCGTCATATATCTTGACCGCGGCACAATATTGACCGCGGGCACATGCCCGTCTCCCTTGCTAATATCAAACCTTACCGAGCAAGTTAGCTTATCGGCTCGACAGCCACTTCGCCGGCCTCCCCCATCACGCATTCAATGCGGCTCACCAGCGCCTACTATTCCATTTAATGCTTTCTAAGGCCCTTGGTGGCTCTGCGGCTCATGTCCCTTTCACCATGTCCTCGGGACACCAATGTTCCCTCCCCGACAGACCAATTAGTCGCGACACGTGTAGCTGGTCAAATACCAAAGTGCCCCCTAGGGCTGATCTCATTGCTTACCTCAACAAGCACCATTGCATCGCCTATAAATAGAAGGCCTATACCCCCTTGGGCAAGGAAAGTTCCAGATACAATTGAATAAGCCATATTACTCTAAACCCTAAACACACACACACTCCAAGGTATTCAAAGCCTTATTATCTCAGTATTCTTACTCTCACACCCGAGGGCCTGAGTTGGAGTAACGTCCAACTTTGACCTTAACGGTGCTTCTTTGTGTTGTGATCTAGGTACAAACCAACCACCAAATATATCCTAGCCAGATATCCTGAACCGCTCCTGACCCCAAAAGCTGTGGCGTCATCACTCTTGCTGTTTAAGGAATTCTTTAGTGCAATCGAAAGAGCAGTCAGACAGGCAGGTCATCAGAACCAGTCCGCTCTACTCACTGCATGATTGACACACATGATAATTAATAATGTCTTACTAATGAGAGTACTAAACTTTGCTTAAAGTTTTTTTTTGGGCCCACTTATAGTTCGTTGAGTTGATATAATTCTGCTGGTTGCTTGCAGTCATACCCTCTAATGACGGACTACCTAAAATCAGGGCTATACAAGTGGGCCGGTGATGCGTACAAGTTCCCTAAAGATCAGCCTTACATTGAACTGGTAACATCTCCCAACAACCCCGATGGATCCATAAGGCAGCCAGTGGTCAACGGAGTCAAAGGAATATTGATACATGACCTTGCTTACTACTGGCCCCAGTATACTCCAATTTCATCTCCTTTGGACCATGACAATATGCTCTTCACTGTGTCCAAAAGCACAGGGCATGCTGGGGCCCGAATAGGGTAAGTAACTTCCACATAAAAGGCAAATATTACATGGATGTTTAGATATTTATGTTTTTTGTACCTACATATGGCAGTTGGGCATTAGTTAAAGATCGAGAAATTGCAAAGAAAATGACTACGTTTATTGAGATAAACACTATTGGCGTATCCAAGGACTCACAAATCCGAGCTGCAAAGATATTGCAATCTGTGTCGGACAGCTATGACAATGGTGGAAACCCTAAAGAAAGAGAAACTTTCTTTGACTATAGCTATAAGCTGATGGAAAATAGGTGGAAGAAACTTAGAGAAGCAGTTAACAAGAGTGGAGGATTATTCAGTTTGCCCAACTTCCCTCATGGCACATGCACCTTCTCTGGCCGAACTTTTGAACCACAGCCAGGTAATCAGAATGTTTACCTTGTTAATTATAGTGTATATTAAAGATGTGATTATCATTTTTGTTGTCTCCCATGCAGCATTTGCATGGTTGAAATGTGAAGGAGAAACAGAGGAGGATTGCGAGAGCTATCTTCAAAGTGAAAAGATATTGACTAGAGGCGGGAGGCACTTTGGGGTTAGTCCAAGGTATGTGAGGATCAGTGTGCTGAGTAGAGATAGAGAATTTGATCTCTTGACAGAGAGATTGTCGAGGAGGAGGATCAATACTTGACTGTTCCAAAGGGTGTTTGAAGAAGCAGTAGTTAGTAGTAATGTAATGTAATGGTTGTACATTATGACAGGGCCTGATGAATTTTGACAGGGCCTGATGAATTTTGATTAGTCGTTTCAGTTGGCTCGGAGTGAGCATAATGTGTATTATATTTTTTTTAGGAAAGATTAGATTGTTGAACTATTTACTATTATCTGATTTTGGGGTGCACTGCTGCAACTGCAAGCAAGCATAAATGTTGAGTGAAGTAAAGAGATTGTTCATTAGCTTGGGTCTTTGCTCAACAACCATAAATGTTTTTTTACAATTTTTTTTTTTTCACAAGTCATTTTTTGCTTCTGTAGGATGTGTTCCGCAATTATCTGTGCACGTGCTACCCCACGTGAAAATCACCTCTTCTTAAGCAAATATGCGGAATTGCTCATGGCCTTCTGTTATATAAATGTTAGAGAAACATGATATTATCTTCTGCTCGTATAGCGGAACTTCGTTCCGTTGATTGAACAGGGTCAACGAGAACTCTTCTACCGCATTTTATGGGAATCATCAAGGAGTTGTGGATTGGAGGATAGAGTAGCGGAATTAGCCACGTGGCTCAATTGAGGGACTCCTCGTGGCCTAGTCAGGACAAAAAGGAGAATTGCGGGACTGGTCCCCACGAGGGACACGCGGCATCGTTATACCGCTCCGTACGAACCCAACGAATAAGGGATCGACACCTTGCGGTACGGAGAGCACGTGACCTTTCATGTGCACGGTACGGAGCTGCCAAGCTCTGACTGCTATAAATACCCGGCTCAGATATCGATGTCAGCAACAGTGACGTACATGCCCTATTGCTCCCGCAATACTTGTTCTCTCCTTCCTGACTTGTCCCTACTTTCGCTCCTCCTTCTCATTCCTCTTGGTGATTCGTGTGTAATGCCTATTGCAAGTTTTACCGCTTAATTTCTTTTTAGAACCTACGTCCTACATTTGGTGATCCCAGTGGGAGGTATTCACATGGCACCATCAAAGAGAGCCGCAACCAGGAATGCGGAAGCAGGCGGCGATTCCAGAGCAACTCAACCCCCCTGAACCGCAAGTAGATCCAACCAATGGTGACGCGCCCGTTGTCGAAACGGAGTCAGACGAAAGCACTCCCCAAGTCCAACCTAATCTTCCCATTACCCAAGCTGAATTTCAGTTACTCTATGATAACCAAAAGGTACTTCTGGAGCGGATCGAGACCCTGGAAAGGGAAAAAGCCCAAGCTACGAAGGAAGCCGCAGACGCAAGAGAGGCCGCAAAAGGAAAAGCTAAGCTCGGCCCTGATCCTATTTGTATTGATGATGACGACGCTACGAAAAGCCAAATTAGAGACCCCCTGGAGAACCGTACTATCCCTCGCAAGGAAACACCCCATCATCCGGGTTATTCACATTTGAACAAGCGAGAACACTTTTCTCATCCCGCAGCAACACAGTAGTATCATTCGACCATTCCGCGGGAAAATCGTATCCAGCATGCATTACTTGCCAACCTTACCCTGAGAAATACAAGCACCGTGAGTTTACCAAGTATACGGGGGAAGAGTCTAACCCACATGAGCACGTCCAGCGATATTTAGAGACCTTGGGGCCGCATGCTAGCAACAACAGCTTATGCCTGCGGGAATTTCCCACCTCCCTCACCGGAAAAGCATACACCTGATTCTACCGTCTGCATAAGGATGACATTTATGATTTCAATGAGCTAACCGGACACTTCTATGCTAAGTTCTTTTATGCCCAGGAATAACTCACTATGTTTAAGCTGGCCCTTGAGATTCAGAAGCCAGGAGAAAAGCCCGTGGATTTCGTTAAGAGATTTTCCGCAAGGTCTCTTGATTTAGTTCGCCCAGCGCCCGAAGACGAACTTGTCCAGCATTGCGTCCAAGCAATGGACGAGACTTACCGTCAATTTTTGGCCATTCACAAATTTAAGACGTTTCAGGAGTTGGCAGACGCCGCAAGCAATTTGGTACTCAAAGCTGTAATGGAGCCGCGTACCTCTTGGTCTACTGCGGGGCAGTATAGAGGGGACAACTCAAAATACCAAAGGTTTAATAAAAGGCTAGCGGAAGTGGCGGTAGCAGAGTCTCCTAGCCAAAAGACTCCTTCAGTAGATGACAGAATGACTAAACAACGGTTCCAAGAAGCCCCCAATTTCCCTTTTCCGATGCCGCAAGTATTGGATACGCTGCGGAACATGGTGCATAGTGGGGATGTAAAGTTGCCTCTGGTAAATCATGAACCTACTGCAGCAATGTTGAAACACAAGAATTGTTGTCATTATCATAGGCGAGTTACTCATCCTTCCAAAGATTGTAATCAGTTGAAGAAAGTGATTAACCGATTCGTGGAAAAAGGAGCCTTGACTATAGAGGAAGCGAGTAATAGCGTAAGGGCTAACTCTTTGCCCTCTCATGATAACGGAAAGTAAAAGCCTGTCAACATGGCATCTGTGTTTGAATTGCCAACCGCTACTCACGAAGCCGCATTATTGCCCAGTAGCCCCAACCCGCTCGCGGATGACGTAGCCGTAGCGAAATCATTGCAGTTTACTCCAAAGTTTCGCATTTTCTTTGACCAGCTTGGGTTTGACGCAGCAACTCGCTTGGAGGCAACAAAAGCTCTGATTAAGATAGCCAGAGAGAATGATCAGCCGTGTTTACGGGAAGGAGGTTCCCTGAGCAGGAAGTGGAAGGAGTTGGCTTCTGAAATCGTTTTCACGGATGCTGATATGAGGGTTGATCATCCCCATAATAGACCTCTTTATGTTACCGCGGAAATATATGTGGTAGAATTAAAAAGGGCGCTCATTGATAACGGGTCCGCAGTGAATGTCATCCCGTATTCCACTTTCAAGAGAGCTGGATTTGGGGAGGAAGATCTGCAAAGGCATAGCATAGCCATAACAGGATTCGGGGCAAACGTAGTCAATACCATCGGGTCTGTCGTCATCCCTTTGAGCATGGGGAGTTTGCGGACTTCAACAAAGTTTCATGTTATCAATGCTGATACTACTTATCAGTTGCTGATCGGAAGAGCTTGGCTTCATCAGCATAAAATCATCCCATCAACTCTGCACCAGTGTGCAAAGGGAATTGTTGGGGGTAACCAAATCACCTTAGAGCCTTCTCTCCGGCCTTTTTCACGAATGGAAGCCCACTTAGGGGACGCTTTGTTTTATGAAGAATTTGCGGAAGGTTGCCTCGCAGATTTAAATTCCCTCCAGATAACCGCAAAGTCAGGAACCGCTAAGAGAAAAGCAGACCAGTCAACGGTAGGAACCAGTAAGCGGGTTTGCATGCCAGATGGCCGAGTAATGTATACCGTCAACTTATGACGGTGTGCGGGGGAATTCCCTACGTTTGTGGGGGATGACCCCCACGAATGTTATGTTATGGTTAAGCAGGGGAATGAAGAGAGCTTTGATGCAATTAACGATGAGCCTATTGAGTTAAGAGATGAGCCGTGTCCTCAAGTCCAAAAGTTGAAAGAAGTAAACTTGGGAAAAGACGCCCATCAGCCAGTTTTAATATCAGATTATTAAAGTTTGCCGCAATAGGAGCAGTTCATTGCTCTTTTGACTGAGTTCAAAGACGTCTTTGCATGGAGTTACGATGAAATGACTGGTTTGGATACAGCGGTAGTAACGCACAAGCTGCATGTGCACCCGATGGCAAAGCCTATAAGGCAACAGTCCCGCATCTATAAACCGGAGTTGGAAATTAAAATCAAAGCGGAGTTAGAACATATGATTACTGCGGGAATCATTAGGCCAATCGAGCATCCAACTTGGTTATGCAACATGGTCATAGTCAGCAAAAGGCAAGCGGAAGAAATTTGTATATGCCAAGATTTTCATGACCTCAACAAGGCTTGCCCCAAAGATGAATTCCCGCTCCCTTCAATTGACGCCTTGATTGATGCCACGGCGGGGCATGAGATATATTCAATGTGTGATGGTTACAAGGGTTATAATAGAATCAAAATGGATCCCGCGAATGCCGAAAAGACAGCTTTCAAGACTCCATTTGGCAATTTCTATTTCACGGTTATGCCATTCGGGTTAAAAAACGCGGGCGCCACGTATCAGCGAACGATGACGACTATTTTCCACGATATGCATCACAGCGAAGTAGAATTTTATATGGATGATTTGGTGGTAAAATCTCGAAAGGAGTCCTCGCATTTAGAAGATCTGCGGAAAGTTTTCACAAGGTGCAGGAGATATTGACTGAAATTAAACCCAAGGAAATGCGTTTTTGGGGTCACTACTAAAGGAAAGTTTTTGGGTCACATTGTTGATCGCAGTGGTATCCAGGTAGATGCGGAAAAGCAGAAAGCGGTCCTCTCGATGCCGGCACCAAAGTCTCAAAAGTAGCTTAAGAGTTTCATGGGCAAGGTGTCCTACATGAGGCAGTTCATTCCCGCACTTGCGGAAGTGGGGCATCCCTTGATGGAATTGTTAAAGGCTCGGACGAGTTTTAGATGGGAGGAAAGACGACATCAGGAGGCTTTTGAAAAGGTCAAGCAAGCTCTTAGTTCTGTCAGCACCATGGTAGCACCACAGTCAGGTTCCCCGCTTCTATTGTACTTAGCTTCCACTACAAGATCCATTGGAGCTCTTTTGGCACAAGATCAAAAGGGGGAGAAACCAGTTTACTACTTCAGCAGAGTAATTTCAGGCGTGGAAGTTCGGTATAACCAACTGGAAAGACATTGCTTGGCATTAATCTTTGTGGTTCAGAAGTTGCGACACTATTTCTTGGCATTTCCGGTGGAAATAATCACAAGTTGTGATCCTATCCGTTTTCTATTGTCTAAGTCAGTATTGGTCGAAAGGGCAGCAAAGTGGTTCCTAATCCTATCAGAGTATGATATCAGATGTACTACCCCAAAAGCGGTAAAGAGCCAAGCTTTAGCCGACTTATTATCCTTTTTCCCAAGTGGAAGCTATGAGCCCCCAACTCAGGAATTGCCATGGGAAAGTGAGAGTGCGGAAGTTCACGACGAGCAGGGGTGGTGGACATTGGAATTCGATGGATCAGCTACCGCGAAAGACGGAGGTGTGGGTGTAGTCCTCACTTCCCCTGAGGGACTGGTTTACACAAGAGCTTATAAGTTAGCCTTTCCATGTTCGAACAATGAAGCCGAGTATGAAGCACTAGTGCTGGGGTTGATTGAAGCAAGAAAAAGGGGAGCGTGCAAGTTAACCATTAAGGTAGATTCCAACTTAATAGTTAAGCAAGTCAGCGGGGAATTCAGTTTACATCACATTAACTTAGCCCCATACCGCACTATGGTGCAGCAGTTGATTGATTATTTTGAGGAAGTGACAATCGAAAAGCAGCAACGTACCAGCAACAGGCATTCGGATGCTCTAGCAACCTTTGGATCCAAAATAGTCATGGAAAAAGATGAAGCTCAAATTGTGGTGTTGAAGCAAAGATCCCCAACGAATTTGAATGAATTCTTTGGGGAAGAAGAGATGATAGACTAGCGGGGACCAATAGTGCAGCGGCTAAAAAGCAATGAAGAGCGCAAAGATTTGCTTGAACTGCAAAAATATTAGCTAAAGAATGGGGTGCTTTATTTTTGCAACCCAGGAGGACCACTTTCCCGCTGTATGGGGCCGAAAGAAGCAAAGTTTAGACCGGAACAAATACATGAGCAAACTTGTGGTAATTTATATTTACCCCTCTATAGGCGAATTCAAAGACAAGGTTACTATTGGCCGGATATGACCTTGGATTCCGCAAAAATCCAAGCAAGTTGTACTGACTGTCAGCACTTTATTTCTCCATTAGAAGCCTGTTGTATTGCGGGAGTTCGTGATTGACGCCATCCCTACCTTGATTATCTTCAGGAGGGATCCCTCCCTGCTAGCAAAAATGAGGATGAGGCTATTAAAAAAAGGGCTTTTCGATTCCGCTTGGTTGACGGGAAGTTATACAAGCAAGGATACAAGGGGACTTTACTCAGATGCATGGACAGCGCAGAAGCTAGGGTGATTTTGAAAGAAGTTCATGCCCCCGCACATATTGGGGGAGCCAAGTTGTTAGATCAAATCCTGACTGCGGGATATTATTGGCCAACCATGGGAAAGGATAGCACAGAATTCGTCAGCAAGTGTAAAACATGCCAAGTTCATGGAAATTTGATTCACGCCCCAGCCGTACCATTGCACGCTCTTTCCTCACCTTACCCGTTCCACACATAGGCTTTTGATCTCATTGGAAAAATAGTACCGCATTCTAGGGGAAGAATATGGATCCTAGTAGCCATAGAGTTGTTCACTAAATGGAGTGAGGCCATCCCATTGAAAAATGCTACCGCAGGGGCAGTTGTTAACTTTATGCGGGAATACATCATGTGCAGGTTTGGTATTCCCAAACAAATCATTTCGGATAATGGAACACCATTTTCAAACAGCCAAGTCTCAGCATTCATGCTAAAATACGGAATTCATCATCATTTCTCTACACTTTCATATCCCCAAGGTAACGGGCAGGCAGAGGCAACCAACAAAACCCTCATCAAAATCCTAAGTAAATTGATGGAGGATTTTCCCGGGGCATGGGATGATAAGATTCCGAAAGCGTTATGGGCATACAAAATGAGCAAAAGGAAGGCTACAGGACATACCCCTTTTTCACTAGTTTATGGTGCTGAAGCAATATTACCCGCAGAGTTGACCGTCCCTTCAACTCGTGTTGCCATACAGCAAGGTCTGATGCAAGACATAAGGCCAGTTCAGTTGGAATTATTGGATGAAAGGAGGGACGCAACTCGCAAGAATTTTCAGACGTACTCTTGCCAGATCTCTCGCGCGTATGATATGATGGTGAAGCCAAGAACGTTTGAGGTAGGAGACCTAGTATTAAAGGTAGCCCCTCAAATCATTCGCGGAGGTTCCGTTCCCAAATTTGCCCCGAAATGGGAAGGCCCATACAAGGTAGAAGAAGCCAATGAGTCGGGATATTATAGAATTGCAACAATGGAGGGCAAGTTACTCCCGCCCCTAAATGCAAAATGGCTTAAGCGGTTTTATTCCTAAGATCGCTCTTCTACGTATATTGGCTCCAACTTCCGTTATGATCAAACATTTCTTACTTAAAATATTTTCTCTTTCCCTAAATTTGTATTGTGCCAGAGCTTTCATTACTGGCATCAATCTTATGAAAAGCAATATTGAGTTTACAACCTTGTACTCAATATTTTGTTTCTGCAATCAATATATGCATGAAATTTCCTCAAAAGTTTTTTTATACATACTGTCATACTTCAAAAGAATTGTTACCTGCATTTGCACATATAAAAAAAAGGGGGAGCACCATTCGAAAAACATCTAAATATTTTGAACATGACATTCACATGCATAAATGTTTACCGCATCATCAATTGCACAAAAACAAATTGTTCAACGATATCACAACAAAAGAGATCTTGATACCGCATGCATAAAAAAAAACAATGTTTCTTATCCCCATAGTATCATACATATTTTCATGCATCAAGTAGCATGCGGGAACGCATTTCCAGCTCTGACATAAGACGGTTAAGCTCAACTTCTTTCTCATGAAGCTCTTCTTGAGCAAAAACGAGCTGTTGGTTACACACTGCAAACCTGGACTTGAAGTCTTCTATTTCATCCTTGAAACCGACAACAGTTGTGCGAAGCTTTGTCACCTCCTTCTCATGTCTGCGCTCCATTTCCGCAAGCAAATTCATTTCTTGCTCTATAGGGAACTTGAGAGCATGGCCTATTTCTTCAAAAGCCCAATCAACCAAAAACGCTCCAAATCTTTGTATTCATCTTTCATCATACGAAGCATTTCAGCTTCCATTTGATTCAGTTGACCGTTTTCAAAGTAAACTAAATTCGATGCCAATAAGCCCAGATTGTGAACCACCCATTTAGATGAAGCGCATCATACATTAGAAAAAAAAGTCCGGAATATTTTTCTGCAAACCCCTCAATCGTTCCGCATTTTCTTGCCCCACATGAAAACCGCGCCAAGTCTCCCCATCTCCCGGAGACAGGGGAACAAATTCCACAGTAACTACCTTCGTGCCGAATGCACTTTCTACTCCTGCAATACCTTTCCTCCTATAATCAATAATGTCTTTCTCCTTTTCATCTACAACCACAAGCTGGTTGTCTTCTTTCAGCTTATTTTGCATATCAACAAGAGATGAACCAACCTTATCCGCAATAGTAGAGCTAATTTCTTCATCACAGGAAGTTTCCTCAACCATTTCCACCGCTGCATCACCAATTTTATTACCCGAGTCAGATGAACTCTCCACAATAACTGCACCTGTGGGATTGCTACAAGCTTGCACATTCGTTTTTCCCTCATCATGTTGCGACAACTTAAGTCCTTCACTTAAGCTTGCAGTATGATCGTCAGCTCTGACATCATGCTCAGCACCCGTGAGGTTGGCGTGATCTTCCATATCCCCAATATCCATTTCAATGTTGTACAACACCAGTCCTCCACCTAAATCTGCGGTTTGATCACAAGTTATGGTATCACGCCCCGCAATTGCAGAATTGTTAGGATCTTGCATATCCACAATTCCTGCATTTTCCTTGGGTAGCACAAGCACCTCATCCATAACCGCAATCTGAGCACCAACATTGGTATCATGCTCATTAATAACCCCAATCTGAGTGCCAACATTGGTATCATGCTCATCAATAACCGCAATTTGAGCACCAGCATTGATATCACGCTCATTTCCCGCAAAGTTATCAGGATCCTGCATATCCGCAGCTATTAATTCCTTCAAAGGTAATCCGCCATCTTTGTTGAGTATTACATTTTCATCTTCAACAATTTCCGCAGGTAAAACATGAACATTTTCAGCTTCAACATTTCCTGCAGACAGCTCCTTGTCCAGCTCCATAGTGACTTCATTCAAAACAACTTTGTCAACTTCCACATTAGTCTTGTGACGCAATGACTTCACAAGGCTAGGTTCAACTTCTTCTGTATCATCTCCAAGCCTAACCGCTTCACCAAGACTTTGCGATTGATCAAAGTCCTTTATGGTGTCACGATCCGCTATCATGCTACCATACTCATTTAATCTTGCGGAAGAACGACGCTTAGACAATGCGGCTTCAAATAACTCCATCAAACTACTCTTTTGCAATCGCTGATCAATAATGTTAAGGGTAACATTACCCATCAAACCCTCTTCCGCTCCTTCACTAGCCAAATTACCAACCTGGCCATACACCCTAGCTTGGTCCTTCTCCTTTATAATTTTAGTAGCATCTGCAGGAGTAGATATAGACAAAGAGGTCAGTGGGTCAATCCATACTCCGCACTCAGATAGGTATATAGGACGCACAGAAATTTCCGAAAAGGAAGGGGGAAGCTGGGGAGAAATCATACTAAAAAACATCTTACCCAGGGGCGCATTCGGGGCACCAAAACCTGCAGCAGGGATAAAACCAACATTCATCTCTTCATCACCACCTCCCGCTAAATCAATAGGTGCTTCGCTCGAAACACCAGCTCCACCAGACCTCACCGCAAGTGAGCGCTGTTCCATATATGCATGTAAAAAATATCTTAGAACCAAACCCTTAAATGCATATAGAAAATACTTACCTTCCGGAGTCTTTGAGATTGCCTCAGAGGAGTTTTCCTTTTCTTAATAACAGCATCCTTCCTATTCTTTTTCCCCGCAGGGGTCGAAGCTTCCGCCATTCCTTCATCAACCTTACTCTTCCTTTTTACCACTTTCTTCCATAGTCATAATACAAAAAAATAATAATAACCAATCAGTAAGGAGAAAAATAGAGAGAGAGAGAGAGAGAGAGAGAGAGAGAGAGAGAGAGAGAGAGAGAGGGATATAGTAATACTATTTTTCATTCACTCAACCCAACTTACAAACTGAGAGTGAGCACAACTATCTAAACGGTCAACCTTCTGTACCGTTCTATCCCCTTTCCTTACTTTTTCTTTTCCATTTTTTCCTCCTTCACTTTCAATACTAGAAACTTCACTTCTACCAATATTCCCTTCCGCAATCCGTTCCTTTCTTTTCTTTTTCTTCTTCTTTTGACTTTCAGCTTCCTCATTCTAAAAATAAAAATATTAAAAGAAAAGGAATAATTCTTGAGAAGGCATAATAATTCTCTCCCAGAAAAGAAAAGTATGAAGCCTAATGATACCTCACGATCACTCTCTTCCGCAGGCTTTCAGCCAAATTATTGCTCACTTGTTGTTTCCCCTAAATTGAACAAAGCAAATTTTTTTTTTCAATAAATAAAACTATATGAGTCACAAATACACCTAAATGATATTTCAAATCTATCATGGAAGATACAATACCTTCACCATTTTTCCAGCCCCAACAAGAGCTTCTTCATCCGCAGTCTTATCGTCCTTTTCTTTTCCCGCATCCTTCACAATCCCTTTACCAACTTTCCTTTTCGGTTTCCCAAGCTTAAGTTCAGGGCGCTTCTTACATTCCGCCAAACAACCAAATTGTGGGATCTTCAACAAACCTTCTTCAGTATACGAAGACAATGGACTGGAGTACACAACACCACCACAGCTGAGATAGAAATCATTCCTCCAAATCTGTTCTTCCACAAGAGCATGAGGTACTTCATCCATAAATTCCCGCATTTGCTTCAGGCTATGAACCCAAAATCCCGCGCTTGTATAGTTCTTGAACCTACCCATACTGCATCTGGAATAAATTTTACTCCCATATTCTCCAACACTTGCGAAAAGCCACCGGGATAGCAAAACCGTTTGCAAGAATCATCAAAATCTAAATACACATCAGACATATTAGCACAAACTAAATCATATCCGTATTGCATAGCACACCGCTCAGGGCTATATCTTACGGTACCCAACTTCTAGTTCATTCAACGCGGGAAGACAAGTTGGAAGAATGTTAGCAATAATTGGATACTGACTCTCTTTACCGTTCCACAACACGCCATCTTTGAACTCAAACACTTCCATGTGCTGACCGTCGGTGCGGTACCAATTTAGAGAAATTGTATTTAGCAGAACCTTCTCATAAGGGCGGAAGCAAAACTCCTCTTCATGGTCAATGAGTTCCAAAAGACCAACATTGAATTTCACATTCATCCAGGTCCAAGACCGAGGAACTAATACTCCCCCTGACCCAGCATAAACCTCCTCCCGTACGCCTAATTTTTCAAAATGTTCAAGCATGAACATATGGAGAAGCGGAACAGGTAGAAACGCATGGACATAATATCTTCCTACAGACTTACTCACTACCTCCGCAAGATTGTCAAAACGGGCATATAGGTTCCCCAATAATAATGGGCCCATAGGCAGTTTCTTCCCCGCAGCAACCTTGATAGCATACAGAAAGTTCCTTTCATACGGACCGTCGTGCGGTTTTCTAGGGAAAAGGAATAGAGTCAGGAACATAGATAAGAAGGCTTCTAGATAATGCTCCGAATCCTTCTTCTCTGTGGGGGTAAATGTACCAGCTTTATCAAAAACGCCAAACCAAGCTAAGATCCACCCTTTCCAATCATTTTTGCGCCCCTTAATCTCTTTCCCGCAAATCTTTCGGATATCTTCCAAGGCCTCTACCCTCAATCCCTCCTCCGCAGACATAAATTTTTCAAGAGGTTCCTCTCCAAGAACCTCTAAGCCATACAAGGTAGCCACATCCTCAAGAGTTACAGTGAACTCACCCCAACTCGCAATAAAGGTATGATTCTTCATATCCCAACGAGATAACAAGGTCCATACATGGTCAAAGTTCCTGGCTACGGTTAGATTTTGGCAAGCCCTTACGCATTCGTATATGCCACTGTTTTTAAGAATTGAAAGTATCCCTCATTCCCTAAAATATCCCTAGTCCAATCCGCCCAATGAGCTACCTTAGCGGAACCACAAACGATGGTACCAGCGGACCATGGAATGTCTCCTCTCTCTACTTTCAATCGTAAAAGCTTGCGATGGCCTACCTTTTTAGAGTCCTTTAAGGAAACCTCCTTAACAATCCCCGTGGTTTTACCATGATTAGAATATGGACCGGACCAGGACATGGCCTCATCCCAGAACATGTCTGCGGGACCAAAAAAGGGAGCCATCTTGAACAAATTAGCGGAAGGAACTAACGGAACTTCATGGGTTCTAGTGTTAATCAATTCTACACCCACATCATTTGCGAAACCGTGGGGTCTCCATATCGAAGCTTTACCTTCTGGAGTAGGGGTTTCAATTTCCCTGCTATCACTTGAACTTCCGGACTTACCAGAATCAGGAGAAGAAATCATTGCAGAATCCGACCCTCTTTCCCTCTCTTCGGACAAATCTCCTTCCTCAGATCTGCGGTTGCTCCCAACCAGAGACATTACACGAAACAAAAGGGTAAGTAGCCAAAGAAATAAACGAGTCGAAATTACCGCAAAAGCTCAATCGCAAACTTGATTTGTTGATCCGCAGTTTGTCTCAAAGGCTAAAGTAGTAAATAAAGGGCGGAGAGCTCATATATATAGTGGAGAATATGAAAGGACGATTTCGCCTGACACATCAATAATTACAACTGTTTTGCATTAAATGCACGGGTACGGTTCCCGAGGCTTTGCGGAAATAATCTACGCAACATATCATATGAACTCATGTAGATGTTCCGCAAACTAAATGAAAAGATAATTTATGAAATTGCTAATATGTCCGGGAGACTTCTAGAGAACTCTCCCGCACAGAGGGACTAATGTAGGATGTGTTCCGCAATTATCTGTGCACGTGCTACCGCACGTGAAAATCACCTCTTCTTAAGCAAATATGTGGAATTGCTCATGGCCTTCTGTTATATAAATGTTAGAGAAACATAATATTATCTTCCGCTCGTATAGCGGAACTTAGTTCCGTTGATTGAACAGGGTCAACGAGAACTCTTCTACCGCATTTTATGGGAATCATCAAGGAGTTGTGGATTGGAGGATAGAGTAGCGAAATTAGCCACGTGGCCCAATTGAGGGACTCCACGTGGCCTAGTCAGGAAAAAAAGGAGAATTGTGGGACTGATCCCCACGAGGGACACGTGGCATCGTTATATCGCTCCGTACGAACCCAACGAATAAGGGATCGACACCTTGCGGTACGGAGAGAACGTGACCTGTCATGTGCACGGTATGGAGCTGCCAAGCTCTGACTGCTATAAATACCCGGCTCAGATATCGATGTCAGCAACATTGACGTACATGCCCTATTGCTCTCGCAATACTTGTTCTCTCCTTCCTGACTTGTCCCTACTTTCGCTCCTCCTTCTCATTCCTCTTTGGTGATTCGTGTGTAACGCCTATTGCAAGTTTTACCGCTTAATTCCTTTTTAGAACCTACGTCCTACAGCTTCAAAACTAAGTGTTTAGAAAAATAATAACATTCGTCTTAAAAGAAAAATTTAGATAACAATAATAAAAATAAAAATCATATAACAAAAAGGAAAAAATTTAGTTTGTTCATTATATTTTTCATTTAATTGTATAAATTAATATTCATTTTGGGACCAAGATATTGAAGGGATTGGAGATTAAAGATTACCACTTTCTCGAGGAGTTCATTTTCATAACAATCAGAGATGGTGCCTAACAACAAAATAAATGACTGAAATCAGCAGAACACTTCAATAAAAGAAGCTTTGCTAAACGGAAAGGCCTATTAACATTTTCAACCATCGTATTTTGCTTAAACTTCAATTTTTACCATTGTTATTTTTAGCCGCATTTCCACTTATACTTTAAATATTCACTCATTTTCCCCAAAAGTTGTGAAAAATAAGGCATATTTTTAAAAAAATTAACTGTTGTACTTTAGGCTATTTGGGAAAAATGAATGCGTATTTAAAGTACAATAGTTAAAATTGCTAAAAACAAACAACCATGATTAAAATCGAAGTTTAAACAAAGTACGAGGCTTTAAAATGACGATTGGCCAAAGGGAAATTCGTCCCTCTTCGATATTGTCAATGTAACGACCCCAAAATTCATACATAATAATAATGATATTTAATTTAATAATAGAATAACCTCCAACGGCTACTAAAATCATAATTCAAAAATACCAACCACTATTTGACATAACTTAATTACTGAAACGGTAACAATCTCTACGGCTAGTACAATCCACTAACTCAATAAAAATACTTAATGTTCTAAAATAATTATTCGAACTCCAAAAGCCGCTAATCCATCAAACACGCAGCCAATTCACTCCAATCATTTATTACCTGGGAGGGGAAAGAATATGAAAGGGTGAGCGAACAAAGCTTAGTAAGTTCATACGGGGTCTCTTCGGTTTCTAAGAAGAGACGACCGGAACGAACGGAGTTTAACAACATATCAATGAAAGGATAACATGTACAATAAATAGTTTAGGTACCGAGAATGTCAATGAAAGATACTTTTTCAAATAACAAGTAGTGGCACTTTTACAAATAACAGATATAAATTTTACAAACACTTGTCCGTCAATTCCAAGTACTTGTGCACCTTTCATCTATGCGACTCCGATTCACCTTTTCAGGCAATTGTTGAATAAGGTTCTCTTACGCTATTATCAGAACGCCCCTTATTCTGATGCATCATGATAATCACATCTATAGAATTAAGGTCATTTCAATCTGACTAGACCATTCATTCTATAGTGAGGTCATTTCAATCTGACTAAACCTTAGGTCATTTCAATCTGTTTAGATCAATTTATTTAACATTGAGGCCATTTCAATCTGACTAGGCCTTAGGTCATTTCAATCTGTTTAGACCAAATACATATAGAGTCCTCATCAATTAGACAAATTTAACATCATATACATATAGTTTTCATGGTACGAAAACACATAAGTCAATTTCAATTTACATAGATACACATTGAACAAAACGCATCAATGGTAAGATATTCCATGCAGGTTCATAACGAGGGAATACAAATAACTTCCGGCCACTTGGTAGCATATACTTTATGAAACTTTTAGAATCCTAACACAAAGGATATGAAACAATAAAATACTAAGGAGCGTAATCCCTTACCTTAAATGCTTGCGTTTCCTTGCACTGATTTCCAGCACGAATCTACAATCATGCAAATAACATCTCTTAGGGTAAAACTAATTCCTATTTACTTTAATTACCCAACTTTAATAATCTTGTTAACCTATGAGTTATTTCTCTTAACTCTTCTTAAGGTTAGCTATTACCCTTTTTAGGTTTCCCAAATTACCCATTTCTAGGTTTCTAACCCATCTTTAATCCTACATAATCATCTTTCATATACCCAAAATTACTATTCACAGCTTACTATTCATAATCACTATTCACATTTACTGTTCACAGATTACTGTTCATAATTACTATTCATGAAATACTGTTCACACCCAATACACACACTAACCCTAAACACACACACACTCACACACGGCCACACACACACACACGGTACAACACACACATACACGCATGACACACACACACACACACGACACATCCTCACACACAAAACCCTAATCTTTTTGTAAAAACCCTAGCATGCAATACCTTAGGTCAATTCCCAATAATCACATGCCCAAAACCTAATCAATATTAGGTTTTCAATTCATGTTATTACCCAACATAGATAGTATAGATTCAATCCCAAATAATCAACATAGTAATATTAAAACCCTAATTTAATTCCAAGGATGTTCTAGGGTTTAAGAATAATAATATTATGAATCGGATCCTTACATTGGATGATATTTACTAGGCTTCTTCCTCTTTTCCTTCTTCCAAGCCAAGCCTTCTTCTTTCTCTCTCTCTCTCTCAGGCTGCCCCTCTCTCTCTGTCTCACGTTCTCCCTCTATTCACGGCAACAAAAAGTGCCGCCTCCCTCTTTCTCTATTTCTTTGGTTTGAAAAATAAAAACTAACCCTAGGTATTAGAAAAGAATGTATATATATATATATATATATATATATATATATATATATATATATATATATATATATATATATATATATATATATATATATATATATATATATATATATATATATATCCTAGGTTAATTAGGTAATCCAAGCCCAATAAAACAAGTCCACAAAATTCTAGTCCAATAATAACTCAAGCCCATTACTTTCAATCCATTTAAAAATTAATTTAATTAAAAGGAAACATTTAAATAAGAGAATCCATTATTAATTAAAAGTACCAAATTAATTAATAAAATAATTGGTTAAATTCAGGTTATTACATTCTTACCCCCTTAAAAGGGTTTGGTCCTCCAAACCAAACGCACTCGATTAGAAAATAGGGTGGGATACGACTCTCGCCTCTCACTCTTGAGCTCCCACGTTGTTTCTTTTTCCGTGTGATGGAATTACTCGCCTTCTCAAATTCTGATCTTTCTGATCCACATTTTTCACAGGTTGTTCATCATAACTCATATCAGCACGAAATCTCATCTGCCTATACTCAATCACATGACTCGGTCGAAGATGTACTTTCTCCACATCAAGACATGAAATGCATTATGCACTCTAGCAAGTACCAGTGGTAAGGTTAACTGGTAAGTCACTACCCCACTCGCTCCAAAATTTCAAACGGTCCTACATATCTCAGGCTTAACTTCTCCCGAACACCAAATCTCATAATTCCCTTTGTTGGTGAAATCCTCAAGAATACTCTATCCTTAACTGAAATTCTAAGTCACATCGTCAGCGATCTGCATACGACTTCTGTCTACTTTAAGCGGTTAATAACCATTTCCGAATCTGTTATACCTTATCTGCGGTCACTTGGACATTCTCTGGTCCCGTCAACTTCATTTCATCAATTTCATCCCAACAAGCAGGTGATCTACATATTTGTTAATATAAAGCTTCATACGATGCCATTCCGATGTTAGCGTGATAACTGTTGTTGTAAGCAAAATCTACTAACGTCAAATGCTCGTCGCAAGTTCCTTGCCAATCCTATGACGTAGCCCTCAACATATCCTCAAGTGTCTGAATCGTCCTGTCTGACCGTCCGTCTGTGGGTGAAAAGTTGTACTTACTGCCAACTCGATACCCAAAGCTTGTTGTAGACTCTTCCAAAACTTTGATGTAAACCTCGCATCTCGATCGGATACTATCGACACTGGTATTCCATGCAATCTCACTATCTCATCCACGTATAACTTAGCTAACTTCTCCAACGAGTCTGTCACTTAATTGTCACAAAATAGGCCATCTTCATAAGTCTGTCCACTATAACCCAAATCGCGTTATGACCCTTCAATTTTTTTTTTCGGTAGTCCCACTACTAAATCCATTTCTATGTTCTCCCACTCCTATCCCGGAATTGGTAACGACTGTAATAATCCTTTCGGTTTCTAGTGTTCACTCTTCACTTGTTGACATACCCAACATCTCAATACAACTCTGCCACATCTCCCTTCATATAATTTCTACCAAAATGATTCCCTTAAGTTCTTATACGCCTTCGTACTCTCAGAATGTATAGAAAACTTTTGACAGTGCACTTTCTGTAGAATTTCTCATCTTATATCCGTGTCGCTAGGTACCCAAATTCTCGATTTATACCTAAAATCCCTTTATCTTTTATATGAAAATCTATTACTTTTCCTTTTTCCATACTCTAATATAGGTCTAACAATGTTGGCTGAATATTTTACTGAGCCAAATACCCTTTTAACGCTCACTTCTATACTTGAACCTCAATGCTATCCCATGCACTCACCCCCTTAGAAATCAACGTCGCTAGGGTTCCTTCATTTTTCCTACTTAAAGCATCAGCCACCTCATTGACATTTCCTAGGTGGTATAAAATTGTACAATCATAATCCTTAAGCAACTCTATCCATCCCCTTTTTTTCTCATGTTAAGCTCCTTCTAAGTGAAAATATACTTAAGACTCTTATGATCCGTATGAATCTGACAAGTTACCCCATACAAGTAATGTCTCCCTAATCTTCAAAGCAAAACAGCTGCTAACTCCAAATCATAGGTCGGGTTAAAAAAAATTATTTTTTATTTATTTTAATTTTTTTCTCATGGTTCTTCAATTATCTTGACGCATAAGTGAATGTACGCTCGCCGAAAAAATGAGAGTCGCCACGCCGTTTTTAAAGGAAAACATTGAAAACCTTTTAATATTGAGAAAATGGGTTCGGGGGTCAGATTACGTGTTGGGAAGAACGTTTGGCGTTCACTCAACACGCCTCGTAAATGAGTCTTTCTAATATTCAACATCCAAATCATTCAAACGTGTGTGCAGATATGTGAGACATAATATATGTATAAATGCATTTTAGTACTTTGTTTCATAGATCAAAATGAGAGAATTACATCTTGTGAACCACTTGATACGGGGGGCCACATCCCAATTACAAAATATGAAAACAACTTAAACTGAAATTGACCAACTGCAAGGTGACTACATGTGTCGCCCGACACAGGACCTCGGATGGTCAAGTGTGTCGCGTGACACATAGTGCGGACTTGCAGAGGCTTACAAAACATTTAAACATAACACACATCACTAATAACCAAATGCATGCAATATTACGAGAATGAAATGCTGGATCGGAATATTGGTAGGTCAAAACATGACATCTTCAATCAGGTTCAAACCCGAATTGCAAATCAAGCATGGCTACAAAATAACGGAGATCAATACAACCACTTCAAATGAGTGTGGATATTGAGTATCCACACTCTACTTGAAGTATTCAAGCACAATGCATAACATGAATGACCAAAAATGCATTATCATGAGAATATGACATTCAAAGACCAAAACCAAACAAGTTCACCCAAATCTGAAATTAACAGCTATCCTCCGGAATCAAAACACGACACTATTACTCAGCATACATAATGGGCATGGTATTTAACATGGAGAGAGGATGAATCATAAGAGCATATGAACCAGAACAATGATTAACACGGCATAAACAAAGCAGGACCATTCTAATCACACATTAACAGATCACAAATAAATAATGAACACGAAAACGGAATAAGACGCATAATCAGAAGAGAGAGAGATTTCAGATGTTACCCTCGGAGATCCACACTTCCTATACCAAGTCGGTATAGGATGTCTTCAAATCGACTTCAAGAGTCGGATCTAGGAACAGAGCTTCTTAGCTTGAAGCTGTTGGGGCGGCGCCGAGGCTTGGCCGGCAATAATGGAGATTGAGATGGTGGAGGAACAGGGGCGAGCTCCACTTGGAGGAGCAATCAGCTCCGGCCGACTAGAGGGAGCCGGTGAAGAAAGCGAGTTTGGGAGCTAGGTCACCATTAGAAGGAGATTTGGCGAGGAAGACCGATTTGGGGAGTGACCGCCATTGTTGTTGTTGGAGGAAGAAGGCGATTGGCGTTGGCTTTGGGTCGCCGACGAGAATAGGGATGGTGGAGATGAGGGAGCTCCGCTGATGGGTGTTTGGAAGGAGCGGTTGGCGAGGAGCTTGGTGGTCTTGGCCGGAGTAGTTGGCCGGAGTAGAGTTGTCGACTGATTTGGGTGAGGAGGTCACCGTTGAGGGACGATTGAGTCGCCGGTGATGGTGATCGGAGAAGGAGCTCGGTTTTGTTCCGTTGAAGGAAGAAGAACGATTGGGGAGGGAGTCCCCTTGTTCTTGCGGTTTGAGAGAGAGTGAAGTGAGAGAGAGAGTTTTGCTTAGGGAGAAAGCAAATGTAATTCCCCCTTTTGTTTTGTCCGTGTCCCCTTGCCAAATGAGGATAATCCCTCTATTTAACGTTTTTTTTTTGGAATTATCAAGCCTAATCACCTTGCTTCTAGAAAGGTGCAAGGTGTCAATTCTAGACCTTTCTTTCCAACGAGGTCCTGCTTGGAATTTTAATTCCTTGCAGGTCCTTCCTTCCATGGAAAGCTAGGAAAAGTTCCCGAATGGCCCCTGAACTTTAGGAAAGTCCGGGAAATACCGAAAAACTTAACCGGGAGGCATTGAGCCAGATTTGGGTACTTACAGAAGCCCCTCGGCAACGTCACTTGCAAGGCGAGTGGGGTTGTCGATAAAAAAGGATCCAATCTGGCGAACTGCCGAGACGGATTGGGTGACCAAGGTGGTCGAGTGGATGAACCTTTGGAAGGCTACCTACGTATCCCGGAGGAATCAAGCCATGGCCGTAGTTCGGAAAAGATCCGCCGGGGAAAGGGGTGTCACATGTGACGAATTGGCTGAACCTAAAGTAGGCTACCTACGTATCCCGGAGGAATCAAGCCAGGTCGTAGTTCGAGCTTTGACTGAATCGAAATGTTATTCTTCCAACTCGGAATAACGGAGATCGAAAGAGAGAGCGAAATGTCATTCTTCCACCTTGGAATGACGGAGATCGCGAGAGAGATCGAAATGTTATTCTTCCACCTTGGAATAACGGAGATCGAAAGATAGAGCGAAATGTCATTCTTCCACTTTGGAATGACGGAGATCGCGAGAGAGATCGAAATGTTATTCTTCCACCTTGGAATGACGGAGATCGCGAGAGAGATCGAAATGTTATTCTTCCACCTTGGAATAACGGAGATCGAAAGATAGAGCGAAATGTCATTCTTCCACCTTGGAATGACGGAGATCGCGAGAGAGATCGAAATGTTATTCTTCCACCTTGGAATAACGGAGATCGAAAGATAGAGCGAAATGTCATTCTTCCACCTTGGAATGACGGAGATCGCGAGAGAGATCGAAATGTTATTCTTCCACCTTGGAATAACGGAGATCGAAAGATAGAGCGAAATGTCATTCTTCCACCTTGGAATGACGGAAATCGCGAGAGAGATCGAAATGTTATTCTTCCACCTTGGAATAACGGAGATCGAAAGATAGAGCGAAATGTTATTCTTCCACCTTGGAATAACGGAGATCGAAAGAGAGAGCGAAATGTTATTCTTCTACCTTGGAATAACGGAGATCGAAATATAGAGCGAAATCTCATTCTTCCACCTTGGAATGACGGAGATCGCGAGAGAGATCGAAATGTTATTCTTCCACCTTGGAATAACGGAGATCGAAAGATAGAGCGAAATGTCATTCTTCCACCTTGGAATGAAGGAGATCGCGAGAGAGATCGAAATGTTATTCTTCCACCTTGGAATAACGGAGATCGAAAGATAGAGCGAAATGTCATTCTTCCACCTTGGAATGACGGAGATCGCGAGAGAGATCGAAATGTTATTCTTCCACCTTGGAATAACGGAGATCGAAAGATAGAGCGAAATGTCATTCTTCCACCTTGGAATGACGGAGATCGCGAGAGAGAATGCATTTTGTAAAGAAGTAAGAAGGACTCAATGATTTTTGTAAAGAAAGTGGGATGTACCCGATAATTTTTTTGTAAAAGAAGTGGGACGTACCCGATAATTTTGTAAAAGAAGTGAATTAAAAATGCCAAAGGCAAATAAAATGAGCCACAGGGGTAAATTTGTAAAATAAGCCTCGGGGGAGCCTTTGGAGGGAAAATTTGATTGAAAATGATTGGAAATGCCGGAGTGCACAAAGGGTAAAAACGGGCCTATGGGGGACAAAATTGTAAGATTGAGCCTTCAGGGGCAAAAATTGTAAAAACCAGCCACATGGGCTTAGTATGTCGCGCGACCTAGTATGCCATGTGGCCAGGTTTGTCGCGTGACATACATAGCCTGAACTGTACTTTTCATAGCCTTTGGAATTGGACTGAAATTGCCGACACGAGTTGGAATTGGGTGACCAAAGAGGTCACCTACCTGGTCCCCTCGGAGCAATGGCAAAGAGATATTTGGTCCCTTCCTATAAGGATGGAAACGGGGTGACCTAGGAGGTCAAACAACCAATCCTTCATAAGAATGTGCCAAATCAAAAGGGGTGTGACCAATGTGGTCATAAAATTGGACATTTATGAAAAGCTTACGCACCATTGAGGAATGGGGAAAGAAAAAGGTGACCAATGTGGTCGGATGGCTGAACCTTTTTATGAAAGGCTACCTACGTATCCCGGAGGAATCAAGCCTTGATCGTAGTTCAAACCTCATCTAGACAGTTAGGAACGATGTCTAGGATTTTCGACGTTTTGACAATTAGGAAACTGTCGCCTGGTGTTATCTCGTTATAATGGAAGTAACGAAGGCGCTTTTGGGAGAAAACGTTATCATTAGCAATTGGCACGTTACTTGAGCCTAGGGATGATTTTTTTCTTTTCTTGGAAGCAAGGGACTGGGTCTGGATATACATATGGAATGTATTTTGGGAAAATATTGAAGACGGGTTTCAAGCAAGTGGGGTCGTATCCCTTGGGAGCGGACTGAACTGCTGTTGTTGCTGAGATGTTGTCAACGCGGACTGGAATTCCCTCTTGGGCTGAGACTGGGTTTAAACCTCGGGTCTCGATGAATGTTCCTTTCTCACATTCTGGCATTTGAAGCTGATGCTGACAGGCTTTTACAACCAAAGACTAAAACAGATGTTGAAATGACCAAACCTCTCTTCTAGGGATGGATGCGACTTATCGGAGCCCCGGTCTGAGGAAAAACTTTCTGCAAAATCCCATGTCTTACTAAAGCAAGGAAAGATCCTTTCATTGGCAAAGCCCCGGTTGGATGAACTGAGTAGGCAAAGTTTTAGGTTATGAACAAGTGACTTGGTGAAGCCCCAATCTGATGACCTAACAAAATTCCAATATGATTGGTACTGCGAACGTGATCCTGGGGTTAATCTGACCAAAACTGAATCCATCTAGGGACCTAGTGAAGAATCCGATGTGAATCCCAAAAATGGCTAAAGAAGCCCCAGTTTAAAGGAATGCTTTGACAAAGTTTCGGGACAGCCTTAATGCGAATTGTGGCAGAAGAGGGAAAACCTATCCTTCTCTCTCTCTCTTTTTTTATTTTCTTTAGTCAATCAGTCAACCTTAAGAAGATGTGAAAGAAAAGATTCTCAGAAATACATACAGGGGCATATTTTTCGAAAGGTGGGAATATATCCCGATTTTGTGTTATTCCGATGGCCTTATTCGATGTAGGCACAAAAACTAGCTTTGGGTTTGACTCTTTTGAGAGAGTATAAGCGTAGAAGGGTTTGTAAAAGTGTATGGAAGCCCCTGTTGACAGAAAATCAGTGTTTAGCACTATTTTTCCTAAGATGTAGAAAGAGAAGACTTGTCAAGACATCTGAAAACTTGTTTTATTTACAATGATCACAAGATTGCTTAAAACCCTTTATTGATGTTCAAGTTATTCAACCATTAATCTCGATATGAAAAAACATTCTTATTAGTCATGAAGAGAAAGTCAACCAATGTCGCGGATCAAGGTTGGCTGGTGTGAAAGAAAGGTTTGTGTACAGGGAGGTTATTGATGAGACCGGGTTTTCTGGGATTTGACTGTGTCTATGGGGGAGGTCATTTGGTGAGACCGGGTTTTCGGGAATTTGAATGTGTTTATGAGGGAGGTCATTTGGTGAGACCGGGTTTTCAGAAATTTGAATGTGTTTATGACCGGACCATTTCTGGTTGCCTACGTTCCCCTCATTGTGAGGAGCTCAGGTCGCCGTAGTTCGGCCTTGGCCGGACTGCTTTAGGAAATGGGATTTGTGGTTCCTTTAGTGAAAAGGCTCGGATGAGAAGATTGGATGATGAGGCATGGGCCTCGGGATGATTCCTTGACCAAGTCATTCTTGGACGACTGCTTCTGATTGCTTCCTCTTTCATTGGGGGATAAAGGATTTGCACGTGCCTACAGGTTTACGAAATGCTTCTGGCTTTGCTTTAACTGCCCCATTGTTGTCGACAACTTTCATTCTCTGAGCTTTGATTTTTCCTGTCCGTCAAGCTTTTGATTGGCGGTGCTGGGTCCTTGACCTCATTTTCTTTTATTTTTATGTGCAACCCTGTTTTTTGCCTAGACCGCCCTTATTATTATTTTTTTTTTGGATTTTCAGCCTAGCTGGGCATTACTCTTTTTGCACTAAGGTTTTTTTTTTTTTTTTTTTTTTTTTTTTTTTTTTTTTATATGTGCAACCCCGTTTTTGCCTAGACTGCCCTTTTTTGGGATTTTCAGCCTAGCTGGGTATTACTCTTTTTGCACTATATTTTTTTTTATTTTCTGAAGCTCCTGAGGACCAAGGCGAGCCCCTGCTTGAATTTTCTTGATACCTTTGAGGTCTAAGTCAAGCTCCTAGGTTGTTGTCAACATGGGGTCAATCTTTCGAAGCTGAGTGGCCTCTTGTTGTCCCTTGATGTTGCCGCCGTCGTTGACTTGGTCAAGATGAAGGTGGGGGCATGATTGGGAAAGTGTATGGCTTGATGGAGGCCTTTTATGAGGTAAGGAAAGTGTATGGCTTGATGGAGGCCTTTTGTGAGGTAAGGAAAAGTGTATGGGGAAGGCATTAGTTGACTTTCTCACACTGATTAATCGGAACGTTAATTATTTCGAGAGATTATTTGTTGAGCAATGCAAGTGATCATATAAAATAAAACTATTTCATTAAATGTAATGTAGGTGTGCAAATAATGTCTTAAGTCTAGCAAGAAAAGAAGAAGACTCTTTTATAGAAAATTGAAGATTAAATACAATGTCCGTAGAGGACTTGATTGAAAGAGAAAAGTACTAGAACCTACGAAGGTTGACTGAAAGACTATTTTTCTTCTTTTTTTTTTTTTAGGATAGGTAATCCCTAGCCTAGCTACTCTTCGCTGGTTGGACTGTCAGGACACTTGAGCTTTCCGTTTTTTGTTAACTTCTGACTTCCATTATGTGCCCATGATACTGGTGGAAGTGGAGGGATTTGAGGCCACGGGCAAATTTGGAGCAAGGACAAGGTGTCCAAAGAAACGGGCCGGAAAAGTCACGGGGACGAACTTTGTTGACTGAGCATATTGATGGAAGGAAGTGAACCTGGGAGGACTTTGAGGGGTACTGGGATCTGTTTGGGAGCATCCAAAGCTGGGTCTTATCTGAGGAGGCGAGGGTGTTGGAGCCCTGATGGCCTGGGATGTTGGAAAGGACTGACAAGGGGTAGTCCTTGGTAAGGGATCATATGTGGATAGAAGAGGGCATTGGTTATAGACTGGGGGAGTTGAGATGGCTGCTTCTGGAGTCTCATCTTATACCATAACCAGGGAACCATTGGACTCAACCACTATCTGAACCCCATGACGACGGAGCGCATCAATGAGCATGGCTTGCTGTTCATCATGGACCTTACGACTGTTTTCCAAGGCTAAGGCTAGCTTTTCTTCCCTAGTCATCTGGTTACCCAAACCACTGTTGTTCTCTGTCAAATCGGTCATTCTGACTCTCTGGACTGACAAAGCTGAGGATTCTGGCGAACTGTCTGAGAATTCTGCGCTAACAAGTCGCTGACCCGGTGTTCTCACCCACTTCTTTCTCGCTGCGGGAAAGGGATAGGAGAGGTTTAGACTTGGGGGTAGACAAGGTTTAGACTCGGGAGTAAGTGTTTAGGCTTGGAGGTAAGTGTTTAGGTTGAAGGCTCAAGTAACATGCACTTATTTGCTTAAGTTTTGCTCAGAACACATTTTCTCCTAATCCTAACTGATCGGAAAAGATTGGACCTTGGAAGGTAGAGATCGAAAATCGGGGATTGGACCGAGGAGGTCGCGATTAGAAATTTGACCATGAAAGGTCGAGATGGAAAATCGGAGATCGGACCGAGGAGGTCGCGATTAGGGATTTGACCGCGAAAGGGTCGAGATGGAAAATCGGAGATCGGACCGAGGAGGTCTCGATTAAGGATTTGACCACGAAGGGTCGAGATGGAAAATCGGAGATCGGACCGAGGAGGTCTCGATTAAGGATTTCAGAGATAGGAAAATGCAATTATGATTACATTAATTGTTCAAGTTTACTTAAAATCATGTCTTTTATTTATTCCTATTTGGTTGGAAAAGGGGGGTTTGCCCTTCTTTTTCGCAACTACTCTAGATCCTGGATCAGTGGGTTCCGTCACTACGTCTATAAGCCCCTCGTATTCCACCTGTATTTCGACCTCCCAGGGTGGGCGGCCCGGCGAGGGTCCTATAGGCACGCGGATCCCACCGACCGAGAGTAAAGAACGCTCCTAACGGGTCTAGCGGGTCATAGGAACTTTCAACGCACGAGCGATGCGGATTATGGTCAAGGCAATACCGGGAAAGTCTCGTCTTTCTGCCTTGACGGAATTTTGGCAAAATTTCGCTTGAGCGAATGACGTTTTGACTTTTGGTAATGTCCGAGAAGATAATAGGCATGGGTCGGGCGGCAAAAGCCGGATGACACAGTGTCACATTGAACTTCGTTGCATACGCCGGGCGTGAGTCAGAATCGAAGTCAATGCCGGGTCAAGATCTTGCCAATTTTTCCTTGTCGGAATTTTGGCAGAGCTTCGCTTGAGCGAAAGATCTTTTGATTTGTTGGCAAAGACTCGGTCTCGACTCTTACGCATTCCGTGCAGGTCAAGGTCAAAGTCAATGTCGGAGTCAAGATCCTACCAATTTTTCCTTGTCGGAATTTTGGCAGAGTTCCACTTGAGCGAAAATCTTGGCTTCCGTTATGAACTAAGGCTTGACCTCTACGGGGGTATGCAACTGGGCTATATGACACGGACTAGACCAAAAACCAACCAAAAGTCACGGTTTTTTGAAACGTGTGACACGGACTGTGCATTGGTCGACACTGGCTGCCATGGGGAGGTTGGGATGATTCCGTGCGCGCCCGGGAGCATCGTAAGGCTGTCCGTGACTGCAGCTGGAACCACCCTCGGGTTTGAAGGACGTGCGTGCAAAGTGTACAGGATATATCAGGTGCGCGTAGTGTGCGGTCTCCTAAAAATGTTCCTTTTTGAGTTAAAACATAAATTTTCAGAAATGTGTTTTAAAAGGAATGATTTTCGGGACGGGGGAAAATGCAGCAGTTAAGCACGTAAATTTTCTGGGAGCCCCACTCAGCTTCGGAACTGAGTAGCCCCAAGCTGCCAGGACTGCCAGATTAATCTCGATTTTTCCTGGTGGAATTGCCACTGAGGTCATCCGGTCAGAATCCAAGAAGGATTGAGCCGTATGACTACATGGATCAATTTTCCAGGTTCCACTCCTTTTTGCAATTTCAGGTTGCTTTTTCCGCACCTTTTAGTTTCATGTTCAGTTTGCAGAGTATGCACAATTTCCAAGATGCAAATGATGCATGCAATGCAATGCAAGAAAAATAGAGCAAGTATGGGAAGCGAATTCGCGACGGAAGGCTAACCCACTCATATAACGGTAATCCACGACAGAAAACATGGAGGAAAAGGAAAACAAAGCACGTAATATGCAAATATCACATATAATGTCACAACAATGCACACACAAAAGAATAAAACGGATGTTGAATGAGAACGAAAGTTTGACCCACTTTTGAAAACAAGTTTCAAGTCCCCAGCGGAGTCGCCACTGAATGTACGCTCGCCGAAAAAATGAGAGTCGCCACGCCATTTTTAAAGGAAAACATTGAAAACCTTTTAATATTGAGAAAATGGGTTCGGGGGTCAGATTACGTGTTGGGAAGAACGTTTGGCGTTCACCCAACACGCCTCGTAAACGAGTCTTTCTAATATTCAACATCCAAATCATTCAAACGTGTGTGCAGATATGTGAGACATAATATATGTATAAATGCATTTTAGTACTTTGTTTCATAGATCAAAATGAGAGAATTACATCTTGTGAACCACTTGGTACGGGGGGCCACATCCCAATTACAAAATATGAAAACAACTTAAACTGAAATTGACCAACTGCAAGGTGACTACATGTGTCGCCCGACACAGGACCTCGGATGGTCAAGTGTGTCGCGTGACACATAGTGCGGACTTGCAGAGGCTTACAAAACATTTAAACATAACACATATCACTAATAACCAAATGCATGCAATATTACGAGAATGAAATGCGGGATCGGAATATTGGTAGGTCAAAACATGACATCTTCAATCAGGTTCAAACCCGAATTGCAAATCAAGCATGGCTACGAAATAACGGAGATCAATACAACCACTTCAAATGAGTGTGGATATTGAGTATCCACACTCTACTTGAAGTATTCAAGCACAATGCATAACATGAATGACCAAAAATGCATTATCATGAGAATATGACATTCAAAGACCAAAACCAAACAAGTTCACCCAAATCTGAAATTAACAGCTATCCTCCGGAATCAAAACACGGCACTATTACTCAGCATACATAATGGGCATGGTATTTAACATGGAGAGAGGATGAATCATAAGAGCATATGAACCAGAACAATGATTAACACGGCATAAACAAAGCAGGACCATTCTAATCACACATTAACAGATCACAAATAAATAATGAACATGAAAACGGATAAGACGCATAATCAGAAGAGAGAGAGATTTCAGATGTTACCCTCGGAGATCCACACTTCCTATACCAAGTCGGTATAGGAAGTCTTCAAATCGACTTCAAGAGTCGGATCTAGGAACAGAGCTTCTTAGCTTGAAGCTGTTGGGGCGGCGCCGAGGCTTGGCCGGCGATAATGGAGATTGAGATGGTGGAGGAACAGGGGCGAGCTCCACTTGGAGGAGCAATCAGCTCCGGCCGACTAGAGGGAGCCGGTGAAGAAAGCGGGTTTGGGAGCTAGGTCACCATTAGAAGGAGATTTGGCGAGGAAGACCGATTTGGGGAGTGACCGCCATTGTTGTTGTTGGAGGAAGAAGGCGATTGGCGTTGGCTTTTGGTCGCCGGCGAGAATAGGGACGGTGGAGATGAGGGAGCTCCGCTGATGGGTGTTTGGAAGGAGCGGTTGGCGAGGAGCTTGGTGGTCTTGGCCGGAGTAGTTGGCCGGAGTAGAGTTGTCGACTGATTTGGGTGAGGAGGTCACCGTTGAGGGACGATTGAGTCGCCGGTGATGGTGATCGGAGAAGGAGCTCGGTTTTGTTCCGTTGAAGGAAGAAGAACGATTGGGGAGGGAGTCCCCTTGTTTTTGCGGTTTGAGAGAGAGTGAAGTGAGAGAGAGAGTTTTGCTTAGGGAGAAAGCAAATGTAATTCCCCCTTTTGTTTTATCCGTGTCCCCTTGCCAAATGAGGATAATCCCTCTATTTAACGTTTTTTTTTTGGAATTATCAAGCCTAATCACCTTGCTTCTAGAAAGGTGCAAGGTGTCAATTCTAGACCTTTCTTTCCAGCGAGGTCCTGCTTGAAATTTTAATTCCTTGCAGGTCCTTCCTTCCATGGAAAGCTAGGAAAAGTTCCCGAATGGCCCCTGAACTTTAGGAAAGTCCGGGAAATACCGAAAAACTTAACCGGGAGGCATTGAGCCAGATTTGGGTACTTACAATAAGCTATAACCTTATCATTCTGCATCAACACACATCCCAGTTCATTCAACGACGCGTCACTATAAATCACAAATCCGTCTGATCTTGATGGTACAGTAAGAACCGTTGCGGACACAATTCGACTCTCCAGCCCTTGAAATTTCTTTTCACATTCTTCTGACTAAACGAACCTTGCTCCTTTCTGCGTTAACCTTGTTAACTGTCCTGACAACTTCGAAAGTCATTCAACGGATCTCCTATATTATCCTGTTAACCCCAAGAAACTTCTTATCTCACTAACTGAGGTTGGTCTCTCCCAATATACTATAGCCTCTACTTCTGTTGGATCCACTTCAATTCCATCCTTAGATACCACAAGCCCTAAGAATACCACTCTCTTTCCTGCCAAAATTCATACTTCTTGAATTTAGCGTTCAACTTTTGTCCCCACAAAATATGTAGAACTAACCTCAAATGTTCTTCATGTTCCTCCTTAGTCTTAGAATAAACCAAGATATCATCCATAAACACAACTACTCACTTATCCTAGAATTCCTGAAATATTATTTTCCTCAATTCCATAAATGCAGCTGGCGCGTTTGTCAACCCAAACGGCATAACCAACAACTCATAATGTCCGTACCTTGCCATAAAGGCCGTCTCCGCAACATCCTCGTTTTTTTCCCTCAACTGATGATATCCCTATCTCATATCTATCTTCGAACTAGCATGCTCCCCGAATTTGGTCAAACAAGTCGTCAATCCTCGGTAATGGATACTGATTTCTAACCGTCACTCGATTCAACTCCCGATAGTCGATACACATTCTCATCGATCCGTCTTTCTTCTTTACAAACTATACCGGTGCACCCCACGGTGAAACACTCGGTCTAATCAAACCATTATCCAATAATTCCTGTAGTTGTTCCTTCAATTCCTTGAGTTCAGTCGGCGCCATTCTGTACGGTGCCTTTGATATTGGTGCGGTCTCTGGTACTAAGTCTATAGAAATTCCACCTCCCTTTCCGGTGGTATTCCAGGCAATTCCTCTGGAAACACTTCATTAAAAATCCTTTATCACTGCTAAAGATTCTATGCTCACTTCTTTCTTATTCGTCTCGCCTATTGAAATTGCCCGGGATTTCGCGCGGTGCGAAATGCGGTTATCTTTCGCGGAGGGTTGGTGTCTGAGACCTCGCTTTCGGGAAGGAATGAGGAGTCGCCACGCGGTTTTGTATTTTGAGCCCAAACGTTGAGAAACGGCTTTAGTGAAAATGGTGTCGTTTTTATTGGTAGCAAAAACTTAGGAAAAGGCTTTGAAAACAAGGGATCATTTTTATTGGTAGCAAAAACGAGTAAAAAGCTATTTGGTACCAGAGATTGTTAGATTCGGAGGTCATGTTATGTTTCGGAAAGAGTATTACGAGATCACCCGAAACGCCTCGTATGACGAGTCTTTCTACCTTTCTCGAAATCGTGTGTGTGTGTGTGTGTTTTGAAATGGGGGCTTGAATGACAAGCTTAATCTTGGTTTGAATGTTAAACGTTGATTAGGTGACTTTGTTTGAAAAGACGAGCGTTTGAATGACAAACGTCGGTTTTGAGACGAAAATGAGTGTTTGCGTGACAAATGTCGATTTTGAGTTTGAAATGAGCGTTTGCGTGGCAAACGTCGATTTTAAGCTTTTTGAAAAGGAGTTCGAAGGTTGAACTCCAGTTTTTGAACCGGGCGAGTCATTGTTAACGATTTTTACGGGAAAAAGCATATTAAATGATTTTGAATGTCAAAAGTTTGCTTTTAAGTTTGAAGATGAGCGTTTGGATGCCAAACGTCATTTCACACATTTTTGAAAGAGAGTTCGAAGGTCGAACTCCGGTTTTGAACCGGGCATTACATTGTTAACGATTTTTACGGGAAAAAGCGTATTAAATGTTTTTGAATGTCAAAAGTTTGCTTTTAAGTTTGAAGATGAGCGCTTGGATGCCAAACATCATTTCACGCTTTTTGAAAGAGAGTTCGAAGGACCAACTCCGGTTTTGAACCGAGCATTACATTGTTAACGATTTTTACGGGAAAAAGCGTATTAAATGACATGCAATCAACGAATCGGGTTGCGACTCGAACTTTGAAAAGTGAATACTATCACGATCCAAACGGGTCGGACTTGTAAATGACAGTATTTAAATGCGGTATCGACGGAATCGAACGATCCGGAATCGTAAATGACGATCGACGAGCCAAACGACTCAGAATTGTAAATGACGATCGACAAGCCAAAACGACTCGGAATGGTAAATTTGCATGAAATGTAAAGGACGTTCGACGGATCAAACGGTCCGGAATTGTAAAGGACATAAAAGTAAATGACGATCGACGTATTGATCGATCCGGAATGGTAAATGACAGAAATTTAAACGGAACGTGGTCGGAACGCCGTTTTAACCCGTGATTACTTCTCTTACGGGAAGAGAAGAGGATCGAGGGGCTAAAACGTATCGGACCCCGTTAGACAGAGGGATCTACATTTCAATAACGTTGTTCGAAACGGTTTTAGCGACTGGCGCGTAAACCGAGACGAAACGAGAGATTAGAGAGAGGGAGTTATACCTATGGCTAGGGTCGACTCCTTTAGCTCGGGGGTGTATACGGGATACGGAAAGTGGTTTGGAACGGTGCTTCGGAGTGGATGAGGGCGTATTTGATCGAAATATGAAGGTTTCACGCGAATCGAGACAAAACGGGAGCTCGGGAAGGGGTAAAACTGGTTTGGGCCGTGGCTATGGTAAAAATGGAGAGTGATTTTGTTGTTATAAATGGCTTTGACAGCCCTTCTATTTATAGGTGAATTTTCAGTAGGAGTCCGGCCGGACTTATCATGAAATCTAGGGGGTTTTGTGGTATTTTGGAATTTTGAGGGACTTGCTGGCAATTTCTGAAAGTCTGCAAAGGGAGTCCGGTCGGACTGAGACTGTATACCAGGGGTATTTTAGTCTTTTGGCCTTGATTTCTGATTGAAAGGTGACTAGAGGGAGGTGGAATGCTTGCCACGTGTCCCATGACTCACCAAATGTGTGGGAGTTCGTTCCCGGGTCCCGGTTTTGTCCCTTTTTTTAAATAATAGTCCGGAAAATGTCCGAAATGCCCCCGAAAAGTGCCAGAAAGTGCGTTTTTAAGGGAAAGCCGTACTTTTACGTGCGATGACGTGTGTTAAGTACGCTTCGACGTTGGGATGCTCGGGGCAGTCCTGGGACGTCTCGTTGGCTTGGCAACAGGGAGTTAACGAGTTCCGGTCAACCTGGAGCGGGCCAGTTAACGGATTTCGGTTAACTTTCTGACGGATTTTGACGATCCGGATTTGGGTACTTACACCTATATAGGCCAAGTACCCTTCTCATCCTTTCCTTAGTGTCTTTCGAGACTTTATTAATGATATAAGACCCGATTGACTTCTCGGTTTCTATCCGTGAAAGCAGAACTCCTCTCCAGATGATAACCTAAATTGTACTTCCTTCTTGAAACAGTCTACTTTTACATGGTAAGCAGCTAACCAATCCATTCCCAGAATAATGTCAAATTCATTCATTTTCAACTCTATTCGGTCAACCTCGAGTTCTCTATTACCTATTGTCAAAGGGTACTTCTTATGCATAGACAATATAGGAATCGACTCATTAGTCAAATTATTTATCACCAAAGGTACTTCTAACGCTTCAGGTTTCAAATTCATTTTCTTCTTTTTATACCGACACTCATTAGTCTTGTGCCTTCCTTCGCACACTTCACATTTTTCATCAGATCATTGACCACAGACCTTGCCTTTGATCCCAACTCTTCGATTGATAAGGTTCTTACTTGGGTACTTACTTACGGCACCATCTTCTTTACGACACTTATCAGTACTATGAATACAAGGCACTATATCCCCTGCCTATACTAGCAATACTAATTGCTTAATACTTTTATACTATAAACATAGGCTGTCGCAACAGACTAAACATTTAATTAAGTCATAGGTCAATTCACTAGACCCTTGGTCTTTTCAATAGACTGGCATTACTCTCATAAGTCGCTTCATCAGACTTATTGGTCGTTTCAACATACCAACAATATTAATACTCATACTTGAATTAGGACATCTCAACAGACTAAAACATTCAATTCATAGGTCTTTTAACTAGACCACCAATCGTTCAATCGATCGGTTAACAGATGTATAGGTCATTTCATTCGACCCAAAATTAATCACACTTGGCCGTTCATTCGGCCGATTATCATATACTTTTGGTCAATTCACTAGACCAATCTTTCATGTTCCAATTTACATATCAACTTAACACTTTCAATTTAACACTAGAGAATAAATTTCAATTCAAAACACCGTGCCACAAAAATATAAACTAACTTTATTTCATAAAAGAAGACTTCGATTTAAAACAAAAACATCCTTAAAATGCCAATAACTAACTAAATATCCCCCATTCTTCTAGAAGCAAAAAAATAGAATCCCAACATTATTCACGGAGCTGCATTCTTCCTAGGTCTTCCACTTGACATTCTCACTTTTTTCTAGGATCCTTTTGGTCTTCCTCGGGTCCTACACTTAGGTGCTACTAGTGGCTCTTCATCATCAACTTCAATTGGCGCAGCTTCACTCCCTATCATCTCCTCAGCTATTTCCTCTATAGTATTTTTATCCACTAGGTTGCCTTTATTGGGCACTCCGATCACTAGCATAGTGGCCCTTAAATCCCGTAGCTCAAAATACCACTGATCTGATTGCTCTATAATTTCCTTACTGTACTCCTCTTCCCTAATCAAATCATCCTTTGCCTTTTTCAAAGCATTGCTGCCGCATACCTTTTGATTGACTTCGTTCTCAGGGACTTACGCCTCCAGTTCATCATCCAAGCTTTACTATCTCTCGACATTTCATATAATTAAAAACATGACCACCGTTAGTATTTGTATCAGTTCAATTATCAATCACAATTTGTATTCAACTTAAAGAGTCATCCTTCATATTACTCGAAAAAGGTTGTTATACTTCCAAATGAATCTTATTCTAGGTTCTTTCCTAAAATAGTAAGTTTCTTAAAATAGCAAGTTTCCATAATTAGAAAACCTCAAATACGGAAGGTTTCCAAATATAGAAGGTTCTAGGTAGGCACAATCCTGGTTAAGTACTACTCTCTTCTAATAGTCTTAACATCTAAAATCTCCCATGTGACCTAAAGCCAAAGCTCTGATACCAACTGTAAATTCGAACTCCAAAAGCCGCTAATCCATCAAACACGCAGCCAATCCACTCCAATTATTTATTACCTGTGAGGGGAAATAATATGAAAGGGTGAGTGAACAAAGCTCAGTAAGTTCATACGGGGTCTCTTCGGTTTCTAAGAAGAGACAACCGGAACGAACGGAGTTTAACAACATATCAATGAAAGGATAACATGTACAATAAATAGTTTAGGTACTGAGAATGTCAATGAAAGATACTTTTTCAAATAACAAGTAGTGGCACTTTTATAAATAACAGATAGAGATTTTACACACACTTGTCCGTCAATTCCAATTACTTGTGCACCTTTCATCTAGGCGACTCCGATTCACCTTTTCAGGCAATCGTTGAATAAGGTTCTCTTACGCTATTATCAGAGCGCCCCCTTATTCTGATGCATCATGATAATCACATCTATAGAATTAAAGTCATTTCAATCTGACTAGACCATTTCATTCTTTAGTGAGGTCATTTCAATCTGACTAGACCTTAGGTCATTTCAATCTGTTTAGACCAATTTATTTAACATTGAGGCCATTTCAATCTGACTAGGCCTTAGGTCATTTCAATCTGTTTAGACCAAATACATATGGAGTCCTCATCAATTGGACAAATTTAACATCATATATATATATATATATAGTGTTCATGGTACGATAACACATAAGTCAATTTCAATTTACATAGATACACATTGAACAAAACGCATCAATGGTAAGATATTTCAAGAACGTTCATAACGAGGGAATACAAATCACTACCAACCACTTGGTAGCATATACTTTATGAAACTTTTAGAATTCTAACACAAAGGATATGAAACAATCAAATGCTAAGGAGCGTAATCCCTTACCTTAAATGCTTGCGTTTCCTTGCACTGATTTTCGGCACAAATCTACAATCATGCAAATAACATCTCTTAGGGCAAAAGTAATTCCTATTTACTTTAATTACCCAACTTTAATCATCTTGTTAACCTATGAGTTATTTCTCTTAACTCTTCTTAAGGTTAGCTATTACCCTTTTTAGGTTTTCCAAATTATCCTTAGGGTTTCTAGGTTTCTAACCCATATTTAATCCTACATAATCATCTTTCATATACCCAAAATTACTATTCACAGCTTACTATTCATAATCACTATCCACAAATTACTATTCACGATTACTGTTCACAGATTACTGTTCATAATTACTATTCACACCCAATACACCCACTAACCCTAAACACACACACTCACACTCACACACGGCCACACACACACACATGGCACAACACACACATACACGGATGACACACACACACGGCACATCCTCACACACAAAACCCTAATCTTTTTGTAAAAACCCTAGCATGCAATACCTTAGGTCAATCCCCAATAATCACATGCCCAAATCCTAATCAATATTAGGTTTTCAATTCATGTTATTACCCAACATCGATAGTATAGATTCAATCCTAAATAATCAACATAGTAATATTAAAACCCTAATTTAATTCCAAGGGTGTTCTAGGGTTTAAGAATAATAATAATATGAATCGGATCCTTACCTTGGATGATACTTACTAAGCTTCTTCCTCTTTTCCTTCTTCCAAGCCAAGCCTTCTTCTTTCTCTCTCTCTCTCAGGCTGTCCCTCTCTCTCTGTCTCTCGTTCTCCCTCTATTCACGGCAACAAAAAGTGCCGCCTCCCTCTTTCTCTATTTCTTTGGTTTGAAAAATAAAAATTAACCCTAGGTATTAGAAAAGAATGTATATATATATATAGATAGTTTTATAATCCTTGGTTAATTAGGTAATCCAAGCCCAATAAAATAAGTCCAAAAAATTCTAGTCCAATAATAACTCAAATCCATTACTTTCAATCCATTTAACAATTAATTTAATTAAAAGTAAACATTTAAATAAGAGAATCCATTATTAATTAAAAGTACCAAATTAATTAATAAAATAATTGGTTAAATTCGGGTTATTACAGTCATGCCTTTTGACAAACATTGTAAAATATCTAGTGTTCTAGATCTTGATGTAAAGATAAATAAATATGCAGCAGCAGTTTACTAAATCCTTATAAATATTGATACAGTAAAAGAAAATTTACAATGTACTTAAAAAGGAACATGCTGAAGCCATCTCAGTCTTCAAAAAAATATATGGTACACAGAAGAATCACTAAGAAAACAATCTTGAAAATTAATTTAACATCATAATTCCTTGTTTGTCACTTGCACTATAATCATTGTTGTAGTTGTAAGCATCATTTTAATATAGTACTCTCTCCGTCAACGACAACAACAACAAAGCCTTAATCCTCAAATAATTTGGGATCGGCTAACATGAATTCTCATATGTCATTCTGTGAAAAGGTTATTGGAAAAAAAAATAATAAAAAAAATCAGTCCCCCACATGAATATTTGCCCTCCACTCTGGCCTATTCAACACTATACTTTCATTCACTCTAAGTAAACTCATATCATTTTCAATCACTCTAATCCAAGTTTGTTTGGGTCTTCCCCTACCCCTCGCCATTTTATCATTTATCCACTGTTCCGGCCTCCTAACCGGTACATCACTCAGTCTCCTTCTCACATGTCCAAACCACCTCAGACGATTTTTCCATCCCGGATTAAATTTCTTATTTTGACTTTGCATGCTTATTAAATAACCAATGCAAAATGGGTCAACAATAGTGGTAATTTGAGAACTTAATTGTCCAAAACATTATTCATAAAACAAATGGGTGAAAAGTAGATAGCAAGTAACGTTTTTTTATTTTTTTATTTTATGAACTTTATGAGGACAATATTGTTCAAAACACTTTGTTCATACTTTGTTATTTATAGAATAAAGCAAACTAAAAACCTTGAACTGGAACAAAACAAAAAGGAAAATAAGAATACTAAACTGGGGCGGATAGAATATAGAATGTGTATAAAGATGTTGTACGGTACAACATATTATACAGTACAACATATTAGAACATACTGTAGTATTTGTTTATAGAGTATTAACATATTGGAGGTAGTAGAAGATCATTCACATAAGTAATTATCAGTTGCAAGAAAAAACTGGAGATTAATAAGCGATCAAAACTAAAGAACTCACATATATAGCAAACCATATGAGTCATAATTTTATTAGGATTCTAACAAATCTCTCCATATTCTAACAGTAAATATAATTCTAATCGAAAATATTACTACCATAGGTAACTCTTCTAAGTTGGCTCAATACCAACTTAGATAACTAAATATTTTCTTTATTTATTCAGAATATTTCTCAATATCCTAATAACAAATAACAAGGTGGATTTTTTCTTTACCTAACTTGGCTTGACGCCTCAAAGTTATGTAGAAGTTAAAGGGATGGTTTATTGGACTGACCTAAGTAAGTTGTCACTAAGTCGTGTCTTACATGGAAAAAGCTCCCTACCTAGCTAGCATAACAGTAAACGAAAATACGTAGTAATAATTTTAATTTTGTAGGAAATCAATTTAGGGTTTTCTCAAAATTTTAAATTTTTATTTATCAACCAAGAATATATATGAGTTACATACGAAAAGGGAAAACGGAATTCTGTTCTAACTAGGTGTAAGCACTTATGTCGGCAAGTGCAACCATGGCATGATCGGGGCATGTCATGACATTGTGTTGGGCAGCAACGCTGCAAGAAACGGGCGCACATGCGGACTATGGCATTGGACATAGGCATGGACAGTTGGCTGCGATGGACGTGGGCTGACATGGGCGTTGCTGGATGGCTGTAGGCTGCGAGAAATGGGGCAAGGGGATGCCTCGACGCTGCAGCACGATTTATGGGCATGGGCAGCAAGGCGGTTGGCGGGACTGTGAGCTGCGGGCACAACGGATTGCGACACTGCCTTGGTTGGACTAGGCTGCATGCTGGATATTATTGATGGGCTTCGGACATGGCAGTTTAGGTTGTCTTAAGGACAGCAAAACGTGGTCAGTTGGTGGCATTTGAAGGCAGCAGCAAGTGGCTCAACATGGGCAGTAGTTGGCAGTTGGGGGCAGTTATTGGTGAGCAGTTTTTCAGCAGTTCACCATGGAGGACTGCCAAGTGTCCCGGCGGTTACCAAGCAGTTTCTAGCCTTGACCTGGTTATATTTTAGTGCTGTAAATGCAGTTTACACACTAGGGAGTGCAGTAGTAGAACAGCACGCACACACATACGAGATAGATAGGCATTGTTGTGGGCATTGGCCTAAATCTTGTATTCCTTGTATTGTTAAGCAATAAAGGTTGGGGAAGGGTTCCTGTAGTTGCTGTGTTGCTTGCCGCTTGCTTCTTTCTTCCTGCCTTGTCTAAGTTTGTTGTGGCCTTGTTGTTTAAAAACGAGTTGAAGAAGGGTTGTTGTACTTGGTGCAAGTGTAAGCCGCGCAGGTGTAGTTGATTGTTGAAAATTCGACAATACCTGTGACAATTGGTATCAGAGCCCCGGTTTTGATATTGATTTTCCGCTGCGACGTTGATCATGGTAGGCACAACTTCGGAAAGGCTTAGTAAGTTGGAGGATTTCGTTGGTGTTCCTTTATCAACGGATGACGTTCCTTTGGCCAACCAGGTGCAGAACCTTGGGGAAGGGCTGGCCGAGTTACGTTCGATGATTGAGGCACTATCGAAGGCTGATGATGGAAAGTTTACAGACTTGTTTGCTATTGTGGCGGCCAATTCAGGGGAAGCAAAGTTACACTTGCAGGCTATGGCGGATGAGATAGCCATCTTGAAGAGGGTTGTGGCGAGCGGTGTCTCGGGTAGCACAAGTGCTGATCGTATGAACTTTAAAGTTCCGGAACCGAAAGCATTTGAAGGGAAACGTGACGCGAAGGAACTGGAAAACTTCATTTGGGACATGGAGCAGTACTTTAAAGCTGCTCGTATTAATGAAGTTGAGCGGGTAAATGTTACTTCGATGTATTTTGTTGGCGATGCCAAGTTATGGTGGCGCACTCGAACGGATGAAGTGGCGTCGGGCAAGCCACACATTGATTCGTGGGAGATGCTGTGCAAGGAACTTCGGGAACAGTTTTTGCCTTGTAATGCTGTGTGGTTGGCTCGGGAAGGCTTGAAGAATCTGCGACAAACAAGCACTGTTCGTGAGTATGTGAAGCAATTCAGTTCGTTGTTGCTGGACATTCGAAACATGTCGGAAGAGGATAAGCTGTTCAACTTTGTGTCGGGATTGAAGCCGTGGGCGCAAGCTGAGTTGAAGAGGTAGAATGTCAAGGACTTGTCTGCCGCAATTGCTGCTGCGGATGGCTTAGTCGACTACAAGTTGGGGCCTTCAGATGATGCTGGAAAGAACAAGAGTTCAGCCGGGAAAGGGAAATCTGAAGCGAAATACAAGAAGGACGGTGAACGCTCGGGTAATTCCAAGAACAAGGGCAAGGAGAAGAAGTCCAAGACGTGTTACATTTGTGGCGGGGGTCATTTTATGAGGGAATGTCCAAGGAGGGAAAAACTGAATGCATTGGTTGAAACTGAAGAGAATGAGGAGGATCGGGATGAACCGAGTAGGGTTAATCCCATACGAATGCTGAATGTGTTGCAAACAGAAGAGAAGGTACAAAATCATGGGCTGATGTACGTGAAGGTAATGGTACAAGGACATGAGGTGTTGGCTTTAGTAGATACGGGTGCTACTAAATCTTTTGTTGCAGAAAAGAACGTGGAGTTGCTGGGAATCAAGCTGGCTGCTTGTAAAAGTCGGATTAAGGCAGTGAATTCGGGCGCTCAACAAGTCGGAGGCACGGCTTGTGTGGAAGTGTCAATTGGGCTGTGGCACGGAATGTGTAATCTGATGGCAATGAAGTTGGATGATTTTGACATGATTTTGGGCATCAACTTTCTGGCCAAAATCAAGTGTTCAATTATGCCCCATCTAGGCGGGTTGCTGATTGCAGACGAAGGTGGGCAGTGTTTTGTTAAAACTGTTGCTGCGAAGCGGACTAAGGGTGGAACTGTCGGAAGCGGGACCATGTCGGCCATACAAAGTGATGCTGTGTTGAAGCATGAGGAAGAGGGCTATGTTGCTTTCCTTGTCAAGACAAAGGAAGATCAGTTTGTAGAAGGGACCGATGAATCTGGTGCAGTCCTTGAAGGGGTCGAGGATGTGATACAACCACAGTTGCTGCTAGGAAATTCTGTTGTTGCAGATTTGAGGGATCCTTATGCTGCGCCGAAAATCTGTGTTGATTATCGGGCGCTTATTGACGGAATGATGGTGAACAGGTATCCAGTTTTGGATGTGGTGGAGTTGTTCGAAAGGATGTCTCGTGCCAACTATTTTACGAAGCTTAATCTATGGCCGGATCGGAGGCAAGTACAAATGGCAGCCGAAGATGATCCCGAGACGTCCATGTAGGGTGGTTCGGTTTAAACACGTCTTTACTACTTTTTTGTACTTTGTTAAATGATGTTTGTAGGACTATTTAGTTAAGTTCGTAGTGTAGTTGTGTATATTTAGCCTCAAGGAACATGTAAAAACCATTAAAACAGGTACTTGTAAGGGCTGCGGGAATTCTGCAATGAGGGATGCAAGGATAGATCGAGCCATTGAAAAATCTGCTCCAACAAAAAGGTGAAGCTGCGATCATTCTTGGACTTGGCAAACTGTTATGGGAAGCTTATGCAAGGGACTCAAGAATGGACCATGGGCTGGCTGGCTGACTTACTTCAGAAAGAGCATAGAGTGGTGCGGCTGATGCTTTGATACCTTGGGCAAGGCAGTTGTGGTCGGGGAAACTTATTGCTGCTTTGAAGTTGGTAGTGCCAGAATTTGTTGGGGGAAATTAGGTTGCGTTGTGTGGGGCAACGGTTCGATGAGGACATCGAACTCTCCTAGTGGGGGAGAGTTTGTAAGCACTTATGTCGGCAAGTGCAGCCATGGCATGAGCGGGGCATGTCATGGCATTGTGTTGGGCAGCAACGCTGCAAGAAACGGGCGCACATGCGGACTATGGCATTGGACATAGGCATGGACAGTTGGTTGCGATGGACGTGGGCTGAAATGGGCGTTGCTGGATGGTTGTAGGCTGCGAGAAATGGGGCAAGGGGATGCCTCGACCTGCAGCACGACTTATGGGCATGGGCAGCAAGGCGGTTGGCGGGACTGTGAGCTGCGGGCACAACGGATTGCGACACTGCCTTGGTTAGACTAGGCTGCATGCTGGATATTATTGATGGGCTTCAGACATGGCAGTTTAGGTTGTCTTAAGGACAGCAAAACGTGGTCAGTTGGTGGCATTTGAAGGCAGCAAAAGAAGAACGATAATCCTTCTCAAATCCAAAATCTGCACGGCCAGATTTCTAAATCTTTTGCTGATTTGTTTGCACAAAAAGAATCTCATTCACATCAAGGGAATACTGCTCATTCACAAGGTTCAAACCTTGCGGCAATTCAAACAGGTCTCCATAAAGGGACTCCAGCCGTCAAATTAAACAGGGAAGTTCTTGATACTTTTGCTAAACCTTTTAAATTTACTCTCATTGGAAAGTTTATGCATGGGAGACCATCAATGGAAGATGCTAGAATTGCTTTCGTTAAATTTAAACTAAAAGGAAATTATAAACTTGGCCATTTAGATAATCGACACATGCTTATCCAATTAACCACGGAAGAAGATTATCAACGTTTATTTATGAAAGAAGTGTGGTATGTTGATCGATTTCCTATGCATACGTTGGCGTGGTCTCCGGCTTGGCGCCCTGAACAGGAATCTCCCTTTGTTCCCGTTTGGGTTGGCTTTCCGGGGCTCCCAATTCACTTAAAGTCAAACAAACTCAAGAAGGAATCTTCATCAATCAAGCCAAATACACCAATGATCTTATCAAGAAATTTGGTCTTGATTCTGCTCATCCCCAAAGCACTCCAATGGCCACCAATGTACACCTTGATAAAGATGAGTCCGGTAAGAAAGTAGATATGACACTCTACCGAGGTATGATAGGATCTCTACTTTATTTAATCGCTAGTAGGCCAGATATCATGTTTTCCGTATGTGTATGTGCTAGATTTCAAGCCGATCCTAGAGAATCTCACCTGCAAGCTGTTAAGAGAATTATTAGATATCTTGTGGGAACATCTAACTTAGGTTTATGGTACCCAAAAGATTCATCATTTACACTAATTGGCTATTCAGATGCTGATTTTGCAGCTTGTAGGGTCACAAGGAAAAGTACTAGTGGAACTTGTCAATTTCTAGGTAATCGACTGGTTTCCTGGTCGTGCAAAAAGCAAGCTTCAATTTCCACTTTTACAACTGAGGCTGAGTACATAGCTGCTGGAAGTTGCTGCTCTTAAATCCTATGGATGAAGCAACAACTAGTGGACTATGAAATTCCCCAAGAAGTGTGTCCCATTTACTGTGACAACATCTCAGCCATTTCAGTCTTCAACAATCCTGTGATGCATTCCAAGACTAAGCACATAGACATCAAATACCACTTCCTCAAGGATCATGTTGAAAAGGGTAATATTGTCCTCTTAAAAGTTCATACTGATTATCAGTTAGCTGACATTTTGACAAAACCCTTAGATATTAAAAGATTTGAATTCCTTAGAGGAGAACTAGGCATGATTGATATTCGTTGATTTATTTGTGCTAACTTTGCTACTTGTGTAAGCTCTCAACCTATCAAAAGGTGTTAAAGTTTTCTCTCATTTCTACCTTACTAACCGATGGCCTCCCAACCGACGGCAAATTTTCTCAACCGATCATTGCACTTGATCCTTGATCCTGACCGATCATAAGTCTAACTGGTTAACTCTCTAATCGGTCAAGCCCTCTTGCAGTTGCGTCCAACCGGTCAGCTAGCATAACCGGTCAATCATGTTGCCTAACCGATGAACTGCGACCGGATCCAAATACTCAATCCGTTTTTAACCGGCTCGTCTCTATACCTTGTTGTCCTATCCGTCTTTTCAGCCGCTTATCTCTGACAACTACAGTGAGCTGTTCAACAATGGAGAGTTGGATGAAAGTGTGAAGCCAGGAGAGATGTCTACCATATCCTCAACCGTTGCTGGCATACCGGTTGTCTTCTCACTAGCCTCCATTGCCGATGCCTTTCCCTCCTTGCCCTCAACCGGTTCCTCATCGGCTGACATGAAAAGTATGGAGCTGGCCTGGGCTCAAGTCAGAGGAGTTGATCCTTTTGTTACTGGTGAAGGTAGCAAGAAGGCTGACTTGGATGATGTTCACTATGCCTTAGCCGAAGTTGTTGACCGATACATCATCTGCCGGTCAGGATCTCATCACTGCATCACCATGATTCAGTGGGAAGCCATTGCTGCTGTGTTGCTTCAGAAAAGTTTCAATTGGTGCTCATTCATCTACAGAGTGATTTTGATTGCATTTAAGAAGTTCCAAAAAGAGAAACCCTTGTTTAGGCCAAACAAAGCTAGGACTTGTCATACCTCCTCATTAGCAGAATTCTTAAAAGAATACCTTCAATATTTGCCATTTTAGCTTACCAGCCTTCCTATCCCAAATCCTTTGTCAAAGCCTTTGACAAGGCTGATCAAGCTAGGATTCTCAGGGAAGCCAAACCGATAGCTGTTGCTGCCTCAACCGTTCCAGCCTCAACCGATGCTGAACCAATTAAGAAGAAGAAAGCTCCTAAGTCAAAAGCAAAGAAGCTTGAAACCGATGCTCCCAAGCCTTCTCAACCGATCATTTCCTCACCGGTTAAGAGAAAATCTTCTGATCCTCATGATGATCAACCCATCTCCATCTCTAGCCGGCCTAGAAAGACAGCTAGGAAATCAGCTAAGCCTCTCACTCCTCCCTCCTCAAAATCCAAACCAACTCCAAAAACTCCTTTCCAAATAGCCAAAGAAAATTTTGAAAGGAAGAAGAGGATAGAAACTGATCTCTCTACTTTCATCCCCTTCATCCCAAATCGGCTATTCAACCATGACACCTTAACCGATGACATCCCTATAATCGGTCATGCTTCTAACCCGTCTTACCGACGCTACCAACCGATCAGAAACCCTACCTTCCACATCTTCCATAACAATCCTTGGGCTGTAAAACCCCAATCTGCTCCATCACCTAAATAGGTCTATCCCATTGACCATTTGCCACCTTTTATCAGGAAGCTGTTACAATTTCATGAGATTAACAAAGCTTCTGTTCCAGTGGGGAACATTCATGATTATATTGACTATGGAAATAGTCATGAGAAAAAGGGCATCTACTTCAGCAGACCCTGCAGACTTAGGGAATTTGATGTCTCTCTTTCCAGGCTCCAGCTCATCAAACTCTACAACCGATTCTTTAATCAGCTTCCTCTCCAATGGAATGTAGTTTATTTGCCTCAGGATAGATTAAGGCAAGATATGATGATCCAGTTAGACTTTGCTATTCTATATGGAGCAAGGGATACTTTGATTGAATCTGACCCATATCAGTTGGGCAGATATGAGCTTGATGAAGACTCTCTCCCTAACTTCGATTTTGAGTCAGTTTCTCTTGGGCCTAGAAAGAATCAGTTGATGAGGAATATAATGGATGTATTAGAGAATATGGTGGAGATGGATAGTGAACTCAAGGCTGCTGGAAATATAGCCTTAATTAGCCGATTTCTTCTCATCGGTCCAGTCAAACAAGACTAAGTGGACCTCAGTAACTGATGAATTGTTCAAAGATGACATTGTAGAAGAAGAAGAAGAGCAAACCGATGAAAGTGATCGGTCAAGTCCCAATTCAAGTTCTAGCTCTGGCTCAGATGATGACCGATAAAAAAGAATGTGCTTTACTACTCCTAAACCGATTGCAACGGTTAGGAATGTAGGAGGAGGCGTAACCGATACATCAACAGTTACGACCTTGGGAGGAGGCACTGCTGCTTTAACCGATCCTTCAAATACTACTCAACTGATGGTTACTCAACCGATTGGTATGCCTCTAACCAATATATCTGCTAAACCGGTTAGAGAGGAGAAACCGGTTGAAGAAAAGAGGCTGATCAAACCAATGCTACTATTGATCAAGATTTGCAAACTGCCATGGCAGCCAGCCAAGTCGATGCTGAGTTGGGCCGACAACGGTCAAGGGCAGAGGAAATGGCCACTGCTCAAGCCATTCAAGCTTCACTTTTGGAAAGCCAGGCAAGTGCAATCCAAGCTTCCATTTCTAAAGAAAAGTCACCTGTTGAGGAGGAGCAACTATTTTCGTTTATAAATGATTTTCCAGAATCAAAATTCTTTGAGGATGAAGAGGAATTAGAATTCACTGCTGCTGAATCTTTTGATTATAACCCTTTTGATGCTGGTTGTCCTCCTGCTGGTTTTAACTCCTCTCAAGATCAGAATGCTTAGAAAGACTTGATGTCTTGTCTTAATTATTTCTCTACAAAAGCTTCAATCCCTCGGTTACCCAATGGAATGCTGTTCTTTGAGCCCCATGCAAGGGTTGTGAGCCGATCAAGCCTTGAACCAATCCCAGTGCCTGCTCCCTTAGCCAAAGCTGACCCAAGCTGTGAATCCAGCATGGATGTCCCTCCAATTATTCTTAAGTTGAAAAGAAGATTGCCACCGATCAAGGATGTACCAGTCAAACCAAGCAAAGCTGATCAACAATTGATCTCTTCCTTCCCATTCAAGCAAAACCTATCTTTAATCCACTTGAAAATGAAAAGGCACCAAAGAAAGAGCCCTCCATATTGGTGGTCGCCCTATCAACCGATTGCCTAGACCAGGTTGAGTGCTCCTTATCAACCGATAGCCTATTTATCAAGTATTTGGCTTTGAATAATATGATGACAAAGGTATTGATGTGACCAAGATGGTATGCTTTATGCCTCAAGTGCCAAGATTATCAGTTAAGAGAGATGATGGGGTCGTCGGGCCCCAAAGCAACATTATTCATGCCTCCCTTCTCATCAACTTTGTTGAGAATGCTTCATCAGATCAAGCAAAGGCAAAATGCCATCTCCATTGCTCCCCTTACTGCTGAGTTACTTGTATCAGCTTTTGAAGAAGCATCAATTATTGAGTGTGCAATTTCTCCGAGTCTTGAAACCAGTGGATCAGTTGTTTCTCTAGTCTCCTATGATTCTTCCTCAACCGATAAAGAAGCTGCTATCTCTCCAACCAGTCAAGCTACTCCTCCAGCCGATCCTTCATCACCTTCCATTCCAGTTCAAGTGCAGTCTAGCCCTAACCGATGCTCATATCGACCCTTTAATCGATGCCCCTGCTGATCCCCTAACCGATGCTCATCAAGTGTCAACCGTTGTTCTTGCTGCTGCTCCATTAATCGAACCCATTTCTATTCCCATCGGTTCATCAACCTCAATCGATGATGATGATTCTTCTAATGATGCTTATGTTATTCCCTCTCCTACCGATGATCCTCAACCTAACCGAAGATGATCTTGCCAGGCCAGTCATTGTTCGTGATTTGTGTGACTTATATGATGCCCTAATGGCTGGCATGATTAAGTCCAATCAGGAGGAGGAAATGAAGAGGTTAGACAGAATGGAGCATGGGTATGCCAGGGACTTAGCCAAGTATATAGCTGATCTACTTGACAAAGATGAAACCATAACCGATCTTGCTACCAAGCTCACTGCCTCAACTCATTCAAACCAGGAGCTGTTAAATCATGTTTCTTCCGTTCAAGCCGATTTGAAGCTAGCAACCGATGAAATAAAGAAAGCAAATTTTAAACTCAGAGAAGCAGAGCAAAAGCTAGCTGATCAGTCTACTCTGCTCAGAAAGTCAAGCACTGAGAGACTTAAGCTTAAATCTGAAAATGAGCTTTTAAAGAAGATACTAGCCGATCGTGAATTAGAAAAGTCAGAGAAGAGGAAGAGAAAGAGAGAGGACAAGAAAGAAAAGAAAGCTGCGAAGAAGTCAAAGTCTAAACCGACTATCTCATCGGCTTCTCCAGCAGTCAAAGAGAAAGCTCCAACCGATGACCCTCCTGCTGCTGAAGAATGAGAATGTAACCGATGATGTTTTGTCTTTCACTTCCTTCATAACCAGTGCAGACTTTCTCAATGAGATTTCTTTAACCCTCAACTTGTTAATTTAAATGTTGTCTTTTGTATTTCCTTTGATTTGAATGTCTTCACTGCTACTAACCGTTTCACTTTGCAGATTGCTTCATTCAGGATCTCTTTCCTTTATTCTCTTAAGATTTCATTTCTTGTAAGCTTTACTTAGGTTACATCAAGTTGTCACTTGACTTAGGGAATGACATAATTAAAAGATAAACTATTAGTCATTCTATTACTGAGTTAAGATAGATGTTAACCTAGGGTGATTGGACTTAAGCAATTAGGAGGAGATTGTTAGTCAAATATATGTATAGCTTTAAGAATTGCTTAATCCCAATCATAATAAGCATTATTGGGGACCACTAATTTTAACTAGACCAATTAGAATTTTTCTATGTATGTTAGGTTTCCTTAGTGCTAGTGCCAGTGCTTTAAATGTAATTTTTTCAAAGTTTGAAGACTTGAAGACCTGAAGATTTTCCTTGTTGAAAACTGATTACTTATTTGAGAAGTTTGTCTAACTGATTGACAGCCTCAACTGGTTCCCCTCTTAACCGATCTATCCCTAACTGGTTGAGACAGTCAACCGGTCAAGAGTCATCAGTTGCTGATAAGTCCAAACTTATTCAACAAGCTTCTCTCTCAGCCGATGCATTTATTGCTCCCAACTACCCAGCCCCCAACTGTAGCTGAAGTTGGTAAAACAGCATGCTGAAAAGACATTCCTGCAACCTGTCAGTAACTCAAAGAGGAATGTCAAAGTTACCAGTACTCACATCTCCTCAACTACTCAATGGAAAATATCTTCATCAAATCTCAGGCATTGAATGCAAAAGATACTTTCATTAAATTCCTGTCAGTCCAAGTAATCCCCTCAACCCCTTCAGAGACAACAGTTCTATTTTGAAGTTCACTATAAATAGCTTCTCCAGAGCATTGAAGAAGATTGGTGCATTAAAGGTCTTTGAGAGTGAGTTGTCAAGAACTACATGCATTCAAGTATTCAAGTTCAAGGTATTCAAGTCCCTCATATTCACTAGACTATCTCTGTTAGGACAAACATTGAGCACCATCAATCAATATCTGTAGTGTTCCCAAACAAGACCATGATTGGAACACATTGATTGAATCACACACACCCTAGAGAAATCAGTTCAACATTGTGAACACATCTCTAGAAAACACTTGGTCATTCTTGTAGCACGATTCATTAGTGGTCACTTTACTTTTGGCAGCCTTCAATCTTTAAGGCTTGCAATTTGTAATAGTTAGGAATCATTAATAGTGCACTTTCACAAATCCAAGTTTTGACTAAACTTGGTAGAGGACGTAGCAGTTATTTAACACTGTGAACCTCTTCAAACAACTGTGTCATTTCCTTTTGTGTTTGCTTATTATTTGTATTGTTGTAACCGGTTGACAATCTCTCAACCGGTCACAACCATTTGATTCCTAGTTACTGCTTGTTTGTTTCTCTACTGGAAAATACCATTGCATGATATTTTAACTTAATCCTTTTGAAATATCTTTCCACTAACCGATCACTTTGTGTGAGTCAAACCGATAACAATTTTATACGCTGCACAAACCGGTTTCATCGGTTAGGCCTCTGATAAGTCACTTGTCATTTTCAAACGGTTTTCAAGAGTTTTAAGAAAAAGTTTTTACAGGATATTCACCCCCCCCTCTAGCCTGTTTCCTACCATTTGGGCCTAACAGGGACGTCCCGTCCCGACATACAAATGGGATGGGATGGGACGGAATATTTTAGTCCTGTGAAAATTCGTCCCGTCCCATCCCGTTTTAGTCGCGGGACAACTTAGTATCGTCCCGTCCCGTATTGACGGCTCTACTCCATTCTCATCGATGAGAAGATCCCTATTTATTTAAGATGTTCCATTAATGATATTTCCGCTCGTACATATCGTCCCCGCTTACCATCCACACAACCATAAGTTTTGCGGCTCAATCTCATTGCTCTATTCTCATCGATGTCTATATTTAAAGCAGTAGCAGAGTCAGAAATTTGTCAAAAGGGAGTAAAATCATTCACAATTAAAAAGAGACAAGAAGAAAATTAATGCACATTTTCTTTTACATAAATAAGGCAAGCTTCAATAAATTGCACTCAAACTCATGAATTCTTGACACATTTATACTAGTATACAAAAAAAATAAATTAAATTAAATTAAAAGATATGGGGCTCGCCGGTGATTTAAGAAATTTCATCAATAATATTTTAGATATTTAGCTTGGCTTGTAAATTTTCCACCGCTTACCTCCCACAAGTTTTTACCCCGACTTTTGTAAATTTGCCTTGCCAGACTTCTGTGAATTTTTAGATTTAGCTAGTCTTGTACATCTTGTCCCTTCGTTTATCGACTTTTGTGAAGTACTTCTCTTACATTAATGTTAGGGATGACCAAACCGGAACCGTTGAACCGCCACGAATCGAAATCGGTCGAAATCAGAACCGACTCGAATCGGAACCGTTTGAAATCGCAATCAGCGGTTTGGCGGTCCGGTTTCGATTTCTACTTTTGAAAAACCGTGAAACGGCGGTTTCGAACCCCTGAACCGGAACCGTTGTCAAAATCGTCAAATTCGTCATAAATTTCATTAGATTTGTCATAATATAGCCGTTAGAGTATGGGGTATGTGGTTAAATACAAAATATTTTTGTTTTCCTAACATATTTTCTCAACTATAAATACCACCCCCCTTCCGACACAATTTTTTTCACACAAACCCCCTTAACTCACTTTTTTCTAACGAATTTCTTTAATTTATTTGATTTTCAAGCTCAAATAATAAACTAACTCTCATTTGTCATGTTTTAGGGTAAAATGTAAATAAGGGGTATAGGTATAAGATTGAGTGATTCGGTTTAGAGGTATATATGGGATTTAGGTATATGATTTAGGGGGTTAGAGTATGGGGTATATGGTTAAGGTAGATGAATTAGGATTTAGGGTATCTAGTATATAGTTGTGATTTAAGGTTTAGGGTATAGAATATATATGAGAATAATGTAAATGAATTAGGGTTTAGATTATAGAGTATATAGTATATGATTTAAATTTAAGTATTAGGGTATATGTATATGTGATATTAATGTAGATGAATTAGGGTTTAGGGTATAAAGTATATGATTTAGATTTAAATTTTAGGATATAGGGTATATTTGAGATTTAGATAGATAAATTAAGAGATTGGGTATGTGGTATGTAGTATATGAATTAGATTTAAGGTTTATGATATATGGTTAAGGTAGATAAATTAGTTTTTAGGGTATAAAGTATATCATTTAGATTTAAGGTTTAGAGTATACATGAGATATAGTTAGATAAATTAGCATATTTGATATGGATTATATGATTAGATTTAAGGTTAAGTGTATATACGAGATTTAGATTTAGTTATATGATTTATGTTTAATATATGAGATTTATAATTTAGTTTTTCTGTTACATATTTTTATTTGTTTAAATTTTCTAATATATTTATATGACTTTTTGAAAAAAAATCAGTAAAAAAAATGTAAAATATTATTCACGTCAATAAAAATATATAAAAAAATTAAAAAATAAAGGTAGTCCGTTCTTTTTTTCTTTATATACTTTCATTTGTTACGTTTTTTTCTATCTTTTTGTATATACCCTTTTGTAAAAAAAATCACTAATAAAAAGCATCTAAAATATTATTTTCTAATCAATAAAAAAATTAAAAATAAATAAAGGATAGTTTGTCCCTATTTTCTTTTATATACTTTTATTTGTTTAATTTTTATTTATCTTTTTTTTTATATACCTTTTCGTAAAAAATCAGTAATAAAAAAAATCTAAAATATTATTTCCTATCAAATAAAAAATTAAAAAAAAATAAAGAATAGTCTGTACCTATTATTTTATATATAATTTCATTTGTTTAGGTTTTTTTTTTTAATATTTTTTATAAAAAATATCAATATTAAATAAAGACTAAAATATTATTTACTAGTCAATAATATTTTTTTAAAAAACAGTTGTCCCTCTTTTCTTTACATAATTTCATTTGCTTAATTTTTTTATATAACTTTTTATAAATATTTCCAGTAATAAAAAAATTTTTGAAACAGTTTTTTCTATAAAAAAAATAAATCATTGAACAACCGATTTCAAGGCGGTTCAACGAAAGACTGGCAAAATTTTCAAATCCATACCAACCAACATCAAGGTGGTTCCAGCCGGCAAAATTTTCAAATCCATACTAACCAAACATATTTATTTTTTAGTTAGATATTACTCCCGAAAATAGATAGTAGGAACATTCTATAGTCTTTACTTGCCACAAAAAAAGCAAATGCCAAAGAAACACAAAACAAGAACAAAATTAATTAAGTACAGAAAATCTTAGCACAATACTCATAATCCTTATTCAATTGTGCTTCAACATTAACACCAAACACAACACAACAGAAAACATAAAAGGCCCAATAAACTTCCACCCTCCAAATATTTACGACCTCGCAGCCTCTTGGGTTCTCTGGCCCACATCCTTAGCTTTCTGGCCCATATATCCAGTAGCATCCTGGGCCCGTCTCTTCGCAAAATCAATGGGCTCAGTAATAGAAGGTCCAGCTCCTCCTCTCATCCTACGGAAATAGTTAATGATGTACGAAAGCGACGAGAGGGCGGTGATGCCAAAAGCGCCGGAGGTCAAGAATCCGGTGACGGCTAGGCCGATGGTGAGGGCGGCGGGGACGAGTACGGGACTGAAAATGACAAAGACAGGGGTGGCGACGGCGAGACCGATGAGGGTTCCGGTTAGGGTGATGCCAGCGAGGAGGAGGCAGAAGCCGCCGAGTGGGAAGAGAGTGAGGAGTGCGAGGACTTTGGAAGTGGACGGACCGTCGGTCTTGAAAGCGTCGGTGGGACGTTGCTGCATGTGCTGGCCGAATTGTGGGTGGTGCTCCGCCATGGATGGTGGTTGGTGGTGGCCGGTGAGATTAATAGAATTGCAGGAATATATTGTACAGAATAGTGAGAGTGAAGTGGAGAAATGGTGGAGGGGGTATTTAGAGGAGGAGGGAAGAATGGACACGTGGGAAAAGGGTGACAGGTGTTGGAGAGGAAGGGTTTGCATGAGGAGAGTAGCTCTTTCTGAACTACAGCTGCCTTTGCTTTGTTTTCTGTTTCCCATTTAATTTCCCTTCTTTTCTTTTTTTTCTTTTTTTTTTTTTTTTTTTTTTTTTTTTTTATTTTGGGTTACCCAGGTTCCCAGTTTCGTCGGGTTATTTTTGGACCACTAGCTACCGGTCCCACAGCGGAGGTAAATCGCGGATATGCCCAAAGCAGCTAGGGTGACAGCACCCCTTATACTCCTTGCCCCAAGGGAGCCCTCCTACAACGCGATAGTTGAACTCTCCACACTAAGGTTGCAAGTCCAGCAATGCTGCTTCCTTAACTTAACTGAATGGATGTACCCGGGAGACTCCTAAAGACCCTGAAACCCAGGATAGGAACAATAACCACAAGAATTCCCCTTGAGGGGAATCGAACTGATGACCTCCCCTTCGAGAGGCCACCAAAGCAACGCCAGTACCACGTACCACTGGGCCAAAGCCCATTAGGTTAATTTCCCTTCTTCTTTTTGTTGTTTAGTTTCACTCTTCATTACTCCCTCCGTCCCAGCATAATAATGTGAATCAAAATGTTGGACACATCGATTAAGAAAAAGTAAGAGAGAGAAAAAGTGGAGAGGGAATGTTGTGAGTGTAAAAGTAAAATAGGAGAGAGAATAAGTGGAAGAAATAGTTAGGAGAGAGAATGTTGTGAGTGTAAAAGTAAAATAGGAGAGAGAATGAGTGGGGTAAATAGTGAAGATTTCCTTCCATTTGCATAGCACACTTGACCGAGACTGACCAAAAGAAAAATAAGTGTACACTCTACCGAAACGGAGAGAGTAATCATTATCCTAAATTTATTACCTATAATAATGACATCATAATCTTACCAAACTGGAGTAATATTTTGTAAATTTATGTTGAATTAAAATTCTCTGATCAATTTCTCACTCAACAATCAACATTAAAAGTTCGATGTACAAATTCAGTCCAGTAATAAACTTTGTAATTGGTTTGTCATTTTTTTTTAAATATATCCTGTTTGAAAGACATAAAATTGATTTTGCATAGAAATTAAAAAAAATATATATAGTAGAATAAGTATTGTAAGTATGAAAACTATGATATAAATCATATAAATATAAAAACAAAACTATATCAAAGGCTGAAAATATATGCCAAAATGACAGGTTGTCACCAACGGCCCAGATTCAATTCGCCCCACTTTCCTTTAATACGCTGTTAATTAAATCACACTTATTATACTTAAAAAAAAACTGTTTAATTAATTTCAATTCCCTATATAAAAATATCCGCAATAAAATACTTTTGAAAACCCAATTCCGTAATAATAGTAAGAGCTTGAAATTCTTTGTTTAAAGTCGACAACTTTTTATCATTTGGAAGCAGGGTAAGAAAGACGGACTGCAATTTAACTACGTACTCAGGGCCCGCTATATTAAGGCCATTATCTTGGGCGTATTTAGTTTCCCAATTAATAATAAAAATAAATAAATTATTTTTTTATTAAAGCAAATTTAAAAAGACTAGCTCAAATTTGTTAATTTTTGCTCCTTGAAACTGTTCCCAAAATTGAGTCAATTTCAATTCCCTATATAAATCATGTAACCCTAGCAAGAGATTTAAAAAAAACTGTATAATTAATTTCAATTCCCTATATAAATCATGTAACCCTAGCAAGAGATTTAGAGAGAGAGAGAGAGAGAGAGAGAGAGAGAGAGAGAGAGAGAGAGAGAGAGAGAGAGAGAGAGAGAGAGAGAGAGAGAGAGAGAGAGAGAGGCGGCATAGAAGGAGAAGAATTTTGTGCTTAATTTCCGAATATTGATGGGTTTTGGATGGAAATATATGGTTCATGAATAAGGAGAATATTTTTCAATTATCAATCTAACAAAATTAATTCACCAAAATAAGTGTATATCAACTACGAAAATCTCTATAAGGAAACTGCCAGTGACTCGCATAGAATATATTATATGTATGGCACCATATATTCTAGGAATATCTATTATTTCGGGCACCATATATTCTATGACAAACTGTGAACAAGAATTATTTTAGGGGGTGCCGCATAGAGAGAGAATCGGTGAGAGAGAGAGAGAGCACGGCAGTGAGAAAAAAGAAGGAAGAAGAAGGAGGAAGAAAGCTCCATTGTTGTAGTTCAAGATTCAACCCAAGGTAAGTGTTTTCTGACCATTTACTGTTTTGATAGTTATTTGTTGTAATTCTTGAATTCCCTGCTCTGTTAGCTTCTAGGTGTTGCTTAAATTTCTATTCTGAATAATTGATTTTGATGTTCAGTAAGATTGATTTTCATCTCAATGAGTGATTTATGGGCTTTAGAGATAATCAATATTGTGAAAGTTGAAAACCACCGCAATGGAGGTTGGCTTTAATTAAGTTCCAATAAGCAAGTAACTGAATGACCATGGGCTTTGCTCTTGAATATTTTAATTTGTGTCAGTTTCGCGTTCTTTTTGTTGGATTAAATAGAATCTCTTTGAGTTTTTGGTGTATTTTCTCATGTATGAACCTCTCCAAATTTTCACTGTGTCTATATTGTCACTGCTGCTAAGCTGAAATGCTCTGTGATGGCTTCAACCTCTTAAATTCACCCTCTAAGAACCACACTTTCCAGCTGTATGAGTATACATTCTTTTGCATTGAACCTCAATTGAGGTTACCTCCGTGGAGTTTTGAAAAACAAAAGGTGACTTCAAGTTTGCTCTAAAATATTTTCTGAAGTTCGTTACAATTTTCTGTTTTGCAAATTTGGTTATGAAGAGAAATATGTTCTCGAATTCGAATTCCACATGTGTACCTTTGAGAAATGCAAGAATAGCTTCTCAAAAAACTTGATCTGAAAACACCAAATCAAGATGTTTAATGGAAGTGAGATCAAGGTACGTAGTTTGCAAGCTTTATGAAGCAATGAGAGTGGGTCTATATGGCACCATATATTCTAGGAATATCTATTATTTCTGTATTTTTTAATTGCTTATTACTCTCCGTAATTAATATTTGAAATAGAATAAAATATAATTAATATCTAATGTTGTTAAGAGTTGAATGTGAATGTGAAATAATTTTGTGCTAAATTTCCGGAAATTTCACAAATTGGATGGAAATATATGGTTCATGAATAAGGAGAAGAATTTTCAATTATCAAACTATTGACAGGTTTTTCAACATTTCCATTTCAATGTATTTCTGTATTTTTTAATTGCTTATTACTCTCCGTAATTAATATTTGTAATAATTCCCTATTCCTTTCCATTGTAAAATGACTGGTAATATAACTGTGGCTCCATTCGAGCAATGTTTGGACTACATAAGTATAAAACTGTGGCTCCATTAGAGCAATTGGGCGTATTTACCAAGTACTCTATATAAGATTTAGTAATCTAAATTTTCTGTTTTTTACTGTGCAACCTCCATTGATTTATGCTTATTTTTATTTTTTGAAAACAACCTTTGCTTTATATGTTAAATAATGGTTTCATTGATCTGCGCCGATTCTTAAGGATTCAGACATGTCAGTCTAGCTAATAAAGTATTCTAACAGTGAATTAGAAACAGATATTCACAGAAACAATTGATCCAAATATAGCAGCATAAGTATCAATAGATCATTCGAGAGGGAGATTAACTTACATATGTTTTGGTATAGTTTTTTTCTAACATACATATGAGATGAACAAATTACTGAATAGATTACATCAGATTCAATATAATGTACAAAAATTGGCATGGAAATAACTCTGGAAACAAATATGCATCAGTAGACACAATTTTGGTAATCAAATGTTATTTTTATACATATATGGTAATCAAATGTTATAATATCTGTAGTTTAGGAGGAAATATATATTGACATATATACATGCCATAAATCGTGTAAGACCATTGCAGATTTGAATCATTTATGTTCTTAATCAATTTGATTACTGGAAGTATATTTCCTCCTAGAGAGAGAATCGGTGAGAGAGAGAGAGAGCACGGCAGAGAAAAAAGAAGGAAGAAGAAGGAGGAAGAAAGCTCCATTGTTGTAGTTCAAGATTCAACCCAAGGTAAGAGCAACTCCCTGCTTTGTTTGAAACCAAGATCTTCGTCTGGTTCTTTTTGTTTCATTACTATTAACGTTTTGCTGTATATTCATCATTTATAACTGCAACACACATTTGTACTCACACAAACCAAGCAACCTCAATTAGAATTTTATAACTGCAAAGGGATCAGAAACAAATCAAAATGCGAAAATATTCAAGAAAATTAAAGAACAACCTGAAAATGGGGATCGATCGAGAAACTGGAGTTAACAATGATTGCTTAAAGAGAAAGAATTGGAGAAATGCATGATCTAGAAACTGCAAATTGCATCGAAGTTATCACCTTCAAATCAAACCCAGTAATCTAATTAAGAATTTTCCAAGTGGGTATTTGTCAGATCGAAACAAAATGTTACCTTTGGCCGTTGGTGTTCGAGTGTGAGTCTCCTCTTTCTCTCTTTCTCTCTCTGGGCCTGTACTAAGCCGCTTGAATTGTCTGTAATTAAAGCCTCCTTTCCAAGCCACTGAATAAAGGGTGGAGTATCAATTTTCCCTTTATATAATATAAAGGGAATATGTTGTATTGGTGCCTATTACGAATTCTTGAAATTCTTGCTATAATATCATTTGGGTAGTGAATCAAATGTTGGATTTAGACATCAAAATCTGGTGTTGGCTATTTTCTGACCATTTACTGTTTTGATAGTGATTCGTTGTAATTCTTGAATTCCCTGCTCTGTTAGCTTCTAGGTGTTGCTTAAATTTCTAGAATATTCAACAATTATTGAAGTTGTTGTTAGCTTACTGATTCAGAAAGAAATTTAGTGTAATTGATACATTTTTGCTCAATTAATTTATGGGTATTGCATAATTTTGATGCTGGACATTGTAAGATTAGATGCCCTGCTTGGTGCTAAGCAGTTAACATCTTCGATTTTTCATATTATTTACTGAATCAGACATTTCATCGAGCAGTTTACGAGCAGCCACAAAATCTCTTACACTTTTCGCATAAACACCAATTAATGCATTACAAAGAAAGGGATCACCAACATAACCTAATCTTAAAACATGGGTATGAACTTGGTTCACATAATTAACATCATTGGAAAGAAGACCATACCTAGAGAAAGAAACCAAGATCTTCGCTTGGTTCTTTTTGTTTCATTACTATTAAAAATAATTTCCATTATAATTAAGATAACCTTTATACTTTTATGATTTAATCTTAGTTTGAGCAGACCTTCATGGATAAATTACTTGGAAAGAGAAAAAACAAATTTCTTGATGAAGCCACGGAGCTCAAGAATCTATCAAAACGGTCTTCTCGGTCGTGCATTGTGAGATATTTCAAATGGTAGTTACTTAATTTATGTTTTGCATCATTTTAATTTAAAATTTAATTGATTTATCTATATTTGTAGTGCACTTGACATCTGAAAGTCGTTTAATTTCTCCGACCCTTGGAAAGAGTTCTAATATGTCCCAATGTAATGTAATATTAATTTTGTGTTATCTTATTTTTTTATTATTATATCCATATTTATAAATAAACGTATTGAACTCTTTACTTAATCTTAACTATAGATATTTACCAAGGTTATGTATTGCAACCCTCCTGTCCGATCACCATTTGAAGATATTTCTAATGGTGAGATCTCTACTTTTAGTTTCGCTAATATATTATTATTGTATATTAAATTATCTTAATTCCATTTCGGTTGGTTTGTCACCTGGACACGGAAGCCGTGTTACTCTTCAAAAGAGTTGTATCACTACACAGAGGGGAGTTAACTACGCCAGTGAAAATGTTACTCCCAATTCAATTCACGGAGGAAATCGACATATATGTATGATGTAGATGGTCCAATTATGCATTCTTCTTAGTTTGTCCTTACTATTTACTACATTAATAAGCGAAAATTTTTCCTTTTTCAAGAATACAATATTATCATATATATGCTTATTGATTTTTGTTTACGTAATGCTTAATGAAAATATGTCATCATCGGCCAAGTCTTCGAGTCAAAAACTTAAGAAATCAAGTTTATATGAAGCGTTTAAAGCGATCGAAACAAATATGAAAATAGCGGGTAGGCCAAGAAAGGAAACGCCAACAAACGTCGAATCTCAAAAAAGAAAAGTTGGGAGGCCAAGAAAAGAAATTTCATCTAAGTTTGAATCTCTAAAAGTAAATTTGGATAGTGATCGTTTCGGTTACGCAATTGAAAATCAAATATTAGTCGGTGGTACTGTACTGTGTACATCTCATTTATCAAATGATTTTTATAGGCCATTTTTAATATTTTATATTATTTATAGTCTATTAACTTAAAAAAGGCAAATAACTTTTATTTATATTTTCTTCTTTCGGAAAAAGTTATCCTAATGGTACTTTTGAAGACACCGTACAAGATAGTGTGGCTTTGATAAATAACGGTGGTGAATCATCTTTTAATATAAATACAGGTAATAAAATTTTATTACTTATCACTCAATATATAATAAATTATATTATAACCAAAGTATTCCGTAGTTTGATGTAGTATTTTGTAAATAATTCGACCAATTTTGAGTCAATTAATATATTTCCTTTTTTCATTCTTCTAAAGGTGTATTCGAAGATGATGCAATGGACGATGAAAATTTGATAAATAATGTTGGTGAATCAGATCAAGTTTTGACACAGACAACGATTGAAGAACTTTGTGAAACAGGTTTTTTTGCCGGAATAACTATTAATTGTTTGCTTATTATTTAACACTCAAAGTTGTATTATCGTATTTCTTTATATAATTAATCATTTATTCTTCATTTTTATTATTTGTTATATATCATGTAGTTTATTTGGATATGGGCGATATGGATCATGCGTGTGAGTATTGTGGAGCACAATACTTTTACCGGAGAGGGCAAAAACTCTCACCATCATCTCGGCCAAAGTACTCATTATGTTGCCTTGGTGGAAAAGTAGATATTCCTCCGTTGAAGAAACCACCTAAGTTGTTATCCGACCTCTTAGAAGGACTGCATGAAAAGAGTAGGCACTTTAAAGATCACATTCGAGTATATAATTCAATGCTGGCCTTTACCTCAATGACCGGTGAAGTGGATAAGAGTGTTCATAATAGTCGTGGTTCTCCTTCTTTTAAAATTAAAGGTAATATTGTTCATCGCATAGGTTCTTTATTGCCAGGTGAAGGACAGCGGCCACGTTTCTCTCAACTATATATATATGATACTCAAAATGAAGTTCAAAACAGAATTAATGCATTCAGGTATTATTTAGGATTTATTTTTGTCGTATTTTGGTAAAAAATAATAATGATGTTTTTTCATGTTTATTTACTAATCTCAGTTTTTTTTATGCCTATTTCAGCAGTAAAGATGCAAGCAAGCCGTCTCCATTTGATCATTCAATCGTCACCGATTTGCAAAAAATGGTTGATGAAAATAATCCTTATGCTCAGACGTACAGAATGGCCAGAGCACGTCTTGAAACGGAAACGTCAAACAGAATTAAACTGCGCCTCATAGGGAAACGAAGTAAAGATGGAAAACCATATAACATGCCGACGGCTTCAGAGGTTGCTGCTATTATTGAAGGTGATATTACTGATGAGCCTCATGTTAGGGATATTATTATTGAAGAACGTGATGGAGCTCTAAAACATATTCACGAATTTGATCCATGCTATCTTCCTCTTCAATATCCATTGTTATTTGTATATGGTGAGGACGGATACTACACAGATATTCCGAGAAATAAACCACCTGATGCAAAGAGGTCAGCTTTGTCAATTAGGGAGTTCATATGTAATCGTATTCAGCAGCGGGTAGAACATGGATCACAACTTTTGATGAGTGGTCGGTTGCTTCAGCAGTTCATGGTGGATTCTTATGTTATGATGTATACACAAAGGCTTCGGTGGATACGTCACAATCAGCCAAAACTTCGAGTGGAAACTTATAGAAAGTTGTCAGACGCGTCTGTTAGAGGAGATACCGGTGAAGCAGTTGGGCGACGTATTATATTGCCATCGACATACACCGGGGGTCAGCGTTGGAAGACGCAGAATTATCAGGATTCGCTTGCTATATGCAAATGGGCCGGTTTTCCATCGTTGTTTATCACATTCACGTGTAACCCTAAATGGCCAGAAATCTCATGATTTTGTACAAAGGTAAAATCGAATTCTCATGAGAGGCCGGACATAATGAACAGGGTCTTCAAGATGAAGCTGAATCAGATGATTGCAGATTTCAAGGAGGGAATTCCATTTGGAAAACCGAAAGCGGGTAAGCAAATTTTAAATTTCAAGTTTTTGCATTGCATATAGTTTATATTATAAATGTTATTTTCTTTCTTACTCTTGATATGCATTGTTAAATAATCAAAGCATCTCATACCTTATCCTATACGTCTGTTAGAAAATTATAAATGCATTGTTTATTATAAAAAAAATCATGTTGTATATTTTATACTCCTTCTATCCCATAATGTGTTTTGATCTATAAGTTAGATTAGTTTTAATACTCCCTCTGTTCCGTAATGTTTTTGCTTATGATTATAGTTATTTTTAATACTCCGTCTGTCCTATAATGTTTTTTTTCCTATAATTTAGAATAATTTTAATACTCTATCTGTCCCATAATGCTTTTTCTAATGGTTATATTTCTTTTTAATACTCCCTCTGTCCAATATTGTTTTTTAAGCTATAATTTAGATTAGTTTTAATACTCTCTCTGTCCCATTTAAGATAAATTAAAATTAATATTGTTTTTCCTTTTTTCAAGAATACTCTCTCTGTCTCAAAATCAATGTCCAATTTATTTATTTTTAAAGTTGCTCTTGATCAAGAACAAAGTTTTTTTTTAGGCATTCATTTTGGGACGGAAGGAGTAGTGTGTTAAGTTAATAGCAGGATGATAAATAACACTCACCGTTGTGTAAGTTCTGGGGAAAAGGTCCTTCAAAGCATCAAGGCTGCTATCTCACCTTGATTGGGTCAAATAGATTGCAGTGTCTTTGTCGAAACCAAGCTTCCTCAAAAACAGTGCAATCTCCTGGGGACCGTAATAGGTTTTTGAACTGCTACCATCATTTCCTTGGCAACCCTTCTTCTCCAACATATCAATCCTCAAGTCCACTGCTATGAACTGCCCGTCTGACCTGCGACTTAATGTTCTGAGCCGCTCAACCATCGAATCAACCACATCCTGAACATATGATTGTAGCTCTAGACTGCCAAACATTCCCAAGCATGCAACCGAGTTTACATTGTTACCACTCTTTCTCATGTTTACTGAAGGGAAGTACGTTGCCAGCCTTATGTTTCCCTTCTCTCTAAATACGGGTTCAATCTTTTCTGCAATGTGATCTTCTGTAACCCGATTAGGAACCCTCAGGACTGCAAGATTTTTCGCTGATATTTTAGGTGGAGATTTTACTACTTTGACCACCTCTTCCAGGCTGCTTACAAACTTTTCAATGTCATAAATATCTTCAAAGTTCCTGAAAAATGTGAAACATAAACTTGAAGGTCGCAGTTTTATATTGAAATTTAAAACTTGAGATGCAAGCAGTAAATGATGCAACTTGAAACACCTCACATCTAGATTGTAAGGTAATAAATAAATATCACTTCAACGACTAGCTGCTCCTTTGTTTAAGATTAATCGCTCAAGATCTGATAGTTTTCCAGCGTGAAAAGAAGCATGATAGTTGTCCCATTTAAGATAAATTAAAATTGATATCCAAGGAACTACAATACTAAGCCAACTATCGGATCATGATAAATTAAATTCTAATAAAGGTACCGGTGATAGCTCATTCTACGTAATTCGTTTATTGTAATATTTATTATTTCAATCGATAAATGGATAAGTAAATATCATAGTCCGAATAAACACTCTATTTATTTATATTGCTTATAATCACATTACTATGATCTGTTTGTTATTCATGTAGTTGTATATACGGTGGAGTTTCAAAAGAGAGGTCTTCCTCATGCTCACATTCTTCTGTTCTTCGATCGAAAATATCAGTCTCTTATAGCTGGGGATATTGATAAGTGGATTTGTGCTGAAATTCCTGATAAAACCAAGTATCCTAGATTATACAAGGCTGTGGTTGAGTACATGTTGCATGGTCCTTGCGGTCCTTTTAATTATGAGTCTACATGCATGGCTGGGAGTAAGTGCACGAAGAAGTATCCAAAACCGTTAAATGAGTCTACATTTGTGGATGAAAATGGGTATCAGGTATATCGACGTAGGGATAATGGTGCGACTATTGAGAAGAATGGAAACGTGTTAAATAATGGTTGGATTGTCCCATATAACATATATCTTTTGCTAAGGTATGAGGCACACATAAATGTTGAGTATTGTAATCGAGCAAAGCAATTAAATATTTGTTCAAGTATATTAATAAGGGAAGCGATAGAGTGTGTCTTGGTGTTGAAACGGATGAGGTGAAAAGGCAAATAGATTGTCGGTATGTATCCTGTGAGGCTATGTGGCGTATTTTTGGATTCGAGCTCCACTATCGTACGCCTCCCGTTGAGCGTCCGGCTTTTCATTTGGAGGGTGATCATTGTATTCCTTTTAGGGATGGTGACTTTCTCACGATGTTATGAATAAATCTACGGTTAAGGAATCTCAATTCATTAGTTGGTTTGATTATAATAAAGAGCATCCGAGAGGCTCGAAGTATAAATATGCAGAATTTACTCAACATCATGTCCGGGATAAAAGTAAACGTGAATGGCGTCGTAGAAAAGACAAGCGTATTGCAATTTGGCGTATTTACCATGTACCTATGAATTGCGGTGAACTTTATTATCTCGGGCTTATGTTGAATCATGTCAGCCGGTCCTACTTGCTACGAGGGTTTGAGAACCGTGAACAAGGTTGTCTATCCGCATTTCAAATCCGCGTGTTATGCTCTTGGGTTATTGGATGATGACAAGGAATATGTTGATGGGATAATTGAGGCGAGTCACCGCGCTTTCTGATGGTCTTCGAAGGCTCTTTGTTATTTTACTTCTCTCTAACAGTATGTCGATGCCTAATGAGGTGTGGGAGAAGACATGGCACTTACTTGCCGATGATATTGAGGACAAATATCAGAAAATGCACGACAAACCTGGTATTTGAATTAATATTTAATTTATTGATTTTGCATATTATTTAGATTAGTTTTAAAAAATCTTCTTTTTATAAACTGTGTATCAGACGGAGCCTTCATGGAAACGCAGTATTTCACGTTATACGGACTTCGGACGTGATCGCAATTCCTTTCCCCAAACATTCTTTCGCGTCGACTTTCGGGTTGAACGTTCGTTTACCCACTTTCACCGCAATCTCAAACGTGGCCTTATTCTACTCTCATCAATAATTAGCAAATAATCAAAACATATTTTGTATGCCATTTAACTTGGTTCAAGCAATTCCATATTCCCGTCGGGTACCGACGGGTTGGTGACTAGTATTGTAAGTATAAAAAGTAAGATAAGATGGAGAAAGCGATATTGTAAATAGTAAGTGAATAGTTATTGTAATTATAACAATTGAATCATATAACTAAAAAAAATTCTATTTTGAGAGATTTTTTTTTTTTTAAATAGAATCAAAATGAAAATTTATTTCTTTTTAAATGAGACGGATAGAGCATTCTTTTTATTAGTACATTAATTATAGCATGTAATTAGAAAATGCGTTGACATTTTTTTATTTTAATTAAAAAATAAGACAAATAAAAATAAATAAAAATGTGGAAAAGGGATATTTAAGTATTTTTGTATGGAAGCGAGGGTCATTTCATTTATTCGTCTCAAAATAAATATAGAATTTAGAAATAAGATTGGTGTAGTTGTACAAATAGCTTCTGACCCTAGGGCCCTTGAGCCAAATCAATATTCCATATAAAACCAATGAAATTTCAATATTCCAAATAAATTATTTGTCTCTTATACTTTACTTATAAGACTAGTTCGCCTCTTATACAAAAAGTATAAAAGTCATTTTTTCATTTTTCCTCAAGATTTAAGAAAACAAATAAGAAAAACCTAATATTTTACAAAAACTGGGTTTTATACTTTAAGTATAGGAAAAAATAAAATCTTCTATAAGTCATTTTTCACCTTTTTTTTCTTTCTGTTTTTAAGAAAAAATAAAAAAATGATATTTAATTAAAACTGACTCTTATATTTTAAGTATAAGAATAAATTAAATCTAAATAACTCAAGTATAAAAGTCATTTTTCAATAAAAAAAAAAAAAAAAACAACTCTGAAAAGTTGTTAAAATTGACTCTTAGGCTCCATTTGTTTGCCCTAAAACATTTTTCGGAAAACGTTTTTTCTATTTTTCGGTGTTTGGTAAGCACTGTAAAATGGGGAAAATATTTTCCGTAAAATTTCCCCCCCCCCTTTTCGCCGTAAAATGATTTATAGATTTTTCCTAAGTAAAACATTTTTCGAAAAATGGCAACTCTCTCACACACCTAACTTTTTTTACACCCCCCACGTTACCCACCTCACTCACTCACCACCACCACCACCACCCCACTCACCACCACCACCCCACCCCCTGCCCCCACCCTCGGGTAAAAAAAATCATTTAAAATTTATTTTTAACAACTCCCCACCCCACTCCACTCACCACCACCTCCGCCCCCCAACCCCACCCCCGTCGGGTCAAAAAAATATTTAATCATTTAAAATTGATTTTTAACAACACCCCACACCACTCACCACCCTACCCTGCACCCCCTGGTCGGGTAAAAAAATTTAATCATTTAAAATTTATTTTTAACAACTGCTCACCCCACTCCACTCACTACCACCACCCCTGCCCTCAACCCCTGCCTCCACCCCACTCCACTCACCACCACCACCCCACTCAAATTATCTCAAATTATGTTTTTATCGAAAAATATTTTCATTAAACACATGAAATATTTTTCTTACCAAACAGCCGAAAATATATTTATCTCATTTTTCGAAAAATATTTTACAGAAAATTCATTTTTCGGAAAATATTTTACAGGAAATTATTTTCCGCAAGTTATTTTACGCGAAACAAATTAATGGAGCCTTATTGTTAAGATATAAGAGTTAAATTAATTTTACAGTTGAACCATAAGACCCTATTTCAACAAAAACCTCAACTATAAGACCTGTTTATTTTTTTAACAAAAAATAACATAATTTTCGTAAACATTAACAATCTCATGTAATAAATACATACACACACAAATAAATAAAAAAAATTATTGCACAAACACATTATCGATTAATTAAACGAGAAATTATTTAAGACGCCAAAATGTTAAAAACACTAAATATAAAAATAAATTCAAACTCCAATTATCAAATCCAAGATAAAATCGAAACTCTAAAAAAGTTTTGGACATGATCATGTTGTCGCATCATCTTCTAAGAATTCAAACATCAACCAAATTAGTGTTGATTTTTTTTTTTTAACTAAAACTTAGATCCAAATACAATTACCAACTTTTTACAGAGTAAATTAATAAAAAATGTCATTTAAACAGCAGCAGCAAGTACACTCATTATCAAGTCAATTAATAGAAAATGTCATTTAAACAATAGCAAGTATCACTCTTATTTATCAGCAAAGCAAAAGGTTATCTATTTGCTTATTATAATGTTCAAAATTTAAATTGTTTCACACACATTCCTATTATATGCTACCATATTTACATTAATGTTAGGTTCGTTTACCACTATCTTCCTCATTTTTAGTTTTAGTTAAACTTTTAAACTTATTTTGTTTCTATCAATAAACCTCTTCCTATTCTCATCTCTCCTTCTCCTTCCTATAAAAGTAATCTCAAAACCATTTTCCTCACTTTTTTACTCTCTCTAAATCTCTCAAACTCTTTGCTCTCTTCAACTCTCCTTATTTCATAACCGTCGGCGAAGTGTTAAGGAGTTCATCCTTCGAATTCTTCTTCTTCTATTCTCAACATCTCTGGTAACACATATATTAATATTATTTGTTATGAATTACTTCATGTCAATATTCTTAAGTACTGTTCTAACTTAAAATGTTTGGTGTTTCCTTTAAATGTTAATTGCAGATTCAATGGCTCCTAAACCTAATCCAAAGAAAGACATATATGTAGGTTACATTCTATGCTCATTCTTCAAGTCTGAGCATGGAAAGCTTCTCTAAGCCATTCTCGGTGTCAGATTTCTTTCTTTTCTGTTACCTGAAGCATCTAAAGATATCATTATGAACTCGTGAATGAGTTATTTGACAATGGCTCCGTTGAAGATGCTGCAAAGCTAGGTGAAGTCCCTTCGATTGTCTCAACCATTGTTGGCGTCCGGTTGAATTCTCCCTAACTTCCATCCATGAAGCCTTCCCTAACCTTTCCAACTCTGGCCCTTCAAATGTTAGTCTCAAGAATATGAAGAATGTCTGGGCTAAATTAGAGGTGATGAATCGTTTGTAATAGGTGAAGGAAACAAGAAAGCAGATCTTGACCCCCTAAACTATGCCTTAGCAGAAATTGTTGACTGTTGCATCATTTGCCGGTCAGGATCCCATCATTGTATCACTATGATACAGTTCGAAGCTATGACTGCTATACTTCTTCAAAAGGAGTTTGATTGGTGCAAGTTTATATTCAACATCATTGTTGTAGCCTTCGAGAAGTTTAGAAAGGAGAAACCCCTAATGCTGCGCAAGAAATAAAAATCTGAAGCTGCTGATGTTGATTCATCAGCTACACCCAAGGAAGATAAGAATCAGTCAAAAAAAGATTCAACCGATCCTGATGCTGCTCAAGAATAGAATGTAGCCGATGAAATATATGTCTTCTGCCTTCTCCGTTTTGAAACTCAATGAGAATTTTTTTCCCTCACTCTTTTCATTTCAAGTTTATTTGATTCCTTTTATATCCTTAAATGATTATACTCTTGCTGTTACTAAATCTATGATTTGCAGGTTATATCATTTATTATATTTCTCTTCTTCTTTATTTTCAAATTTAAACTATAAAGCTTTCCAAGGTTACATAGTGTTGTCGCTTGACTTACGAAATGACTTATAAAAGATAAACTCTTTATCATTCTTTTACTAAGTTCAGATAGATGTATTGATAGGACGGATATATATTATCTATTTCCTATGTTTTCCATTCTTATTATTCTTTATTTCCATGTATTTAGTATATGTTTGATGTATTTTGAGTGAATTATGTATTGTGAGGATTATGAGATAAACAATGTAATTCGAGAGAAATTTAGAGAGTTTATTGTCTAATCGTTTTTGGTTCTCAAAGAAGCTCAAGATCATCATTTCTACATCAATGGAAGTCAAAAAAGTCAAGACAAAGTCAACCAAAGAAGACCCGAAGCGAGTCAAAAGTCAAGCCAAAAAAGTCAAGATTACGAAGCTGATGATTGTTTTGCAAATCTGGAAAGTTCAGGGACCAGACTGAAATTCTGTGAAGTTCCAGGGGCCGAACTGCTAGAATATGAAACACCAGGGACTTTAGTGGAAGAGCAGAACCCAAGCCGCCAAGCAGGAAAGAAACGGGGCCCTGTTTTCACGTTTTGGTTGGCTGATATTTTTACCTTTTTAGTTTTTATTATTTTAATTTTCTTTTTCATTTTTTTAGTATCCTAGTATAAATAGAATTTGGAAGAGACTATTAGGGTTTATGTTATATTTTGTTTAGAATTGGGCAATAAACTTTGGAAGGCTTGAAACTTTCATGGAAGCTTAAACTTTCATTGCTTTGGATTGTAAAGTTTGAACCGATTTGAATATTTGAGGTTTGAAATTTTCTTATTATTTTTCCTAATTGCAATTTTTAGTATCCTAGTATAAATAGAATTTGGAAGAGACTATTAGGGTTTATGTTATATTTTGTTTAGAACTGGGCAATAAAATTTGGAAGGCTTGAAACTTTCATGGAAGCTTAAACTTTCATTGCTTTGGATTGTAAAGTTCGAACTGATTTGAATATTTGAGGTTTGAAATTTTCTTATTATTTTTCCTAATTGCAATTTTACTTGTTCTTAATTCAAATCTATTTCTAGGGTTTTGAGAAATTGATCAATCTCTTAATCCTTTTAATTGATTATTGCTAGATCTTCCTTTTATCGTGTCGGACTAGGGTTTTCATTGTAGCACCTTCACAATTCTTGTATGTGTCATCTTGAATTGTGATTAAAGTAAAATTGACTTTAATTCTATTTGAAATAGTAATAGATTAATTCCTTGATCTTAATCTCTTAAAGCTTTCATCAATTAATACTTTGAATCTTGATTGTGTCGACTAGGTTTAATTATTGATTAGGATTACTATTTGAGCGTGTCGCCGATAGTAATTAATAACAAAGAAGAGATAGATATTTTATATCTCGTGATCAAGTAATTAGGGAAAAGTAAGAAATAATCATTCATGTGATATTGATTGATAGACGGGGATAATTTTGCATATCCAAAGTGTTTTTTTTTATCATTGTTTACAACTTAGATTTTACTTCCCGTCTTAGGAAAATTGATTCAACAAGCAAACAATCCCCCCATTTACTTTGTTTCATGACTAGATCGAAATCAAAATCGTTCTTCGTGGATCAATCCTAGACTTGCTCTAGCTGCATATTTGTGACCGAGTCCCGGTTAATTTAGTAGGTGTGCGACATTGCCTATCATGTATACCTTAGGATGATTGGACTTAAGCAATTAGGAGGAGATTGTTAGTCAAATATATGTATAGCTATATAATTGCTTAATCCTAATCATATAAGCATTATTGAGGACCCCTAATTTTAACTAGTTCAACTTAGAATTTTCTTTGTACCTTTAGGATCCCTAAGTGCTAGTGTCTATGTATTTACTTTGTATTTATCTCAACCTTGATAAGCTGATGAAGAATTGAAGACCTTGACCTATCTCCAAAGGAAGTTATAACCTGTCAAAATTCCTCAATCGATCAAGACAACCGGCTGACCTCCTTAACCGATCAACCTGTCTAAACCTGTTGACTTGTCAATAGGTCACATTCTTATAAGAGGTGTAACCGACTAACTTATCTTGGTCAGTCATAATGCAAATAGTGAGACTCTTCTTAAACAAGCTTCATATTCAGGTTTGACCCAACATTTATTTTTCCCACCTACTTTGCTGAAGTTGGTAGAACAAGCTCCCGTAAACACCTTATTGCCACCTAACAAATAACTACTTCAAGCTATGATCATATGTTCAGGTTACCAGTTCTCACATCAAGTTGATTACCCTTTGGATATTTCAAGCATGCATGTACTTCAAATCTCAAGCATTTAATGGAAAATATTTTTCATTCAATGTTTGCCAGTCCAGATCATCTTCTCAACCAATTCAAAGAAAACAACTCCATTTGAAGGGAACTATAAATTCCTTCCTTATAACATTGATGACGCACTACCAGAAACAGGTCATTTAGCGACGGAAATAACAGCGACGGACAGATTCCGTCGCTATTTAGCGACGGAATATAGTATTTAGCGTCGGAATTATTTTGGCGTCAAATTTAGCGACGGAATTTAATTCCGCCGCTAAATTCCGCCGCTAAAAAGAATATTCCTCGAATATTCGTTTATTTCCGCCGCTAATTTGGCGGTTGATTTACCGACGGAATATTCCGCCGCTAAATCTTTAACAGCGACGGAATTATTCCGCCGGTGAAAATATATCATTTTTTTATTTTTTTAATTATCAGCGTCGGAAATATTCCGACGCTGAAATTAAAATATTTTTTATTTTTCTTTTCGAAATATTACACCGACGGAATATTTCCGACGGTGAAATTAAATGCTTTTTTTTTTTTTTTTTTTAATAAACACCGAGCGGAATATTTCCGCCGGCGATAATTTAATAATTTTTTATTTATCGGCGACGGAAATATTCCGTCGGTGTTTAATAAAAAAAAATTCAAAATTTCCGGGAGAAAGACCGCCGCCTGATACGAGGGCGAAATGGTTGTACGGGAGAAGAAGGTCTTGGAAGTGGTTGTGGAGAAGGGTATGCAAAATGGACAGAAAATTACATTCCCGGGAGAAGCCGATGAAGCTCTGACACTCTTCTTGGCGCTCATTTAAAATTTCAAAATTTCCGAACGAACAACAAGCGAGATAATCCAATTCAAACTTTCAAACCAAATTAATCGGACACCTAGCCTCTAAATCCCTCACTCCCATCCTCTCTCTCTCTCTCTCTCTCCGGCAATTGAATTTGAAAAAACAAATATCGAGCCGCTCTTTACCCCGGTGCTATTTCATCTTTAATTTGGGTAATTCCACATTTCAATTCTCTCCCTTCTGTCAGGGTCCGAATGCGGGTTCGACTTATGAGACAATAATCTCCAGAGTGTTGTCTAATAGTTGGTTAGTTTCCTAATTTTGGACTAATCTTGTTTTTGTTTTATTTTGGATAAAAAATTTAAAATTGTATGCAATTTACCAATTTGGGAATAGCTACAAGAACCCTTGCAATTCTTATATCCCCTAACCCCTAACCCCTAAACCCTAAACCACAAGCCCTAAACCCTAAACCCTAACCCCTAAACCCTAACCCCTAAACCCTAAACCCTAAACCCTAAACCCTAAACCCTATACCTATACACCCTATACCCACGACACTCTTCTTGGAGACATAGTCTTTGTACTACAATAGAAAGAGCACCCAAAGTTCAAGCGAAAGGGTGATGACATATTTGTTGAGCACGCGTTGACCCTTGCGAGGCGTTATGTGGCTTCCAATTTATCTTGACTCATCTAGATAACAGGCAGCTCCTCATCAAATCCCAACCTGGAGAAGTTGTTAAGCCAGATCAATTCAAGGCAATAAATGACGAAGGGATGCCAATGTACCAAAGACCATTCATGAGGGCAAATTATACATCCATTTCTCGGTCGACTTCCCGGATTCCTTGACTTCCGAGCAATGCAAGGCCCTAGAGGTGTCTTTGCCTCCTAAGCCTTCATCGCGAGAAGACGAGATATGGAGCTTGATGAGTGCGAGGAGACAACCACTTCACGATGTCAACATTGAAGCTTACGATGTAGATGATGACATGCGCGGTGGTGGGGGCCGAGAGAGTGCGGTGTGCTCGGCGGTAATGATGTGGGTCTTTATTTTACGGATATTTTAATTAGTTATGACTTATGAGACAATAATCTCCAGAGTGTTGTCTAATAGTTGGTTAGTTCATAGTTTTGGACTAATCTTGTTTTTGTTTTATTTTGGATAAAAATTTTAAAAGTGTATGCAATTTACCAATTTGGGAATAGCTCTGAGAACCCTTGCAATTCTTATATCCACTAACCCCTAACCTAAAACCCTAAACCCTAAACCCTACAAACCACTAAACCACCTAAACCCTAAACCACTAAACCTAAACCCTAAACCCTAAACCCTAAACCCTAAACCTAACCCTAAACCCTAAACCCTAAATTCTAAACCACTAAACCCTAAACCCCAAACCACTAAAGCCCTAACCCTAACCCTAAACCACAAACCCTAAACCCAAGCCTAAACCACAAGCCTGAAAGCCCTAACCCTAAAGCCACAACTCCCTGACCACTAACCCCTAAACCTAAACCACTAAAGCCACAAAGCCTAAGCCACAAACTGAAACCACCAAGCCACAAACCTAAGCCCTAAACCCAACCCACAAGCCAACTCAAACCCTAAACCCACAAGCCTAAGCCACTTACACAAACCCCTAACCCCAAACCTAACCCCTAAACCCTAAACCCCCAAACTCCCTAAACCCTAAGCTCCCTAACCCCTAACCCCACAAACCTAAACCACAAACCTAAACCCTAAACCACTAAACCCTAAGGGCATAGGGTATAGGGTATAAGGCATAGAATAGAGCGTAGGGCATAGGGGCGTAGGGTATAGGGCATAGGGCGTAGGGCATAGAGGCATAGGGCATAGGGCATAGGGCATAGGGCATAGGGCATAGGGCGTAGGGCATAGGGCATAGGGCATGGGCGTAAGGGCATAGGGCATAGGGGCGTAGGGCATAGGGCATAGGGCATAGGGCATAGGGCATAGGGCATAGGGCATAGGGCATAGGGCATAGGGCATAGGGCATAGGGTATAGGGTATAAGGCATAGGGCATAGGGCATAGGGCATAGGGCATAGGGCATAGGGCATAGGGCATAGGGCATAGGGCATAGGGCATAGGGCATAGGGTATAGGGTATAGGGTATAGGGCATAGGGTATAGGGAAATTTCATATTATTAATAATAATAATAATAATAATAATAATAATAATAATAATAATAATAATAATAATAATAATAATAATAATAATAATAATAATAATAATAATAATAATAATAATAATAATAATAATAATAATCATTAAGAGGCATGGAGGCCAAGAGCAACCCTGATGAAATCACTGGCGACATTGCAGCAGATTATGAGAGACGGGAGATTCGGAGAGCTGCTTTGAGAAATGATCCCGAAGTGATAGCTCGCAGGGAGGCCTTGAGGCAGGAAAGAGCGATGCGAGAGCTACCGGGCTGATTGATCTACCGGCTCACACGATAGCGAGCCGGGACGAGGTCCGGCCGACTTTTTCAACATACCTAGACCAAAGACCTCCCGGGGGACCGAGGCGGAGGAAGAGTAGAGATTCGAGTTCGGGAGGCGAGGAACGAGTTCCTAGACACTTTAAGAAGACACATTAATATATTGTTAAATATGAGTTAGAAGCTTTATATTTATTTTAAGAAGATGTGTGTTGCTTTTAAGTTTGTAATTCAAATTTAGGGAATGATAATACGTTAATTACTTCTAAGCTGTTAATATATTATGAAATCCAATAATTATTAACATCCCGATTTTTGTTTCATCCGTCGATTAAATTGAGTGTACGTATAATATATGGATTGCAATGCGGGAGTGATGTACGGTAACGATGATCGTAGTTGGATGTATAAGCGGAAGTTGCCGAATCAACGCGGTATCAATCCACGAGTTTTATAGAGGGTTGAAGGGGTTTGTTGAATTTGCTCAATTAAATAAAACCGGTCACATGGATAAGGATGGTAAGATTAGGTGTCCATGCGACAAGTGTTGTAATGTCAAGTATCTAAGCTTGATCGAGACTCGAAACATCTTTTGCGTAACGGGTTTGAAGTTGGGTACAAACGGTGGACCCGTCGTGGTGAGCGAGATTGCGCACAAATGTTGCGAATAATCCCCGAGAATATTCATGTACCTCCCGAACCCGAACCTATTATTCGGGACAATGAAGAACCACCTTTGAATATGGAAGATATGGTTAGGGATGCGGTAGGTCCTTCCTTCGATTGGTCGGAGAACCAACGGCAAGAACCAACCCCTGCGGCCAAGAAATTTATTGATGCTATGGACTCTGCAAAGAAGGTCTATCCGAGGTTGCGAGATCGGTGTGTTGGAGGCTGTGGTGAGCTCCTTAACATAAAGGGCGATTGCAATATTAGCCGGTCTGCTATAATCGTATCATGAAAGCAATTAAGCGGATGTTGCCGAGAAGAGAATAAGATGGTTACAAACTTTTATGAGACAAAGAAGTTGGTTGGGCGATTGGGCTATGTTATGAAAAGATTGATGCGTGTAAGAATGATCGCATGCTATTCTACAAGGAAGATTCACAGAAGACAGAGTGTTCAATTTGCGGACAAAGTAGATATAAGCCAAGTCGGAGGAGTTCAAAACACAAGAAAAACAGACCACATAAGCGGTTGCGTTACATGCCGTTGATTCCAAGACCGCAACGCCTCTACGCGTCTAAATCTACTGCAGAGGCAATGCGTTGGCATAAGGAAAGTTTGCGTGAAGATGGTGTGTTGATTCATCCCGGTGATGGGGAGGCATGGAAACACTTTGATGAGACTTATCCCGACTTTGCGTCGAAGCAAGAAATATACGGTTATGCATCTGCTCGATGGTTTCAATCCGTTTGGTCACTGGGCAAAATCTTACTCTTGTTGGCCGGTTATAGCCACTGTCTACAATCTTCCGCCCGGTTGTGTATGAGTGATCCCTACATGTTCTTGTCGTTATTCATCCCCAGCCCAAATGTAGCTCGGGAGGAACATTGACGTCTATCTCCGACCTTTGATGGACGAATTGAAGCAGCTTTGGGAGGATGGGGTCGAAACGTGGGATGCTTTCAAGCGAGAGAATTTCGGCATGAAGAAGTTTGCTTTGATGTGGACGATTAATGACTTCCACTGCATATGGGATGTTATCGGGTTGGAGCACCCACGGGAAGTTGGCTGTCCGTATTGTATGAGTGACACAAAGTCTTTCACGCTCACGCACTGGAAAACCATGTTGGTTCGATTGCCATAGACAATTTCTTGGAGGACCACCCATTCGGGACCCCGGAGAGAATGCGTTTAAAAAGAACAAGATTGACCATGATGTTGCCCCGATTCGTTTAAGTGGTGACACGGTCTATGAGGAGGTATCTAGATTGCCGATCCTCGGTGGGGAAAAGTTTTCGAAGACCAAAATACAAGGGTTTGGGACTACCCATAACCGGATCAAGAGGAGTATATTTTGGGAGCCGCCATCTTGGAAAACAAATCTCATTCGACATAACCTTGACGTGATGCACATTGAGAAGAATGTATTCGATAATGTTTTTAACACGTTGATGGATTTCAAGAGAACAACTAAAGACAACGAAAAAGCTCGAAAGGACCTTAAGGAAATATGTAGGCGGCCGGCCTTAGACTTGGTATACGACGTCAATGGTAAACCGGTTAGACCGATGGCTCAATACGTGCTTACAAAGGAAAAGAGGCTCCTCCTCCCGAAATGGCTCAAGGAGTTAAGGCTTCCGGATGGTTTACGCGTCTAACATTGGTAATCGTGTCCAATGTAGAGGAGGGGAAAGTGCGGGGTTTGAAGAGTCACGATTGCCACGTTTTTCTTTGGATAGGCTACTTCCGATTGCTCTCGGGGTCTCTTGCCCGACAATATACGGGTGGCGTTAACAGAGTTAAGTGAGTTTTTCCGAGCGTTAACATCGACCACACTGCGTGTTGATCACATGAAAAAGCTTGAGGAGAGCATCGTAGTGACTTTGTGCAAACTTGAGAAGATATTTCCTCCTTCATTCTTTGATTCTATGGAGCATTTACCGGTCCACTTGGCATACGAAGCTAGAGTCGGTGGTCAGTTCAATACAGCTGGATGTATCCATTTGAGAGGTAATTGAATTTATTCTATTTCTAAATAATTTGAGCGTTAACAATATACCTTCTTTAACATTATTTATGTTTTAATCTACGAATGACTTTTAGGTATCTAGGCCAATTGAAAAGGAAGATGAGCAATAGGGCCATGGTCGAGGCTGTTATCATAGATGAGATTGTTGCCTTTGTCGGAACATATTTTCCTCCCGATGTTGATACGAGATTGACTAGGGTTGGCGCAATTACGATGGTGGTTTTCCGTCTAAGGGAAACATCTCTGTATTTTCATCCCTGGTCGGTTCCTCGGCAAACGGGTTGGTACGCGTACGTTAACCGCTAAAGAGTTTGCCGCGGTCGAAACGTATGTTCTTCTTAAGCTGCGACGAGGTTGGGGAATATATCAAGTAAGTCATTGATGTTATGTTTACGCCTCGTCGATTAAATTATGCATGTTTAATTACCTGCATATGAAATGCCTTGTTTAACCCTATTGCAGAATGTTTGAAGATTTAGCTCGGGATTTATCTCGAACTCATCGCAACTAGGACGTAAAGAGAATTTCCAAGCGGCTAAGGAAATATGTAAATATTTCGTTTCATTCAAATTTATTCTATACACTTCTTTAAACATTCAATCTTAAAATTGTATTAAATTGGTTACAATATTGTCTTATAGATAGCTGAACATCCGGGTGATGCCAAAGCTGCGAGGTTAAGACATTTAGCATCATCTCCGTACTTGAACGTTCATTTATACAACGGTTATTTCGTGAATGGCTATGTGTTTCATACCAAAGCTTACGGTTTGTCTAAATTGACGTGGAATAGCGGTGTGAAGCTTATAGGGAATGATTATTATGGCGTCCTGAAAGAAGTAGTCGAGGTGGAGTATTTGGGTAGAAACAGTGTTGTCTTGTTCAATTGTGATTGGCGGGATGCTGTGCGAGGTGTTAAGAAGCACGCCATATTTGACCTCGTCGATGTAAAGGACTCGTCCAGACATAATGGCGACGACGTCTTCATCTTAGCATCTCAAGCACAACAGGTATACATGACTCCCTACCCTCGTCCGCGACCCGACGGATTGTGGGCTGTTTGGATGACCAAGGCTAGGAGCATGATTGACAACCTACCCTCGTCGACAACTACAGAGTCGTCATTAGAAGCACCCTATCAAGAGGATGAAATGCCGGTGCCACCTAACGTTTCATCGGCTAATCATCCATTAGATGATGTCACTCATATTCCTCAAAATGTTGATGAACCCGAGGAGGATATCTTACCGGTGAATTTGCCAACTCCTCCGCCTCGTTCAGGTCATCTCGCGCACATTGATATTGATGAATCAGAGGAAGAGGAAGAGGAAGAGGAAGAGGAAGAGGAAGAGGAAGAGGAACCAGAGTTTGATTCATCAGAGTCCGAAGACGAAGAGGAAGAACTCGAGTTTTGTAGTAATTCGAGTCCGGTGATGATGATGGGGACGAAGATTAATAATAGTTTAAAGTTTAAAATTGTATTGTGAATGCTTTAGATTATTAGAACTTTAAAGTTTTATATGTATTGTGAATGCTTTAGATTATTAGAACTTTAAAGTTTCATATGTATTGTGAATGCTTTAGATTATTTTTAATATCCGTCGTTTTATATATATTGTGAATGCTTTAGATTATTAGAACTTTAAAGTTTTATATGTATTGTGAATGCTTTATATTATTAATAGTTTAAAGTTTTATATGTATTGTGAATGCTTTAGATTATTAGAACTTTAAAGTTTTAGATGTATTGTGAATATATTGTTTCCTATTGTTAAAGTTGTATATTTTAATATTTTTCTTGTAGTACGAGATGAGTTCTAGTAGAAAGGGCAAGGGTAAGAGGACCAAGCCCATTTACACTTTGATTCTTGGGACGCAACCGTCCCGATCCGGTAGCGATGGTGTTGACCCCTCACTCGGTAGTACTAGCTCCACCTGCGGGGCCGGTACTCGGACTCACCGTAGATTACGAGGGGAGGATATATGTCCGGATCTCGGCACTTTATGACCCGATAAGTAACTCTTCATTAATTTGATATAAGTTGGTTCCTTTTTGCTTTATATATAATTCATTATTTAAGTTAAAATGTTATTGTATAAATATACTTGGCGGTGGGTAGGTGGATACCCCACCACGGCACTAAGATCGGGCAATGCGGCGGTCTCGGAAAATGACCGAGTTTTGGCCCAAGCTTGGAAAAAATTGCCACGAGGCGAGAAGGAGGATGCGTGGGATGAGTTTAGGGTAATGTGTTAATGGTTTTTATTTAAAACTTAAATGTTAGTTTGTTATTAAAATGTTATAATTAATAATGATTATACTCTTTTAGTTTTGTAATGTTATCATTATATGTTGTAGGCTAAATATTATTGGGATCCAGACATCGGCCGAGGCGACGGCTAGATATGTTTTCTTTGGAGCGGGCTCACGTACATTTTTAAGGATTTTATTTGTAACATATTTATCTATCCTTAATTAGTTTAATTAACAATGATTATACTCTTTTAATTTTATAATGTCATCATTATATGTTTACAAGATATTCATATTTTTTATAGGTACGACGAAGAAAAATTATTATCTTTGCTCGGCTCGCGGCGGGACAACGGCCCTTGTGTCCTACTTATATGACCGATGAGGTGTTTGCTCAATTTTGCGAATATTGGGGGTCGCTGCGGCGAAGGTATCCGAACAGGCCAAGGCCAATAGAGCGAGCTCCTCGGGGTCGGCGGCGTTGCATACCGGGGGGACGCTCACGGTCGCCGAGCATCACGACCGCATGGTATGTATGTTAATTTAAATGTAGTAGTGTATGGATGCTTTTAAATAGGTTTATGTACGTATGTTAGCTGGGAGCCAATGTTGATGCTATGAAATCCATAGTTTTAGTGTAAATGTAGTGTATGCATGCTTTTAAATCAGTTTAAATGTTGCATTTATATATACAATTTCAAAGTAATAATCTCGCTTATTTTATTTATAGGAAAGGGAGTATGGTCCGAATATCACTTTTGTGGATGTTTACGCTAGCACCCATATTCGGAATTCTACAGCGCCCGATCAACCTCCGCAATGGGTTGACGATCGATCTGCTACTTCCTTTGTAAGTAAACTACCATTAAATGACTTGATTTTGAATATGTAAATTTATTTATGTACCTTACATTGTGTATATGATTATAATTGTTTGTTTTATTTTGGTTTGCATATCAAGCCGCCGTTGTTCCCCGAAGGAACGCCTCCCGGCGAGCCCGTCCCCTTCGTGCACGATGTTTGGCGGAGGTCACCTCTCGGGGACATCCAAGGAGAGGAGCCCGAGTGTTAGGGATGGGGGATTACGGGCGGCAATGCCCGTCGACGTCGGCCGGCCGTCGGAGAAATGTTGCCTAGCCCATGTTTCATGATCCGAGGGTCGACACTGGAGGCTGCGTTGGAGGAGGAGAGACGCGGCGGGCAAAGCTTGCGGATGCTTTGGCAGTTCGAGGCGAGATGCGGGAGGAGAACGATCGACGTCATGCGAGACTCAAAGACAATTGGCGGCTGATGGCTCGTCTCGGCCGGACTCCCGGGATAATTCCCAGCGTCCCCCGAGGTTGATTGCGGACTTTTTTAGACATTGTTGTATTAATTTATACTTGTTTGTAAACATTTGAGACATTTGGTACCGCGGGAGCCCCTCCCGCCTCTCCCCCTCCCCCGCTCCACCCCTCTCCCCCTCCCCGCTCCACCCCTCTCCCCCTCTCCCCCTTCCCCCTTCCCCCTCTCCCCCCTATCCCCCTATCCCCTCCCCCTCTCCCCCTCCCGAATTGGTACGGTGGTATTTAGTTTTTATTTGGTATTTGGTATTTGAATTTTAGTTTTTATAGTTTTAGTTTTAGAAATTGAAATGTTATATCGGGTACAAAAAATTTTGGTTTTTTGATATTTTAAAATATTTTTTTTAATTTATTTGAGAATCGGCGACGGAATTTTCCGTCATTTGAAATTATCTTGAAAGAAAAATTATTTAAATAAATTAATTTCGGCGGCGGAAATTTCCGTCATTGTAATAAAATTAATTTAATTAAATTAATTTCGGCGACGGAATTTCCGACGCTATAATCATTTAATTTTTATTTAATTTTTGATTTCGGCGGAAAATTCCGTCATTTGTAATAAAATTTAAATTAAAATTAAATAATTTCGGCGACGGTATTTTCCGCCGTGAAATAATTTAATTTCAATTTAAATTTTATTACGGCGACGGAAATTTCCGCCGAAATTAATTTAATTAAATTAATTTTTATTACGGCGACGGAAATTTCCAGCCTTGAAATGAATATTTAATTAAATTAAATTAATATAGCGGCGGAAATTTCCGTCGCTGTAACCATTAATTCACCGGCGGAATTAAATTCCGTCGGTAAAAGAAAAAAATAGCGGCGGAAATTGACCCGCCGGAGCACTGAGACGGGCTGGTAGCGGCGGACCACCGACGGAATTTTTCCGTCGCTGATTATTTTTAGCGACGGAATTTTAATTTTAGCGACGGAAATTTCCGTCGCTAAACGACCTTTTTCTGGTAGTGACGGCTTGTGCATTGAAGATATTGAGAGTAGAATTGTCAAGAACTGGAAGTGTTAAATTCTTCAGCATTTAAGTTCAAGACATTATGTCCTTAGAATCAATAGAGTATTTATTAGGACATACATTGTGCACACTCAATCATTCTTCATAAGTGTTTTCCAATAAGACTATGTTTGGAACAAATTGATTGAACACACTACACACCCAAGAGAAATTAGTTCAACTTATGAACACATCTCTTGAAACACTTGGTCATACTTGTATCACGATCCATTAGTGATCACTTTACTTTAGGCAACCTTCAACACTTGTCATAGACTAGTGAACATTAATAGTGCACCTTTCACAAATTCAAGTTTTGACCAAACTTGTTAGAGGACGTATCAGTTTGTTAACACTATAACCTCTCTAAACAACCATGTCTTTTTGTGTTTGTTTATTTTTCTTGTATTGTAAAAGGTTGAACTCTATCACCAGTTAAACCCTTGAATCTTTACTTGCATACTTATTATTTTACCTACTTAAAAATAACTGCATGATATTTTAACTTGTGTTTAAAACTGCCTTGAGACTTTACTCAACTGATTTGTGTGTGTGTTTAAATCGGTAATTGTAGACACCCCATTCTGAACTCATAATTACATGATTACACTACTCTTCATCTCTCCTTTATGTTTTGATGAAAGCATATCAGTTTCGTCATGTTTCGTTAAGTTTCTAACTAACCTCGTTAGTTTTGGACCCAACTGACTAACGGAACAACTGAAGAGGACAAAATAGTCATCAGACTAGTTATCTCGCACGAGATATCATATCTTGCGCGAGATATTCCCTCGACAGGATGTGCAGAAATCACTCTCCTTCTCCGTTTCAAACTCTCTTTTTGGATAAAACCTTATCAATTTGGGTATCCAATCGGGCGGGATTACGGAACCTTCCTAGGGATTTTACCTCTCCACCTTCACCTCTCCAACCTCCTATAAATACTTGGATGACTTCCGGTGTTTCGAAGTCGACAATTCGATCCTTGATCAAGAAAACACACAACACACACAATTTGTTGGTTTCTTTCCACGAAAGACTCCTTCAAATCACTCACAAACAACTCCTAAAGTTTGTTCATCAACCTTGTTGATTAACAAGCATCGAAACCCGAATCAAAGGACCAAGGCGAAGCTCCGTCCGCATCATGATCCAAATCAAGGATCGAGGTGAAGCTCTGTCCGAATCAAGGTTCGACTCTAAACTTGAGTCGAAACTCTGTCCGAATCTCTTCTCAAAAGGTAATCATCCTTTAAACTTTCGTTTCTCTTCTCAACCTCTCTATTGATTTTAGAGTAGTGTAATCCCATCAAAAGGATTAGCCTAGAGTCCCTTCAGTCAATGGAGGCGATCTCGAAGCATACAATCCGACATTCCTAATCAAGAAATTGATTAGGGTTTACTTGTTTTCTTTAATTATTTATTTTAAAGATTGAAAACCTCTCTTTTCTTTAGCAAGACCGATCTCCGGATTGGGTGAAATGGATGCTCCTTGACCTACCCATTTCATAACCTAAGCCCCGAACCCAAATCTCTTTCAAAATGGTTTTCCTATGTTTCCAAACGAATAATATAGGTGGCGACTCAAAAAGATGAAAAGATGAAATTTTCTCACAACGCTACAGTGGCGACTCCGCTGGGGACTTAAAATTAAGAGGCTTAAACTTGCGTCAAAATTAAAAGAGAGGTTTTCAAAAATTTTTGTAAATTCGAATTTTCTGCTCTCAGATGAGGCATATCTCGCACGAGATATCATATCTCGCTCGAGATATCGCCTCGGCCATCTGGTTGTTTTCTGGTTTTTCCCGTTCATCTCATAGTCCAAGATGAGAGCCGAACACGCAAGGGGGATCCCAGAATTCATTATCTGCAGAGTTCCCACATCTTAAGGCCTCCCTTAAGGTGTAGAACTCGAATCTTTATTTCATTTAAATAATTGATTATTATTTATGAACTGCGTGCGATTGGGTTTTATTTAATTAAAGTCCGGTCCATTGGGGATTCGAGAGTTGTAAATTGAATTATTTATCTCTCTTTCTCTCTCTTTATGTGGAACTAAGACGGCCTGAGTCTCCCTAAATTGGGAGAAACGTAGGCAACCACTTGGTGCGGCCACTATCTGTTTTTCTTTTGATTTTCAAAAAAAATATCTCTATTTTATCTATCACCTAGATTGACTATCACACACGCGCACTCATGATATATCTGTCATTGCACTACATACCCTCTATAAACCCGGGACCCACACTAAGGACGGATGACGGTAACCACCTAGTCGCCGGTCTCTCCGAAGTTGGATCATCCCACTCCGCGTATTCAATCCACCTAGATTGTCATATCGCGGGGAGCCTAGCCTTCCAGCCCTGCATCGCCACATTTTCATGTAGATTGTCTTTCTAGGAACACTCCGTGACCGGTCGGTTTTGACTCGGTAATTCTTCTTGTCTTTGACCAAAATAAAGCTAATGTAAAATTGACTATCGAGAAAGGATTCGGAAAAGTCCCTTCGGAAAAAGAAAAAGTCCCTTCGGAAAATGTCCCTTCGGAATGACCCTTTCGGAAGTCCCTTTAAAGAAAAAAATCCTTCCGATCAGTTTTACGTGGCTTTACTTTACAAAGAATGGTCAATTACCGAGTCCCTAGGTTTGATTCGAATTACGTATACCTGTAAGATGTACCTAGGATGCTAGATAGAAAACGGATCTTTGTCCGTCCGACCATGAATTTAGGAAATAAAAAGGAATAAAATCCATCTCTCCGAATGGTTATCTCGTGCGAGGTTACCTCGTCTCGCGCGAGATATTATTTGCAGATTTCGTGTTTGTGATTGATAATCGATGTGCGCTCCCTCCTTGAGTCAAAACTCCGTCTCTAATAAAAATAAAACTTCAAAAAAAAATCACTCGTGAGGTAATTTTAACCATCATCCTTTTCTCCATCTAGGATCGTTTGGGGCTAATCTTCTAAGAGGCATTTCGTTAGGATATCTCGAGTTCATCTCTAAGGTCGTCAAGCTCCCTTACCTCTTCAACGGTAGCATCTCAATTTCTTTTCGACACGATGAATTCCGAAGCACTCAAAAAGGAAATTGAGGATCAAAGGATTCGATATGAAGAAATGCTACAAGCCCAAGCCGATGAAATGGAGGCTCGATTAGAACTTGAAAGAAGAATCCATGCCGGGGAAATGAAAGCCATGGTTGACGAACTCTAAGCCATGAAACTACAATTGGCCGAATTAAGCTCAAAGAAGAAAGAGAATGAGTCCTCTTCCGATGATGAGGTATCATACCCTAAGAAAGCTAAAAGGCACCGCAAGCACAAGAAAAAGCTGTATGAGTCTAGATCATCATCTTCCTCATTTGACAATGAGAGTTATGCTTCCAAGAAAGAAAGAAAGAGGGAAAGCAAGGACGAACCCCTTACCATGGCAATGCTAGAAAAGAAACTTGCATCCCTCGATGTGAGCAAGGGAGCCTCGCTCTCTATCGACTATGACACCCTTCGTCAATCCATGTCAAAGCTTCCTAGAAAGTACAAGACACCCGATATTGCAAAATTTAATGGTTCTACTTGCCCTAAAGCTCATTTGGAAACCTACTATTGGGCCATGCTACCTATGGGTGTCGATGACAACTTGCTAGTTCAATGCTTCCCTCAAACCCTTGATGGTGCCGCTAGAGATTGGTACATGACTCTTCCACTCTCCACAAGGCTTGATTGGCCACTCGCCAGTCGTGCCTTCCAAGAACAATTTGAGGACAACACTACCTACCGCACTACTAGAAGAGACATTGAGCAAACCAAGCAACTTCCGAATGAATCATTCGCAGACTTCGTCAAAAGATGGAGGACCAAACTGATTGAAATCGTTGATAGGCCAAGCCTAGACGAACAAATTCATATCCTACTTCAATGCCTCCGCGAAGAATACCAAGAGAAGCTTGCCGGCAATTACTTCCCTAGTTTCCTCGAACTCCATAAATCGGGCCTTAGAATCGATGAATTGATCCGTCTTAGAAAGAATTCAGAAAAGGAGAATTGTCCAACAAAGGGGAGCACCGGTCGTACCTATCATGATTTTGGTGGGGCTACTCTTAAGAAAATGTTCGATGATCTAGTAGGCCAAGGAAAACTGAAGCCAATGGAAGACTATCATCCTAAGAAAATGAGGGAAGATTGGGACCACGACAAATTTTGCGATTACCATCAGTTTAGTGGTCATGACACCAACAATTGCTACAATCTGAGGGATGCCATCCAAGACTTGTATGAAGCCGGCAAGATCAACTGAAGCATCACCACCTTGGGGCTTCGATTGTCCTCTCCCTTTTTCCTTTGAAAAAAAAGAGAAAGAAAGAAAAGAAAAAAAAAATAGATTAGAGCAACTTCCTAGTATGTTCTCGAAGAGTCGTTCTGTCATTCTAGTCCATCTCTATCCTCTCTAGTTTGTGTCAAGTAAACTATCGAGTCTGTTTCGAATTTCCTTATCAATAAAAGTTATCTCTTTATCCTAAACACTTTCCCAAAAGTTGTTTCTCTTTATGAGTATCATTTATAATGGACCCTCATTCCTTAAATCATCACAAAAAATCGAAACTTCTAAACCAGTTTGAAATGAAAACTATCAGTAGAAGGCTTAAGGCTAAACATTACTCACGATTGAAAGTCGAAAGTCAACAAACGAAGAAAGCCAAAGGCGCTGCTATCAACATTCATCCCAAGAAGAGTGGGGCTACTCAATTCAAGGCTTTGAGAGTACAAAAATAAATAAAAAGCTCGCTAGGTCGAAACTCCTCAAATCGTCCTAGGCAAAATTTAGAGCATCAAAAAAAAAAAATGAAAAAAAAAAAAGAGAAAAACTCTCAAGCCTTCATCGCCCCACAACAAGGATGAAATTTCAACAAAGGCAAGAAGGACTCTCCCGCAAAGAAGAAGAGTCAAGTGATATCAAATGAAGCCCGAATGGCAACGCAAATGAAGAAGACTTTCAACATCAATCCATAAAGAGAAATATTTAGCCTTAATTCATACTAATGATTGGCTTTCTTTTCAAATTCGTTAGGAAATTTCTAGATGATACAAGGTCCATTAAAAGTAGAGCAACTTTTTTAGACCTTTGAGCCATATAGCATTCTTTGTTGAGTCTAGGGGCTTCTTCTTAGCCATTCTCATACACACTCTTGAAATCCAACCAGCAAAACTGGGGCTTCCTAACCTTTCCTCCCCCAGTCAATCTATACTCAAACTCTCAAGAGTAATCAAATCTGCATTAGGGGCTTTCCTCTTCGTTTCTCACTCTCATCATTAGAGATTATACTCTCCCAAAAGAGTCAATGCTTGGATTGCCTTCCAAAAAAAAAAAAAAAATAAAATAGAGTCCGTCTCTCCTCAAATAAATTGAGATCTCATCTTTCTCCTTAAATGAGATTCTTCCAACTGAGTCACCTTCGAGTAAACATACTTTTCAAAAAATTGCTCGCTAGGTTGAAAACTCGTAAAGAGCAGCCTAGGCAAAAGTTAGAGCACAAAAAGCAAAAGACGCAAAAGAGATGCCCGCTAGATTGAAAACCCGAAAGGGCGGTCTAGGCAAAAACCAGGGTGCGTCACTAAGAAAAAAAAATCAAAGGGAAAAGGAGGGGATCCTTCTTCAATTCGCACAGCCTCACAAACCTGTTCACGAAGTCATCCACATCATACAAGAAATCTTGGGGCTTAGTGTCGAGAAAAGCCTTGGAAAATGCTTGCTTTGGATTAGGCAGCATAAGTTCTACATAGCAAAAGCCATTGGAGTGGTTTAGACCTTGTTCAGTCAATGATCATCACATGAGAAACTTGGGGCTTGACGATGGAAAAGTCCTGCGACAACGAAAAATCCTTGAAGTATCCTGAACCTTAGTGTTGAACTTAGGTTATCTCAATGGAATCCTATTAGACGATTGTCTCATTCGATCTTTAGATGGACCTCACGAGTTGGTCTTCTGAACCAAAATCTAAATCACACAAACGATTTTCAATTCTCACATAATATAACTCATTTCTCCCCACTGATTCTTGGAGTCGAGTGCACATTGATTGTCTTGAACAAACAAATGCTTAAGTGAATGTATGTTGTTATGCAAATGCTTTCACTAACCCTCTTGCAGGAATTAAAATGCGTAAGGCACGTCAAGTGCCTACTTTCAGATCAAACATGTTGAGTGTTTGGATTTCGCTTTCCATATATCAATGCATCCAATTAAGTGCGTCGAGCATCTCTTAAAGCGTCAAGCAACCATTGGGTCAAGCAACCATAGCGTCAAGCAACCATCGCGTCAAGCAACCATTGCGTCAAGCAATCATCGCGTCAAGCATCCATCACGTCAAGTGCCATGCGTCAAGCATATTCCAACGAAAAGCCCGATTCAATGCCGCATGTGGATCGTCAACAATTAGGTGTGTCAAACATCTAAGATGTGTCAAGCATCTAGGGTCAGTATGTCAAATACTTACCTTACCAAAAAGCCCGATTCAACGCCCAGACAGGTGGATCGTCAACAATTAGGATCGTCACCAAGTAGGTGTGTCAAGCATCTACAAGTAGTATGTCGAGTACTACTCAACAAAAAGCTCGGTCTTGAATCGCCAGGATCGTCACTTCAACAAAAGCTCGGTCCCGAATCTCCAGGATCGTCACCTTACTTCAGTCTCAAAAGAAAACCCAACAGAATGCAAAGGACCGGACAGGTAAATCTTTGTTTTCTAACATCTTTCCCGCGAGGTTCGGAGCCCCAACGGGGCGAGTCTTCGTATGAGACATGTATATTCAGAATTGGGTCATGATTTGATTCCTCAGTATGGATTTGCCTTTTCAAAAATAAAATCTCCTCGATTTCCAAAAATGATTTTCAAAATTCCTAAAGCAACCTTTTCTTGTTTTGGAGTCGAACTACGTTTTGGTCTGATTCTCCGATAGAGATACGTAGGCAGCCGTGCGGCACGACCATCCCAGTGTTCAGAATGATGTCTTTTCTATCGACGACACTTCTTCTTTCATAAGACACATCGCCGAGGGGCTCTGTAGACACCCCATTACGAACTCATAATTACATGATTACACTACTCTTCATCTCTCCTTTATGTTTTGATGAAAGCATATCAGTTTCGTCATGTTTCGTTAAGTTTCTAACTAACCTCGTTAGTTTTGGACCTAACTGACTAACGAAACAACTGAAGAGGACAAAATAGTCATCAGACTAGTTATCTCGCACGAGATATCATATCTCACACGAGATATCCCCTCGACAGGATGTGCAGAAATCACTCTCCTTCTCCGTTTCAAACTCTCTTTTTGGATAAAACCTTATCAATTCGGGTATCCAATCGGGCGGGAGTTACGGAACCTTCCTAGGGGATTTTACCTCTCCACCTTCACCTCTCCAACCTCCTATAAATCTTTGGATGACTTCCGGTGTTTGAAGTCGACAATTCTGATCCTTGATCAAGAAAACACACAACACACACAATTTGTTGGTTTCTTTCCACGAAAGACTCCTTCAAATCACTCACAAACAACTCCTAAAGTTTGTTCATCAACCTTGTTGATTAACAAACATCGAAACCCGAATCAAAGGACCAAGGCGAAGCTCCGTCCGCATCAAGATCCAAATCAAGGATCGAGGCGAAGCTCTGTCCGAATCAAGGTTCGACTCTAAACTTGAGTCGAAACTCTGTCCGAATCTCTTCTCAAAAGGTAATCATCCTTTAAACTTTCGTTTCTCTTCTCAGCCTCTCTATTGATTTTAGAGTAGTGTAATCCCATCAAAAGGATTAGCCTAGAGTCCCTTCAGTCAATGGAGGCGATCTCGAAGCATACAATCCGACATTCCTAATCAAGAAATTGATTAGGGTTTACTTGTTTTCTTTAATTATTTATTTTAAAGATTGAAAACCTCTCTTTTCTTTAGCAAGACCGATCTCCGGATTGGGTGAAATGGATGCTCCTTGACCTACCCATTTCATAACCTAAGCCCCGAACCCAAATCTCTTTCAAAATGGTTTTCCTATGTTTCCAAACGAATAATATAGGTGGCGACTCAAAAATATGAAAAGATGAAATTTTCTCACAACGCTACAGTAATATTTTATCTGCTGCATAACCGGTTAACAACGGTTTTGCTTTTGATAAATTACTTGATAAATTTCAAAGAGTTTTAAAAGAAAAGTTATTAGGCTATTCACCCCCTATAGCCTGTTTTCCTATCAATTATGCCTAACAGGGTGTTTAAAAGGAAAGTCGGAGAAAAAAAAAAGACTAGAGGAAGAGAGAGGCCGAAGGAAGAAAAACACTTAACAATTTCGATCGTGGAGAGAACTTAAAGCGGGGATTAACATATGTAATGTAGTTTTTTTATTGATCTAACAATAAATATTAATAAATATACGAAAATATTTAATAGGATACAAAATGGGGGTTATAATTAGTTTATTTAATGTGGTTTGTTCTGTTGGTTTGGTTTGATAGTTTGGTCTCGCGGTTCGATTTGGTGGTTCGGTCTCGCGGTTTCAAATCGCGATTTGGTTTGATTCGGTTTGGTTCGATCTGTAAAGGTGAGACCACAAATCAAATTGAACCATGTGGTTTGCCAATAATTGAGATCGAATCGAACTATTTATACTTGAAAACCAAATCAAATCGCATGATTTATTTCGGTTCAGTAGTTTCAGTTTCAAACTGCTGCTTGAAACGAGCCACTTAAATCCCTAGTTCATATACTTCTAATTAATTAATTAAGTCAATTATTAATGTAGAATTATACTAATAAAGCAGGCAACATGTGATTTAACAGATCACTTGATCAATCAGTCATGACACTTCACACACGTTTTTTAAATTTGTATAGCTTTATTAAACACAAAATCCCACCCACTTGGAATTAGACTTAGGTTATGTTTGGTAAAATACATAATATTTGTTGGTTAATAATATTTTTTGTAACTAATTCAAACTAAGTATCTATTCATTAAATAAATAAAATATACTTAAATGTCTACAACATAATGATGGCTCTAAATCGGTAAGTGAAAATATTGATACTTGTTCATTAAGAGAAATATGAGATGGTTGTTACAATTCAAGTCAAAGATTCACCCTTAATTTAAAATAGTTATGCAAAAGAAAATTATTTTAAAAAAAATTAATTACTTAACACTACCAAACACAAACTTAGTCCATATGAATATGAATTTAGGGTGCTCTCTTTTGGCCCGTCCTACATTGATGTAATGTAATGGAAATGATTTGTTTTGCTAAATAAATAAATAACTTACTCTATTTCCCCGACCTCGCACCTGCCGTCGCCAATCCATCACCTCATGCCTCACTTTGTCCATCTTCGAGTTAAGATTTGATGCAACTCGGACGACGAGATCAACCCGTTTTTGTTAAGATCGTACATCTGAAACGCCTCCTTAAGCTCCTTCACGCCGTCGCCGTCTTCAACGTTGTTGTTGCTGCTCTTTAGGAATCCGGCGAACTCTTCGAGATTGATGAATCCGTCGCGATCGGTGTCGATTTCTTCCATCATTTTAGATGCTTCTTCAATGGAAGTTTCGGATCCGATGGCTTTCATGATGCCGATTAGCTCTGTTGAGGAGATTTTTCCGTCGCTGTTGACGTCGAAACAACTAAAGACTTTTTTCACTTCTTCCATGTCTTGGAGGAATACCGATGGCTTGCCGTCTTCTGCTGCTGCCATTTCTGTGTGAATTTGCCTCTTTCGATTTTGGTCATTGTTCTCCAGCTAAACACACATACACACTCTCTCTAAAACTTTATGTCTGGCTCCCATTCGTATTCTTCGGCTTCACCACATCGCAAACATTCCTCTCTCACTCCGATCTTCGACAGTTTTATCCATTAATGGCTAGATCTACAATATTGTGTTTTTTAGCCTTGAAGTTATTTGTTGTGCCGTACAATAAAAGATTTTTAAAACCCTTGGCACGCCAAATGAGACCATCTGGCCAAGTTTCTCCTAACTTCCTGGAGTCAAGGTCAACTTCGTCAAGCATCAGTAAGTGGTCATTTTTCAAATTCATTACACTTTTTGTTTTACTAAAAGATTCATATTTTCTTATTTTTGCCACTGTTTTCCCAGGCTTCCAGGTTTGGGTGATTTTTTGGTCTGGCTTTCTGGCCTTAATTTGTGAAATATTGAGTGCGAACCAAATTGTTTTTGTTTTTATTAACACCTGATGTATTTGTCTCAGGTATAATCTATTGCGTAGGAAATTTCCAGCCACATCTTTCACTGGCGCTCCAGTTCTATCTGATTCGACTTGCTTGAACAAACTTCTAACTTTTGATCTGAGAAGGTACATTTCGGTTTATGTATGCACACACTATATTGTAAATGTTATATTGTGCTATTTTAATAGAACGTGACAAATTTGTTCTCTTAAATGTACGAGGATATCGAGGCCGCCCTTAACCATGAATGGTTACGTGAAGTCCCTCTTCCCAAGTCCAAGGATTTTATGCCCACTTTTCTGCTCGGCATTCATAGGACGGAAATCTAACCTACAAACCAAGGATTTATGAACAGGTTTGTTTTTTATCTATCGATCCCGATACTAAATCATGACTTCTTGTTTTCAGTGTGCCTGAAGGGTAATGAAAAGTCCCGATCCTTATAAGTCAATTATAAAAGACAAAGTAGTCTTATAATTCAGTTATAATGTGTAAATTATGAGATTAATTCGTTGTTATTATTGAAATTTTTTATTTTTTTGGTTGAAAAATTTGTAAAATAAGTCAATTATAAGAAATAAAGTAGTCTTATAATTCACTTATAAGAGTTATAATGGTAAATTATGAGATTAATTCATTGTTATTATTGAAAATTTTGATTTTTTGGTTGAAAAAATTATTTTATAAGTCAATTATAAAAGACAAAGTAGTATTGTAATTCACTTATAAGAGTTGTAAATGTGTAAATTATGAGATTAATTCGTTGTTATTATTGAAATTTTTGATTTTTTTGATTAAAAAATTTGTCTTATAAGTTAATTATAAGAGACAAAGTAGTCTTATAATTCACTTATAAGAGTTGTAAATGTGTAAATTATGAGATTAATTCATTGTTATTATTGAAATTTTTGATTTTTTTGATTGAAAAATTTGTCTTATAAGTCAATTATAATAGACAAAATAGTCTTATAATTCACTTATAAGAGTTGTAATTGTGTAAATTATGAGATTAATTTGTTGTTATTATTGAAATTTTTAATTTTTTTTGTTGAAATTTTTTTATAAGTCAATTATAAGAGACAAAGTAGTCTTATAATTTACTTATAAGAGTTATAATGTGTAAATTATGAGATTAATTCGTTATTATTATTGAAATTTTTGATTTTTTCGATTGAAATATTTGTCTTAAAAGTCAATTATAAGAGACAAAGTAGTCTTACAATGTGAAAAATATAAAAAAATGAAAGTGTTTTTGGAAAGGCTAAAGTCTGTTGTGATGATCTGAAAAATTCAGTGATTAATTTATAATTTTTGAGACTGAATTGACCAGACTGAAACTATTTTGAGTTTGATGAGTGATTCGAAATGTCAGACAGTCTAGTGACCAATATATAATTTTAAAAAATTCAGTGATTAAAATATAGTTTTCAGTTTTGGAATTAGGTTCAGTCCCTGAAGAACCACCCGTCACGTAGGGATGGCCAAACCGGATCGGAACCGGAAAATCGGACCGGAAAAGCCCAGAACCGCCATGAACCGCCACGAAAATCGGAACCTGGGTAACCGGAACCGTTTTGGATAAGGGTCGATAGGTTCACATAAATGGTGAACCGGACCGGAACCGGAACCGGACCGGAAATTCCTTGTTTTTCAATAATTTTTAGCTTCTTTATTCATTATTGACCGGAATCGAACCGGAACGGAACCGGAACCGAATTGTGGTAACCGAAACCGGATCCGGGGTAAGCAAGGGCCGGTTAAGATTCACCCTTTTGCCAAATCGGAACCGGCGGTTCCGAACCGAAATCGGGTCCGAAACCGATTTTGGCCATCCCTACCATCATGCGTGCAATAAAATAAGAATATTTATGTCTTTATATTACCGAAGGGGTGTTTGGGAAGTTGACCAAATGTTATCGTATAGATAATTAACCGTAAATTCTTGCATTGGTCAATTTATGACAAAATCATGTGTGAAACGTGTTCTACGTTCGCTGAGCGTAGAACGTGTTTTAAAATGTGTGCGGTGGCATTTTTGAAAATAAGCGGAACATCGTTAGAAGGTGCGGTGGCATGGTTGTAAATAACTGAAACTCTTAAAAACTCACCAGGCTCTTTTCAAAACTGTAAGAGACATGTCTCAATACTACAGAAGACGGTTTTTGACACTAGAGCAGGCACTTATTTTGGAACTTGAAAAAACTCATCAACACTTGTTGAATTTGTAAGAGGCATGTTTCAATGCTACAGGAGGCACTTTTTCAACACTAGAGAAGTGCCTGCTTGAATTTTAAAACATGCCAGCTGAGTTTTTTTTTTTACAAGTGCCAAAAAAAGTGCCTTACGAAAATTCACCAGGCACTTTTTGATACTGTAGAAGGCAGTTTTCAATACTACAAAATGCACTTTTTGACCTACAACAAGCATGTGTTTTTTAATTCACTTGACACTTTTCAATATTACAACATGCATTTTTCAATACTACAAGAGGCGGTTTCAATACTACAAAAGGCACTTTTTGACACTACAATGACACTATTTTTCAATAATATCACCGCATTATTTAACATTACTACCGATTTAAATGTGTTTATTAGTGTCGTAATAGGCCAGAACACTTTGTTTATATTGCGTCGAATGACTTTATTGTCTTAGAAAAAGCGACTTTCACAAAACAAGTTAGAATGAGCTTTATCATAAAAGCTAGTTTCACACAAAAAATAACTCTTAATTTATGGGTAGTCTTTTTTATTTAAAGCCACAAAGGTGACATGATGGTCCAAGGGCAGAAAGAGTCGCTTGCATTAGCATGTATCTCGATTGATGGATCCATCCTTGTTTTCTCGAGCGCGTGTGTGTGAAAAGAGAAGATTTTACAACAAAATCCAACCAAAAAGAAACAAATCCTTATACCATGTTTAATGGTGAACGAAAAATTCGTTCACCACATGAACGAAACTAGTTTGGGAACGAAATTTCGCTCACGCCAGCTTATATTCTGTAGTGGTGAACGAATTTTTCGTTCACAAAAATATTTTTTAATAGAAAATTGATATTATAAAATTAATAATATACATTAATAAATATTATTTTTTATTAACATCATTAACAATAAATATAATTTTTTTATTATTTTACTTAATTGCACAATTTTAAAAAATTAAACACTCATAAATAAACGTTAAATTACAATAATTTAAAACATTACAATCATGAAAATTAAAAATTAAAATACAACACACAAACAAACGAACATAAAGTAACGCGCTCATAAATAGGGGGAAAAATGAACGTTTTTGAAATTTTGATTTAAACGACGTCGTTTGACGCAAGAGAAAATTTAATTATATAAAAAAATTAAAATTTTATCAAATATATACAATAATTTTTTTTTATCATTTTTAAATAGTAAAATATTAAAATTATGTCAAATATTATAAAATTAGACTCTATTTATAGAGAAAAAGAAATTATAAACATTTTTAATATTTTTATTTCAATAATATAATTTCAAAAATGTCAAAATTACAAAAACACATATAGCCATTATAGCCATGAACGAAATTTTCGCTCACGAATTCGTTCATGAAATGAACGAAATTTCGTTCATGGCCATGAACGAAATTTCGTTCATCACTAAGTGCCATAAACGAAATTTCGTTCACGAAATTGCTCTTGATGAACGAAATTTCGTTCCCCATTAATAATGCTCTTAAGTCACTTGTAAACAAAAATAAAAGATGTGGAAGAACAAAAGAATTTTGGCTGGGGAGGTAGGGACATGAATGAATAGAAGAAACCCTTGACAGCACCCGACGATGCACTGTCTTCATTTTCTTATTTTCTTTCTCTTGATTCTAAACAATCAGACAAAATATAATGATATTCATTTATATATAAAGTTAAAAATAAATATGTACTCCCCCCTATTGCAAACTAAGAATTTTGTATTTATTTTTGAGATATTTACCCAAAAATTTTCACTTTTCTTTTAAGTTTGTTCAATTTTTAAATGTAGGCTCTCCTTTTTTTTTCAAGAAACAAATGCAGTAATACAATTAAGACAAGTATATAATTTTCTCATGGGGTCTTGTTTTTTTTTTTCTTTCTTTTTTGTTATTAAAAAATGGTAATAAGTGGGCTCTCTAAACAAAGTTTTTAACACTGCTTCCCAATACTTGAACTCCAGAACTACTCTAGTTAAGGTAAAACACTCTCTTAACAAATAATTTAAGCGTTTGTTTATAATATATAAAGATTTTGTGTAATTTCTCTTGTCATTGTCATCATTTGATTTTTAGATGGAACTTCAAACTCTAATATGATATCAGACCAGGTGCATCACACGTGAAATTACAACGGTCCATGATATTGTTACACGCCACCCGATTAATAAGTCAATGTCATCTTTTGCAAAGCCCGTTTACACGCAAGGGCACGCGTTAGAAACATTATTAAACATCGGAAATTGATAAACCTTACATATAACATATAAAGATTTAGATTTGAGACGAATAATGAGAGTAGCAGTTTGGTGACAAAGATTGTAATTTTTGTTCCGACACTTTCCTTATTTTTTTTAATTTTTTTTTGATACCCAGGTTCCCAGCTTCGCCGGACTAATCCTGGATCACCAGCTACCGGCCCCTCAGCGACTGACGGAGGTAAATCGCGGGATATGCCCGAGGCAGTCAGGGTGGCAGCACCCCTTATACTCATGGCCCCAAGGGATCCCTCCTACAAGACATTTACATCACTCAAAGATCATCAATTAATTGGCTGCTCCAGCTGCTCCTGCCAAGATTTGAACTCCCCACGCTGAGGTTACAAGCCCAGCAATGCTGCTTCCTTAACCACTCGGATGTGCCCCGGGGGACTCCTAAGGATCCTGAAACTCATGGTATAAATTTTCACATATAGATCCCCAAGGGGAATCGAACCTATGACCTCCCAGAAGGGAGGCCGGTTAGCATATCACAAGACCAGGAGGCCTTAGGTCACTTTCCTTATTATTAATTTGGTGTCTGAGATCAAAGAGAGTAGCTGTTTGGTGACAAGGATTGTAATTTGGGCTGGGTAAGTCATTGGGTGAGACGTTAAAGTTATAAAAGCCCAATTGAAATGCAAAATTTCACATAAATTCACTCCCACATATACCCCTCTCCTGTCGCTTTTATACCAAAGGTATAAGAGTAAAAATACTCTACTCTTATATTTAGGTATAAGAATATATTTTTTTTCACAATTTTTCATTTTTTCTTAAAAATAATAAAAAATACTTACTCCCTCCGTCCCGCTACAAATTGCACACTTTCCTCATTGGGCGTCCCATTACAAATTGCACACTTCCTAAAATGGCAAAGAATCTTTACTATTCCCTCCACTCATTCTCTCTCCTACATTATTTTAATACTCACAACATCATTATAATTTACTATTTCCTCCACTCATTCTCTCTCATATTTTACTTTTACACTCACAACATTTATATCATTATTTTTTTCCTTAATCCACGCGTAAACAGTAACTGTGCGATTTCAAGCGGGACGGAGGGAGTATATTTTATTAAACAATCTTCTGATATACGTTCCTTTATCTAAATGTATAAAACTAGAATTACTTTTATAATTAGGTATAAGGGTAAAATACTCTTATACCTAGGTATAAGAATATTTTTTTCACAATTTTTCATCTTTTCTTAAACAATTTTCTCTTTTACCTTCCTATATCTAAATGTATAATACCAGAATTACTCTTATACATAATATTTTTTTCACAATTTTTCATATTTTCTTAAAAAAATAATAAAATTTGGTCCTATACCTAAGGGTATAAGAGCAGAATTGAAAAAAAATCTGAGAAAACAAGGGGGGACTGAGGGGGCGATCACACCCCCATACCGAACGATCGCACCCCTCGTGTGATTTGGGGTTTTTATTAGATTTTGATCTCGTCCTTTATCTGTGTGTGAATTTTTGATCTCGCAGGAAATTTTATGAAGATTTGAGCAGAGGGAGACTCATGAAATTAAACCTTTTAATTTTTGTTCGACATTTTTCTTATTATTATTAATTTGGTGTCAGATATTGATGACGCCAAGGATTTCAGGGTCAGAGCAGTTGTAGGATATCTGGCAGGATATATTTGGTTGGTGCGGTACCTATGATCACAACACAAATGAAGCACCGTTAAGGTCAAAGTTGGATGTTAATCCAACTCAGGCCCTGTAAGTACCCAAATCTGGCTCATGCCTTCCGGTTAAGTTTTCCGGCAATTCCCAAACTTTCATAAAGTTCGAGGGCGATTCGGGAACTTTTCCAAACTTTCCAAGGGAGGAAGGACCTGCCAAGAATATTGAATTTGAGCAGAATCTAGCTGAAAAGGGCCTTTTAGAATGCCACCTTGCATGTTTCTGGAAAAATCTGGATCAGCAGCAAATGTAGCCACACGGCCTCTTTTGCCGCAAATGAAGCCATGCGGCCTCTTTCGCTGACCTTCTAGAATGCCACCTTGCATGTTTCTGGAAAAATCTGGATCAGCAGCAAATGTAGCCACGCGGCCTCTTTTGCCGCAAATGAAGCCACGCGGCCTCTTTCGCCTTTTTCCAGCTGCCTATAAATAGAGGCCTCCTCTACCCATTTTAGACACACAAAAATCATCCACCATCACACATAATACGTAAAATACACTCCCAAGAGCTGCTGGAAGTCCAAGAAGGTGAAGAAGAAGGCCAAGAAGCCACCTCCCTCCTCCTTGAAGATCCAAGATCAAGTCCTCCTCCTAGCTCCGTCCAAAGAAGATGAGGAAGCCATTGGTAACCTCGCACGCTCTAACCTTGCATCTTAAATTGCTATATGTGATTATATTTGCTCATTGCATTCATACATTGCATTTATCTTGCTTGGGACTTGGTAGTTTATCATAAAGATCATATCTTTATCCCCCTTTCCCCCTTTGCATGCATTAGGCATCCTTTTCCATTAAAAATGTAATCTTTGAATCAAAGGTGCATCCTTTGCACCTAAAAATGTCATCTTTTCATTAAAAATGTCATTTTTACATGCATTCTCCCATGTCCCCATTAGCAACCTCGGAACGGACCGGTGTAAAAGATCCTATCTTTACATCGTTCCTTCCATAAAGGTTTCATAATTTCTTTAGAAAGGGACAACCTTGAACCCTATATCTCCGATTATCACTTAAGATGAGTATGAAGCATCTATACGAGCTCGACCGTCTTAAAGTGTAGGATTGATGGGCTAAGGACATTCCTTTCCTAAAGAACCTCATTTTGTGACTATAAAGGGAGTCATTCTCTCGATCACGCAAGTCCCGAGGTCAAAAAAAATGCGATGATCACAAGTCCAAGATGAGGACGGGATCATAATCCCGAATACATAAAATCCAAGAAATCCCGAGCGACAACCAACAAATGGTTTGTACGTCCGGAAGACGACTTGGGACATTCCCTCCTTATTTTCAAACACATGCACACAAGAAAGCACGCAAGCAAGGACGATTAATGGGATCTCGGGAGACTTGTTCCGGCAAGGCACCTTGGGTGAACGACGATCCGTTCTTCCCAAGGGGTAACTTAACCTCCGAACCTATAAAACCTTTTTTTTAAAGTTTTGAGGTAATCAAAATGGCGTGGCGACTCCGTTTTTCAAATTAAACCGGATGTCTTCAAACTCGCGTGAATTTCCAAAACAAACAAAAAATTTTGGGCACACATTCACAGTTTGGCGACTCTGCTGGGGATCATCCCAAAGGAGAAAAGCTTTTATTTTCAAAACAAAAATCGATACTCGGTATATAGGTGGAAACCACTTACCCTTCCTATACACTCCCTGACGTGGGAGTTGGGATAACCGGTGGTTTAACAATCCACGTACCAGTACCCCTTTTCGAAAAAAATAATTTTGAAAAAAAAATAGAAGAAAGCTTTTCCCTTTGAGCGGGTTAGACTCCCATCGCCGATTTCATTAATCGTGCTTGCTTTCTTTACCATGCATTGCATCATTTGCATCTTGGAATCTGTGCATACTTTGAAACGGGAAATAACCCGAAAAATAGCAAAAGGAGTGGAACCTGGAAAATTGATCCATGCAGTCGTACGGCTCAATCCTCATTGGATTCTGACCGGGCGACCTCAGTGGCAATTCCACCAGGAAAAATCATGGTTAATACCAGTCCTAGCGGCTTGGGGCTATTCGGCTCCATGGATCTGGCCAGGGCTCCCGAAAAATTTACGTGCTTATGTGTTGCATTTTCCCAGTCCCGAAAATCATTCCTTTAAAACACATTTATGAAAATCTCTGTTTTAACTCAAAAGGAACATTTTTAGGAGACCGCACACTACGCGCACCTTTGATATATCCTGTACACTTTTGCACGCACGTCCTTCAAACCCGAGGGTGGTTTCAGTGCGATCACGGACGGCCTTACGATGCTCCCGGGCGCGCACGGAATCATCCCAACCTCCCCATGGCAGCCAGTGTCGACCAATGCACAGTCCGTGTCACACGTTTCAAAAAACCGTGACTTTTGGTTGGTTTTTGGTCTAGTCCGTGTCATATAGCCCAGTTGCATACCCCCGTAGAGGTCAAGCCTTAGCTCATAACGGAAGTCAAGGTCTTTCGCTCAAGCGAAACTCTGCCAAAATTCCGACAAGGAAAAATTGGTGGGATCTTGACTCCGACGTTGACTTCGACTTTGACCCGCACGGAATGCGTAAGAGTCGAGACCGAGTCTTTGCCAAAAATCCAAAGATCTTTCGCTCAAGCGAAGCTCTGCCGAAATTCCGACAATGAAAAATTGGCAAGATCTAGACCCGGCATTGACTTCGATTCTGACTCACGCACTGCGTATGCAACGAAGCTCAATGTGACACTGCGTCATCCGACTTTTACCGCCCGACCCATGCCTATTATTTTCTCGGACATTATCGAAAGTCAAAATGTCATTCGCTCAAGCGAAACTCTGTCGAAACTTCGTTAAGGCAGAAAGACGAGACTTTTCCGGTATTGCCTTGACCATAATTCGCATCGCTCGTGCGTTGAAGGTTCCTATGACCCGCTAGACCCGTTAGGAGCGTTCTTTACTCTCGGTTGGTGGGATCCGCGTGCCCTATAGGACCCTCGCCCGGGGCTGTCCACCCTGGGAGGTCGAAATACAGGTGGAATACGAGGGGCTTATAGACGTAGTGACGGAACCCACTGATCCAGGATCTAGAGTAGTTGTGAAAAAGAAGAGCAAACCCCCTTTTCCAACCAAATAGAAATTAATAAAAGACATTGTTTTAAGTAAATTTGAACAATTAATGTAATCATAATTGCATTTTCCTATCTCTGATAACCCTAATCGAGACCTCCTCGGTCCGATTTCTGATTTTCTATTCCGACCTTTCATGGTCAAACCCTAATCGAGACCTCCTCGGTCCGATTTCCGATTTTCTATTCCGACCTTTCATGGTCAAACCCTAATCGAGACCTCCTCGGTCCGATTTTCGATTTTCTGTTCCGACCTTTCACGGTCAAACCCTAATCGAGACCTCCTTGGTCCGATTTCCGATTTTCTATCCCGACCTTTCATGGTCAAACCCTAATCGAGACCTCCTCGGTCCGATTTCTGATTTTCTATTCCGACCTTTCATGGTCAAACCCTAATCGAGACCTCCTCGGTCCGATCTCCGGTTTTCCGTCTCGACCTTTCGTGGTCAAATCCCTAATCGAGACCTCCTCGGTCCGATCTCCGACTTTCCATCTCGACCTTTCATGGTCAAAACCCTAATCGAGACCTCCTCGGTCCGATTTCCGTTTTTCCATCTCGACCTTTCATGGTCAAATCCTTAATCGAGACCTCCTCGGTCCGATTTCCGACTTTAAACCCCTAATCGAGACCTCCTCGGTCCGATTTCAGATTTTCCATCTCGACCTTTCATGGTCATATCCTTAATTGAGACCTCCTCGGTCCGATCTCCAATTTTCAATCTTGACCTTTCAAGGTCTCATCCTCTCCGATCAATTAGGATTAGGAGAAAATGTGTTTCGAACAAAAGTTAAAGCGATAAGTGCATGTTACTTGAGCCTTCACTTCAAACACCTACCCCGAGTCTAAACCCCGTCTATCCCTTTCTGCAGCCGAGAGAGAAGTGGGCGAGAATCTTGGATCGCCGGTCTTTCAGTGCAGAAAACCTTAGGTTCAGATATTTCGGCAGAATCGTCAGCTTTGTCAGCTCAGAGAGTCAGAATGGCAGATTTGACAGAAAACAGTGAGGGTACGGGAAATCAGATGGTTAGGAAGGAAGAGTTAGTCCTGGCTTTGGAAAATGCCCATAAGGTTCATGAGGAACAGCAAGCCATGCTTATCGATGCACTCCGTCGTTATGGAATTCAGGTAACAGTTGAGTCGAACGGTTCTCTGGTAGTGGTCGAAGATGAGACTTCGGAGACAGTGATTTCAGTCCCTTCATCCTATAACCAAGACCTTCCATCCTACAGCCAATACCTTCCTCCATCCACATATGATCCCTTGCCAAGGACCACTCCTCCTCCTCAGTCCTTTCCAACATCCCATCTCATCAGGGCCCCATTGCCCTCAGCTCCTCAGAACGGATTGGGCTTCACCCCACCTATCCCTCAGTTTCAGCAGTACCTGCCAGTCTATACCCCAACTTCGCATGATCAGTTCGAGCTATGTGGCTATGTTCTGAAGCCCCTATACCTACCTGAACGCAATCATGAGTTGCCAAAAGAGGATCTGGATGATTCAAGTTCTCATTTGTCACCCTCTTGGATTTAGCGAATTCACCCGTCGGTGTCACTAGTCACATTCTTTGTGGTTCCATCTCGCTACTACAAGTCCTGTTGCGAGAGTCCCCGTTGACCCCCATGTGGCAATATTAATGGAGCAAGTGAAACAGATGCAAGAGAAGCTTGACCTCATGATGAGTATCAATACTCCCTTGACCCAAGATGTCGAACCAGGCAAGGAAATGACTCCACCGAGCATAACCCAATACCAAGCAGCAACCGTACCTGGCTCAGCACCAGGAAAGAGTGTCGTAGCTTCCTTCAGCCAAATCCAACAATGGAACCAATTGGACAATGGGAATCTGAGTTTTGAGAACAACAATGTTTCCCGAAAACCCCGCTCCCTTCATTTTGACAACATGGAGATGTCTTTAAGCAAGATCTTTGGAAAAGGCGATGAAAGAAAAGCTGATAAAGCCACTGGAGAATTGGAAACCCAGGAATCCCCATGTTCGGTTGGATGAATCCAAGCATTGTCTTTTCCATCAATACCATGGGCACAATACTGATGATTGCACCTATTTGAGGCATGAGATCCAGAAGTTGATAGAAAATGGGAAGCTCGAGAACCTCCATGGGCAAAAAATAGAAAGCTATGGTAAGAGGTCGATTCAGGAAGTGCAAGATCAGAAACATCAGCTGATGATTACGGGATGCCCACGAGCAAAGTTTTCGATGATTTGGTGAAACGAGGTCTTCTCACACCTCTCGAGAATTATAAGCCAATAAACCCCGGTAGAGTTGACGGGACCAAGTTCTGCGAGTACCACAAGCATTTTGGGCATGTGACAGGACAAGTGTGTGGATACGAAGAAAGAAATTCGGTGGGCGATCTACGAAGGAAAGCTCAAGTTACACAGCGAGTCCAACTCGCGAAGAGTAGCTAGACTAGGGTCTACCTATCCTTAAGTAAAAAAAAAAAAAAAAATAAATAAATAAAAAAATAAAAATAGTCTCTCAGTCAACCTTCGTAGGTTCTAGTACTTTTCTCTTTCAATCAAGTCCTCTACGGACATTGTATTTAATCTTCAATTTTCTATAAAAGAGTCTTCTTCTTTTCTTGCTAGACTTAAGACATTATTTGCACACCTACATTACATTTAATGAAATGGTTTTATTTTATATGATCACTTGCATTGCTCAACAAGTAATCTCTCGAAATAATTCACGTTCTGATTAATCGGTGTGAGAAGTCAACCAATGCTCTCCCTATACACCTTCCTTACCCCACAAAAGGCCTCCATCAAGCCATACACTTTCCTTACTTCACAAAAAGGCCTTCATTAAACCATACATGCCCCCACCTTCATCTTGACCAAGTCAACGACGGCGGCAACATCAAGGGACAACAAAAGGCCACTCAGCTTCGAAAGATTGACCCCGTGTCGACAACGACCTAGGAGCCTGCCTTAGACCTCAAGGATATCAAGAAAGTTCAAGCAGAGGCTTGCCTTGGCCCTCAGGTGCTTCATAAAACAAAAATATGTAGTGCAAAAAGAGTAATGCCCAGCTAGACCGAAAATCCCTAAAAAGGGCAGTCTAGGCAAAAAACAGGGTTGCACATATATAAAAAAAAGAAAGAAGAAAAAAAATCTCAGTGCAAAAAGAGTAATGCCCAGCTAGACTGAAAATCCCTAAAAAGGGCAGTCTAGGCAAAAAACAGGGTTGCACATAGAAAATAAAAGAAAATGAGGCCAAGGACCCAGCACCGCCCATCAAAAGCTTGACGGACAGGCAAAATCAAAGCTCAAAGAATGAAAGTTGTCGATAACAATGGGGCGGTCGAAGCAAAGCCAGAAGCATTTCGTAAGCCTTTAGGCACGTGCAAATCCCTTCTCCCCCAATGAAAGATGAAAATCAGAAGCAACCGTCCGAAATGACTTGGTCAAGGAATCATCCCGAGGCCCACGCCTCATCATCTCATCCTAAGCCTTTTCACTAAAGGAACCACAAATCCCATTTCCCAAAGCCAAACACAGTCCGGCCAAGGCCGAACTACGGCGACCTGAGCTCCTCACAATGAGGGGAACGTAGGCAACCAGAGATGGTCCGGTCATAAACACATTTAAATTCCCGAAAAATTCGGTCTCATCAGTGACCTCTCCCATAGACACAGTCAGATTCCAGAAAACCCGGTCTCATCAATGACCTCCCTATACACAATCTTTTCTTTCACACCAGCCAACCTTGATCCGCGACACTGGTTGACTTTCTCCTCATGATTAATCAGAATGTTTGTTCATATCGAGATTAGTGGTTGAATAACCCGAACATCAATAAAGGGTTTTAAGCAATCTTGTGATCATTGTAAATAAAACAAGTTTTCAGATGTCTTGACAAGTCTTCCTTTTCTACATCTTAGGAAAAATAGTGCTAAACACTCGATTTTACGTCGCCAGGGCTTCCATACACTTTTACAAACCCTTCTACGCTTATACTCTCCCAAAAGAGTCAAACCCAAAGCGAGTTTTGTGCCTACATCGAATAAGGCCATCGGAATAATACAAGATCGGGATCTATTCCCACCTTTCGAAAAATATGCCCCTGCATGTATAAATTTCTAAGAATATTTTCTTTAGGTTGACTGATTGACTAAAGAAAATTAAAAAATAAAAAATAAAAAAAAAGAGAGAGAGAGAAGGATAGGTCTTCCCTCTTCTACTACAATTCGCATTAGGGCTGCCTTGAAACTCTTCAAGTCTGGGGCTTTGCCAAGCCATTCCTTTAGACTGGGGCTTCTTTAGCCATTTTCGGGGTTCGCATCGGGTTCTTCACTAGGTCCCTAGATGGATTCAGTTTTGTTCAGATCAACCTCAGGATCACTTCCGCATTACCAATCATATTGGGATTTTTGCTAGGTCGTCAGAATGGGGCTCTACCAAGTCACTTCTTCGAAAACCTAAGACTTCGCCTGCTCAGTTCATCCAACCGGGGCTTTGCCAATGAAAGGATCTTTCCTTGCTTTAATAAGGCATGGGGCTTCGATGAAAGTTTTCTTCTTAGGCCAGGGCTTCGATAAGTCGCATCCATTCCTCAAAGAGAGGTTTGGTCACTATGACATCTGCTTTAGTCTTTGGTTATAAAAGCCTGTCAGCATCAGCTTCAAATGCTAGAGTGTGAGAAAAGAACATTCACCGAGACCCGAGGTTCAAACCCAGTCTCAGCTCAAGAGGGAATTCTAGTCCACGTAGACAACATCTTGGCAACAACAGCATGTTCAGTCCACACCCAAGGGATACGACCCCACTTGCTCAAAACCTGTCTCAAACAGTTCCCAAATACATGCATCCAAACACATTGTTTCATAAAAAACCCTCACATTGCCTTTCCGCAAAAGAGTCAGCCCATGGCTCATGTGACATGCACAAAGAAAAATAACCTTAATTGATTACCAAATCAAAATAGGAAATACTTTTGCCCAAAATATTCTCGTTATCTCCAAATGGAATAACACTTTCTCCCAAGTTTTCCCGCTACATCCAAATGGATATAACGTTGTCTCCTAAAAATCCTTCGTTATCGTCAAATGGGATAACGTTTCCTCCGGGAAATCCTCCGTTATTGCCAATTGGGATAACGTTTCCTCCGGGAAATCCTCCGTTATCGCCAAATGGGATAACGTTTCCTCCGGGAAATCCTCCGTTATTGCCAAATGGGATAACGTTTCCTCCGGGAAATTCGCCGTTATCGCCAAATGGGATAACGTTTCCTCCGGGAAATCCTCCGTTATCGCCAAATGGGATAACGTTTCCTCCGGGAAATCCTCCGTTATTGCCAAATGGGATAACGTTTCCTCCGGGAAATCCTCCGTTATCGCCAAATGGGATAACGTTTCCTCCGGGAAATCCTCCGTTATCGCCAAATGGGATAACGTTTCCTCCGGGAAATCCTCCGTTATCGCCAAATGGGATAACGTTTCCTCCGGGAAATCCTCCGTTATCGCCAAATGGGATAACGTTTCCTCCGGGAAATCCTCCGTTATCGCCAAATGGGATAACGTTTTCCTCCGGGAAATCCTCCGTTATCGCCAAATGGGATAACGTTTCCTGGGAAATCCTCCGTTATCGCCAAATGGGATAACGTTTCCTCCGGAAATCCTCCGTTATCGCCAAATGGGATAACGTTTCCTCCGGAAATCCTCCGTTATCGCCAAATGGGATAACGTTTCTCCGGGAAATCCTCCGTTATCGCCAAATGGGATAACGTTTCCTCAGGAAATCCTCCGTTATCGCCAAATGGGATAACGTTTCCTCCGGAAATCCTCCGTTATCGCCAAATGGGATAACGTTTCCTCCGGAAATCCTCCGTTATCGCGAAATGGGATAACGTTTCCTCCGGGAAATCCTCCGTTATCGCCAAATGGGATAACGTTTCCTCCGGGAAATCCTCCGTTATCGCCAAATGGGATAACGTTTCCTCCTGGAAATCCTCCGTTATCGCCAATGGGATAACGTTTCCTCCGGGAAATCCTCCGTTATCGCCAAGTGGGATAACGTTTTCCTCCGGGAAATCCTCCGTTATCGCCAAATGGGATAACGTTTCCTCCGGGAAATCCTCCGTTATCGCCAAATGGGATAACTTCTCCTCCAAGAAATCTTCCGTTATCGTCAAAATGGGATAACGTTTCCTCTGGAAAATCCTTCCGTTATCGCCAAATGGGATAACGTTTCCTCTGGGAAATCCTCCGTTATCGCCAAATGGGATAACGTTTCCTCCGGGAAATCCTCCGTTATCGCCAAATGGGATAACGTTTCCTCCGGGAAATCCTCCGTTATCGCCAAATGGGATAACGTTTCCTCCGGGAAATCCTCCGTTATTGCCAAATGGGATAACGTTTCCTCCGGAAATCCTCCGTTATCGCCAAATGAGATAACGTTTCGAAATCCTCCGTTATCGCCAAATGGGATAATTTTTCTTGTTAAAAATTTCAGTTATTGCCAGAAGGCAATAACATTTCGACTTTTTTCGCTTTATTTCGATCTCCGTTATTCCAAGGTGAAGGAATAACATTTCGACTTTTTTCGCTTTATTTCGATCTCCGTTATTCCAAGGTGAAGGAATAACATTTCGACTTTTTTCGCTTTATTTCGATCTCCGTTATTCCAAGGTGAAGGAATAACATTTCAACCTTTTTTCGCTTTATTTCGATCTCCGTTATTCCAAGGTGAAGGAATAACATTTCGACTCATTTCGCTCTTTTTCGATCTCCGTTATTCCAAGGTGAAGGAATAACATTTCGACTTTTTTCGCTTTATTTTGATCTCCGTTATTCCAAGGTGAAGGAATAACATTTCGACTCATTTCGCTCCCTATTTTCGATCTCCGTTATTCCAAGGTGGAAGAATAACATTTCGACCTCTCTCGCGATCTCCGTTATTCCAAGATGGAAGAATAACATTTCGCTCCCTATTTTCGATCTCCGTTATTCCAAGGTGGAAGAATAACATTTCGATCTTTCTCGCGATCTCCGTTATTCCAAGATGGAAGAATAACATTTCGCTTCCTATTTTCGATCTCCGTTATTCCAAGGTGGAAGAATAACATTTCGACCTCTTTCGATCTCCGTTATTTCCGAATGAAGGAATAACATTTCGATCTCTTTTCGATCTCCGTTATTCCCGAATGAAGGAATAACATTTCGACCTCTTTCGATCTCCGTTATTCCCGAATGAAGGAATAACATTTCGTTATCTTTTTTCGATCTCCGTTATTCCTAAATGAAGGAATAACATTTCGATCCAGTAAAGGCTCGAACTACGGCCTGGCTTGATTCCTCCGGGATACGTAGGTAGCCTACTTTAGGTTCAGCCAATTCGTCACATTTGACGCCCCCCTTTTCCCAGTGGATTCCGAACTACGATTTTGGCTTGATTCCCACCCGGGATACGTAGGTAGCCTTCCAAAGGTCCAGCCACTCGACCACCGTGGTCACCCAATCCATCTCGGCAGTTCGCCAGATTGGATCCTTGTTTATCGACAACCCCACTCGCCCTGCAAGTGACGTTGCCGAGGGGCTTCTGTAAGTACCCAAATCTGGCTCATGCCTTCCGGTTAAGTTTCCCGGCAATTCCCAAACTTTCATAAAGTTCGAGGGCGATTCGGGAACTTTTCCAAACTTTCCAAGGGAGGAAGGACCTGCCAAGAATATTGAATTTGAGCAGAATCTAGCTGAAAAGGGCCTTTTAGAATGCCACCTTGCATGTTTCTGGAAAAATCTGGATCAGCAGCAAATGTAGCCACACGGCCTCTTTTGCCGCAAATGAAGCCATGCGGCCTCTTTCGCTGACCTTCTAGAATGCCACCTTGCATGTTTCTGGAAAAATCTGGATCAGCAGCAAATGTAGCCACGCGGCCTCTTTTGCCGCAAATGAAGCCACGCGGCCTCTTTCGCCTTTTTTCAGCTGCCTATAAATAGAGGCCTCCTCTACCCATTTTAGACACACAAAAATCATCCACCATCACACATAATACGTAAAATACACTCCCAAGAGCTGCTGGAAGTCCAAGAAGGTGAAGAAGAAGGCCAAGAAGCCACCTCCCTCCTCCTTGAAGATCCAAGATCAAGTCCTCCTCCTAGCTCCGTCCAAAGAAGAAGAGGAAGCCATTGGTAACCTCGCACGCTCTAACCTTGCATCTTAAATTGCTATATGTGATTATATTTGCTCATTGCATTCATACATTGCATTTATCTTGCTTGGGACTTGGTAGTTTATCATAAAGATCATATCTTTATCCCCCTTTCCCCCTTTGCATGCATTAGGCATCCTTTTCCATTAAAAATGTAATCTTTGAATCAAAGGTGCATCCTTTGCACCTAAAAATGTCATCTTTTCATTAAAAATGTCATTTTTACATGCATTCTCCCATGTCCCCATTAGCAACCTCGAAACGGACCGGTGTAAAAGATCCTATCTTTACATCGTTCCTTCCATAAAGGTTTCATAATTTCTTTAGAAAGGGACAACCTTGAACCCTATATCTCCGATTATCACTTAAGATGAGTATGAAGCATCTATACGAGCTCGACCGTCTTAAAGTGTAGGATTGATGGGCTAAGGACATTCCTTTCCTAAAGAACCTCATTTTGTGACTATAAAGGGAGTCATTCTCTCGATCACGCAAGTCCCGAGGTCAAAAAAAAATGCGATGATCACAAGTCCAAGATGAGGACGGGATCATAATCCCGAATACATAAAATCCAAGAAATCCCGAGCGACAACCAACAAATGGTTTGTACGTCCGGAAGACGACTTGGGACATTCCCTCCTTATTTTCAAACACATGCACACAAGAAAGCACGCAAGCAAGGACGATTAATGGGATCTCGGGAGACTTGTTCCGGCAAGGCACCTTGGGTGAACGACGATCCGTTCTTCCCAAGGGGTAACTTAACCTCCGAACCCATAAAACCTTTTTTTCAAAGTTTTGAGGTAATCAAAATGGCGTGGCGACTCCGTTTTTCAAATTAAACCGGATGTCTTCAAACTCGCGTGAATTTCCAAAACAAACAAAAAATTTTGGGCACACATTCATAGGCCCTCGAGTGTGAGAGTAAGAATACTGAAATAATAAGGTTTAAATTGCCTTGAGTGTGTGTGTGTGTGTTTAGGGTTTGAGCAATATGGCTTACAATATAGATTTGGCACTTACCTTGTCCAAGGGGACAAAGGTCTTCTATTTATAGGCAATGGGGAGCTTCTCGCTGACGTAAGCCATGAGGTCAGCCCTAAAGGGCACTTTAGTCTTTGACCGCATATACGTGTCCGCATCTGATTGGTCTGTCAGGGAAGGAAGATTCACTGTCAGAGGAGATGTCGTTGATGTGGACAGGAGCGTGTATTCGGTGCGGCGCATTAAATGCAATAGTAGGCGCCTGACTGACCCGCATTAAATGTGATGGGAGTGAGCCGGTTACTGTACTGTCAGAGCCAGTAAGTAAACTTGCTCAATAAGCTTTGATATCAACCAGGAGTCTGGTGAGATAACCGGGAGTCTGGTATGAGACTGCGGTCAATGGTATTTGACGCGGGCACGGATGGGACGGTCATAACTCCTGCGGTCACCAGGCTGGCGGTCTGGATTCCTTCGGTCTTGACGGGAACGGGATGAGAGGAACGCGGTCTTGACCTTGAGGGTCTCTCAGTCCGCAGTCTTGACCCTGGCAGTCTAGGGAGCGCCACGTCATGCTGGGCCTTTGGACCAGACCGAGCTTGGGCCCGGTCTAGCTGGTCCGGGCTCATCAGTGGCCCCTAGCTCCAAGTGAATGATTATTTATGGTCTGAGAGAGGAGCTACTAGTTAAGCTCGATTCAATCAGATCGCTCCTTGGGCGGGCATCAGTGTTGGCGTTTTTCATTAGTTTTTGCTCCGCCTCCCGTGCAAATAAGCACATGTGAGGGCCACGTGTGGAAGCTTGTAGGCGCTTTTATTGGTCTGCCTCCCGATTAACTGGTGGGCCCCTGGGCAGGTGAAGGGACAGCGCGTGATAGGTACGGAGGTTACGTGTCACTCATCCACGAGGTGCCATAAATGCCGACTGACAGATTTTCGAATTTCCAAACGTTGGCGCCGGTTCGTGGATCGAGGGGAACGGTTTGTGGGCTATTTAATACGGGTCAACCCGTATATCTTGGCCTATAAATACAAACCCTTCCACTCTCAAAACCTTTTCATCACCCTTAAGCTTTCAAATTGCCCTAGAGAGAGAAAAATCTTGCCGTTATTTGCTTTGCGTTTCCTTCTTCCCCAATTTAATTCGTAAGTAATTTTGTGTTTTAAACTCTTTTTCCCTCTCTATTTCTGCTTTCTTCTGGACAACGATGACGACCCGTGAGTTTGGTCCCGTCCGTCCAGTGGAACTAGGAGATGGGAATACCCCAGACCTGTTTGCGGTTTGTTAAAGGTCAGAGGAATATATAGGAAGGTGGCCTTTGGGTGGTTGAGGCTATCCTTGGATTGTTTTCGTTATTTTTTTGGGAAATACCAGTGGGGGCCCTTTGTCTCACCCCGTTTGTGGGAGGCCAAGAAAAAATTGATTGTGAATGGTGACCTTTTGGTGTTCGGGGATACCCGTAGATTAAGAAGTTTTGTGATGGGGGTTCTATGAAGGTTTCCCCGCGAGAGAGATTAGGCGTTGAGCGCCGCTGAACTAGTGAGGAGAGCGATTCGCAATCCCCGAGTGATAACTAACTGGGAGAGAGTGGAACTTATGGACCTTGACCAAATGGACAAGTACCAGTGCCTAGCCGCAGAAGATACGAGTGCTCCCCTAGACGTTGAGCCTTTGAACACAATATTTCCTGAGGTCCAGACCGAGGCCCCTGATGTGCCCGTGGTTGACCTGAGTAGTGATGACGGTGATGAGATGGAGATGGAGGTGGACGGAGGCGAGGAGGATAAATCGGAGGTGGAGCCCTCAAAGGGGTCATCTTCCAGTCTCTCTGGCTCTCAGCGTGGATGATACCCATAAGGAGGGAGACCGCATGGCCCCAGGCACATCCTAGAAGGCCACTAGGATTGTGGATGCCTTCGGGGAGGATTCTGAGGAAGAGGCCCCTGTCCGAGGCAAAAGGCCTTCTGCTGAGGCAAATCCTGGTAGAGGCAAGAAAAGGAAGGGCAAGGAGGTGGCCTCTATTGATTGGGAGCAAGAGATCTATACCACTTATGGTGTTGACCCGAATGCCTTTCGTGTCCGCCCTTTCCAGGAAGTGGAGACGAAGAAAGGAAAACTGAGACCGGAGATGGTAGCTGCCGTCCGCGAGAATAATAGGGCTTGCATTTTCTACGCGGTCCAGTTCGAGAATGGACTGAGGCTTCCACTTGACCCTTTCATCAATAAGTTCCTCAATTTTACCCGCTGTCTCCCTATGAACCTGACCCCAAATACCATTAGAGCCCTGGTTTCCTTCATAGCTATCTGCAGGTTATTTGGTATTGAACCCACCCTCAATGGGCTCTATGCCTTTTATCAGAATCAGATAACCAACGGAAACCTTGGCCTGAAGGCAAAGAGCAATTCTCCCCGCACCTTTTCTACTCCCACCAATAAATTTGACCAATGGAACCAGAAGAACATCTTGGTCATAGAGTCTAGATTTGGGTGGTCCTTTTCCAAACCTTCCAGCCCGGTTCCTCTTCGGATTGCTTCTACTTCCTATCCTGACCCAGCTGCGTCTGAGGACCTCCAGGTTGCTCTAGCCCTCTTTTTGGCCAAGTTTGTGATCGAGAAGAAGGAGCAACCAGTTTTTGATGTGAGTGCGATAATAAGCGACGAGCCACTGCTGATCTACACCGGGGTGGCCCCCCAGAGGGAAGGTCTTCCCTATGCTCCTAGGGTAGCCATTTTACCCCAGCTTCGTGATCCTGACTGGAGGGTTCATGAATTTTTTGCTTTTGAGGCTGATTGTAAAACTTGCATGTTGGGCGCAGAATGCGAGCCTCCGGAGTGGATTGGTCTCTATTCTTTTTTAGAACTGCCTTTGATTGCTTCTGAATTTTTGAACCATCGTCTAATCAACTCCTTTTTCTTTCAGAGTGGATCCAGCTGAATATCTCAGAAATGAGTGGTAAGCCTAACCCCCAGCAATTGAAGGCTAGGAAGCTGGTCAATGAGGAGAGGGAAGCAGCGGTCAGACAAGCTGCTCTGGGGAAGACTCTGCCGAAGGGCACCATTCCCCACATTGTTGATAGGCAGACCGGCGCTACCTTGACCGAGGGTAAGGGGATCCCTCAGACCAAGGACCTGCCTCTGCCACCACCTCCTCGGGGAGGACCTCCACCATCTGCTCGCGGCTCCAGTCCTTCCGTTGAGCGCAGAATCTCTACCGGACACTCAGATCAGTCCAAGAAGAGATCTGCTACTGATGATGCTGCGAGCAAGGATAGGCCGTAGAAAACTCATAAGGGGGCAGAGAATACACATGCCCAAGCCTCCACTGGCTCAGGCTCTGCTCCTCCTTCCAATAAAGGGAGGACCATCTGCTCGGCCTCCTATCCCGTGGTTCCCAATGAACTGCGCGATCCGGCCAGGAGCCTGAAGGACAAGATTGAGAAAGTCCCCGAAATCAAAGGGGTGGACCCTTATTATCGTGGAGGCTATAACTCCATGATCGGGCAAGGAGCATTAAATAGGCTCTATGCCCTTGATTTTTATACGAACGTACTCTCCAAGCTGAACTTCGCCGCCCTGTCCGGGGATATGGGCTTGATTGCCATTGAGGTAACACTTTTTCTGATACCGAATCACTGCTTTTCATGACCGCACATTGCTAATTGTTTTTATGTCTCTGCCCGCAGATGGCCAACAAGTCCATGAGGATGAGGGAGATCAACGACGAGCAGGCCGTCCTCCTGTCCGATCATACCAAGGCTTATACTGAAAAGTCTAAGCTTTTGGCTAAGGCTGAGGAGCAGGTGAATGCTCTGACGGTCTCGCTAACTGAAAAGGAAGCAGATCTGAAAAGCTTCACAGATCGGCTCGAGTTGGCCGAGAAGGACTCTGATAAATACAAGAGGCAGCGGGATGAGCTCCGCGGGCACAGGTCTAAGCTCGAGAAGAAGAATGAGGAGCTTGCGGTCAAGCTGGAGGCTGCCCAGAAGATGGTGAAGATCTTGGAGGAGTCTGTGGACAGTCTATCCGATAAACTGCTTCCTTTGAGGCAATTTGAGTTGGAGAGGGAATCCATTCTGGAGGCTGCTCGCAAGGAGGCTGTGGAGCAGTACAAGAACTCTGAGGAGTGCAAGGATAAGATTATGGACGAATATTCTGTCCAGTACGAGCTTGGCCTATCGACGCAGCTAAGGAACTTCGCTGCTATAGGCAAGTTCTCTGCGGAGCAATTGGCCATTATAGGCTCTTTGATCTTCACAAATGATCTCTGCCTGCCTGGGCATACCTTGGTCCCTCTGACCGCGGATGAGATAGCCAATTTAGAGCTCGCAGCGGCCTCCTCCTTGCCTCCTGTGGCTGCGGTCACTGCTTCCAGCCTCAGGAATGAACTGGATAAGCTGAGGTTTGGGAAAGAAAGTCTGTCATTCGAAGCCGTTGTTGCTAGCTTGTTTCCCAACAGGCCTGCAATCAGTGATGTATTCCCACCACGGCCAACATCTACTCCGGCTCCTGAGCCCATTACTGATCTTACTACAACTGCTAATCTTCCCTCTCCTACACCTGACTCTGAGGCGGCTTAGGAGACTGCCACTACGGATCCCAAGAACTCTGCTCCCTTAGTCTAGGATTTTTTTCTTTTTTCTCCTTGTAAATAGATTGTATGATTCTGTAAATCATTTTATCCATTAATAGAAGTATTTTCCTTAATTGCTCGTCTCTTTTGGTTGTTTTAAGTTTTGGCAATACTAGAATACCTTGGTACCTGTATTCTTGCTTTTTCTTTTTTCAGCGTTTGACTAGGAACAATTAGTTTTGACTCAATGCCGTGGTTTAGGGGCCTGGTAGGCCTTCTGACCGCTTTTATGATTTTATAACTCTTTATTCAAAACTGCTTGAGTTTTTTGTGAGAGTCAGCCCTTTTCCTCTATGACCGCGTTTGTTATGGCCTTGGACAATTTTGAGGTCTTGACCTCATTTTGTCTATTTGGCTTTTAAGACTTCTTTGATCACTCCCTTCCACTTACACTTATTTAGATTTTTTAGATCCGTGGTGTAATTTTAAAAGAGCCAAGGCAAGCTTCTTTTATTGGGCATGCAGATTGTGGCCGTGAGGCAATATTCCACACAACAGTAGGTGGGGGTATTGGCCCTTTAACCCATCGGCATCAGTATCCACTATTGGTGTTTCACGTGGTCTGATTCTTTTGAGTCTTGTGGCGATCATGTAACGGGCTCATGTGTTGGCCTTTGTACATACAGGCATGCGATCAACAGCCAACTAAGGCCTACGCGCATTTAGTGGGTCCGGACTTTGGCCTTTGTCCCAACTTGCATCTATATCCACTTATTTTTGGTGGTTCATGCGGACAGGACAGAGAATCTTGTCCGCGATCGAATACGGGCTTGATGGCCTTTGTATCCATATAGGCGTGCGATCTTAATGGATCTTTGCGCATCAGCAGGTAGGGGCTCATATGTTGGCCCTTTTACCCCCTGGCATCCTGAAATTACCCGGATCCGGCTCGCGCGCGGGCCCCGGCATCTCGCATCGTCGGGAGGATGTCTTGCTGCGTTTTCGTTCGTAGAGTCGCCACGCCGTTTTGATTTAGCCCAAAACATTGAGAAAAGACTTAGTTTAAAAACTGTTGTTGTGTGATGAGATTTTGGGTTCGGAGGTCAGGTTACTCCTCGGGAAGGGCATAGTAAATGCACACCCGTGTCGCCCCGTATAAACGAGTCTTTCGGTACCCCTTATTTCTTTAAAAGTTGTGTGTGTGTGTGTATGTGCTTTTAAAAATGCATACTGTATATAATGTCTACATTGCACGCTATGTATTGTAATGTATTGAAATAGTGTTGGAAGGAAGCCTTACCAATGTTGGTTCGTGTCTGTCTTCCGCTGGGGAATAGTGTTTGAGTGTTGAATAGTGTTTCGGGATAGACTGGGATGGCGTCGGGACATGCCGGTGTCTGCGGATAGAGCTTCGGCATACCTCGGGATTGTCGGGCGTGTACTCGGGCAGAGTTTCATCGTGCGTTAGGATCGTAGGGATCGTTGACTGGACTCAGGTAGAGGTTCGTCGTGAGTAGGGATTGTCGGTTGCGCTCGGGCAGAGTTTCGGCGTGCGTCGGGATCGTCGGTTGTGCTCGGAAAGGGCCGATACACCTCGAGATGGACCAGAATGCCTCGGGATGGATTGGTAGGTCTTCAGGATGGATCGGCAAGGCTTCGAGATGCCTCGGGGGTACCTCGGAGCAGCTTGGGAGCGTCTCGGGAGCGCTCGGCAGTGCTCGACAGGGCTTTGGAGTACCACGAGGGGTCTCAGAATGCCCTAGAAGGAACTGAAAGGGACCGAGATTGCCTCGAAGGGTCTTAGAGGGGTTGTCTGAAGGCTGGGAGAGAGAGAGGAGAAGAGGGATGTGTGAGAAAAATGAGAGGGGGAGCCCTCTATTTATAGGGTCCAGATTTTGGCAAGATTTGTCGCACGACACTGGCAACCATTACCATTTTTTTGGTTTTTCTGGATTTAAGGGAATATTGTGGACTTTAAGGGGATTTTATAATTATGATGTCCGGATGCAAAGTGGTCCGCACGGACAGTCATTGCTTTTCCAAATTTTCTAAAATTCCTTAAAAGTCCTTTTGTACTTTTTAATCCCGGAATGCCCCCTTGGTTTGGTTGGTGGTTTTTGGGTTTTTGAAGGCTACGGGTGTTCGAGATTGCGTTTGTGTGAGTCTGCGGTGTTTCTCGTGCGTCGGATGAGGAGTGATCCAGATTAGGATACTTACAGAAGCCCCTCGACGACGTCACTTACGGAGGAAGTGGGGTCGTCGATAAGATAAGGTTCCTGATCTGGATCGCGTGCTGGGAGAGGACATGACCGTTTAGGTCAGTTCGTGAGGACGTGGCAGTGTCCTGTTGTGATGTGACCGCTGAGGTCGGCTGTGAGGACATGGTGGTGTCCTACTGTGTGACCGTTTAGGTCGGTTGCCTGGACCCTTTGATAGGATTCCTACGTATCCCTAGCGGGAATCAAGCCTGATCGTAGTTCGTGTGTGAGGGGAGTGCGTGGACGTGGTGGTGTCCTAGGGTGACCATTTAGGTCGGTTGTGAGGACATGGTGGTGTCCTACTGCGATGTGACCGCCGAGGTCGATTGTGAGGACGTGGTGGCGTCCTAAGGTGATATGACCGCCGAGGTCGATTGTAAGGACATGGTGGTGTCCTACTGTGATGTGACCACCGAGGTCGGTTGTGAGAATGTGGTGGCGTCCTAAGGATGATGTGACCGCCGAGGTCGATTGTGAGGGCGTGGTGGCATCCTAGGATGATGTGACCGCTGAGATTGATTGTGAGGGCGTGGTGGCATCCTAGGATGATGTGACCGCCGAGGTCGATTGTGAGGGCGTGGTGGCGTTCTAAGGTGATGTGACCGCCGAGGTCGATTGTGAGGACGTGGTGGCGTCCTAAGGTGATCTGACCGCCGACGTCGATTGTGAGGACGTGGTGGCGTCCTAAGGTGATGATATTTTGGGACATTTATGCGGTCTTCCGGACCGAGTAATTTAAAGCCTTCCGGACTACGGATAGTGATTTGGGAGGTTTTTGCGGTCTTCCGGACCGAGTAATTTAAAGCCTTCCGGGATACGGATTATGATTTGGGAGATTATACGGTCCTTCGGACCGGGCAATTTAAAGCCTTCTGGGCTACGGATCAAGATTTGGGAGATTATACGGTCTTCTGGACCGGGTAATTTAAAGCCTTCCGGGCTACGAATCAAGATTTGGGAAATTTATATGGTCTTCCGGACCCGATAATTTAAAGCCTTCCGGGCTACGGATCAAGATTTGGGAGATTTATATGGTCTTTCGAACCGGGTAATTTAAAGCCTTCTGGGCTACAGATCAAGATTTGGGGAATTTATACGGTCTTTCGGACCGAGTAATTTAAAGCCTTTCGGGCTACGGATCAAGATATGGGAAATTTATATGGTCTTCTGGACCGGGTAATTTAAAGCCTTCCGGGCTACGGATCAAGATTTGGGGAATTTATATGGTCTTCCGGACCGGGTAATTTAAAGCCTTCCGAGCTACAGATCAAGATTTTTGGGAAATTTATATGGTCTTCCAGACCGGGTAATTTAAGGTCTTCCGGACCGGGTAATTTAAAGTCTGCTGGGCTACAGATCAAGATTTGGGGAATTTATATGGTCTTCCGAACCGGATAATTTAAAGCCTTCTGGGCTACGGATCAAGATTTGGGAAATTTATATGGTCTTTCGAACCGGGTAATTTAAAGCCTTCCGGGCTACGGATCATGACTTATACTGGTGATGAAGACATTCATGCCTTATCACAAGACAGATCCTTTAATCAGGGACGTAGAGATGTGCATACCTCTAAATGCGTGATTTTAGGATAATGATTTGTGCTGGTGATGGTGATGTCGTGTGATGTCCTCTAAACGAGGTTGTGAAATGTTCGAGGACGTGTGATGTCCTCTGACTGAAGTGATATCGTTATGAGAACGTGTGATGTCCTCTAACTGAGGTTGTGTCATCATAAGGACGTGTTATGTCCTCCGACTGAGGTTTCGGGCGTGGACGCGTCGGTGTCCTAAGCCGGGGATGTAAGTGTTTGCGCCTTGGGAGGCAAGCACTCGTGCTTTAAGTGTTTTGATTTTGAGAGGGGTGTTTGTGTTTTGTTCGCTGGGGAAGAGTTTAGGCTTACAATGGCTGCTGGGGGATGAATTGTTTGTTTGTGAAAGTATTTGTGCCTTAGGATATGTGTTTGTAGGCGTTTCTGCCTTGGGGTTTGTTTGTGGAGATGTTTGCACCTTGGGATTCGTGTTTTGGGGGCATTTGTGCCTTGGGGTTCTGGCTTATGATGACGGCCGGTGTTTTATCTGCTGGGGATATGTGGTCTTGTACGGGTTTGCAAGAATTCCCGTTTGACTTTTGTCTGCTGGGGAAGGGGTTCAGGCTTACTTTGATGGGCGGGAAAGGTGAGGAGTATCTAAGTTGATTTTCTTTGAAGGTGTATATACCCTAAGTGAGACTGTTTGGGGGTGTTTACCCTGGGTTAAGACCTAGTTCAGGAGTATAGCCCTAAGTTGAGACTATCTTAAGGCGTCTGGACCTAAATTGAGACTTAGTTCAGGAGTATGACCCTAAGTTGAGACTATTCTAAGGCATCTGGACCTAAATTGAGACCTAGTTCAGGAGCATAACCCTAGGTTGAGACTATTTTAAGGCGTCTGGACCTAAATTGAGACCTAGTTCAGGAGTATGACCCTAGGTTGAGACTATTCTAAGACGTCTGGACCTAAATTGAGACCTAGTTCAGGAGTATGACCCAAGGTTGAGACTATTCTAAGGCGTCTGGACCTATATTGAGACCTAGTTCAGGAGTATGACCCTAGGTTGAGACTATTCTATGGCGTCTGGACCTAAATTGAGACCTAGTTCAGGAGTATGACCCTAGGTTGAGACTATTCTAAGGCGTTTGGACCTAAATTGAGACCTAGTTCAGGAGTATGACCCTAGGTTGAGACTATTCTAAGGCGTCTGGACCTAAATTGAGACCTAGTTCAGGAGTATGACCCTAAGTTGAGGCTATTCTAAGGCGTCTGGACCTAAATTGAGACCTAGTTCAGGAGTATGACCCTAGGTTGAGACTATTCTAAGGCGTCTGGACCTAAATTGAGACCTAGTTCAGGAGTATGACCCTAAGTTGAGACTATTCTAAGGCGTCTGGACCTAAATTGGGTTTGATGGCGTATTTTGTGAGTCATGCAGGAACTTTGTTTGTGGGAATTTTTAGAAAGGAATCATGCAGTGCTGTGATTCTTCTTTTATGTAGTGTTTATTATAGCTACGTCTTGCATTTGAAGTTCATTGACGTACCTTTGTTGTGTTTACCTGTAGGAGGAGGAGCTTTGTAAGGAGGAAGTTGAGGACGTGGTATGCCTCTGATCGAGATGATGAGGAAATGGTGCCGCCTCTGGCTGAGATAGTGAGGATGTGGTGCCGCCTCTGGCTGAGTTGTTGAAATATTTGAGGACGTAGGGCACCTCAGGTGCTGGACAAGGAGAGGAGGGATGGCTCATCTTCTCTTTCATTCTTTGTTCTTACTCCTGCAGACTTCTTGGATTATCCGGTCGAGGAAGGTGTTGGGTTCATCGAGGATGATGAGGTGGCTGGCGGAGGCGTCGAGATGCAGGAGTCTTTACCAGGCGGTGGTGCCGATGACTTAGAGTAGGACTCTTTTTTTTCTTTTCTTTTTTGTGCACTATCTGCTTTTTGGTTGCAGGCATGGTGCTATGAGATCTTCCGGTGCCAGTCGTGGGACCGAGAAGCTGAGGCCAAGATGGCCTACCCTGCCATGCTGTGCTGGGCCCGCCCTTGGAGGAAGAGGAGGACGACCAGGGGGAAGATCACCGTTGCATATCGGGATGTACAGGAGTTCCTGGAGAGGGATAGCCCGGCGGGGTTTGAGCTGTACCCTTGGATTCGGTATGGCGATGACGAGTTTGAGGGTGCTCCCGGGGTGGCACGGTAGAGGAAGATGATGCGGGGCCTTACTTGCGATGTCATGTATCTGGGGGAGAGGGTCTTCTGGCAGCATGGAGCAGGCGAGCCCCCTGTGGCTCCGAGGGATCCGCCCTTCGATATGTTGAGTCCTTTTGATATGGACGTACTGGAGTATGATAGGTACTGGGATGGCGTGAGCGCCGAGGAGTTCATCCTGGAGGGCGAGGAGTATGCGGCCTTTGTTAGGCAGAAGCTAAGGACGCCACAGGTGTTGGCGAGGGAGAGGCAGACTGGCTCATCACGTCCTCCAGACGTCCTGGTGCCTGGGACGGACTTCACGTATGTTCGCGGGGACTCTTCGAGAAGGGGGGTGTCGGTGCCTATCCCAGAGCATGGTCCTGTTGTTCATCGGGTTGACCCGGACGCTTCGGTGAGTTTGTTTTCTCTTTTCCATCTTGGAATCTTTTTTTTATATATTTTTTTCTTTTGTCGAGTATTTTGGTATCTCTTTGGTTGAGCTTCTCTTTGGTTGTTTGCTTGCGCAGGTCTCAGGGCGGTCCTTGGATGTGCTGACCCGCCGATACATGTGGTTGAGGGCTTTTTACGAAGAAACTGTCCTGCGGATCTTTGCGGAGTGCGGCGGCGTTTGAGCCGATGCCTTCGAGGCGGTCTGTGGATATTCCTTCGTCGAGGGCTGAGCCAGAGCTACAGCTTGAGGTGCCGGTTCGGGAGCGGCAGAGCTTTGATGTGGGGACGTCTTCGGGGGCTCAGAGGCCGCAGACCTTTTATCAGTTCCTTCCTCCGTCGGGCGCACAGGGTGAGGGTTCGTCCTCGCATCCCTTCTTTGATCCTTTTACCGGGTTTGACCCTTCGGAGTACTCGAGTACTCCCACGAGGAGGGGGTCCAGTATTCCGATGATGAGGATGTGACTGGCGAGTTTGCCGAGATGCCGGATTTCTCGTTTGTGGAGGTTGATGATGATGAGTCGGAGTAGGGCTCATTTGCTTTCCCTCTTTCCGTTGTTGTTTTTTTTTTGTTTTGTTTAGCGACAGACATTTTTGTACCTATAATAAAACACTTGTATTTGTACAGCAAAGTATTTTATTTTAAGATGTAATGCCGTATTTGTGATTCCCGGGGATGGACCTAGGAATTGTTGCTAGTTTATTTTTTTTATTTTGTGCATGTCACGTGAGATGGGAATGCATTTGTGGTTAGTGGAGGCTGAGGCAGCTTTGGCAGGTTTTCTGAGCAGTTAGGGGTTGAAGCAGCTTTGACAGTTTCATGAGCGGCGGCGGGAGTGATGTCTCCTGGGACGCTTTCGCTTTGTGCTTGATAGCCACTCCTTTCAGGGTTAGCTACCTCAGGATATGTGACGGTGCTCTGTTGGATGTGGCAGGCCATTGTCGGGCGGGCGAGGATATCGTTCCTTTGGTTTCGGGGGAAACCTTTCACGGTGTAGATCGTCTGGTGATGAGGGACTGATTCATGCGGGGGAAGCCCCTGCTTTGCTTGCATTATGGTTGCGAGAGAGGCTTCAAGCCATGCCTGAGTCTCCGACGTCTCTTAGTCCGTGGACGTTTGCTCGGCGACCTCTTGTCTTAGACATAGATCAGTCTGCTTGGGAGAGATGGATGGCATATCTTGGTACGCATCAGATTCATTGGTGGGTTTCCCTTTGGGGGATTGAGAATAGGAGGGCCTGTCAGGAAGGTTCCTATGTTGTCAGAATTCTGAGTTTGTCATGGTCCTCTTTCTATGTTCCATCGCTTGTTTCCAGGCAGTACGGGATGAGGCAGGAGCCTTTGCTGGGCTGGGTAGGCATTGCCACTATGACGGTAGCGTCCTTCTGCATGAAAGATCCAGATGACTTTCTGTATTTTCTTAGGGTATGGAAGTATTCCGCTTTCCCTCCTGTGGTGCTCCTTCGACGTCGGGAGAGTGTTGTGTTGACCACACAGTACCTGGATGAGCAGCATGTCGGGCAGTCCCAATTGGTTTTGGGGAGCAGGCGCAAAGCGATTCTGGGGCAAGATTTCCGTTTCAGCTGCGACCTTAGGAGTGCAAAAGCTTGGGTTAACCCTCAGGGTGTCACGAGAGACGCTTTATTTGACTATGAGACTAGCGTCGAAGGACTGGCGGGGAGAGGTCCCCTTTTACAGACTTGTAGGAAGGAGATCCGAGCAGAGGCACGGGCGAATGAAGCTCTGAGAGTGACTGGGTTGCTTGACCCGACTGGGGGGACTCCTAATCTAGGAAGGAGGGAGACAGATGTAGCTCATGTGAAACGAAAGAAGATTCTCCGGGGACGAGGGAAGAAAGGGAAGAATGGCGAGGGGACAAGCGCGAGTGGCGCGGAATGACCTCCTAAGTTTCCACTCATTGCATTGCAGACACATTAATTGTTAAATGTTTTAAGTCGTCTTTTAGCATGTTGTGAGTCGAGAGTAGACCGTGCTTGAACTCATCAAGAAATGTTTTAACTGTGATGATTTATGATTTACTTTTTGTTTTGGTAGAAAAAACAATAGAGTAGAATCTTAACTATGTTTAGTGTGTGGATTAAATAATAAGGAGGGAACTATGGAATTCGATTATATGGAACAAGAAAATGAAAAACGAGACAATGACAACGCGATTTGTTAACGAGGAAAACCTTGGAGGTGATAACCTCTTTGGAAAAAACCCCGGGAGTTAGGTCTCCAACCTTAAAGGTTCCACTATAATGATCACAATTACAACTTCGGAAGATAATGGAGAGGATTACAAGAGTTTGTGTGTAAAGTGTGTGCGTATGAGCATGAGTGTCATTTTCCGTCTCCATTTCCCCTTAAATACAAGTAACTAATAAAGAGTCAAATATGGTTCCTACAATCTCGGCATTGTGGTTTATCTTTTCAACCTCCGTGAGACCAAGTCGCCCTAGCCGTTTGAAGGTCTGTTGAACGGGCTTGAAGGTTGTTTCCGCATTCCTCTCTTAATTACCGAAAAATAAGAATAATAATATTAGGAAATATTGGACAAGTAAATATTTAAAACAATACTTACAAAGTGTAATGACATCTCGTTATGCAGGATCAATCGAAGATGTCGTCATGTCAAAAAATGCCCACAACAATTTGTCCCCAAAAACATTTGACTATGTAGGCAATCGAAGAGGCAAAATGTTTTTCCTTTTGAATTAATGACCCAAGCTGTTACTCTGCCCGATGGGACGTTCTTGGGAGACGTGGCGATGAAATGAACGGTTGGGGAGAGAGTTAATTTTGAAAAGGGATTCTTTTTCCTTTTTATTAACCGCTTGAGAAAACTTATCTTCTCAAATCTTCTTTTCACCTCCTTTGGCCCACGGCGCCGTTCGCTTTCAAGGTAAAATCACTCCATCTCCGACCTTCTTCCTTTGTTTATTCTTCTCTTTTTGCTTTGTCAACCATGGGTAAAACCAGGATGTACGCTTCCAAACCCAAGAAAGCGTCATCCCCACAAGGTCCCGTAGAGATTAATCTCGACGACTTTGTTTGCGCAAATCTTCTCACTAAACCGTTGAAGAAACTTGTTTGTTTAATGATTCTCAAATAGAGACCATAAAACAACAATGTTGTTTCCCAAGTGGTGTAATTTTTCATCCTTTTTCCATAAAACTTAGGTCCGACCATGTTTCTCCCAAATGGATCCGCTTCTTCGAATATCCCTTCTTGCTAGGGTTTAGCTACCCTTTCCCACGGTTGGTTACCGAGTTCTTTCTAAAAACTCAAGCGGCTTATGCTCAACTTATGCCAATGGCTTGGCGAGTATTTGCTTTTGTTCTTAAAGTAAACCGAGAAAACGGACTAGACTTAGGGCTCTCTGAAATTGCCCATTCCTATGATCTTCAACTTTTTGGTTCCAAACGGTACCTATTTAGAAAGAAGTCAGGTAGAAATCATTTGATGAGCAGACATCCTCCGGTGATAGGGGATGGAAGAATAGGTTTTTCTTTGTTGATAGGACGTCAATCGGTGAGAAGGATGAGATGTCGAAGCAATGGAACCAGGGAGGTACTTAAATTCTTACTCTTGTGATTTCCTGTTCTTGAGACAAACCGAATTGTAATTGTTTTTGCTTTCATGTAGATATTGATTGGGGAGAGTTATTTCCGCCGCAAAAGATACTTTAGCAAAAATCGAAGAGTTTTTCAATCTCCCTCTCGATAAGAGATCTCCCAAAGGTTTCTTTGGAAGTTTCGTCGACTGTCCTGAGGATATAAAGGCTTCAACTTCGTAATAATGTCTATGGTAAGCTTGGCATCCTGTTACCTTTGATAAGCTGTCATTAATTTGATGTGTTATTTGTTATTGACAATATCTCTATGTCCATGCGGTCTCCAAACCGATAGCTTCAGGTCGACTTTGATCTGGAGGATATCGAGGCCTTGCTTTACGAGCCCATTGTCAAGGCTGAAAAGAAACCTCCACCCGCTCCTAAGAAGAGTCCTATTCTTGATGAAAGCGGCGGGATTGGTTCTAGGGTGAGGAAAGAAAAGGCGGCCAAGAGGAAGTGATCGAGGTTGGAGACTCTTTTGATGGTGTCACGGGGAGTTCAAGAAGAGATTTATGAGCCTGGCATACTGGGTGTGAGACATCATTAATTGAATATTTAATAGTTTCAAAGGTTGTGATAACTTTTAGTAATATCGGGATGTTATTTTTCGTTTGTAGGATACGTGGAGGAGTTGGCAAAAGAAGTTGAATTGGTGAAGAAGAAATCCAAAGCGGATATTGCTTTGGTCAAGAAGGAGAAGTTGGTATCGATAATAAAGTGAAGGAATGTGAGAAGATAATAGAGCAACTAAGCAAATCGTTTGGGAGAACAAGAGCAGATAGCTAAGGACTTGTTGAATAGTTTGGCGAAAAGTGAAGATGATCACAACAAGGAGATAGCAGAGGTGAGGAATTCTTGTAAAGCTGGTGCGGTGAAGGCTGTTTCCCAATGCAAGGTGAAAATGATGAAGGAGTACCAAGAAGGAAAGGTTTGGTGCCTGGGATATTCACAGGAATGTGCCTATCTATCCAAGTTAACAGGTGAGGTGGGGGACGAGGGCGAGGTGTCATCAAGTCCATATGAAACAATTGTCCAGGATGCACCGTTGGAGAAGTGACACCTGCACAACACTGGCAGAAGCCACCTAAACAAAAAAGAAGGTAAAAACAATTTGGTTCTTTGGTATTTTGTTGATGATTACTGGGGCGGAGTCCCTTAAGACAATTTTTATTTTGGTTTGGTTTGTAATAGGTCCTTAAGGGCCAAAGACAATCTTTTTTAAGTGTTGGGTTGGTTCAACACTTTTGCACTTTTACTTTGGTGGTTTGGATACATTATGGTTATTTTAGTTTAGTTATGGTCTAATGGTTTTCAAGCACGTCAAGGCTTGTTTTTTTTGGATAATTTTTCGTATGTTTTTCACATATGGTGACATGATAGTATGTCGAATAATAGGTATTTAGGATGACATGTAGATGTCATAAACCGTAGATACTTAGATGACACGTATATGCCATAAACCGTAGATACTTAGATGACACGAATATGCCATAACCATAAGAATAATGCTTAAGATCAATCATCTAACTGAGTGGGAATGGGTAAGCTATATGAGTTTACCCATATAGGCCCACCCCACACCTCAATTAGTGAGATAACTTGCGCTCCGGCGAAGGTGTGGTAACCTAACTTCTTTAGAAAGAGGTAATTAACTCTTTAAACCTTAGAAGGGATTGTGTACCTTTACTTGAGAAGAGATGGCCATCTCTAACGGAGGAGGAATCGTTGTTCTTTGCATGCTTTCGATATGTCCCCATGTAAATGTGTCAATACCTCATAAGATAGAAACACGTTAAAAACGGATGCCAACTAAGGTTGACGTCTCTCACAAAGCATGTTAGAGACATCTTATCATGTAAATAATTAGAAAGATACATAGGAGAAAAGAATTAAAATACGATTCATACACTGGAAAGATGAGTTCATGGGAAGTCATATTTAAATGTAATACCTTTTGAGATGAATGGCGTTCCAACTTCGGGTATCATTTGGCCATCCAAGGTTGCAAGGCGATATGCTCCTTTTCCGGCTTGTGCATCTATCAAGTAGGGTCCCTCCCATTTTGGGGCGAGCTTGCCTGCATTGGACTCCTTGGTATTTTGGAATGCCTTTCGTAGGACTAAGTCTCCTACTCGAAACCTTCTAACCCTGACGTTTTTATTGTATGATCGGGCTACCCTCATTGATATGCTTTGCCATGCGAACTTTGGCCATATCCCTTAGCTCGTCCACAGTATCAGGAATGTATCAAGATGTCTTTATTATTTTCAGATGTCAACAAGCTGTATCTTGCCGTAGGTACAAGGACTTCGGAATAACAGATTCAGTTCCAAATACAAGTGAATAGGGGTTTGACCAGTAGCATTCTTAGATGTCGTCTGTCACCCCATAGGACCATTGGTAATTCTTCCGCCCAACGTCCTTTTTTACGGTTTAGTCTCTTTTTTAAGTTGCTGATTATTGTTTTGTTGCTAGACTCTGCCTGTCCATTGGCTTGAGGGTGAACAGGCGAAGACGTTACCATCTTAACACCCCAAGCTGTCAAGAAATCTTGGGTCCTCTTGCCGATGAACCGAGAGCCGTTGTCACAAATTATTTCGATGGAATTCCAAATCGGCTAAATATGTTCCTTTTGATAAAAGATATTACTTCTTTATCACGAACTTGCACATATGCCTCAGCCTCTACCCACTTAGAAAAGTAGTCCTGTCATGGCCAAAAGAAATACTCGTCCCCGGTGCTCGGGGAAGTTTTCCTACAATGTCCATTCCCCAAACCATAAACGGCCAAGGTGACAGGATAGGATGTAGCAATTCACTGGCCGGTGCAGATGTCCCCATGTCGTGACAGAATCGCATTTCTTTGCGTAGTCAATGGCGTCTTTTCTCATTGTGGGCCGAAATAGCCCAACCTTAGAGCTTTAGTATGTAAACTTCGCCGTATGATTTCCACAATCTCCTTCATGCAGCTCCTTGAGAACACGATGGGCTCTATCCGCTTCTAGACACCTTAAGTAGTGACTGCAGATTTTCTAAACAAGAGATTATCAATAAGTACATATTTAGATACTCTTACCTGAAGGCTCTCGCATTCTTCTCCTCAATCGGGATCGTATCATCTAAGAGATACTTGATAATAGGGGCTGTCTAAGAGGTTGATGCAGAGAGGAAGGTATGTCAACATCTAGGACGAACATCTCGAGATTGTCAATTCTTTGGGATGTCAACATGCGCGATTGGGATATTGGTTTGTGAGAAGCTTTTGAAGGCCGAACCCAAATTTGCCAAAGCATCGCCTTGAGAATTTTCTTCTCGCGGGATTTGTTCCAAGGAAAATGTTTTGAATTTGGCGAAATAATTTTTACAATTTCCAAATATGTCGTCATTTTAGCATTTTTCGCGACATAGGACCCATTGTATTGATTAACAATTAGTAATGAATCCATGAACACCGGATATGCTTGACATCTAAGTCTTGGGCCGCTGTTAAACCCGCGATAAGTGCCTCGTACTCTGCTTCATTGTTGGTAGCCTTGAAGCCGCAACCGATAGATTGTGGTATTATGTCCCCTTGTGGCGATTTTAGTACAACTCCAAGACCCGTACCTCTCATGTTGGAAGCACCGTCCGTGTAGAGAGTCCAAATTTTTAGAATGTCATCATCTTGAAGTTGCTGTACTTCCAATTCCACCTCTTGTTGTAGGGTTGGTGAAATCGCCACAAAATCCGCCAGGGCTTGAGATTTTATTGCGTTCTAGGCTCGTACTTGATGTCGTATGTGCTTAATCGTACGGACCATTTCGCCATTCGACACGACATCTCTGGTTTTCTCATGACATTCTTAATAGGATAGTTAGTGCGTACAATAATAGTATGTGTTTCAAAATAGTGCCTTAATTTAATGAAGGATTATCAAAGCTAAAATTAATTTTTGTAAATGAGAATACCTGGTCTCAAAGCATCTAAGAGTGTCTTACTTATATAGTAGATGGGTTGCTTTGATTGCCATCTCGTTACTGTTATCAAGATCGCACTTACAGCGCCTTCGGATACTGCTAGGTAGATGTAAAGATGTTCTTCTATCCGAGGTTTGGCCAATAAGGGAGGTGTCGACAAGTAAGTTTTGAGTTCTGAAAAGCTTTTTCATGTTGGTCCTCCCATTGAAACTTTTTGTTCTTTCTTAAGATGTCGTAGAAAGGTTTGCATCGATCCGAGGATTTTGAAATGAATCTAGTGAGTGCGGCAATTTTTCCTGTTAGTCTTTGGACGTCCTTGACAGATTGAGGTGATGACAGGTTGAGAATGGCGCGTATTTGTTGGGGCGGCTTCAATGCCTCTTTTAGTGACCATATAGCCCAAAAACTTGCCGGCTTTCATTCCGAAGTTGCATTTAGTCGGGATTAAGTTTCATATTGAAACAATCCAAGATGTCAAAGGCTTGAGAGAGATTGCTAATGTGGTCCTCGGCCTTCTTAGACTTAACAACCATGTCGTCGATGTATACCTCCATTGTGTCCCCAATCCGATCCTTAAACATCTTGTTGACGAGCCTTTGATACGTTGCACTGCATTTTTAGTCCAAAAGGCATGACAATATAACAATAAATACCCGAGGGGGTTATGAAGGCGTGTCTTCTTGGTCGATGGTTCCATCCGAATTTGTTGAAATCCCGAGGACGCGTCCATGAATGTGAGGAGTTCGTGACCCGAGGTGGCATCAACTAATGAATCTATGTGCGGCAAAGGGAAAGGATCTTTTGTGCCTTATTTAAGTCGGTGAAGTCGACGCAAACTCGCCATTTCCCGTTTCTCTTCTCTACCACAACCACATTTGCCAACCATCTTGGATAATCGACCTCTCGTATCATGTTGGCTTTGAGTAAGCGCTCTACCTCCTCCTTGATGATCCGATTTACTGGTTTACGCAAACTTTCTACGTTTCGGTGCACCGGTTTGAAGCCGGGATCTATGTTAAGTTTGTGAGTGATGACATCTTTGCTAATGCCGGTCATGTCATCATGTTTCCAAGCGAAACTTTTTATTCTCGCTTCTTAATAGGTTCACAAGCTTCTCCTCTATATCCGACGATATGTCACGCTAATAAGTACTTTGATGTCCGGGTTGGAAGGATCTAACAATACTTCTTTCATATCATCCTCCCTAGCTTCCAGGACTTCACGTACTTTCTTCGGTAATTGCTATGCTTGTTTTGGAGATGTAGACGCCTTCATTGAAGTTTTGTAACATTCCTTGGCCACTGTTGATCACCGTAAATCTTAGCGACACCCCAAGGTGTTGGAAACTTCACACATTGATGGTAAGTGGAGGGTACGGCCTTCATTCCATGAATCCACGGTCTTCAAGAATTACATTGTAAGATGTTGCGCAATCAATTACACAAAACCGTTCCACGGTGTTGAGGCCCTTTGAGTATATTGGAAGCTTTATCTCCCCACTGTTTCTTTGACTTCGCCACCGAAGCCTACGACCGAAGATTTTTTGACAATCTCCGATTCCGGGATGTTCATTTCTTTAAGGGTACCCAACATAATAAGATTGACGGAGCTGCCCCCATCTACCCAGGAATACGTCGTATGGTACGGTTAGCGATCTGCAAGGAAATGACCAGACCGTCATGATGGGGTTCCAGCAAGTTATCACGATCACTTTCATCAAAGACAATTGGGTGCGGGCAAGGTATCGACATCCCGGGCTGTCTCTACGGCTTTTCATCTTTTGACTCCTTAGCATGTCGTTTTGCGGCAGAATAGGATGTTCCACATATTTCGAGCCTCCACTAATGAAGTTGATCACCTTTGTTGATGCGGGAGAAACTGGTCTTTCGGCTTCATGAGGAGCTTACTGTACTTTCAGCTTTCTTCTTCTCGGATCCCAACAGCTCCTTAAGATGTCCTTTCGAGAGCAAGTAACTCGATCTCCTTTCTTAATGCGATGCGCCTTTCGCAACATGCCCAAAGTCTTCATGGTAAGCACACCATTTTGATTTGTCACGCCATCCTGTGGTTTTGTCCGTTTTCTTTGGCCATCCGGCTTTGTCTCCCAGGTTGCCCATTGCGCAAAGTACACCCGAAATATCAACGTAAAAACAATAATCGAAATGTTAGGCACATTATCATTATCTTCATCCTCACCGTCTATTGAATTAATTTTGCTAGTGTCAATTCTCGGATAAGGATTGGGACGGTTGTTTGCGATGGGACGATTCGGTCTTTCTATCGGGATGGTCATATGTCGACGTCTTGGATGATGACTTTGATCTTCGCAGCTCATCTTCCTCCAGTCTTATGAATCTCAATGCCACACTCCTGACTTCCTCCACCGCTTACAAGGAGTCATTACCAAATCTTGGTAATACTGCGAATCTTTCTTCAACCCCATTTTGAATGCTTCGTGTCGTCGACATGTCAAGATTGGGAATTTCCAGCACCTCTTTATTGAACCGGTGGACGTAATCCTTTAGGGTTTCATTAGGCCGCCGAGTTACATTGTAAAGGTCACTTGTCAACCTTTCAAATTGTCGATCGCATGAGAATTGGTTATAGAACATGTTGATGAGCCGGGCGTATGAACCAATTGAACCTAGGGGTTGCCTAATCAACCATTTGAGAGCCGGTCCGAGATAAGGTGGATCCAAATCCCCGCATAAGCAAGCCTCCCGAATTGAAGTGGAATATGGATTATGTCCATCTTTTCTTGATAGTGTGCCACGTGCTCCTTCCGGGTCCGTGGTGCCGTCGTACAACTTCATAGATGGTACATGAAGCGCTTTGGTATGTCGACATTTGCAATTGCAGGGACAAACCGAGACCGATTGTAGCAGCTTTTGCATGGTTGAATTGGAGGAGTCACACTGTACGTTCATTACTAATTCTCTCGAGATCCCGCATCTTGTTTAGCTAGTGGGTTTCCCGCAAAAGGGTCGGCCATAGGAATACGATTGAAATTATTATTATTGAAAAGATTATTAAGCAAACCAGAAGTTGTCCGTAGTAGTCGTGCAGTCTGTCTATAAATGGGATGAATGGAGTGAATCCTGCAGAAGATGGTGTCAAAGGGGTGTCCGGGCAAAGATGTTGACATCATGAAAGATGTCACGGAGGAGGATTGCCCATTGGAATGAATTCATTACGAAATGTAGATCCTGGAGTTGTCAAAGTTGAGAACCCTTGCGCGCAGTGGTGATATGTTTTCAAGCCGAGATGCTATGAGTTGTTGGTCTTTCGCATCTTAATCATGGAATTGGTCAACACCTTTGAATTGTTATCTTGCTGGTCCAACCTTTGATTCAACCTCGGTTAGGATACTCCTGGATGTCGCATTCTGCATTGGAAGAGGTCGCCCCCTTTTGTGGAGTCTTCGTAGGTTGAGTTGGCCGAGATCCGGTCCGAGGAGGCGGTGGTAACAAGTCGGTTCTACCTCCGATGTGGGAACAACGGTGGGACCTTTGCCGGCGGTGGACACATTGGTGGGTGCAGACATAGTGAATTCGATTAGGAAATGTTTCAAATAACCGATAAACCACGAGGCCCCTCGGTGGGCGCCAAATTGTTTTGGTAGAAAAAACAATAGAGTAGAATCTTAACTATGTTTAGTGTGTGGATTAAATAATAAGGAGGGAACTATGGAATTCGATTATATGGAACAAGAAAATGAAAAACGAGACAATGACAACGCGATTTGTTAACGAGGAAAACCTTGGAGGTGATAACCTCTTTGGAAAAAACCCCGGGAGTTAGGTCTCCAACCTTAAAGGTTCCACTATAATGATCACAATTACAACTTCGGAAGATAATGGAGAGGATTACAAGAGTTTGTGTGTAAAGTGTGTGCGTATGAGCATGAGTGTCATTTTCCGTCTCCATTTCCCCTTAAATACAAGTAACTAAGAAAGAGTCAAATATGGTTCCTACAATCTCGGCATTGTGGTTTATCTTTTCAACCTCCGTGAGACCAAGTCGCCCTAGCCGTTTGAAGGTCTGTTGAACGTGCTTGAAGGTTGTTTCCGCATTCCTCTCTTAATTACTGATAAATAAGAATAATAATATTAGGAAATATTGGACAAGTAAATATTTAAAACAATACTTACAGTGTAATGACATCTCGTTATGCAGGATCAACTGAAGATGTCGTCATGTCAAAAAATGCCCACAACACTTTTAAAGCTTTGTCGAGACGCAAAATCTCTTGCTTGCTTCTTGTCTAAGCCTTGATGGCATCCAATTTTTGGATTTTGTGTATGCTTTAGACAGAACCAATGAAGGTTGCCTACGTTTCCCCCCGAACAAAGGGGCTCAGGCCTGCTTAGTTCGACTCTCTTTTTGTGAGAGAAATGACCGGTAATGTACACTCGCAAGGGCGTATGTATTATTTTTGAAAAGGTGGGAACGGGTCTCCTTTTATATGAATGCCTTATTTGATGTAGGCACAAAAACACACTTTTGGGTTGGATTCTTTTGAGAGAGTATGAGAATTGGAAAGCTTGTAAATGTGTATGAAAGCCCTTGCTGACAGAAAATCAGTGTTTAGCTCTATTTTTCCTATTTTGTAGAAAAAGAAGACTTGTCGAGACATCTGAAAACCTGATTTGTTCATAATGATCACATGTTTGCTTAAAACCCTTTGTTGATGTTCGGGTTATTCAACAATTAAACTTGATATGCTTTGATTAATCATGAGGAGAAAGTCAACCGGTATCAAGGATCGAGTTGGTGTGGTGTGGAAAAAAAGGTTTGTGTATAGGAGGGGTCATTGGTGAGACCGGGTTCGTGGATTTGTATGTGTTTATGACCGGACCATTTCTGGTTGCCTACGTTCCCCTTAAGACAAGGAGCTCAGGTCGACGTAGTTCGGGGACGAACCGTGATTGGCTTTGGGGCCAGGGCATGAATATTTGTGCGGCCTTTGACGAAAAGGCTCGGAAAGTTGAATGATGAGGCACGCGCCTTGAGGTGATTCCTTGACAAGTCGTATTTGACGGCAGTTTCAATGAATCCATTACTTTTTTATCGTTGCTCTCTCGGGGAGAGAAAGAATTTGAATATCGCTCTAGAACTTATGATGCATTTTTGCCTTCTCCTTCTTCTATTGAGCTTCTGACTAGTGGTGCTGGGTCCTTGGCATCATTTTTTTTAATCTCTTGCTTGAGCTTTTTCTCTCTTTTTTTTTGTTTTTTTTTGTTTTGAAGCTTCTGCTTGAGCCCTTTTTTTTTTTGAAGCATATGAGGATGAAGGCAAGCCCCTGCTTGAACTTTCTTGATGCGCACGAGGGCGAAGGCAAGCCCCTAGGTTGTTGTCGATATGGGGTCAATCTTTTAATGCTGAGTGACCTTTTGTTGTCCTTTGATGTTGCCGCCGTCGTTGACTTGGTCAAGGTGATGGTGGGGACATATTTCGGAAATTGTATGGCTGGATGGAGGCCTTTATGTGGGGTATGGTAAGGGGTATGGGGAGCTATCGATTGATTTTCTCACACCAATTAATCAAAGCATTAATCATTTGTGGAATTACTTGTTGAGCAATGCAAGTGATCACATAGAACAAAACCATTTCATTAAATGTAATGTGGGGTGCAAAATAATGTCTCAAGTCTAGCAAGAAAAGAAAGAAAACTTGCGTATGGAAAATTGAAGACTTAGTTACAGTGTCCGAGGAGGACTTGATTGAATGAAAAAAGAACTAGAACTTATGAGGTTTGACTGTATGATTTTTTTTAGAGTGCAGGGGGGAGAAGAAGACTCGATATTCTTTAGGCGAAGTATCGACGGAGAATTCTCCGATTTTCGTCTCTGTAGGCTCTTCAGCAGTCCCCAAATTCACTTTGGTTAGAACCTTCTCAGCAACTTGGGCCCGATTTTCCTCTCGTTTGACAACATGCTTAAAGATTGGTTTAATGTATTGTTCATTTAATGTATCTACGTTTTTATCAAGTGAATCATTATTAACTGTTTTGATTAGTTAATTTATCATTTGTTAAAGTGGCAATGAGGGGATACTCAGAAAGGTCGATCTTTTATTCAAAGCATAAGGAAGCGCGATTTTTGTTACAAGCGCATAATCTTTAGGCATAAGGCCGTCAGACGACTCGAGAGACTTAAACTTAAATACGACAGACTCAGGGTCTTTTATTTTTTGAAGCTAGACTCTAGGAGACGGGGTGGGGGGGGGGGGTTAGTCCAAGCTTCTCGTCCTATCTCTTCTTGCTGGCTCTGGGTCCGCGTTTGTGAAAGTTATGCCGTTTTTTACACTGTCGCTTGGTCGGCCTGTCTCGAACTGCTTTATCTTTGGGGAGCGTTCAATCCATCCCTTGGTGTGTCTTTATTCCGAAAAGGATTGTTGGGGAATAACTATCCTTGGATTCTTTCTTCCGAATTCTTTATTGCGGAAGCACCAGGTTCCGTCTTCACATCCCCAATCAACACGGGAATTTGCAGAGGACTTCTCCACCATGATTACCCCGTCATTTCTAGGGAAAGGGTTTCCGACTGTATTGGGACCACGGGGGCGTTCCCACTTTCCCTCTTCGATTAGTCCTTGGACCACTTGCTTCAGCACGAAGCAATCGTCGGTGGTGTGACCGGGGTAGTTGTGGAAGGCGCAGTGCTTGCTCATATTCACGTTAGGTTTGGGAGTCTTTGGCTGGAAATTCTCGAGAGTTTTGAGGAGATTCTGCTTCATCAGTGCTTCGAATACTTGGCCCAGGGGCGTTTCGAGGTTGTTGAAATGCTGAAACCGTGGTATGCGAGGGGGATTCTTATTCCTCGAGGGTGCTTGATCGCGGTTTACTTGGGCTCCTTTCTGGATGTAGTGGACTGCTCTGGTGGCTTCTTTTCCTTTGCCTGGAGGTGGATTGGTTGACGGGATTTGAGGCCATGAAGCAGCTGGAGCAAATGCAGGCTGTCTGAAGTAATGGGTCGGAAAAGTTATGTGGGGGAAACCTGGTGAATTCTGGGCATATTGAGAGAAAGAAGTGAACACGGGAGGATTTTGAATGTTATTTGGATCTGTTTGAGATGGTCCAACGCTGTGCTGATGATATTGAGCTTGCGGCGCAGGGTCGGGAAATTGTTTGTGCTACGGTTGACAGATCGGAGCCGCTTGACTGAGACCCGAGTGAAGCTCTGAGCGGGAGCTATTTTGCATTGCCAGGTTTCCATAGCTTTGTGAAGGAGGGACCTGCTGATAGATTTAGAAAACTGGGGGAATAGGTATTTCTTCGTCTTCTATGAGGACAAAGGTCCCATCGGGTTGGGGAACCGCGACGGTTCTGCGACGGCGCATGGCATATTCGATCCGAGCCTGCTTCTCTTCTTGGCGTTTCTCTAGAGCCTTGAAAGATTGCCAAACTTCTTCCATCATTTGGAAATTTCCCAGGGGCGGGGTTTCGTTTCCCTCACTGTTATCTGTCGACCTGGCCATGGGGAGTTGATGGACTGCCCTGGTGGCTGTACTGGGAAGGTTGTTGGACCTTGCAGCTTCGATACTGAAAAGGCGGCTCCCGGGTACTCTCAAACACTCTCGGTTCACTGGAGGGGGTGATGGGTAAGGTTTAGACTTGGGAAGACCTTTTTGGATAAAGGGGGAAAGCTCATGTGACATGCAGTTTCCGTTTTCCCTTTTTTTATTTATGTTTTTTTTTGTTCTTTTAATTTACTTAAAACGTGTTTTCTCAGAACCCTAAGTTGGTTGGAAAAGATTGTTCTTCTTTTTCGCAACTATGCTAGATCCTGGGTCAGTGGAGACCATCTGTGCGGCTATAAGCCCCTCGTTTTGCACCTGTACTTCGACATCCCGGGGTGGACAGCCTCGAGCGAGGGTCCTATAGGGCAAGCAGTTTCCACCGGCCTAAAAGAAAAATCAAACCTAAGGACCGAGCCTATCATGTTCGTTTTAATGCGTCGGCCATGTGAATAGTGAGCCGAGCCGGCACCTGAGTCAAGATCTGGTCGAGAGTTCGACATGACCTCTCTTTACCTTGCTTGCGCAAGGGATCTGTGACGTTAGGCGTTGGCTAGGTCATATTGTCATGGCTAACGTATTAAAGGCTTTGATGACATGGTGTCATGTGGGCATGGATGTATATCCGGGACGGAGCATCGTCTGGGCGTAGCTTCGGAAACCAAGATCGGGTCAAGATTTTAGCATGACCTTTCATTGTTTTGCTTGCGCAAGGGATCTTGAGTTCCGAGCTTTGACCCAGAAAATGGCCGACATGGGATATGTATCCAGGCTGTATGACACGGACTGGGTAAAAACCAACCGAGTCTGGACAAAGCGTGACGCAAGCGTACAGGGTTGACACTGGCTAGGATGGGATGTTTGGAATGATCCTGTGCGCGTCCAAGAGGCCTAGGAAGACCAAACAGACTGCAACTAAGACCACCCCGGGTTGAGGGTTGTAGTGTGCAGTGTTCTGAGGCAGCAGTGCGCGTAGCGTACGGTGTACCGAGGCAGCAGTGCGAGTAGTGTGCGGTCACTAAAATTCTTTTTCTGAGTAAAACAGAAGTTTTTGAAGAATTTTAAATGTATGTACACAGATGTATATTGATGCATTTTTTGTATATTTATTTTTTTTGTAAAATAAAAAGTAAAGCACATGCATACACACACACAACAGTTAAAGAAAGGGGTAAAATGAAAGTTTGACCCTCATCATCATTTTAAAAATCTTTTGTTTTATGTTTAAAAGCTTTTAAAACAAAATATCCCCAGCAGAGTCGCCAACTGAAATTACCCGGATTGAGCTCGCGCGCGGGCCCCGGCATCTCGCATCGTCGGGAGGATGTCTCGCTGCGTTTTCGTTCGTAGAGTCGCCACGCCGTTTTGATTTAGCCCAAAACATAGAGAAAAGACTTAGTTTAAAAACTGTTGTTGTGTGATGAGATTTTGGGTTCGGAGGTCAGGTTACTCCTCGGGAAGGGCATAGTAAATGCACACCCGAGTCGCCTCGTAAAAACGAGTCTTTCGGTACCCCTTCTTTCTTTAAAAGTTATGTGTGTGTGTGTATGTGCTTTTAAAAATGCATGTTGTATGTAATGTCTACATTGCACGCTATGTATTGAAATGTATTGAAATAGTATTGGAAGGAAGCCTTAACAATGTTGGTTCGTGTCTGTCTTCCGCTGGGGAATAGTGTTTGAGTGTTGAATAGTGTTTCGGGATAGACTAGGATGGCATCGGGACGTGCCGGTGTCTGCGGAAAGAGCTTCGGCGTGCCTCGGGATTGTCAGGTGTGTACTCGGGCATATTTTCGTCATGCGTTGGGATCGCAGGGATCGTTGACTGGACTCAGGCAGAGGTTCGTCGTGCGTTGGGATTGTCGGTTGCGCTCGGGCAGAGTTCTAGCGTGCGTCAGGATCGTCGGTTGTGCTCGAAAAGGGCCGGGACACCTCGGGATGGACCGGAATGCCTCGGGATGGATTAGTAGAGCTTCGGGATGGATCAGAAAGGCTTTGGGATGCCTCGGGAGTGCCTCAGGGCAGCTCGGGAGCGTATCGGGAGCGCTCGGCAGTGCTCGGCAGGGCTTCGGAGTACCACGAGGGGCCTCGGAATGCCCCGAAGGGAACCGAAAGGGACCGGGATAGCCCCGAAGGGTCTTAGAGGGGTTGCCTGAAGGCTGGGAGAGAGAGGAGAAGACGGATGTGTGAGAAAAATGAGAGGGGGAGCCCTCTATTTATAGGGTCCAGATTCTGGCAAGGTTTGTCGCACGACACTGGCAACCATTACCATTTTTTTGGTTTCCCTGGATTTAAGGGAATATTGTGGACTTTAAGGGGATTTTGTAATTATGATGTCTGGATGCAAAGTGGTCCACACTGACAGTCATTGCTTTTCCAAATTTTCCAAAATTCCTTAAAAGTCCTTTTGTACTTTTTAATCCCAGAATGCCCCCCCTTAGTTTGGTTGGTGGTTTTTGGGTTTTTGAAGGCTACGGGTGTTTGAGACGGCATTTGTGTGAGTCTGCGGTGTTTCCCGTGCGTCGGATGAGGAGTGATCCAGATTGGGGTACTTACACATTCGCTTGCGGGCATCCACTTTAGCTTTTGAGGCTGGTGGGAATATTGCTACTATAGTTAACACTAGTTTTGCACAAAAATTTGGTTCAACAATCATACATTTATTGCCTCTATCACCCTTACATTTTACAAAGATTTTAAAAGAAATACTTTCTAAGGTGATCGCTATTCCAAGCGTTCTTGAGGTCTTTTCCTTCCTTTGTCCGCAATCTGTAGGTGTAAGTGCTCCAATTTGAGCTTGTTAGTATTTTCGTTAGAAAATTAACGAAAGTTATAACATTTCTAACAATTCCTAACATTCCTAACATTTCTAACCAAGTAAGGGTAGATTAGGGATTGCCAAAAAAGGATAAACCAAAGAAAGAATCTCAAAAAGCAAAAGAAATTAGAAAAATCCGAATTGGGCAAGTTGAAAAACATAAACTGCTGGATTTTTGAATTTTATTCTTCCTGTCCAAAGCCTGGAGCTGCATTTAATGAACAGTGCACGTTTACAATCCTATCCGCGCGGACATGTTTGAAATTTCCAGAGGCCTATAAATTGAACCCTCCTCTCTCAGTCTACACAACACAAATCACTCACAGCAACAGCACACTGGCGAAAAATAGAGAGAAAACAGTGGGAATTCACTTGAATTGCCACCATTTTCTCTCCAATCTTTCCCAAATCTCACTCACTCACAAACACTTCAAATCACTCTCATACATACTCTCATACATATACTAACTCAAGCTCAAATCACCCTTTAGGAGGAGGATTAGAGAGAAAACATAGAGGACTTCATTGTTATCTACTTGTTTTCTCTTTAACCAACTCAAATCATCAACCCTAAACACTTTCAAGCCCTAAACACATTCAAGCCTTGAATCCATTCATACACAAAACACAAGGAAGATAGGTATAACCCCCCTCTCCTTACCCTAAAATTCTTTCATCCATGCATGCATTTTCAAGCTACAAAATGTAGTTCATTCATCTTCTTGTCTTAGATCCAAGAAGATCACCATGGAAGTTCATCTCCATGGATGATCTTCTACAAAGATCTACATTATTTTCAAAGTGTTCTTACTTTCTTGCAAAGAAAACACATTTTCAAAACCCTAAAAATCATTTTCATACATCAAATCTCATTTTCAAAGGATAAAATTCCCCTTCCCAAGCAAATGAAGTGCTTAGTCCTAATGTACCCCAAGGATGGTTTGATATAGTTGATTCACCACTAAAATGTCAAGTGATCACTAATCAAAACCTAGGGAAATGGGGACAAGCATGGATGCCAAACCCCCTTTAAAATCATGTTTTTCTTTCTTGAGAAGTTGCTGTCCAGTAGCAATTTTCTAAGACCCCAGTCCATGGTCTAAATTTTTGGACACAGATAAACTTGGAATTTGGTGTTTACTACAAAACACTTTTTGTAGCCAACATCCAGAGATTTCCAGAAATATTTTTACTTTATTTTTTGCGTGAGTAAAACTCCCTTTTTCAAATTTTCTTTTGGAGGTCAGATCACCAGTCTCTGGGAGTCCAGATCTCATATTTGAGATTTCCAGAAGGTTTTGGGTCCTCAAATCTTCTTCAAAATGGAAAATTCTTTCACTGAAATCTTATTTGAGGTGTCTGGAACAACTTTCATTCTCTGAGTTTTCTCAGATTATGAAGTTTTGAAGCCCTTAAATCTATTTCAAAATCAAGTGTCCACTGCCTTTTTCATTCTGCAGAAGTGTTCTTCAACTTCCAAAAATCTTTTGAGTACCAAAACTCAACCCAAAAATCACCCCAAAAATCATGGGATCTGTCCAAAGTCTAATAAAGAATTCCCAATTTTTACTTTTCTGAGTTTCAACTTATTTTGGCCAAAACACACACACACACACACAAATGGTTTTTAGCTTGGAAGACTCGTTTTACGAGGCATTCCGGGTGCACACTAACGTCCTTCCCGGCGTGTAACGTGACCTCCGAACCCAAATCTCTTATTTCAGGCATTTTCAAAGTTTTGGCCCTTAAAATAAAAATGGCGTGGCGACTCCGTTTGATTTCAAAAAAATCGGGTACATCACAGTGGCGACTCCGCTGGGGATTTTGTAAGCTTTTTCTAAAAAAAAATGATATTTGGTATATTGGTGGAAACCATTAAACTTCCCGTTATCGCCTCCTAACACGAGTCGGGGATAAATTGTGGTTTAACAATCCCACGTACCGGTATCATTGTTTTCAAAAAAAAAAGGAAGAGCTTTTGAGGGTCAAGCTTCCGTCCCGGCATTAAAAATTATTTGTTGTGTGTGTTGATTTTTGCACATTTTCGTGTTGTTTTGGCCGCCTCGGAAAAAGTCAAAATTTTGACTGTCGGAATCATGACCCTAAGTGTTGGAATTTTTGTGCTTATGTGTGCATTTACTTTCAAAAAAAAAAATTTCAAAAAAAAAATTTCAAAAAAAAAAAAAAAATTCAAAAAAAAAAAGAAGAAAATTTTCAAAAAAAAATCATGCATCATATTTTTAAGACACATGAAAAATTTCTATTTTACTCAGAAAAAGAAGATAGACTGCTTGCACACTACGCGCACGTGACCTTACACTGCACACTACGTCCCTAACCCGGGGAAATCCTTGTCGCGGCCCGTTTGGTCTTATTACGCCTCTCGGTGCAAGCACAGGACTACCCAAACATCCCATGGAGCCTCGTGTCGACCATGCACTTGTCCGTGACACACTTTGTCCGAGACCCGGTTGGTTTTTAGTTTGGTCTGTGTCATGTCCTGTCTGTGTATAGACCTTTCCTTTCAAGCCTTTGTCGGCATACCGACTCAATATCTTTCGGGGACCCTAATCAATCGAAGTTCTGTCGATTTTCCGCCGCAGACTTTGACCAAGATATTGACCGGCGCCTTGACTTCGGCTCTGACTGGCACAAATTATACACTGACTTCCAGCATGACACTGAGTCATCAAGGATTAATGATTATTCCATGCCTAATTACGGCTTAACTGACGACAATTCAAGATCAATTGTGGACGCTTATCAGTCCAAATCATGCCGACTTTTCGTCGAGCCCTCGGACATGATCTTGACTTTGACGTCAGCTTTGTCCGTAATTTACATCGAATGCTCGTTAAGACTCGATTACCCGCCAGACTTTTAGGATCGTTTTTCTTTCGGTCGGTGGGACCCGCTTGCCCTATAGGACCCTCGCCCGGGGCTGTCCACCCTGGGAGGTCGAAATACAGGTGGAATACGAGGGGCTTATAGACGTAGTGACGGGGCCCACTGATCCAGGATCCAGAGTAGTTTGTGAAAAAGAAGAGCAATCTTTTCCAACCGATTAGGTTTAATAAAACATGTTTTAAGTAAATTTAAACAAATAATCGCATGTTGCATGAGCCCTAAGCCCAAACACCAACCTGTTCCGCTTTCCCGAGTCTGAACCACACCCTTTCGTGCTTTCCACAGTAAGCAAAGTTTGGATCAAGCCCCCGGGTCATCGTTTGTTCAGCTAAGTCATTCCGGAGTCAGATACTTCATCGGTTTCCTCCTCGCTTCACCAAAGTTTCAGAATGGCCAACTCAGAGGAGAACGGTGAGGGACGTACAGCTCCGCACCCCGAAAATCCGCAAAATGCCGAGCAGTGGAATCAGATGTTGGAACAGGTAAGACAACATCAAGAGGCTCAGATCAGTCAGTTATTGGAAAATATCAGAACCCAGGGGCTAACAATTGTTCGCAACCCTAATGGAACCTTTACGGTTGATGCGAAGATTGGAACTAATTACCCTCCCGGGCATGCCAACTACCATCAAATGCCCTGTTCCCGTGGAACTACTAATGGGCCAAGCATCCCCCAGCCTATCACTCAGCCTGCCTCTCGGCCTCATCGTATCGATACTCCTCAACAGTCCGATCTTGGTCAACTTCCCCCTGGCACCTCTCAGTTTTCACCTTTGGGTTTCAATCAGTCTGTTTCTGCCCCGCAGCTTGGAATGGGTCAGTTCGCCACTCCAAAACCTCAGTCTGGCCCGGGCCATCAGTCTGGAATTGGTCAGTTCAGTACATCTCAGCCCCTACAGCTCGATACTCCTCAACAGTCCGATCTAGGTCAACCTGCCCCCGGTGCCTCTCAGATCTCACCACCAGGATTGAATCAGTTGACTTTCGCCCCACAGCTTGGAAGGGGTCAGTTTACTACTTCACAACATCAGTCTGGTTCGGGTCATCATCTCGGAATGGGTCAGTTCACGACTTCTCAAGCCCAGCAGTTTGACATGGCTCCGCAGGCCATTTTGGGACAGTTCGCTTCTCAGGCTCCATGGTTCAGAGGGGGCCAGCTTGCTTCCTCCAATTCTCGAGGCACACTTGCCCCTATGATACTGCAAGATCACATGGGCCACCAGGCTCTTATCACCACTTCATCAGGATTACCGTATTCACAACATCCTCCAAGCTCTACCTCGCCACTCCGGTTGGAAAGTCCGACAAGGTCAAATGCTCCTCATCAAATTCTCCACCCGGCTGTTACGCAAGCTGCTCCTGTTCATCAAGTACAGTATGCACATTACCCTTGTAGTCACGTTCCTCAGTGTGGTCAAGACACGTTCAGTCCTACTGTTACGATGCCTCAAATCTCATGTTTTCAGCAGCCTTTTGGATCCGCGCTCACTGCTCCCTGGTATCCACCCATTACGAGTCATATATCCTCATCCTCGGCAACTGCCAGGCCTTATGAGGAGGGTTACGGTCGCGCTTTTAATGCTCAGACTGTCATCCCTCCCACTAGAGTACTTCCTACTGTGGTTTCATTTACTGATGCCAATCTTGTGGCGGTGTCGTGCAGTCCTAGTGTTCCTATTGACTCGTCCAATGGATTATTGGTGGAACCAATTAAGGAGGTACAAGAAAAGCCTAGCAACGAGAGTATCGACGATCGCTCGACTCGGGCCATCTCACCATACCAATCTTGTGTATCTGACACGAACGAGGTTTACAAAAGGTCGAATCTCGACGATCACATCGATGATTACATCAAAAGGGTTCGTGCACGGGGAAACACTACGAGTCTGAACATGTCTCACCGCTATAAACCTTACCCTTCCAACACGGCTGCAACATCCATCAAAGGAAAGAAGGCATTGTGTACAAATGACGGCATCCAAAAGCAACCAAGAAATGGTGGTCCTCTAAGGCAACGAGAACATTTTAATGATTTTGGGATGCCCATGGGCTTAATTTTCAAGGGTTTAGTAAAGGAAGGCCTTTTGGAGACCCTCAGGGACTACCATCCAAGGAGCTCAAATGCACCCCTCGACATGAGTAAGCACTGCGCCTTCCATGATCATTTTGGCCACACGACCGACAACTGCACAGTCTTGAAGAGAGCGGTTCAAGGGTTAATCGAAGCGGGCAAGCTTGAGCGCCCCAAGGGACCAAAACCGGCCAACCCTGTTCAGAGTGGTGACCAATTCTCGAATCAAAGAGCGTTAAGAGTTTATTCTCCCCCAAAGGAAAAATCACATCCCAAGGATTTGGGTGTTCCCTTAAGCAAAGTTTTCAATAGCTTGCTAAAGCAGGGTCTCCTCGAACCCATGAGAAACTATCGCCCGAAACCCCAATGCTCCTTTGGATACCTCCAAGCATTGTGCCTTTCATCAGTACCATGGGCACTTGACAGACGATTGCGCCCCCTGAAAAAGGCAATCCAAGGTTTGATTGAGCAAGGGAAGTTAGAGGTGCCTGAAGGGCCCAATACTGTCAGTAACCCGTTCCCTAGAAATAACAACATGAGCGTCAACATGGTCGAGTTTGGTGATTCAAGACTCGTGGGCATAATAGAATTTGACTCGCCCTTTTGTGATCGATGAACCAGTCATCGCAGGCAATGAAAATGGCTGGATTGGGCAAGGGATTGCCAAAGAAATCCTGGTGGAAAGATCTGCGATAGTTCCCATCTCCAGTGTCGAAGAGTAAATGCATGGTCCAACAGCAAAGAGCGGCTAGACTAGGGGCTACCTATCTCTAAAATAGTCTTTTAGTCAACCTTCGTAGGTTCTAGTACCTCTCTTTCACTTAAGTCCTTCCTGGACATTTGTCGTTGTAGTCCATTTTGGACATAATAGTTAAATGTCTAACTTTTATATATATGTCTCCTTTCTTTTCTTGCTAGACTCGAGACATCACTTGCGTACCCACGTTATACTTAATTGAAATGGTTTTATCCAAAATGATCACTTGTGCTTCTCAACCACTAATTCTTTGAAATGATTAATATTTAAATTAATCGAAGTGAGAAAATCAATTGATATCCTTTTCAAATTGGGACTTACCAACTCCTCATCTTGCATCTCATATGCTCACATCCCTTTCATCATCATCATCTCGTTGCTCAATGAATTTGCATGGATCTTTTCTCATTTAAAGCTTAAGCAAGCAATGAAGACTTAATCTCGTTTAGGTCATCCGGTAGGGATTGCGGTTGAAGCCTTTCACCCATAGGAAAAACATTACCTCACCCCGCTAAACAATACCCTTTCATTTCAAGATCGGCGTGTTTTGAAACCCCATTCAGCCATCACCTTTGCTCCTTGCCAAGAGAAGTCCAAGCAACGCCAAAGAAGTTAGCTTCGAGAGTCGACGATGCAAGGAAAGATAATTCCCAATTCCTCAAAGAGGCCTTCCAAATTATCAAAAGAAGGATTTTAAATCCTCACAATTCAGCAAAAATCCTCAAAAAAAAAAGAAGAAAGAAAATAGAAAAGCTCAAGCAAGAATTCCAAAAAAAGGGGGGACCGTCCATCCTCACAATTCAGCAAAAGTCCCCGACTTCTCAAGAAGCTCTCCAATGATCAAAAAGGAGCCCGAATCCTCGCAAGTTCGCAAAAGTTCTCGACGGCTTGGACTTCCTCTCACCATTACCTTAAATCAACCCTAAGCCATCCTCTCGCTTTTAGAGGATATTCCCATTGCCATTACCCTCGCCTTTGGCCAAAGTCAAAATCTGACCTCTCATTCTTATAGGCAATCAATCTTCCCCGCCGTAGATTTCCCAAACACATCCCTAAAATCCAACCTCTTATCTTTAGAGGTTCAACAATAAAGGCCCACCGACCTCTCATCTTAAGAGGTCACAACTTTCCAAATCACCCGATGGCCGATCGAAACCCTAAACCCGGCTACACCCTTACCGGATAGTAATTTCATTCCAGTATCTTCAGGAGCTAAATCAAATTAATGCTTCATTGCTTGCTTAAATTGGAGCCAAATCCATCTCGGCTCAAATGATCAAAGATTGTGCAAATTCAAGTCTGATTCATTCGACATTTCATGTGAGCATATTTCATTTCTCCTCCACAAACACTTGCCGTGGATGTCCCATCAAGCTTCGCATCCGTGTCTTTCATGGACACTCTAAGGGGATATGTTATTCGAATCTCCAATCCTCAAATTCCCAAAAGGACCTCTAAGTCTTGAATTTTCACACTCATTCTCTTTTCATTCGGGATAAGCCCGAACTACGGCGACCTGAGCTCTTCATAATGAAGGGAACGTAGGCAACCAGAAATGGTCCGGTCGAAATCCCAAACAAATTCAAAAAAAAAATCCGTTCTCATCAAGGATTGTCCCTATACACTTTCCGCCCTTCCGAGCTTGATTCTCGATATCAGTTGGTTTTCTCCTTGTGATTAATCAAAATATTTGTTCATATCAGATTTAGGGGTTGAATAACCCGAACATTAACAAAGGGTTTTAAGTAGCCTTGTGATCATCACGAATAAAACAAGTTTTCAAGTGTCTCGACAAGTCTTCTCTCTATCCATCATAGGGAAATAGAGCCAAACACTGTCTTTCTGTCAGCAGGGGCTTCCATACACTTTTCCACACCTTGTGATGCTTATACTCTCTCAAAAGAGTCAAACCAAAAGCGAGAGTGTCATACACAAATTCGGGAGAAATTCCCACCTTTCAAAAGATATGCCCCTTCACGTAAACATTTCTGAGTCTTGTCCAGTAACTGGTTGACTAAGGTCTGAAAAGATGGGTGCCTCCTCTGTTAGACTACTCTGAATTTCTTCACGTTGGGGCTTTGCTAAGCGGTTCTCCCAGGTTCTCCTGTATCAGCTCTTCAAGCTGGGGCTTAAATAGTCGTCTTTGGGTCCACATTGGGTTCTTCACTACAAGATAGATTCGATCTTCATCATATTATTTTCAGGATTGCTTTGCATTACCAATCAGATTGGGGCTCTGCTAATTGTGTCTAAATCACAACGAGGTTATAAGATTGGGGCTTCGCCAAGTCACTTCTTCGAAATCTGGACTTTGCCAAGCTGGTCCTCTGGACCTGAATTTTATCAAGTCACAAGAAAGGTCTAGTCACATCAACAGCTAGATTTTCAGCTTCAGAACTTGGTACATAGCAGCTTCCCGTAGCATCGGGATTCAAGATCTGGGTTTCTCCCTGCATTTCGGCCGAGGTCATAGCTCACCCAAATGAGAGAAGCTTCACCCATATCAACGTGCCCTAGAGCCTGTCAGCATCAGCTTCAAATGACCAAGATTGAGAGAGAAAATTTCAATCAAGACCCGGGATCCGAATCCAATCTCATCAAAATTGAGGTCCATGTGATACTGTTAACAAAACCTCATCAACAACCACTGTTTAAATCGCGATCGAGGGCTCTCACCACTTGCTCAAAATCTGTTCCAAACAGTTTTCAGACACATACATCCCAATACAAACCCTCTCACCACATGCATTCCCACAAAAATCTCCCCAGGGCTCATGTAGCATGCACAAAACTTGAAGCGACAGGAACAATCCTAAGTCATAATTTTCCCGCCAAAAGCTTAGGCTAAGTGCATCTCCAAAAGCAAGTAAATGCATCATCTCGATTCTATGCATGCAACCATCATCATAAATGTCGTATGTGCATTTGTCCCTCTACTAACAAATGTAGCAATTCAAGCACGAAAGACCAGTTTTCCATCACTACCCGAAGTCTCTCTACAGCGAGAATGGTCTCCTCCAAAGACGACCTCCAATGTCCACAAATGGATGAAGACGACCTCCGGCATCTGCAACTTGGTGAAAACAACCCCCAACATTCACAAACATATGAAGACCGCCTCCAGTGTCTACAAATCGGTCAGGGACGCCAAGTTCTCAAATACCATACGGTCAGAGACGCCAAGTTCTCAAATGCAAATTGGTCAGGGATGCCAAGTTCTCAAATGCAAATGGGTCAGAGACGCCAAGTTCTCAAATACAATTCGGTCAGGGACGCCAAGTTCTCAAGATACAATTCGGTCCGAGACGCCAAGTTCTCAAACGCAAATCGGCCAGGGACGCCAAGTTCTCAAATACAATTTGGTCAGGGACGCCAAGTTCTCAAATGCAAATGGGTCAGGGACGCCAAGTTCTCAAATACAATTCGGTCAGAGACGCCAAGTTCTCAAATGCAAATGGGTCAGAGACGCCAAGTTCTCAAATACAATTCGGTCAGGGACGCCAAGTTCTCAAGATACAATTCGGTCCGAGACGCCAAGTTCTCAAATGCAAATCGGTCAGGGACGCCAAGTTCTCAAATACAATTTGGTCAGGGATGCCAAGTTCTCAAATGCAAATGGGTCAAGGATGCCAAGTTCTCAAATGCAATTCGATCAGAGACACCAAGTTCTCAAAGGCAAGTAGGTCAGGGACGCCAAGTTCTCAAATACAATTCGGTCAGAGACGCCAAGTTCTCAAATGCAAATGGGTCAGAGACGCCAAGTTCTCAAATACAATTCGGTCAGGGACGCCAAGTTCTCAAGATATAATTCGGTCCGAGACGCCAAGTTCTCAAACGCAAATCGGTCAGGGACGCCAAGTTCTCAAATACAATTTGGTCAGGGACGCCAAGTTCTCAAATGCAAATGGGTCAGGGATGCAAAGTTCTCAAATGCAATTAGATCAGAGACACCAAGTTCTCAAAGGCAAGTAGGTCAGGGACGCCAAGTTCTCAAATATAATTCGGTCAGAGACGCCAAGTTCTCAAATGCAAATAGGTCAGGGATACCAAGTTCTCAAATGCAAATCGATCAGAGACATCAAGTTCTCAAAGGCAAGTAGGCCAGGGACGCCAAGTTCTCAAATCCTAATCGGTCAGAGGTACCTCACGCCCCTAAATGTCTCAACATCCCGATCAGATATATCAAGACTCTCAACACTATCAGCTACCACATAGCCCCCGCAACTTGCTCTCCTGCAGGTAAGCACAGCAAAGGTACGTTAGTCCCTCAACATATCTCAAAAATATGCATACATCCACAAATGTTGCATGATTACCCATAGCTTTAGCTATCTCTATCTCCGAAAATAGCGACGTAAGCTTTAATTCCTTAAGGTGACAGCCTCTGAATTATCAAAAAACCCAAGATCCTGAACATGTTCCTAACTATCCAGTCGATTTCGAACTACATCCAGGCTTGATTCCCACTCGGGATACGTAGGCAGCCCACCATAGGTCCAGCCGCTTGACCAACATGGTCACCCTTTTCCCCGATAATTATCGTAAGCTCTAATCTTCCCCTGCAAGAATGCCCTCAAATAGTCTCCCTCAACCTCGATTTAGGTTCATACTCCTGAACTGAGTCCTCATTTAGGATCATACAATGGAACTAAACCTCAACTTAGGTTCATCCCTGACAAAAGCCAACGGAATTCCGTCTCTTTCATCTTCGACAGCAAACGTAAGACCGATCCCTTTAAATGAAGTCCACCAAAAGACTGTCTATCCCCTCAGAGTCCGTCCCCAGCGAAAGGATACGAACATCGAAGGAAATCATTTCAAAACAACTTAATACCTCCAGATCACTCTTCACTAAGGTTCGAGGCACCTAAGACGCCATCATCAAGGTTCGAGGCACCTAAGACGCCATCATCAAGGTCCGAGGCACCTAAGACGCCATCATCAAGGTTCGAGGCACCTAAGACGCCATCACCAAGGTTTGAGGCACCTAAGACGCCATCACCAAGGTTTGAGGCACCTAAGACGCCATCACCAAGGTTCGAGGCACCTAAGACGCCATCATCAAGGTTCGAGGCACCTAAGACGCCATCATGAAGGTTCGAGGCACCCAAGACGTCATCATTAAGGTTTGAGGCACCTAAAACGCTATCACACACAACACGAGGAAAGCGATAAATCGCAATCATCCCCTAATTCGACAAACCGAAGTCATTACCAGGGCGACTTCCCCAAAATAGTCAAACCATATGGCAACTTCCCCAAAATAGTCAAACCATAGGGCGACTTCCCCAAAATAGTCAAACCATAGGGCGACTTCCCCAAAAATAGTCAAACCATAGGGCGACTTCCCCAAAACAGTCAAACCATATGGTGACTTCCCAAAAATAGTCAGGCCATTGGGCGACTTCCCCAAAATAGTCAAAACCATAGGGCGACTCCCCAAAAATAGTCAAACCATAGGGCGACTTCCCAAAAATAGTCAGATCTTAGGGCGACTTCCCAAAAATAGTCAGATCATAGGGCGACTTCCCAAAAATAGTCAGATCATAGGGCGACTTCCCAAAAATAGTCAAATCTTAGGGCGACTTCCCAAAAAGTAGTCAGATCATAGGGCGACTTCCCAAAAATAGTCAGATCATAGGGCGACTTCCCTAAAATAGTCAAGTCTTAGGGCTACTTCCCAAAAATAGTCAAACCATAGGGCGACTTCCCAAAAATAGTCAAACCATAGGGTGACTTCCCAAAAATAGTCAGATCATAGGGTGACTTCCCAAAAATAGTCAGATCTTAGGTTGACATCCTAAAATAGTCATTCCAAGGTCAAAGACCCGAACTACGGCCGGCTTGATTCCTCTTAAGGATACGTAGGTAGCCTATTAAATAGGTTCAGCCACTCGATCACTTGATCATCCTGCCAAATATGGAGCCTTACTCTTATCGATGACCCCACTTCCTTCGAAAGCGCCGTCGCTGAGGGGCTACTGTAAGTGCTCCAATTTGAGCTTGTTAGTATTTTCGTTAGAAAATTAACGAAAGTTATAACATTTCTAACAATTCCTAACATTCCTAACATTTCTAACCAAGTAAGGGTAGATTAGGGATTGCCAAAAAAGGATAAACCAAAGAAAGAATCTCAAAAAGCAAAAGAAATTAGAAAAATCCGAATTGGGCAAGTTGAAAAACATAAACTGCTGGATTTTTGAATTTTATTCTTCTGTCCAAAGCACGGAGCCGCATTTAATGAACAATGCACGTTTACAATCCTATCCGCGGACATGTTTGACATTTCCAGAGGCCTATAAATTGAACCCTCCTCTCTCGGTCTACACAACACAAATCACTCACAAAGAATAAAGACATCAAGGCGAAAATAGAGAGAAAACAGTGGGAATTCACTTGAATTGCCACCATTTTCTCTCCAATCTTTCCCAAATCTCACTCACTCACAAACACTTCAAATCACTCTCATACATACTCTCATACATATACTAACTCAAGCTCAAATCACCCTTTAAGAGAAGGATTAGAGAGAAAACATAGAGGACTTCATTGTTATCTACTTGTTTTCTCTTTAACCAACTCAAATCATCAACCCTAAACACTTTCAAGCCCTAAACACATTCAAGCCTTGAATCCATTCATACACAAAACACAAGGAAGATAGGTATAACCCCCCTCTCCTTACCCTAAAATTCTCTTATCCATGCATGCATTTTCAAGCTACAAAATGTAGTTCATTCATCTTCTTGTCTTAGATCCAAGAAGATCACCATGGAAGTTCATCTCCATGGATGATCTTCTACAAGGATCTACATTATTTTCAAAGTGTTCTTACTTTCTTGCAAAGAAAACACATTTTCAAAACCCTAAAAATCATTTTCATACATCAAATCTCATTTTCAAAGGATAAAATTCCCCTTCCCAAGCAAATGAAGTGCTTAGTCCTAATGTACCCCAAGGATGGTTTGATATAGTTGATTCACCACTAAAATGTCAAGTGATCACTAATCAAAACCTAGGGAAATGGGGACAAGCATGGATGCCAAACCCCCTTTAAAATCATGTTTTTCTTTCTTGAGAAGTTGCTGTCCAGTAGCAATTTTCTAAGACCCCAGTCCATGGTCTAAATTTTTGGACACAGATAAACTTGTAATTTGGTGTTTACTACAAAACACTTTTTGTAGCCAACATCCAGAGCTTTCCAGACATATTTTTACTTTATTTTTTTCGTGAGTAAAACTCCCTTTTTCAAATTTTATTTTGAAGGTCAGATCACCAGTCTCTGGGAGTCCAGATCTCATATCTGAGATTTACAGAAGTTTTTGGGTCCTCAAATCTTCTCCAAAATGGAAAATTCTTTCACTAAAATCTTATTTGAGGTGTCTGGAACAACTTTCATTCTCTGAGTTTTCTCAGATTATGAAGTTTTGAAGCCCTTAAATCTATTTCAAAATCAAGTGTCCACTGCCTTTTTCATTCTGGCAGAAGTGTTCTTCAACTTCCAAAAATATTTTGAGTACCAAAACTCAACCCAAAAATCACCCCAAAAATCATGGGATCTGTCCAAAGTCTAATAAAGAATTCCCAATTTTTACTTTTCTTAGTTTCAACTTATTTTGGCCAAAACACACACACACACACAAATGGTTTTTAGCTTGGAAGACTCATTTTACGAGGCATTCCGGGTGCACACTAACGTCCTTCCCAGCGTGTAACGTGACCTCCGAATCCAAATCTCTTATTTCAGGCATTTTTCAAAGTTTTGGCCCTTAAAATAAAAATGGCATGGCAACTCCGTTTGATTTCAAAAAAATCGGGTACATCACAGTAGGTACCCTCTTTGATTATTTGGGTAACTTCGTACGGACCTTCCTATTTCGGGGAGAGCTTGTGGAAACCTGCTTGGGTCCCTTGGACCTCCATGTTTCTGAGTACCCAATCTCCAACTGAAAAACTTTTCTTATTCACTCTCTTATCATGATGCTTCTTCGCCTTTTGCTTGTAGTTCACCATTTTTTCATTTGCTCGTATTCTCTTTTCTTCGAGATCGTTCAGGTCATACCTTCTATTTGTCTCATTTTGAGACTCATAGAAGTATGTGACTCTGTACGAGGGTAGGGCTACCTCAACTGGAGCCATTGCCTCTGACCCATACGTGAGTGAGAAAGGAGTTTCGCCTGTTGAATTTTTGATCGTCGTGCGGACAACCCATAACGCTGTCTGGAGCTCGTCCAGCCATCGTCCTCCTCGTCCCTCCAAATTTTTCTTTAGGGCGGTCAGGACTAATTTATTCGCGGCCTCGACTTGATCGTTCCCTTGGGAGTAAGCCACTGCGGATTGGCGGTGTTGTACTTTCATTCTCTCACATTCAGCTGTGAATTTTGTAGAGAACTGAGTGCCATTATCCGAAATTATTGCCCGAGGAACCCCAAATCTACACCAGATGTGATCGTGGACAAAATTTATAACATTCTCCTCGGAGATAGTGGGTAAGGCCTTTACTTCTGTCCACTTTGTAAAATAGTCCACGGCCACCACGGCGTACTTAATACCTCCTCGAGCAGTTGGGAACGGCCCAATTAGATCAATCCCCCACGTATCAAACGGCCACGATGGTACTACCAAAGTCTGCTCTGTTGATGGTAGTCTAGGAATGTCTGCAAACCGTTGGCATTTGTCACATTTCCTTACATACTCCTGCGCATCTCTCCTCATCGTAGGCCAATAAAATCCTTGAAATTTAATTTTGTCTAAGAGAGTGCGAGCACCAGGATGTCCGCCACAAACTCCTTCATGGACCTCATAGAGTAAATTGGTGACCATGTGAGTTTTGATGCATCTTAGCAAAGGCTTAGTGAATGATCATCGAAATATTACTCCGTCCAGGACGAGATATTTCACGGACACCTTTCCAATGGTTCTAGCCTTTGCTTGATCTTCGGGGAGGGTTTGCTTCTCGATGTAATCCTTGATCTCATCTACCCAGTCCCTTACTTGATCCTCAATATTGTTTATCTGAATTCAATCTATAGCAGGTCTTTTCGTGAATTCTATCTGGCAGCCCGTATCCAAGTCTATGACCTCTTGGTCGGTTATTCTAGAGAGGAGGTCTGCCTCTGTGTTGTCCTCTCTCATCACTTGGTTCAACTCATAGTATGTGAAATTTTTGATAAGGGTTTTGGCTAGACCGCAGTACTGAGTTAGCAATGGGTTGATCATGTCATACTCCCCCTTAATTTGATTTACTATGAGCTGAGAGTCACTATTTATTTCAATATTCTGAACTCCCAAGTCTCTGGCCAATTCCATGCCTGCTATAATCGCTTCATACTCAGCCTGATTGTTCGAAGCTTCAAACTTGAATCTCAAGGCTCTTTTGAATTTCTCCCCACAGGGTGCGATCAAGAGTATGCCCTCTCCACTTATTAACTTGCTCACAGAGCCGTCCACGAATAAAGTCCACACTTCTTCTGGATGCTCTTTGGGCTGTACAATCTCTGTGTTTGAGCTATCTTGGGCTTCTTCTGACTCTGTTCGCTTTCTCTTCACCAGGTCGATGTCCTCTAGTTTAAATGACGATTCTGCTACAAAGTCAGCTAAGGCCTGCGCTTTGATTGTCCTTCTCGGGGAGTAGGTGATCTGGAACTCAGTGAGTTCTATAGACCAAGCTAGTATTCTCCCCGAGGACTCTAGTTTATGTAAAACCTTTCTAAGCGGGGCCTCAGTGAGTACTATTATAGGATGTGCAGAAAAGTAAGCTCTTAATTTTCGAGCTGATACAAGCAAGGCGTAAGATAATTTAAAGATATTTAAATAACACCCTTCTACGGCGGACAGTGCCTTAGATACATAATAGACTAGTTTTTGGAGTTATTTTCCTCACTTACAAGAACAGCAGCTACTGCCAGATCAGTAACTGCTAAAAATAGAAAAAGCTCTTCCCAGGGCACCGGGCTGCTGAGTAGAGGGGGCTGCCCGAGGTACCTCTTCAATTCTTCAAAAGCTTGACGGCAGTCGTGGCTCCATGTGAATTCGTCAGCTTTCTTCCCCCCTTTTAGAGTTTTGAAGAAGGGGAGGCATCTCTCTGCAGACCGCGAGATGAAGCGGCCTAGTGTGGTGATGCACCCATTTAGCTTTTGCACATCTTTCACGCAGGCAGGAGGTCTCATGTCCAACATCGCTTGAATTTTTTCAGGATTAGCTTCAATTCCTCGCTGATTGACCATGAATCCGAGGAACTTTTCCGCCTTGACCCCAAATGCACATTTTAGGGGGTTTAGTTTCATATTATTGCGGCGCAAGTTAGAGAAAGTTTCCTCCACGTCGAGCTCGTGGGAGTTTTCCCTTGTCTTTATGACCATATCATCGATGTAGGCCTCAAGATTCTTGCCCAATTGGTTCTTAAAGACGATATTGACCATTCGTTGGTAGGTGGCTCCTGTATTTTTCGGCCTAAAGGGCATCATTGTATAACAGTATGTCTTGCCCGTAGCGATGAAAGCTACGGAGGGGACATCTTCGGGAGCCATTTTGATCTGATGATAGCCGAAATATGCATCAATGAAGCTTAGGACTCTGTGTCCAGCGGTCTACCAATCGGTCTATGCGAGGAAGAGGGAAGCAATCTTTTGGGCATGCTTTGTTGAGATCCGTGAAATCAACGCACATCCTCCATATATCATTAGCTTTTTTTACCATGACCACGTTTGCTAACCACTTGGGATAAGAAATCTCTTCAATTATCCCCGCCTTAAGAAGCTTCTCCACCTCTTCTTTGATCACTATCTCCTTGTCCGGAGAGAAGTATCTTGATTTCTGATAAATGTTCTTGAAGGATCGGTCATCATTAATTTTGTGGAGGATCACGTCCTCGCTTATTCCTTGCATGTCCTCCACCCTCCAAGAGAACACATCACAATTTTTTCGGAGGAATTCGATCAAGATCCTCCTCTCCTCGGGGTGAATTTCCAGCCCAACCTTAACAGTTTGCTCGGGGTAGTGGAAGTTGATTACCACTTCCTCGAGCTCGTCGTTAGGCCTGAGGTCGCTGATTTTCCGGTTGTGCAAGGAGTCTATCACAATGGCTGGGGGGTTGGCCCATGCCTCGGGCAGCGCGGCCATGGAATATATGACCTCTCGGTCTATCTTTCCCTCAATTCCCCTTTCAATATATCCTCCCTCAATGGGGGCCAACTTCTTGGCCTTTCTGCTCGTTTTGAGCTCCACCTTCGTGGAATGGAAAGAAAGCATGTCAATTGGTATGGGTGTCGGAATAAGTTCATTGGCTTTCCCCTTTCTCAGTTTGTCTTCGCCCTCTTTCTACGGGCAGGATGTCTGGCCTCTATCAGCTTTTCTCTTCTCCTCTAGTGCTCGGAGGAATCTCCCGGACTGGTTCTTTATTGTAGCAACCCTGCCCGGGGTGTTAAATTTCACCCTTTGGTGGGGAACGGAAGCAACTATTCCCAATTCGGCCTGAGCAGTTACCCCGATAATGGCATTGTATTGGGAAGGAAGATCAACCACCATAAAAGTGATTTTGGCTGACTTCTGCATGGGTTTTTCCCCAATAGTTACTTCAAACACTATCGTCCCCTTTACCCCGACGGCATGATTAGTGAACCCCTCGAGCATTCCGGCATAATGAGTCAGGTTAGCCTTGGTCATCCTCATTCCTACTAGAGTATGGTAGTAGAGAATATCTCTGGCCGCGCCTGTATCAATTAAAACTCGGCCAATGTTTGCTCGATTGATTTTCATGCGGAGGGTGAGGGGTTGAGTAGAGTGAAAGAGGGAGGAGGCAAGTTCACTCCTTTTGAACCCAATTTCTTGTTCTTCCTCCGGAGCCATAGGGGGGATCAAGAAAACTTTCTCCAATGTTCGGATTTGGAGGGAGAGTTGTTTGTTGGATGGAGGCTCCTCTCCGATGAAATTGATCTCATAGTCACCCAACTCATTGTCGTCGTTGTTGTCTCTCTCCCTCCTCTCGGGGCCACTTGGTGTTCGTGCCCGTGGGGGATTATTATTGTTGGTGGCATTGTTATGGCCCTTAACCCATTTAGTCAGCTCCCCGTCATTTATTTTCTGTTGAATGATTCGTTTTAGCTGGAAGCAGTCCTCAGTATTGTGACCGTGGTCATTGTGAAACTTACAGAATTTAGCTCGACTCCTCTCATTTGGCTTTCGGCCCATGGGGGGAGGAGGGAAAAGTTCCATGGCTCTTATGATGACTGCTCGCGAATCAGTGAGGGGAGTGAAAACTGTTTCCTCTGTTATCTTCCGGATTTTGTCTGTCCCACGGCTATGGTTTTTGCCGCGAGCAGACCCCTGGCCAGTCTCCTGGACCTGGCTGATTCTTTCCTTAGCGGGTGCATGGGGAGCGGCCTCATTTGGCTCCTCGGCCGAGGCAATATCAGATGCTCGCTCGTACATCTCCTCCACGCTCTTAGGCCTGTTGGAGTCAATGTTCATTTTTAAGAACGAGGAGGAGAGACTGCCTTCAAAGCAAAGCCTGATGTCACCCTCTTCTAAATCCACAATCTGCTCGCTCATTTTTTTGAACCGAGAGATGTAGCTTTTCGTGGTCTCCATCGGGGCTTGCTTGACTCGGACCAGATCGGTCTTGGGTCTAGCTGGCTTTCCTGCCCCAGCAAATGCATTCAGGAAGAGGTGCCTGAACTGATTATAGGTCTTGAGGGACTTGGGCTTGAGGGCCAGCATCCAAGATAGTGCCTTGCCCGTGAATGTTGCGGCCAAGGCCTTGTACATTACCGCCTCATCCGAAGAGAATAGGGCCATCTGCCCTTCGAACCGCCCCATATGGCTCTTGGTATTTTTTGAGCCATCATATGTTTCCATCTGGGGGGGGTTTCCCCTTCTGAATGGGTGACTGGACAATCTTGTCACTGAAAGCATCCATGGTGCGGCCACACCTCTGGGCCTTTTTCTGGTGGGTTTCCCACATTTCGTGCATGAACTTAACAAAGTCTGGGTTCTGGTCATCCACCCTTGGCTTCTTGGCACGCGGAGTCACGGCCTTTTCCCTGGCGTAAGCCACGGGTCTGGCTTTGGACTTTGCGCGATGATTTGACTGAGCCTCTTCCCCTACTTCCTCGCTATCATAGACTTCCACCACATTCTCCCTTGCTACTTGGTTGCGGTTGAGGGTTGATTCTGCCCGTTTTGCCCCCTAGCTTGACTAGCAAGCGAGTTAGCAGGGGCTAGTTGGGAGAACCTATGGGACCCTGCTGGGAGGGGCATTCCTCCGTTTGCCTCTATGTCGACCAAATCCAACTGAGCGTCGTTGATGGCCATGACCTCAGCAACCAGTTTGGACCTAGCGGCCAGAGTTTCCTGCCTCTTGAGAATCAGCTCGGGGGAGAGAGGAGTATTTGGGGAGGTGATGGGAGCTTTTAAAGGAGTGTTGGGAGTTTTTGGGCTGTTATTTAGGAGGGCTGTGGCTTTTTCGGCTCGGGCTTCTTCTGCCAGCCTCTTAAAACCTTGTTGAGCAGGGGAGAGGCTGTTCAGGCTTTTGAGAACGGGCCCCCATTCTGAGAAAAATGGAGGTGCTTGATCTATCCTTGTTGATATTGGAAGGGAACGCCTGGTCACCCTCCTGAATTGTCAAATGACCGGCATTTTCCAGAATTTTAGACATGTTTGGAAAAAATGGCTGCAAAAGAAAGGCTTTTTGACAGCGGTTGTTTAGAACACGATGGGTGTCTAAAAACAAAGATTTTACGAGAAACTAATGATTTTTCCCGGCAATGGAACCACTGATGACGCCAAGGATTTCAGGGTCAGAGCGGTTGTAGGATATCTGGCAGGATATATTTGGTTGGTGCGGTACCTATGATCACAACACAAATGAAACACCGTTAAGGTCAAAGTTGGATGTTAATCCAACTCAGGCCCTCGGGTGTAAGAGTAAGAATACTAAGATAATAAGGCTTGGAATGCCTTGAGTGTGTGTGTGTGTTTAGGGTTTGAGCAATATGGCTTAAAATATAGATTTGACACTTACCTTGTCCAAGGGGACAAAGGTCTTCTATTTATAGGCAATGGGGAGCTACTCGCTGACGTAAGCCATGAGGTCAGCCCTAAAGGGCACTTTAGTCTTTGACCGTATACACGTGTCCGCATCTGATTGGGTCTGTCAGGGAAGAAAGATTCACTGTCAGAGGGGATGTCGTTGATGTGGACAGGAGCCGTGCATTCGGCGCGGCGCATTAAATGCAATAGTAGGCGCCTGACTGAGCCGCATTAAATGTGATGGGAGAGAGCCGGTTACTGTACTGCCAGAGCCAGTAAGTAAACTTGCTCAATAAGCTTTAATATCAATCGGGAGTCTGGTGAGATAACCGGGAGTCTGGTATGAGACCGCGGTCAATGGTATTTGACGCGGGCACGGATGAGACGGTCATAACTCCTACGGTCACCAGGCTGGCGGTCTGGATTCCTTCGATCTTGACGGGGACGGGATGAGAGGAAGGCGGTCTTGACCTTGAGGGTCTCTCAGTCCGCGGTCTTGACCCTGGCGGTCTAAGGAGCGCCACGTCATACTGGATCTTTGGACCAGACCGAGCTTGGGTCTGATCTAGCTGGTCCGGGCTCATCATATATCAAATTCAAATTTACATGTTTATGAATCTGTGAGGATGATTTATGGTTTAAGAATTGTGGAAACGCAAACACCAACAACTATGTGACGAGAAATAAGAAAAACACTAACCGACCTCCCTTCTAGGAGGTCATAGGTTCGATTTCCCTGTGAATCATATTTGTGGAAAAAATATACCATGAGTTTCAGAATTCTTAGGAGTTTTCCGGGGCACAGTCGTGCGGTTAAGAAAGCAGCATTGCTGGGCTTGCAACCTCAGCGTAGGGAGTTCGAATCTTGTCATGAGCAGCTGGAGCAGCCAATTTATTGGTGATGTAAGAGTGATGTAAATGCCTTGTAGGAGGGCTCCTTTGGGGCCAAAAGTATAAGGGGTGCTGCCACCCTGACTGCCTCGGGCATATCCCGCGATTTACCTCCGCCAGGTCACTAAGGGGGCCGGTAGGGCAGTAATATAGTGATTAGTCCATGTTCGAAAACCCGAGGATAAAAAAAATAAAAAAAAATAAAAAAATAAAAAAAATAAATAAGAAAAACAAAAGAAGCTGTCACACTGCAATGCCCCCACTCCCAACACTTTAGCTTGTTTTCTACGTCTTGCAGAAGAAGATATCTTCTTGATGGATTCGGAAACATTAGTACTGTTCATTCAATTTTCTATTTGCCTCAGTACTGTACCCTCTGTGCAAATTAAAGACCAGTCTGACCCGACTCCTATTTTTATCCGAACTGTTAGGTGTGCCATTCTCTTACACATTGAATATAATTAGTGTCTAAGCCACAATTTATTATTTTTTTTAATTTAAATCAAATCAAATCAAATCTTTTATAAGATTTTTGTTTACTACATTTTATATCATTAGTAATTAAACGATTTATATCATTATCATTAGTAATATACTCCCTCCGACCCAGCCGACTTAGGACTTTTTGCCATTTTGGGCGTCCCACCCGACTTAGGACGGCCTAAAATGGAAATCTTAAATCACTATTCTCTCCACTCATTCTTTCTCCTACATTATTTTAATACTCACAACACCATTATAATTTACTATTCCCTCCACTCATTCTCTCTCCTATTTTTAAATTACACTCACAACATTTACCTTTTCCTTAATCTCCGTGTCATTTCAAAAAATCCTAAGTCGGTTGGGACGGAGGGAGTATTATTTAATACACAATGTAATTACTCCATATCCATCTCCAAATTTGAGCGGCATTTTATAATGACATGCTTAGATGGATATAACTTTATTTATCTTTAATTTAACTTCAAAAAATAATACTAAAATTTTCTTAAAGTTGGTATATGAGCATATATATTATGATTCTCCTAAATCTTATATTAGTTACTTTTCTAGTATAATTCCTATTGTATAATTTTCTTATTTTATATATTTAGAATAACTTGGAAAACACTTCTCCTATTGTATAAATATTTACCTCTTTTTAATAATAAAATTTAGTCATTCATATCAAATTTTTTTCTTCCATGTATGAATTGAATTCGTCTAACCCTCCTTTATTCTATTATGATATAAGAGCCGAGCCATGATGGTTTTCTCCGCCAAAACCTGCAGCAAAACCCTAAGCTGAAACCAACTCTAAACACCACCACCCACTTTCGCCTCTCCACCTCCAACACCCCCATCAGCTCAACCCTCCTTGGCTGAAACTCTTACTCCGCCACCCAACATCAAAACTCTACTCCTAAATCACCTCCACTATCGGCTCAGCCCCTTAGCCGAAACCTCTCGTTCTCCAACCTCTTCTCGTCGAACGAAGACCACCACCTTCGGCCCAAGGCCACCACCTTCGGCCCAACCCCTTGGTCGAAACTACTCATTCTCCAAACTCCATCTCAAAATTAAAACACAACCTATTCTACTAAACCCTCCTTGTCGAAACCCCTTGTTTCGACCACCATCAAAAGTCCCTCCTCTAACCCTCCCCCTCGGCACAACCCAACGCCGTAAACCCTTCTCCACCCTCTATATATCTCTCACTCTAATTAATAATTATACACTTGCGTCTCCTCCATAACCACCCACCATCAAAACTCCATCCTCTTAAATCATACCATCATTAGCATTTGGCATCTTATGACCTCGCCACACCACGTGATCGACAACCTGTTCAAACAAACTGCTTACCAACATGTTACAAAACCTGCCCGATCCCACCATTGGCCTTCTTTGATCTCAAATTCAAAAACCTAACACTATAACTTGCCTGCCACCCACCATTAAAACTCAACCCTTCTAAACCACCGCTACCCTCGACTCAACCATTCACACAAACACCTATTCCCAAACGCCGCCACCACCATTCTCAAATATGCAGATCAACAATCCACACCTCATAAAGTCTTTTCTAGTCTACACCTAAACACAATAACACTATCGGCATAGCCCAATAGCCAAAACCCTATACTAATTCTCAGTCAAAACCTTCTTTCTCAAGCAACACCACCATCGACAACACCTAATTACCGAAGCCTCTTCTCCTCCAACGACATTATTGATCCTCTATTCTTCACCTAAAATCTTGCGGCACAACCTTATTTTTTGCCCCATTCTGACACCATCAACTCTTCAAAACTCCTATTCTAGGTCTTTTCGGCCGCCTCACCACAAAGCACCACCACCCTTCGCCATTTATGGATTCTATCCGGTGCTCACCACTCTTGGCACAACCCCAATAGTCAAGTTCTTCACCAACCTTAGCCTTTTACGGCGTCTCTAATGGTAATAACCTATTTATTGATGACACAAACACCTTAACACCACCACCCTTTGGCCTCCTCTAGCCTCAACCCAAGGTGCATCACTACCCTTGTTCTCTTGTGGTCTTCACTCATCACCTCCTATTCAACAACCAATTACACCACATTATCAACCCCTTATTCAAACACCTGCTCACCCACCTATCTCATAACCTGCCTCACAACCTATCTCACAACTTACCTCACAACTTGTTGAATATCCCGTTACCTACGTTACTCTGCCTCCAAGACAATAAAGGATCCTTTCCTTATTATATAGTATCACCATGTATAGCAAGTTAATCACTTTGTATCAATAATTGTAATCACGTATATCACCCACAATATATTAGGAGATTTGGTCAGACCAATTAAGAGATTTGCCTAGATTAGAACTTCTTGTATCACATGTATATAACCTGCTTTGTATCAATGAAAACCTCAAGTTCATTCGGTATTTTCATGGTATCAAAGTTGGCTTGATCCAATCACTACCACTATCGAAACAAAACATTTCACACATCATGAGTTCTGATATTGATGCAACCAAAACCAAATTCCCTACCGTGGATGTAATGTCTCCCTACTACATCCACGCTTCAGACAATCTCGGCCAAATCTTCGTCAGCGAGGTCCTCCGCGATGGCAATTATGGCGACTGGAATAATGAAATGGCCAACGCATTGTTTGCCAAAAAAAATCGGTTTCGTCGACGGCTCGATCGAGAAACCAGCAGAAACTTCGTCAGAAATGATGCTTTGGAAGTGCTGCAATGCAATGGTAAAAGGATGGCTTAACAGTGCTATGGATAAGGAGATACGAAGCAGTGTGAAGTATGCTGAGATGGCAAAGGAGATATGGGAAGATCTTGAAGAACGCTTGGGAAAGGAGAGAACGCCACGAGCCTATGACCTGAAGAGAGTATTGATGCTTACCAGGCAAGAAGGTCTTTCTGTGTCAGCCTATTACACGAAATTAAAGGGTCTATGGGATGAGATACAGTCTATAGTTCCACTATCAAAGTGTGATTGTGGAAAATGCACGTGCGATGTCTCGAAGAAGCTTCAGACATTGAATGAGAAAGAGAAACTTTACGAGTTTCTCATAGGACTCGACGATTCGTTTGGAACCGTGAAGACACAGATATTGAGAATAAAACTAGCAGTGAATCTCGGCATTACTTATCATTTAGTGGCTGAGGACGAAGCACAAAGGCAAGTCTCTATAGCCCGAAAACCTACTACTGAAGCAGCCGCATTACAAGACACAACACCAAGACAAATTGTGGACAGCTTTAACAAAAGATCTGGAAGATGTGAAAGGCCGAAATGCAACCACTGCAAGAAGACGGGGCATACAAAAGAAAGCTGTTATGAATTGGTTGGTTACCCTGCTGATTGGGGAAGGGTGCCACGACCAAACAATGAAAGGCGAAACCAGAGACCAAGAGGACCCAAGGCAGCGCAAGTAAAGGAGGCTGGAGCATTTGAGCAAACACTATCCACCGACCAAAGCCCAATAGCAGGACTCAATGCTGAGCAGTACGCCAAGTTCTTAGAATTCTTTGGCGGGGAGAAAATAAGTTCCAATGTTCCATACAAATCTCCAAATGTAAACATGGCTGATAAGATAATCATTGAAAACTCTTGGATAATTGATTTCGGTGCTACGGAACACATCACATGTAATGCAGGGACATTAGAAAAGGAACGAGCATACAAAGGGGGCATACCAGTGCAAATACCTAATGGTGCACATATTCCAGTCAAAAGTATTGGAGACACACAGCTGTCAAATGGGTTTAACCTAAATAATGTCCTAAATATTCCAGATTTTAAATGCAATCTAATTTATGTCCGTCGAATAACCAGAGATTTAAATTGTGCACTTACGTTCTTTCCGGATTTTTGTGTGATACAGGACTTACCCTCGAGGAACCTGATTGGAGTGGGTAGGCAGCAAAATGGTCTTTATCAACTGGAGCCGGCGAGAGAAGGTATGGCCCTAATTGTCAACACGGACTCACAAGTGTGGCACCAACGGTTGGGACATGCATCTAAAGCTAAGCTTCAGAGTATTAGTTTTTTGAATTTTAAGAATAATGTTGAGCCTTGTGACTCGTGTTTGAGAGCCAAGCAAACTAGAATTCCCTTTCCTACAAGTACTATTAAGACTCAATCATGTTTTGAGGTTTTGCATTGTGATATTTGGGGTAACTATAAAACTGCTTCTTTTTCTGGGGCACATTACTTTCTTACTATTGTTGATGATTTTAGTCAAACAGTATGGGTTTTTCTCATGAAAAATAAGTCAGAGGTTGCCCATTATTTGCCTATGTTTTGTAATATGGCTAGAACACAATTTGGGAAGGAAGTAAAACAAATTAGGGCTGACAATGGGAAAGAATTCCAGTCTAATTATATGATGGGTTACTATTTTAATCATAGCATAGAGTTAAAAACATCGTGCACTGACACACCACAACAAAATGGAGTGGTTGAGCGAAAGCACAGATACTTACTTGAGGTAGCTAGGGAACTTCGGTTTGAGGCCGGCTTACCTATTAAGTATTGGGGGGAATGTGTCCTAACCGCCGCTTATATAATAAATAGACTCCCCTCACCCGTCATTTCTAACAAAACACCCTATGAAATTTTGTTAATGAAACGACCCACATATGAGCATTTAAGAGTTTTTGGGTGCCTAGCTTATGCAAAAGATAACCGAAAAGGAAAGGATAAGTTTAGTGAAAGGGGGAGACGTTGCATTTTTGTTCGCTACCCATATTCGCAAAAGGGGTATCGAATGTATGATATTGAAAGTGGGAAAATCTACACTAGTAGAGATGTCCAATTTTTTGAGTCAAAATTTCTGTTCCGGGATGGCCAAGTACAAAGGGACAGAATCATCAATTCAAGAACAATGGACTGGGAGTACGGTTCAGATATTGAAGAACAGCCCACAATTCCATTGTCAAGTGGGCTGAATACAATAGGCTAGCCCAACAATGTTAATGGAGCACAGGAAGAGGTTGAGCACTTGGGTAATGCACATACTGAGCTAGTCACACAATCGAACATGGACAATGAAGTTAGAAGGAGTAGCAGGCAGCACCACAAACCGAGCCATTTTCAGGATTTCGAAGTTGACTTGCCGCAATCACTCGACCTTGCGCTGCCCACTTCAAATTCAGCGACCTCGACGGTACATCCTTTATCTCACTTTGTCTCTTATGCACAATTTTCTCATAACCATAAGTGCTTCTTGGCGGCCATCACATCGAACGATGAGCCAAAATATTTTCACCAGGCGGTAAAACAACAAGCATGGTACGAGGCAATGCAAAAGGAGATCACGACTTTGGAAGCAAATGGGACATGGACACTTGAACATCTTCCCCCGGGCAAACGAGCAATTGATTCGAAGTGGGTGTACAAGATAAAATATAAGCCCAATGGAGAGATTGAAAGATTTAAGGTCTGTCTCGTTCCCAAGGGTTTCACACAAGTTGAGGGTATCGATTTTCATGAGACATTTGCACCGGTAGACAAATTGTAATAGCCCGAATGCTCCTTGCAGTGGCAGCCAAGAAAAATTGGTCGCTTCAACAATTGGACGTGAATAACGCCTTTCTCCATGGTGATCTCACGGAGGAAGTCTACATGAAAATTTCGCAAGGATTTGCACGCGAAGGAGAGACACGCGTGTGCAAGCTCCACAAGTTCCTATATGGACTTCGACAAGCCTCACAAAATTGGTACAAAAAGTTCACTATTGCGCTCCTTGATTATGGGTTCCGTCAATCCCAAGCAGACCACTCATTATTTGTGTTGGACAGAGAAGAAATATATGTTGCAGCATTGATTTATGTAGATGATGTCATTCTCGCAAGAAACAATGATATCGAGATGAGCAAAGTCAAATCATACCTCAACACAAAATTCAACATTAAGGATTTGGGGCAATTAAAATACTTTATAGGGGTGGAAGTAGCTCGAACATCGGATGGCATGGTTCTTCGCCAACGTAAGTACACCCTTGACATACTAGCCGAAACTGGAATGCAAGGTTGTCGACCCAGTCGATTCCCTATGTAGCAGAATAAGAAGTTGCAAATGGATGATGGTACGCCTGATGTTGACGCTGGGCTATATCGCAGAATGGTGGGACGACTTCTATACCTCACTGTCACACGCCCCGATATCACGTTCGCCATAAATCTCCTAAGTCAGTTCCTCAGTCATCCACGACAGTCCCATCTTGATGTTGTATATCGTGTTCTTCGTTACTTAAAATCATCTCTGGGCCAAGGTATTTTTCTGCCTAACCACGGGAATCTTGAGTTAGAAGCCTAATGTGATGCTGATCGGGGATGATGTCAAATGACGCGTCGCTCAAGCTCGGGCTACTTTATTACCCTTGGTGGTGCCCCAATCTCATGGCGCCCGAAGAAGCAATCGACAGTGGCACGTTCTTCTGCTGAAGCTGAATATAAGGCCATGGCCTCTACGGTTTGTGAAACCGTTCGATGGTTGCTCAGTGATGTTCATGCACCACAATCTAGTCCTACGGCGCTGTTCTGTGATAACCAAGCAGCCCGACACATTGCAAATAATCCCGTGTTTTATGAGCGAACAAAACACGTTGAGATGGATTGCTACTTTGTTCGAGAACGGGTCGAACGAAAAGATGTGATACCATGTGTCATTTCCACAACCAATCAACTAGCGGATATATTCACGAAGGCCCTTGGGATTGAACGGTTTCATTTTCTCTTGGGCAAGTTGGGAGTTCGTGACCTTCAATCCAACTTGAGGGGGGGTATTGAATATCCCGTCACCTACGTTACTCTGCCTCTAAGACAATAAAGGATCCTTTCCTTATTATACAGTATCACCATGTATAGCAAGTTAATCATGACTATGTATCAATAATTGTAATCACATATATCACCCACAATATATTAGGAGATTTGGTCAGACCAATTAAGAGATTTTCCTAGATTAGAACTTCTTGTATCACATGTATATAACCTGCTTTGTATCAATGAAAACCTCAAGTTCATTCGGTATTTTCACAACTTTTCTCACAAACTGCCTCTCAACCTGTCTAACAACCTGCCTTACAATGTGTCTCACAACTTATTGCACAACATGCCTAACAATCAGTCTCGCATCCACTGCCACATCTACACTCTACAACACAACCTATGTCTCTCCTACAGACACACACCAGATACATATCCTACTCCACCCGATCGCTAGAACCCAGTTAATCTCATCACCATTAAAGATTGAACTTTTTCAAGGATCGTACATCTTTCGGGGCATATAATAAATATATTTGTAGCTCTTATTATAAATAAAATTGAGTTATTAATCTCATCACCATTAAAGATTGAACTTTTTCAAGGATCGTACATCTTTCGGGGCATATAATAAATATATTTGTAGCTCTTATTATAAATAAAATTGAGTTATTTATTTAAATTATCTTTCTATCATGTATAAATTGAATTAGTCTAACCATCATTTATTATATTACTAGAAACATTAGGAAGATATGATTGGTGATAGGAGATGGTAAAACTGGTTTTATTTTCCAAGTAAAAGGATCTTGTCAAAGGTGTTATTGTGATTCGGGACAAGTGATATTCGAACGACGACGACTGTATATAAAGTTTCAAGTGTAATATCTAATTTTAAAGGTATTTTTACCCACTCATCAACATAAATCATCGATCTGATTATGAAGAAATTTACCATCTTTTGATAATTTTACTGCATTACAGTAAAAAAAAGAAAAAAAGAATGCAAACTAGGGCAGGGAAGCAATATCACAAGAAAGATAAAAATGGTGTGGTCAGGTAACTATAGAAAAGGATATGAGAAGTGGTGGGGATTCTCAAAAAAATGATTGATAGAGATATGAATAATCGAAGTGGGGATTCTTTGGTGATCTTGAAAAAACTGGCCAGAATTCAGAAGAAGAAGACAACGATGAGTTAATATTTGAATGAATGGTGATTTTGTTAGAAACAGCCGACGCTCGATCTAGGGTTCCAAAATTTCCCCCGCTCTCCTTCCTTCCGATCTAGTTCGCTCTTCTGATCTGGATTTGGGGGAGTCTTGGGTCTGCTAGGGGGCCATTCTATGGCTCCTTCTTCCGGGGTCTCTCTTTTGGGGTCGTCGCAAGAAGGCACTGCTCCTAATTCAGACATTCCGCCGATGTCCCCTTCAAAAGCGAAATCTTTTGCAGGCCTTTTCAAGGAGACTGTGCTCTCTACACCTACGATTCCATTTATCCCCGCCTCTACCCATCATGGTGATCCGGCATTGAAAATCCCTAAGGAGGTAATATCTTCTCTTGCTAAACCTTTCAATTTTACTTTGGTCGGCAATTTTTCAAGGGGTAGACCATCCATGGATGATCTGCATTTGTGGTTCTCAAAACTTGGCCTTCACTCTGATTCTAAGGTTGGCCATTTAGATAGCAAACATGTCTTGATCCGTTTATCCTATGAAGCTGATTTTAATCGGATGTGGGTGAAGGAGCTGTGGTATATTGGTCGTTTCCCTATGCGGGTGTCTCGCTGGACACCTTCATGGCGGCCTGATCAAGATTCCACATTTTTCCCGATTTGGGTTGGTCTTCCAGGGCTTCCTATACATTTATTTAATAAGATGTATTTATTCTCGATCGCTATAATTTTTGGTGTTCTTTTGGCCATTGATCAAGCAACCGCTAACCTATCCAGGCCAAGTATAGCGAAGGTGCTAGTTCAGATTGATCTTCTTAAGAAATTGCCTTCGAGAGTTTTCCTGGAATGTGGCGATGATGGTGGTTTCTATCAAGTCCTTGAATATAATAATATTCCTTCCTATTGCAAACATTTCTTTAAGGTTGGACACGCAATTTCCAATTGTCGCTTTGCTAAAACAGGATCAGGAAATCAACAACAGCATGCTGAAAGTCTAAAGGGAAAGGAGGTTAGTGTGGAACAACAAGTACAGTCTAAGAGAAACATTGACCCTAAGTCCATATGGAAGAAGAAAGAACACAATCAAGATGATCCTAGCAACCTAAATAAGGTGGTAATTCAGGCTTCAAAGCCAACATAAATTCCTGTTGATAATGTGGAAGACAACAATGTGATGATAGAGGTGAATGATAAAGGGTCAGAAATGATGGAAAAGAATTTTCAAGACCCTGTTGAGACCTCTCCTATTTATGCTGATAAAGTTCAAGAGACTAACGGTACTAATGGGTGTCATCTCCAAGGAATGAAGATTGTTGAAGATAAATCAAAGGGGTTGATTGGTTCGCCAAATGATATTGAAGTAGTTACAACTGGGGTTGATTCGGCTGTGGAGGAACATGGTCTTCGGGCTGATGCTCAAGAGTTCTCTCCTGCTAGATTACAGCCAATTCTGGTGGAGGTTGCACCCTCTTCGGGAAAATCTTCATCAGAATTGGATCAATTCAATGGGCCTATTCAGATTGCAAATGGTGAAGGGTCGGGCAACTTGGCTTTTGATCATGATCAAGAGAGGGAATCACCCTTGGTTGATGTTCAGGATTCGGAGAATTATCATAGGATTATGAGAGAAAGGGTTATTGCTAAGGTTCGGGCGATACAAGATGCGCCTAGTTTACGTCCCCCTGCAGCTTATAAGCTGAACCAAAATACTACAATACCGAGTTTATAAACCCAAAAAACCTAAAAGTAGCTCTTACTCATCGGGAAAAGTGTGATTCTAATCCAGAAAAAGGAGGTCTCTCTGACACTTCTCCTACGGCATTTGAAGAAGCTCGTCTTTATGGAGGTATTGTTGGAGGAGCTCATGTTGATCCTTGGGCGCCAAGGGCTGATAGCGAAAATTGGGAAGATTTTTACGATGAAGATGACGGTTTTCAACCAGTAAAAGAAAAACGAGAAAAATCTGCTTCCAAAGCTAAAGCAAAGAAAAACAAGCCTAAAAGGCAATGGAACTACTCAAGGCAGTTTGACTGACGTTTTATTTAATTTTCTTTCATTACACTTTGTAATTTTTACTTTCATCTTAATAAAATTTTAGGGGGCATTGCCCTTTTCGTTTTAAAAAAATGGTGATTTTGTTTTATTATTAGTTTGTTTTATTTTGTATTTGTCTCTCATATTATTATTATCGTTATTATTTATTTAAGTATTTTTAAGCAAGGAATATGTTAGTTGGTAGGGTTTTAAATAAGCCATTAGGTTTTTATCTTTTCCTTTATTTATTTGGTTTTCATTATTTCTTTTTCTTTATTTATTTGGATTTGTGAGAACAAATAAATTGCTAGGAATTTTGTAATAAGAGACTTTTTGATTAATAAAATTTAGATTGATTTTGCATCTTTGTGTGTTTAATCCCTGAAGCCTTTGCCTTGTTCAAACCCTAATTCCTGAATTGGGTTGGGTTAATAATCTATTCGGTAGATTATTTTTATCTTTTGTTGATTACGCTGCATCAATTGGTATAATAGCAGGTTAGTTTCTGGGAAGATAACGATTACCAGAGGTAATAACGACAACCAAGCTGATGTTATTGCAATCATGGAGCGTATGGATCGTGATACATCAAACAAGTACACCCCAACCCCAACAGTAATACGTTAGGGTTTTGGATAATACTAAAGTTACAAGAAAGTATGAATGATGTGTTATAATTGTGTTGACGTTTTTAATTAGAGTTTGATGAGTCTAGAATCGATACAACAATTAAAATATTGTCACCTCATTTTGTATTTATCTTTTTATAAACTCTTTACCGATCCTCTTTTCTTCATCGAAACTCTTGCGATACAACCTTATTTTCCACCCCACCCCAACACCATCAACTCTTCAAAACTCCTATTCTAGGTCTTTTCGTCTGCCCCACCATAAAGCACCACCAACCTTCACCATTTTTGTCTTACATCCGGTGTTTTCACAACCCCAATAGTCAAGTTCTTCACCAACCTTAGCCTTTTACGGCGCCTTTAATGGTAATAACCTATTTATTGACGACACAGACACCTTTACACCACCACCCTTTGTCCTCCTCTAGCCTCAACCCAAGGCGCATTACTACCCTTGTTCTATTGTGGTCTCAACTCACCACCTATTCAACAAACAATTACACCACATTATCAACCCCTGTTCATCAAACACCTGCTCACCCACCTATCTCACAACCTGCCTCACAACTTACCTCACAACTTGTCTCACCAACTGACTCTCAACCTGCCTAACAACATATCTCACAACTTACCCCACAACCTGCATAACATTCAGTCTCGCATCCACTGTCACATCTAAACTCTGCAACACAACCTATATCTCTCCTACAGACACACACCGGATACATATCCCACTCCACCCGCTCGCTAGAGCCCGGTTAATCTCATCACCATTAAAGATTGAACTTCTTCAAGGATCGTCCATATTGCGGGGGCATATAATAAATATATTTGTAGCTCTTGTTATAAATAAAATTGAGTTATTTATATAATTTATCTTTCTCTCATGTATAAATTGAATTCGTTTAACCATCATTTATTATATTACTAGAAACATTAAGAAGATATGATTGGTGATAGGAGACGGTAAAACTGATTTTTTTCCAATTAAAAGGATTTTGTCAAAGGTATTATTGTGATTCGGGACAAGTGACATCCGAACAACGACTACTGTATATAAAGTGTCAAGTGTAATATCTAATTTTAATGATATTTTTACCCACTCGTCAACAGAAATAATTGATCTGATTATGAAGAAATTTACCATCTTTTGATAATTTTAACTGCATTACAGTAAAAATAAAATGAATGCAAACTAGGGCAGGGAAGCAATATCACAAGAAAGATAAAAATGGTGTGGTCAGGTAACTATAGAATGTTGGGGTAGAGGACCAACCGGGTTAGACTTCAGAGCAAAAGGGGAGAAAATCGTCGGAGTTTCTGGTGTACTGCGCGGCCGCGCAGGTGATGGTGCGCGACCGCGCACTTGGACAGAACTTAAGGCTCGGAGGAAATCTTCGTGGGCGACCGCGCTGGGCTTGCTGCGCGACCGCGTTCGTGTCGAGGAGGGATTTTTTTGGTCCCATTTTTTAGGCCAATTTTCGGTTCCCTTGTCCATCTAGGGTTAGGTTTATATTCCCTAACATGTATTTAAGCAAATTTCCGCCCCTAAACTTATTGTAACTTCATACAAACATATTATTGTGCAAGATCTTGGCTTGGTAGTGCCCCCAGACGTAGCCAAACATATTGGTGAACTGGGTAAACTATTTCTGTGTCTTTTCTGTGCTTTGATTTCTTGTGCTTTGTTTTGTGTGCTCTTATCGTTCTTGTAGGTTTGCTTGGGTAGTGGAGGGCCATATCCACAACAACTGGTATCAAAGCCCTTGGTTCAAGATCAGGGTTTAATTGTTAGATTGGTTTATCGAGCGATTGGGTGTTGTCAAGCAATCAAGAATGGGCAAGGAAAAACAGGCGGTTGAGAAATTCGATGGGTCTGACTTTGGATTTTGGAGGATGCAGATAGAGGATCTCTTGTACAACAAAGAACTCTATAAGCCTCTAAAGGGTGTAAAACCGAAAGTCGAAGAGCAGGAAGATTGGGATCTCATGGATCAGAAGGCCCTAGGGGTGGTCAGATCTACTTTGTCAAAGTGGATTGCGAAGACTACCAAGAAGGCAAAAACCACAAAGGAGCGATTGGATTATCTTACTGAGAGATTTGAAACACCATCTGCTACAAACAAGGTTGATTTGATACGCAAGATGGGTAGTCTCAAGATGCAAGAGGGAGGATCCTTAGCTAAACACATCGATGAGTTTATGGATGTTATAGACTCATTGACTGCGGTGGAGATCAAGTTCGATGATGAGGTTCACGTGCTTGTTGCTAGCGTCTTTACCAGAAGTTGGAGCGGACGGTGACGGCGATCAATGCTTCAAAGCAGGTAAAAACAAATTGAAGTATGATGATGTTAAAGACTTTCTCTTGGGCGAGGAAAATCGCATGATGAAGTTGGGGACATCGACTGCTTCGGGATCGGCCTTAGCTACTACTAGCAGGGGAAGGCCGGGTACTAGCAAAGAAGGGAGAACTGAATCTAGGGAGAACATGGTGGGTGGTAAGGGCAAGACCGTGGAGATCAGAGATAAACCAAGGGTTGCAAAGGGATCAGTTCACTACTATCACTGTAAGGAGTTGGGACACTACAAGAGGGATTGTCCCAATCGTGGGGGCAATTCGGTGAATGTGACAGTCGAAGGTGATGATGTACTGGTTCTGAGTGTTAGTAGTGCACTAGAATCATGGGTGCTGGATTTGGGGGCATCATTCCACTCTTGCTGGCATGCAGAAGAGATGGAGAATTATACTTCCGGTGATTTCGGTAAGGTCTATCTGGCGGATGGCGAGCCTTTGGAAATCAAGGGGAAGGGGGATGTCAGAATAGGAGCATCAGACGGGAAAGTCTTACATCTGAACGGGGTCAGGCACATTCCGGGTTTGAAAAAGAACCTACTATCAGTTGGGCAGTTGGACGAAGAAGGTTACAAGGTAACATTCGGCTGCAGGAACTGGGTTATTACCAAGGAGGATTGTGAGATCGCTCGGGGTAATAAGGAGGGGACATTGTATTTGGCGAATAACACCAAGGATAGTATCGCAGTGGCGGCAGCCAAGGGTGATACTGATTTGTGGCACTGTCGATTGGGTCACATGTGTGAGACGGGGATGAAAGTACTTTGTTCAAAGGGACTACTACCGGGTTTGAAGACAGTCAACGTGGGGATTTGCGAAGATTGTGTGTTTGGCAAACAGGGGAGAAACAATTTCTCGAGGACTGGTAAGGCTTTGAGGGAAGCAAAGTTAGAACTGGTCCACACGGACTTGTGGGGACCATCTCCGGTAACTTCATTGGGTGGTGCATCATATTACATGACCTTCATTGATGATTCAACAAGGAAGGTCTGGGTCTATTTTTTGAAGGGGAAAGATGAAGCTTTCGAGGTATTCAAGAAATGGAGGGCCTTGGTGGAGAATCAGACGGGACTTACGCTTAAGTGCTTGAGATCAGATAATGGTGGGGAGTATGAGCTCGGTGAGTTTAGGGAATATTGTGCAGCGAATGGTATTCGCATGGAGAAGACTCCAAAGCGTACACCACAACTCAACGGGGTTGCAGAGAGGATGAACAGGACATTGAACGAGCGGGCAAGAAGTATGAGATTGAAGTGTGGACTTAGAAGACGTTCGGGCATATGCGGTTGACACGGCGGCTTTCTTGATCAATAGGGGACCATCGGTACCATTGGGGAATGGAATTCCGTGAGGAAGCATGGAGTGGCAAAAGGTAAATCTGTCCTTTCTTCGCATATTTGGCTGCGTTTCATATGTTCATATTGATTCCGCCGATAGAACTAAGTTAGATGCAAAATCGTAGAAATGTACGTTTATTGGGTATGGCGGGGATGACTTCGGGTATAAGTTTTGGGATGACCAAAACCATAAAATTATTCGTAGTCGAGATGTGGTATTCAATGAACAGGTATTGTACAAGGACAGAAAGGGGGCATCTGATGATACTAGTTCGGAACCGGAGGTTGTAGAGGTGGATATTCCAGACTCGGGTGGGAGCAGACGGTTCATGATGACCATAGTCAGGGGGTCACTGAAGATGAACCACATACTCCGGAACCGAATATTTTCATTGCGTAGATCCAAAGAGGTCACGTGGATCGCTCGACAGTATACTCCTTCCAATTACTATTTATTGTTGACGATGATAGTGGGGAACCGGAATGTTATGCGGAGGCTGTTCGTAGTGCACTTTGTAATAAGTGGAAAGCTGCGATGGATGATGAGATGGACTCATTGAAGGCCAACAAAACTTGGGAGTTGATTAGACTGCCTAAGGGAAGAAGGCATTGCATAACAAGTGGGTTTACAGGATCAAGGAGGAAGCAAATGGCAGTAAGCATTACAAGGCAAGGTTGGTTGTAAAAGGGTTTCAAAGAAAAGTACGGTATTGACTACACCGAGGTATTCACTCTGTTGTGAAGATGACCACTATCGAAATGGTTCGGGGATAGTAGTGGCGAGATAACTTGTTGTTGGAACAGATGGATGTAAAGACGGCTTTTCTTCATGGGGATTTGGAGAAAGAAATTTACATGGTACAGCCAGAGGGTTACTTGTCTAAGGGTAGCAAGGAACTGGTTTGCAGATTGACTAAGAGCTTGTATGGCCTTAAACAAGCTCCTAGGCGATGGGTACGTAAAGTTCGATGGATTCATGCACGATATTGATTTTATCGGATGTGAGGCGGATCATTGTTGCTTACTTCAAGAACACGGACAACGGGTACATAATCTTGCCGTTATATGTGGATGACATGCTAATAGCGTGGCTCTAGCGGTAGAGAGGTAACAGATTGAAGGCTCGGTTGTCGAATCGGTTCGAGATGAAGGATTTGGGGGAGGCCAGAAAAATCTTGGGCATGCGCTGATTGAACGGGATAGGAAGTCGGGTAAGTTGGTTCTTTCACAAGCTAATACGTTGAGAAAGTCTTGGCAAGATTTTGCATGGAAGAGGCGAAGCCAACAGGGACACCATTGGGTATGCACTTCAAGCTATCCGAGAAGGACTCACCTATGGGCAAGGAAGAGCGTGACAAGATGGAAAGGACTCCATATGCTCTGAGTGGGGAGTCTAATGTATGCAATGGTGACAAGGCCTGACATCGCACATGCGCGGGAGTAGTCGGCCTGGTTCATGGGCAATCCAGGAAAGCAACATTGGGAAGCGGTTAAATGGATCCCGTTGCTTAAAGGGTACCGCCGGTAAGGCTCTATGTTTCAAGCAAGGAGGTCGTGTTAGCGGGTTATGTTGGTGCGGACTTGGCATCAAGCGATCTAGACGAAAGAGGAGAAGTATTACGGGTTATGTTTTCACATTGGGTGGTACGACAATCTCCGGGCTTCTAAATTGCGTAAGATCGTGGCTCAGTCGGCTCGAGGCGGAATATGTGACGGTGACGAGGCGAGTAAAGAGATGGTATGGTTGCAGAACTTCTTGGGTGAACTTGGGAAGACGCGAAGTGGTAACGCTCTCTACAAAGGATGAATCGAGTGCAATACATTTGGCTAGGAATCCTGCGTTTCATTCTAGGATGAAGCACATCAACCGAGGTTTCACTACATCGTGCATCTCTTGGAAGCGGAAGATCTTAAGGCCGAGAAGATATTGGGATCGGAGAACCCGGCTGACATGTTGACAAAGGTTGTAAACCTTGAGAAATTGAAGCTGTGCAAAGCTTCAATTGGGCTTGGAGAATAGAAGAGGAGGATGGCACTACCATGATCGAGGTGAGCACTAGGAGGACACCAAGGATGAGTTGAAGGATGGGTACGGGGCTTATATATGTGGTTGATCTCTAGGTGGGAGATTGTTGGGATAGAGGATCAACCGGGTTAGACTTCGGAGCAAAAGGGAAGAAAATCGTCGGAGTTTCTGGTGTACTGCGCGGCCGCGCAAGTGATGGTGCGCGACCGCGCAGGTGATGGTGCGCGACCGCGCACTTGGACAAAACTTAAGGCTCGGAGGAAATCTTCGTGGGCGACCGCGCTGGGCTTGCTGCGCGACCGCGCTCGTGTCGAGGAGGGATTTTTCTGGGCCCGTTTTTTAGGCCAATTTTCGGTTCCCTTGTCCATCTAGGGTTATGTTTATATTCCCTAACATGTATTTAAGCAAAGTTCCGCCCCTAAACTTATTGTAACTTCATACAAACATATTATAGTGCAAGATCCCGAACCGGTAGTGCCCTGCACGTAGCCAAACATATTGGTGAACTGGATAAATAATTTCTGTATCTTTTCTGTGCTTTGATTTCTTGTATTTTGTTTTGTGTGCTCTTATCATTCTTGTAAATTTGCTTGGATAGTGGAGGGCCATATCCACAACATAGAAAAAGGATATGAAAACTGGTAGGGATCACAAAGAAATGATTGATAGAGATATGAATAATCGAAGTGGGGATTCTTTGCCGATCTCGAAAAAGCTGGCCAGAATTCGGAAGAAGAAGACAACGATGAGTTAATATTTGAATGGAGTTGCAGGACGACGGACGTGACAACCCCGGCCCAGCCAGCCCCCTGGCCATTCGTCCACCAGAAACTGTACACATTTACGTACAAGTCCCAGTTCAACAGTACACTCCAACCCCATCAGTAATACGTTAGGGTTTTGAATAATACTAAACCTAGAAGAAAGTACTAAACGATGTGTTATAATTGTGTTGACGTTTTTAATTACAATTTGACGAGTACAAAATCGATACATCAATTAAAATACCGTCATCTCTCTTTGTATTTATTTTTTTGTAAACTTATTTTGTTCCCCTATCATTACCCTAAGCTTTATGAATACTCCCTCAATTCTGAAGAATTTGTTCATTTCTGACTTCAATGATCAATTCAATCAAATTTTTGATTTTTATAATTACGATCAAAGTTTAATTGAATTAATTATAAAAAATAAAGTGAAACGAACTTTCAAGATGAAGAGAGTATTTCAGAATACTCCCTCCACCCCATTATACCTTACTCATTTATTATTAAAAATGGAGTTAAATTTTCATCCCATTATACCTTACTCATTTATTATTAGAAATGGAGCCAAATTATCATTTATCATCAGTACTCATATACAGACTTATGAAGAAGACATGTAACAGACTTTGACAAGCATATAAGCTCTACAATTAAATTTCTTTGGTCATATTCATCAACTTGCTTTAATTCTTACAGAAAGCCACATAGATTATCCTACTGAGAATGAGAATCAGTAGCTCTATACTTTTGACTGTTTTAGTGCAGATCGCGCAGCTGGATTTTCATGAATTTTATTTAGTCCATATAATCCTTCCGTTTCGAAAAGTTTGTATCATTTTTTTTTTATTATCAACTCAATTGAACTTTTACCATTCGAAAAGTTTGTATCATTTTTTTTTATTATCAACTCAATTGAACTTTTAACATGATTATATGAAAATCTAGATATTTATATTCAATTCTAATAATTGTTATTGATAAAATTTCTAATGGTGAAACAAGAACAATTTTTGGAATTGTATAGGAATACCTACATTTTAATAAAATTATGGTCAAAGTTCGATTGAGTTGATCGCGAAAGTAAAAAATGTACAAATTTTTCGGAACGGAGGGAGTATAAATAAACCCTAGGACAATGCTAGGGGAACAAAATAAATTTACAAAAGATAGATACAAAATTGGACCTGTCACACTCTAATTCAAACACCAACATAATTATGACATATTATTTTGTTCCACTTTAATTTTTATGATAAACTCAATTGAACTTGAACTTAATTATATGAAAATCTAGATTTCTCTGCTAATAAAACTTATTGATAATGGAGGCTAAGCCTTAGACTGAGGCTAGAGTATAAATCCTCTTTTTCACAATCATATTTTAAGCTAAAAACTTGATTAGTTATTAATTCCTCTATTCCAATTTCTTAATTTCTTAAGGATTCTTAGAAATGAAGAGTCACAAAATTAGGAACTGTCACATGGTCCGATCCGTCCCTACAGTTGTTTTCATGAATTTGAAACTATTACAACGGAACTGCTCTGATGCAATTTGATCATATCCTCTATTGATAAATCAACCGTTGAAATTAATTTACTCATACTGTAGCATTTCAAATCAAATTAATCTTAATTATCAATTCATCGACGAGAACATGGTCAAATTTCGTGCATAGTCTGCAGTGCTACAACGGCTCCTGCGCAACGATAGTCACTTGACCTTTTTTCTTTTTTTGAGATCATCAAACGGATCCTAATTAGTTAGGTCTTTAGCCCACATAACCAACCAAAGGTAAAAGGAAACAGAAACAAACACAAAGTAGTACTAAAATAAGAGTATGGCCTTAATTAATTTTACTGAATAATTAAACACTCAAATGAATATAATGATGAGAGTAATATATATATATATATATGAGGATTTATTAAGCTGGTGTAGGAGATAGCTAGCTATAAAGACTCCATGTGAGCAAAGATAGCTAATAACCAACCAACCCCGTGTAGGATGAGTACCAAATATATAAAATAGGTGTATATAGAAAGATGACAGAAACCCTAAAAAAAAGGTTATAAAAGTAGGCCTTGTATTCATAAATTACCTTCTCCTCCTCCTTCATTGATGTTATCATTCCAAGGTAGAGGACTAAAAGGATATGGAAATGAAGGTGGTTGATAAATCCCTCCACCTCCACCTCCATTAAATCCCAACCTCCTCGCAGGAAACTGATCAGAACCGCCGCTTTGTGGTGGCGTCACCGGCTGAATCGAAGTCAAATTGTGTGGCGCCTCCATAGGTAAAGCGGTGGGGATATCATTGCCGGCGAATCGAATCAAGTCAGCATTGGCGGCATCGAGCTCCTTCTGAAGGTGGTCAACCTGTCTTTGGAGGAAGGAAATGGCGCCAACACAACCGTAGACTGGGTCCCTCACTCGAGCCTCGGCTTCGTAGGCGAGAGAGTTGACTGCATCGTCTCTTTGGTGAGGGAGAAGCTCATTGAGGAGTTTGGTTACATTGCTTGCCCCAAAGATTTTGTGGACATTGGCAAACTTTTGAGGCTCCTCTGGTGGGAAGTAAGGGGCAAATATGCAACCAGGCATGCATTTCCTTCTCAAGAATTTGCAGGCAGCACATGGTGAGTTGTATGAGCTTGATGAAGCCATTATTATTTCTACATGTCAGAAAAACATGCCAAGTTCTTCATTAAATTTTGTTACAATCATTTTATTTCACTTTATATTTTTGAATTGAGATTTTTTATTAATGAATGTTATAAGCTATTACAAAATGAACATTTGAAATTGTTTTAATTTGACGGGATTTGAACCCTGAACTTTGTAAAAAAGAATATCAGATTACCCTTACCCTTAAGCTAGAGCTTTTTGGCACTTGCCATTATATATACTTCATCTATTTCAGGCATATAATTCTGTTTATTCAGTGTTCTAAAAACACTACGGCACCTAAGGGCGCCTAGGCCTCGCCTAGGCACTAGGTCCTGCCTAGGCGCTAGGCCCCTCTCCAACGCCTAGTTCTAAGCCCCGCCTAGGTCCCGACTAATCTCGACTAGTTCCCGCCTAGGCGCTAGACCCGGCTCCGCCGCCTAACATCCGCCTAGCGCTTTTTAGAACCTTGTGTTTATTTGATTAAACTTTGACAAAGAAATTTTTCTCCTTTTGTCCCGATAGAAGAAGAGTACGATTCGACTCAACACGCAAGTTAAAAAAAAAGAATTTTTTCTCAAATAATCTATTTTTAAAATTTTATTTACCAAAGTGATTTACTGATCAAACTTTTTTCCAAAATGTCCAACTTTTTCAAAACTCGCTACACCGTGTAGCGAGTTTATAATTTTTCCAATTAAAATTACTACACGGTGTAGCGATTTTAAATTTACTAAATTTATTTTAATATTTATGCTATTATAAAAAAAAAAAAAAAAAAACAACTAAAAATTAAACTCTCAACCAACCAAAGTCCAAAAAGTAAATAGTGTCTAGTTAAACTTTCAAATTAAACTCTCAACCAACCAAAGTCCAAAAAGTAAATAGTGTCAAGTTAGTACTTCCTTCGTCTCAAATAAAAATTATTTTCTTCAATGACCCTCTACTAAAAATTTTTAAAAAATGTACTTCTATAAAAAAAAATTATATTTTTCATTTCAAAAATAAATATTATTTTCGATTCAAAATGAATAACCAAAAAATAATACTACATTTTTTATCCAAATAAATGAGCATTACTTTCTTCATCCCAATGAATATTTTAAAAATTAATACTACTTCATTCGCCTCTAAAATTAATATTTGTAATGTTAGTGTCTTCGTCTCAAAATATGACATTAATTTTTTTATGCAAATGAAGAGTATTATTTTTTAAAATATTCATTGAGACGAAGGAAGTAATGCTCATTTATTTGGATAAAAAATGTAGTATTATTTTTCGGTTATTCATTTGAGTCGAAAGTAATATTTATTTTTGAAATGAAAAATATAATTTTTTTTATAGAAATACATTTTTAAAATTTTTTTAGTAAATGGTCATTGAAGAAAATAATTTTTATTTGAGACTAAGGCTCCGTTTGTTTCGCCGTAAAACATTTTTCGGAAAACGTTTTCCGAAAAATAACTCGTTTTACGCCGTTTGGTTAGCCCTCAGAAAATGTTTTCCGGAAAATAACTCGTTTTCCGCTGTTTGGTTGTCCTAAGTAAAACGTTTTCCGGAAAACATTTTACGCCCTTTCTAAGTAAAACGACTTACTGACGTAGCGGAAGACTTGGATAAAGATTAATCGATGAATTTCGCTCGAGAAATTCAACAATCAATCAACAATTTTCGCTCGAGAAAATTGAAAGAGAATGAATTCAATTCATAAAATGTCAAAACTGTCTTTCAAACCCTAAAACAAGGTATAAATATGACGGCCCAAACCCTAATTTGAAAAAACCCTAAAATAATCCAAAAGACGAAAATATCCAAAACTAGGAAAAAACTGATAGAAAACTTCGCCGGGCCTTTTGAGGCCTTTAGAAGCCTTTTTCGGCCTTTTTTGGCCTGCTCATGGGGCTACGCCCATGAATCTTGTTCCTCTCGAAAAGACGGTCGTTTTGATATGCTGTGCGTCCCGTAACTCCTCCGGAATCAAAAGTTACGCCCGTTTCCGCGTTGACGCTCAAACGACTCCAAAAATGACTCCGCAATTGTGTCCGCATCATTCTCCCCAGGCTGAGAAAAATTCGACCGCGAATTTGTGCCGGTGTCCTCATCAGAAGAAGCATCACCTGTAAACGGAATCAAGTGCTTCACATTGAAGACATCTGCAGTACGAATGTGGCTCGGAAGCTTCAACCGGTACGCATTCGGATTAATCTTCTCCACGATCTCCACTGCTCCAATCTTCTTGGCTGACAATTTGTTGTACGCTCCAACCGGAAAACTTTCCTTCGTCGATACGCCCACACATAATCTCCCGACATCGAACTCAACCCTCCTCCGCTTCGATCTGCAGCTTGTATTTCTGTTAGCGACTGTAGCCGCTCATAAACGGTCTTGTGCACTTCCTGTAATCCGGACACCATATCAGCAGCTTTGTGACGGACTTTCTTGTTGTTGGGCAAAGCAATCAAGTCCAACGGTCCCTTAGGCTGAACAGCATACACCACACGGAAAGGGTGAACTCGATCGCGATTAGCGCATGATTATGAGCAAACTCCGCCCGGCACAATTTCGATCCCACGCCTTAATATGTTCCCGACCAAGCGGCGCAAAAGATTGCCCAACGAACGATTAACCACCTCGTACGTCCGTCGGTGCAGGGGATGATAGGCACTACTAAAGTTTAGGCGTGTGTTAGCCATCTTCCACAAGTGCGCCAAAAGTGGCTCGAGAAACGGGTGTCACGATCAGAGACAATAGAAGCAGGCAACCCATGAAGGCGATAGACCTCCCGAAAGAATAACTGAGCGACATTAACTGCATCGGTGGTCTTCTTGCACGGGATGAAATGCACCATTTTAGAAAACCTGTCCACCACCACATAGATAGAATCATGACCCCTCTGCGTGCGTGGCAACCCGACCACGAAGTCCATACTCACGTCCACCCAAGGCTGTGTCGGAACAGGCAATGGCATATACAAACCAGCATTAGTAGCCGTCCCCTTTGCTGCGTGACAAATCCGGCAACGCTGCACAAACTTCTCAACCTCCTTACGCATACTAGGCCAGAAATAAGATGACTGCACTAACTGTAACGTGCGATCTCGTCCCACATGCCCCTCACCATGGAGCTCCTGAATAATCTGCAATCGAAGACTGCAATCCGGAATGCACAACTGATTACCCTTAAATAAGAACCCCTCCTGCAGCAAGAAATCAGTCTTCTCACCCGCAGTCACCCTGTCAATAATGCTAGAGAAATACGGATCAGCTGCAAGTATATCGCGGAAAGAATCAAATCCTGGTACCTCCACACGCATGGTACTCAGTAGTCCGCGGCGACGGCTCAGTGCATCAGCCACTCTGTTGGAAACCCCCGCCTTGTGATTGACCACAAAAGTAAACTGCTCAAGGAAGGCCACCCAACGAGCATGACGAGGTGAGATTTTATCCTGACCGTGTAAATGTCTCAACGAATCATGATCAGTGAAAAGAATGAACTCCTACGGAATAAATAATGACGCCAATGCTTAGCACTGAACAAGCGCATAAAACTCCAGATCATACGTGCTGTAATGTGTCTTTGCCCCAGATAGTTTCTCGCTGAAGTAAGCAACCGGCTTAGTATTCTGGCTAAGAATAGCCCCTATCCCAACCTTTGACGCGTATGTGTGCAGCTCGAATGGTTGGGAGAAATCAGGTAAAATCAAGATCGGGGCAGTGGTCAATCTCTCCTTGATCTGCCAAAAAGCCAATTCTGCCTCCTCATTCCAAGAAAACCGAACATTCTTCATGCAATCGATGTCGGTGCCATGATCTTTGCTGAAATTAGGAATAAAACGCCTATAAAATGAAGCCAGTCCATGAAAACTCCGCACATCCGTCTGTGTTGTCGGACGAGGCCACTTCTGCACTGCTTCGACCTTAGCACCATCCACCTGCAGACCATCTCCTGAAATCACATACCCCAGGAAGAGAACACGAGGCACCATAAAAACACACTTCTTGGTTGCTGCGTAGAACTCATTCTGCTGCAGAAGCTAAGAAGCTGCCGGATATGTGGAATATGCTCTTCCTGACTCTTGCTGTAAATCAGGATGTCGTCGAAGTACACCACTACAAAGGTCCCAATAAAAGGACGCAGCAACTGATTCATCACCCTCATAAATGTGCTAGGGGCGTTAGACAGCCCAAAAGGCATCACGAGGCACTCATACAACCCCTCACGCGTCATAAACGCTGTTTTCCACTCATCACCCGGTCGAACCCTAATCTGGTAATAACCACTCTTCAAATCCAGCTTTGTGAACACTGCAGCCCCACTAATCTGATCCAACAAATCATCTAATCTCGGGATCGGAAATTTGTATCGTACAGTAATTTTGTTGATAGCCCTGCTGTCAACACACATACGCCACGATCCATCCTGCTTGATTGTTAAGATGGCTGGAACTGCACAAGGGCTCAAGCTCTCTCTAATGTGCCCCTTCGCCAGTAACTCCTCTACCTGCCTGCGCAGCTCCTCGTGCTCCTTGGGACTCATCCGATAATGCGGCCTGTTTGGAAGACTCGCTCCGGGAACCAGGTCTATATGATGCTGAATGTCGCGCAGAGGTGGTAAACCTGAAGGTAACTCCTCTGGGAAAACACTAGAGAACTCCTGTAACAAAGGAATGATCGCGTCCGGAACAGTAAATGCATCATCCACTGCTTTCCCAATCAGCACATAAACCACATCAGAATCTTCTAACTCAGCATCAAACTGTGCCCACGACAGACAACTCAATTTTGGGGTAGTCTCTACAACTTTATCTGCCGGTTTACTCGGGACAAGCACAATTTTCGAACCCTCAACCAACAAACTGTAGGTATTATGCCGGCCATTATGAACCACCTGTCTATCAAATTGCTAAGGTCTACCCAATAATAAATGACATGCATCCATGGCTACTACATCACACCAGACCTCATCACGATATTTTGACCCAATAGAAAAAGAAATAAGAGCACGTTTGGAAACAGTTACCTCACCCCCTTTCTTGAGCCAAGCCGGTTTGTACGGTTTGGGATGCTTCTCGGTTGGAATGTTCAGCTTACATCGCTTCCTCTGCAACAATATTCTCACAGCTACCCGAGTCAACCACAAAACGACACACCTTGCCCAGAATGGTACATGTAGACTGAAAAATATTGTTACGCAGCCACTCCGTCTCGGTTGTCACACGCGGAGTCAGACATGATCTCCGAACTACCAAGGAAACGCCAACATCTCCCTCTACATACTCTCCCTCGCCCTGATCAGCCTCGTCGAATGTGGGATTTTCTGGAAGTTCGAAATCCCCCTCTTCCTCATATGCTGTCTCATTAAATAGCGCCCTTTTGCCGTTCTTCTTGCAATCAGCTTGTCGATGACCGGTTTCCCCACAACTGAAACACCGCGTATTATTGGTTGCGCCACGAGAGGGTTGCCCTACAATGGGTGTTTTGTTGGCGGTAGTGTTTGGTGTCCCACCAGAAGCTGCACCACTCGAAGTTCGCCACTGCTACCAATGAAACGCCTTGACTGCTTCTCCACTGCTAGAGCCCGCTGATGTGCCTCTGACACGGTCCCAATATCAAACATGTTGAGGGTGTCTGCCGGCGTAAGACGCAGACCCCAATATATCTAGCCACCATCGATCGTCGGTCTCCTGAATCTCATTCCGCGCCATCAACTGATAGAATTCTGTGGTGTAATCGTCTACCGATTTCTGCCCCTGTCTCAGGTTCTGCAACCTCTGGTACAACGTCCGCTGATAGTTATACGGTAGGAAAGCAGCCCTCATCTGCTTCTTCATCTTCTCCCAAGTCACAATCTTCGATTTACCAAGCCGCACACGAGAAAGCTTCAACTGCTGCCACCACGCCGAAGCCCTGCCTCTCAACCGTGTGGCTATTAACGGTACCCTTCGATCCTCCGGCACCCCTTTAAACTCAAAAACCTCCTCCACTGTCGCAAGCCAGTCCAGGAATTCCTCGGCCTGTAACCCACCATGAAACTCTTGGATTTCTGTTCTCATACCTGCTTCCCATTGTCGATTGTCATCTTCAACAGGAGCCCTAGGTTGTCGACGACGGACCTGGGGAATTTCTTCATAAAATTTGCCAGCCTCCCCATCATCATCCACCTCCCAATCCTGTCGCCGCTGCCGTCCACCGGTCCGTGGAGCACGCCTGGACACGTTCAAACATGGCGGCCATCCGCTCGGTCAAAGCCTCCATGATTTGGTCCATGCGAGGTTCTAAGATCTGTGCGATTCGCTCCTGAAGCACGTCATCTTCACGATCAAAGAATCCTCCCACGGTGGTTCGCTTCTGCCCCTTCGGCGGCATCTTCTCCAATCCCTAGGAATGAACCGGAATCTGATACCAACTGACGTAGCGGAAGACTTGGATAAAGATTAATCGATGAATTTCGCTCGAGAAATTCAACAATCAATCAACAATTTTCGCTCGAGAAAATTGAAAGAGAATGAATTCAATTCATAAAATGTCAAAACTGTCTTTCAAACCCTAAAACAAGGTATAAATATGACGGCCCAAACCCTAATTTGAGAAAACCCTAAAATAATCCAAAAGACGAAAATATCCAAAACTAGGAAAAAACTGATAGAAAACTTCGCCGGGCCTTTTGAGGCCTTTAGAAGCATTTTTCGGCCTTTTTTTGGCCTGCTCATGGGGCTACGCCCATGAATCTTGTTCCTCTAAAAAAGACGGTCGTTTTGATATGCTGTGCGTCCCGTAACTCCTCCGGAATCAAAAGTTACGCCCGTTTCCGCGTTGACGCTCAAACGACTCCAAAAATGACTCCGCAATTGTGTCCGCATCACTTACTGACCTTGTCCTAAGTAAAACATTTTTCGAAAAATGGTGGCCTTAATGTACAACTCATATTACGCCCGGTACAACATAATAATAATAATTAAAAAAAAATTCAACTGCCCCCCACCCACCCCACCCCCCCCCCCAATTTTTTTTTCTGTAAACTGCCCCACACACCCCACCCCCCCCCCAAAAAAAAAAAAATTTTTTGTAACCACCCCGCCCCACCCCCCCCCTGCCTACCCCACCCCAAAAAAAAAAAAATTATTTTTTTTTGGTAACCGCCCCACCCACCCCCTGCCTACCCCACCCCCCTCCCATCCACCCACCCCCACCCCTCCCCCCCAAAAAAAATTTTTTTATTTTTTTTTAACCGCCCCGCCCCACCCACCCCCTGCCTACCCCACCCCCTCATCCACCCACCCCCACCTCCCCCAAAAAAAAATTTTTTTTATTTTTTTTTAACCGCCCCGCCCCGCCCCACCCACCCCTGCCTACCCCACCCCCCACCCACCACCACCCCACCAAAAAAATATTTATTTATTTTTGGTAACCGCCCCATCCACCCCCTGCCTACCTCACCCCCACCCCCAAAAAAAAATTTATTTTTTTTGTAACCGCCCCACCCACCCCCACCCCCCCCCCACCCCAAAAAAAAAATTTAATAAAAAAAAATAATAAATTTTTTTTTTGGGGTGGGGGTAGGCAGAGGTGGGTGGGATTACAAAAAAAAAAAAAAAAAATTTTTTTAAGTGGGCAGGGGTGAGTGGGCGGGCATTACAAAAAAAATTGGGGGTGGGTGGGGGGGTGGGGGTTAGGTAGGGGGTGGGTGGGGTGGTTACAAAAAATGATTAAAAATTTTTTTTTAATAAAACATTTTACGCCCTTTCGAAAAATAATTTTCTTACCAAACACCCGAAAACATTTTACACCCTTTCTCCGTAAAACATTTTATGCCTTACCTCCGTAAAACATTTTACAGGAAAATATTTTTCGAAAAACGTTTTCCGAAAAATGTTTTACGTCGAAACAAACGGAGCCTAAGAAAGTATTAACTTTACACTACTTTGCGTTGACAAAGGAAGTACTAACTTTACACTACTTTACGTTGAATGATTAATTTGAAATCGCTACATCATGTAGCGATTTCAAATTTAGTTTTTTTTTTTTTTTAAATATCATAAATATTAAAATAAATTTAGCAAATTTAAAATCGCTACACCGTGTAGCGATTTTAAACGGAAAATTTTAAAATCGTTACACGGTGTAGCGAGTTAAAAAAAAGTGGGACATTTTGGGCAAAACTTTGAACAGTAAGTCACTTTGGTAAATAAAAAAGTAAAAAGGTATTATTTGAGAAAAAATTCTAAAAAAAATGTCTTGAAAACCCTAATGGTTCTCTAACATTCGACTTAAATATAAAATTTTCAAGCTAAATGAGAAAAAAAGGTTGATTTAATCAAATTGTTATAAAAGAGTTTTTAAGGGAATATGTAACTCTTTTGTGGGACTGTCCAATAAATACACACATCAGAGGGCGTATATTTATATATATATATATATATATATATATATATATATATATATATATATATATATATATATATATATATATATATATACGGAGTGTATATATATATATATATATATATATATATATATATATATATATATATATATATATATATATATATATATATATATATATATATTCATAATAAATATATTACGAATAAATTAATGGTTTAGATTAGATATATTTATATAAAAAACGATGACCTTTTTATAAATTTAGAAAATTTGAGAGATAGAATGTCATTTGACCATTACTTATCAAAATCTGCCACGTCATCATTTAAATTTTCTTCAAATTTAAACATTAAATATCTCAAAATCTATAAGTCGAAAAAAATTCGAGAATACAGTTTTTCTCGTCTCGACGATACGAATCAAACTACATCCCTGTATATAGGTTTTGAAAAAAAATATTGAACAAAAATGAAATTCTCAAAACACACTTGAATTCAATAGCTGAGTAGCTACTGAATCCAAACGTATTTTGAACATTGCACTTGAATTCATCAAAATAATATATGAATTCAGTAAATAATTAGCTACTGAATCCATGCGCAATTATCAAAATACACATTGATTCAGTAGCTAAGTAGCTACTGAATTCAAGTGAAATGTTCAGAATACACATGAAATCAATAGCTAACTTGCTATCCATGTGAAATGTTTAAAATACACATGAATTCAGTAGTTAATGAATGCAATGTCAAAATACATATGGTTTCAGTAGCTAAGTAGCTACTGAATTCAAGTGCAATTTTCAAAAATACACATGGATTCAGTAGTTAACTAGCTACTGAATTCATGTATATTTTTTTTAAATTGCACTTGAATTCAGTACCTACTTAGCTACTAAAACCATATGTATTGTGTAGCTAAAATATACACATGTATTCAGTAGCTAACTAGCTACTGAATTCATGTACAATGTTCAAAATACACATGGATTCGGTAGCTAGCTAGCTAGCTACTGAATCAACGTGCAATGTTCAAAATACATATGGATTCATTAGCTAATTAGCTACTGAATTCATATGCAATTTTCAAAATACACATAGATTGAATAGTTAACTAGTTTCTGAATGCAATGTTAAAATATACACATGAATTCAGTAGCTAACTAGCTACTGAATCCATGTGCAATGTTCAAAATACACATGGATTCAGTAGCGAACTAGCTACTGAATCCAAATTAATTCATGTAAAAAGTTCAAAATACACATGAATTCAGTAGTTAACTAGTTACTGAATGCAATGTTAAAATACATATGGATTCAGTATCTAATTAGCTACTGAATTCATGTGCAATGTTCAAAAACATATATGGATTGAGTAGCTAACTAGCTACTGAATTCATTTGTAGTGTTCAAAATACACATGAATTCAGTAGCTAATTAGCTACTGAATTCAAGTGCAATGCTAAAAAATAAACATGGATTCAGTAGCTAAGTAACTACTTAATGCAAGTATATTTTAAGAATTTTATTGTTGTTCAACATTTTTTTCAAAACCCTATCTTCAAGGATAGAGTTTGATTCATCTCGTCGAGACGAGGAAACAGTATTCTCAGTTTTTTTTTTTCGACTTATAGATATTGAGATATTTAATTTTGAAATTTAAGAGAAATTTGGATGATGAAATAGCGGGTTTTGAATTTGAAAGGTCAAATAATATTCTACAGCTTTGTCCTTATCTATCTTATTAATTGCAAAAATGGCACCGCCTCTATTCATAAGTAATTTATAATCTAAACCATTGTTTTGTCTTTTATCTTGTGTTTGTAATTGTTTCTCATAATTCTCATTTTATTTGGTTCTCATCGGAGTAAAATCATATATATATATATATATATATATATATATATATATATATATATATATATATATATATATATATATATTGATTCATAATAAGTATTTATCAACAAAAATAAAATGGTCAAATTCTTGTTAGAATTCCTTTTGAAAAATAAAATTTTGTAGTTATGATTCCTTTTGAAAAATAAAAATTTGTGGTTAATTAGATAATTATATTTAAACAAATGTAAAATGGTCAAATTCTTAACGAAGTAAGTATAATCCCTTTTTTATTTCTCTCTTTTTTTTTTGTTTATCTAAAAGTAATAATTCTAACGTAAAATCTAGGGAGAAACGCGTTTCTCCATGAGTTATGGAGAAACGGGTTACGGGTATCCAGAACCTTTTGAAAGGATATCCAGAAACTTTTTGTATTGGCCATGACCTTGTCCCATGGTTACTGATATCGGTCTCAAAGGTTCTGATATCCGTAACCCTTTGAAAGGATATCCGAAGCTTATGAAAGTGATATCCGTAAACCTTCAAAATGATATCCAGAAACTTTCAAAATGTTTCGGATATTCATTTGATGATTTACGGATATACATTTGAAGGTTTACGATATCCGTAAACCTTCAAAATGAATATCCGAAACTTTCAAAATGTTTCGGATATTCATTTGATGGTTTCTGATATACATTTGAAGGTTTCTGGATATCCGTAAACCTTCAATAAGCAATTTCTGGTCTTGGCCTTGAATTTGGCTTCAAATCTATTTTTTCTGGATATCCGCCCAAAGGCTTCTGGATATCCGTTCCAAAGCTTCTGGATATCCAGAACCCTTTGAGACTGATATCCAGAAATTTTCTTCTGGTTATCAAACGTATAGCTTCTGGCTATTAAAAACGCGTTTCTCCATAGTTATGGAGAAACGCGTTTCTCAGCGGACCTACTCTAATTCTAAATGGAGGAAGTATAATACAGTTCCTAGAAACTACAATTATTGAATTCAAAAGTTATACAATTGATTTTTTTAAACATTGGTTAGTTGGTAATAAATTTTCGTTAGCAATTTCAAAGAGTGTTAAATGACCCATTTTAGAGAGAGAGAGAAATGCGTGGAGATGGAGCAGAGTTTTAACAATTGTCTTTCATTAATGCCACCTACTTCTCTCTCATCTCCTTCCCTTTCTCTCTGCAGCCTTTTCTCTTCACAACCCAGAAAGAAAATTCCCTGTTTCTTCTCAATATCTACTCATCCTCTTTTTCTTTGCTCAACCTTAAATGATTATAGATGCATCGCAGCTATTAAGGATGAGCTCATGATCTGCATGGCCTCTCTCCCTCTCTCTCTCTCTCTCTCTCTCCCTCTCCATACATACTACATATGTATATACTCCCTAGTCCCTCCGTCTCAAAACGAATGTTAAAAAAAACATTAATTTACTTTTGATCATCAAGAGCAAATTTTTTTTTTTTTTACATTCAGTTTGGGAAGGAGTTATAAAAGAAATGATCAGTTGCTAGTTACAGAAATTTTCTTTCTTAATTTTGAGGGCATGAACGTGTATACATATATATGGTGAGGTTCTCAGGGAAAACCCTAGATCAGATCTGTAACTTCTTTACACTTTTAGCATTAATTTTGTTAGAGAAAAAAGGAGAAAATTAATGATAAGGAAAAAAGTAGGTTGATGAGCTTACCTCTTTTGTGATCTAGGGTTATTTTTTCTCTTTCTTTCTTTCTTTCTTTGATTATGAATCAGAAGTATTAGAAAGACATGTACCTTTGTTTCCCTTCTTGTCTTTGATTCAAGAAGCTGCTGTTGATCTGTTACCCTGAAAAGGTGAGCTTTACTTGAAATGTTATGAAGAACAATGACTTAACTTAAATCGGTTCTCTCCTCAAATAAGAAAGAAACCCTAATTTGAGCTTGGAAGAACTGAGAGATAATGTAGGTAGCTACAGCTTTGCAATGAAGTGGTGATAACAGGAGAGAGAAACAGAAGGAAAACAAAGAGAACAATTAGTGGATGATGTGAGAGGAGTGAGAAGGAAGGAATGAATGAAGGCAAACGACAAAGAGGGAGAGAAGGGATTTGGGCCAGTACAGTCCTAATGTGCAGAAGTCAAAGTCGGGCTGCATCAATTGTCATGTGTACAGTTGAATAAAGGACGAGATACGTTGAGCGAAACAAAATATCAAAAATACCCTTAATGAGCCCATAATGTGAAACATCTGAGAACAGAATAAATAAACAAGCGAAATCGAGTGTGAGTCCGAGTGCACCAACCCGAATCTGAGAGAGAGGGGGATGATAAATGGGAGTTACACTTCAAAAGATGATTGTGACACTCTCAATCCCTCTAATATTATTAATAATGATACTGATCCCTCAGGTTTGTAGGATCATCTCATCCCCAACATTTCCCTTGCACAACCTTTTTGATCTTTTCTCATACACCCCTTTTGCATTCCCTATGTTCTTGGATTCAGTGTTATGTTTTTCCTAAAATGGGTGCTGTTTTTTGGCTTGAGACTTTATTTGAGAAACTAGGATTTTTTTCCGGTTGTTCTTGCACCCTTCTTTAGTTTGTTCATTCATTCTCGTAGGCGTTTCATCGTCAACTCATTCATTTGAAGTCCAAGAGTGAAATATTTTGTCAATTGAAGCTAAAATCTTATTGCAATTTCACAACGCCATCTTGATTAGGTTTTTAGAAACCCTAATAGCTAGGTTAGGGTGTGATATACACATAGAGGTATAGTATAGGATTCCATGATTGAGAAGAGATTCTCAAAGGTGATGAGTAAGAAGAGGACGAGTGAGTTGAGACAGAAATGCTTTTCTTCACCACCACCAAGGCAAAGGCAAAATTCAGAGCGTTCGAGAAACACAAGAAATAATAAGGTGGGTGTAATTGTGGGTGTGGGTTCCCCCAAGCTGCCTTACAAAAGCTAGCTATAAGATATAATTTCTCCTACTCCACACAAAACCATAGCTAGCCTCTGTTCTACAAATTAAGTAGGTCCCACTTTGAATCATGTTAGGGTTACCATCTCATATTTGTTACAAACATGCGGAAGGAGAAATTACTGAAAAATAAAATAAGCAGAAAATTAAATTGAAAATACAAACAAAAATTAATCTAGCCGTTGTTGTGGGACGTTGTTGTGGGACGCTTGTCTCCCAGGATAGACGTGCGGACCGGGGGCACTTTGCACCTAAGTATCCCGGCGAGCTGAAGAATGCACGGACTAAATCACCTCTTGTTACTACGGATGCAAGAAGACCAAAGAAACGAAAAACAATATGCAACAAAAGGAATGAAGGAGGATTGTTTTTCAGTAGGTGTTTTGTGTGTGTTGATCTTCTCTTCTTCAACTGAAGTTTGAGACTCCATTATATAGCCTTTAGAACCCAAGAATCAAAACTGAAAATTTCGAGTTTAATCTGGTAATAAATACCCATTATTTCGAAATTAAAAACCATTAATCCGAAATATTAAACACAATTAATATTTCGATTTCAGTTTTTATATTTAATACTTGGCTGTTAAACATTTAAAATCAAACGATCAACATTGCTCGGGAACTGCTCGACCGAGCAGGCATATGCCTCGGCCGAGCATTCTGGTCCAGAAACTTCTACCCAGGCCTTGCTCGGGCGAGTCACTAGCAGTGCTCAGCCGAGCATACCTGTCCAGAAACTACCAATTATGTCATGCTCTGCTCGGGCGAGTTACCAGCTGGCTCGACCGAGCAACCAGTCAATGATTGGCTTTATTTTGATTTACAAAATCAAAAATATAGCAAAAGGTGGGCTAGTCTGCGTAGGCAATTTCGGTGCTACATTCGTGTCCGCAGGACGCGCACATGCATGAGTACGCACCTTGCAAGCCAAATTGGAAACTTGATTTGCACCCCCTGCGCCCGAGAGAGAGCCTCTATGCTACATAATCTTAAACACTACTCTAGTGTCCAAGTTTTTATACTAGCAACAAGTTATTTTCCTTTCCATTGTGGGATAATCCCACTTTCCTTTTACTTTGAGCATTTATATCTCAACCACTGTGAGATAGCTTCATTTCCTTTCCAATGTGGGATAACTCCCTTTCCAATCCACATACTTTGAGCATTCATATCTCATCCATCCAACAACCATTTTGAACAAATAAATATTTGATTTCTTGTTCTCATGGTGTAGAACACAAACACATAAACAATTAAGTAATTTGATAAATTACCCTTTAGGAAATAAACCATATTTTCCTTCAAAAACACACTATTTTTTAACAATCCCCCATATGAAGGAAATTTATGAGAATAGGTGATAAAGTCCGACAGTCGAAAACCTGCATATGATAGGTAGGGTTTGCCCTTTGAACCTTCCCTTGTAAAATATATTTACTCTACTCTCTAATCAGTAGACGCGATGTCCTTAAATTGCTAGCTTTTTGTGTAGCCGATCATATATTTTACACAGCTATCTCCCTAACACAATTAAGCTCTCATAGTTGTGTCCATTAATGGCCCTGGAGCACAATGTTTGGTTCTGTGAGAAAGTGAAAGAATTGAGCCTCACACAATTATTCTCGAAGTGGCCTCTACTTCTTTCTCACATAGGTGATTCTTTTAAGTAACCCGATTTACTTCGCATAAGAATCATTAAAAGCCATAGGCTTAACCTCATTCATTTCGGGATGTCACTTTAAGGAATGAGTATGGGGTTGACCCTCACAGTGACGCTACAAGTCTTTTAACAGTTATGTTGTCCCTTTGAACCTAGATCTTGGGATCTCCAGTCAGCTATGTTGGGTTTTGCTGTGGTTAACTTCTCAAGAGGCTTTAATCCCATTCCCAATGTCAACTTTGCAACTATCTCTTTACTTAACCCTTTGGTTAGCAGATCCGCCAAATTATCTTTTGACTTTACATAGTCAATAAATATAGTCCCAGTTGCAATTAGTTGTTTAATAATATTATGTCTTCGATGTATATGTCTAGACTTACCATTATACATATGACTTTGTGCCCTACTAATCGTAGATCGGCTATCGCAATGTATACAAATTGCTGGCATGGACTTTTTCCATCTTGGAATATCTTCTAGAAATTGGCGTAGCCATTCGGCTTCTTCACCACATTTATCTAACGTAAAATCTAAGGAGAAACGCGTTTCTCCTTAGCGCTAAGGAGAAACGTGTTTCTTAACCGGTTTATTAACTGTTTTAATTGAACGTTTAACGAACCGGTTTCTTAACCGGTTTAATTAAAACATGTTTGCCCTAAGTTTAATACCAATACGATATCAGTAGCAAGGGAACCCCAGTTGAATATCCAGAAACTATATCCAGAAATCAGTAGCAAGCGAAATCAGTAGCAATCGAAGGTATTATGGGAAATCCAGTTGATGAAATCATGAGCAATCGACCAGCTGAAGAAATCAGGACCAAGCGAAAATCCGATTGTGAGTTCACATGTTATTATTGTTTTGGTTCGCATTTTCATAAATTTCTGGATATATTAAGCATACTCATCTGTATATGAATTTAACAATGTGTTTTAGTTTGAAATTTTCAATTTGTGTATCGATTTTGTGTTTTATGTTTAACGATTTACTATTCTACTTAGTATTGTCGTTTCTTGGCTTTTAATTCATAATTTTCGTCATGTTTAACAATGTGTTTTAGTATTGTCTCTTGGCTTTTAATTCATAATTAAAAAGGTTCTGGATATCAATTAAATAGCTTCTGGATATCCTTTCAAAAGGTTCTGGATATCCTTTCAAAAGATTCTTGATATGTTACTGGATATCCGGAACCTTTTGAAAGGATATCCGAGAACCTTTGAAAGGATATCCAGAAGCTTTTGATAGGATATCCTTTCAAAATTAATTGATATCCAGAAGCTTTTTAATTGATATCCAGAACCTTTTGAAAGGATATCCAGAAGCTTTTGAAAGGATATCCAGAAGCTTTTGATAGGATATCCTTTCAAAATTAATTGATATCCAGAAGCTTTTTAATTGATATCCAGAACCTTTTGAAAGAATATCCAGAAGCTTTTTAATTATTTGTAGATATTTTTTGAATATCCTTTTGAAAGTTTTTGGATATTCAATTGTTTGTTTCTGGATATTCAATTGTTTCTAGATATCAATTTGTGGATATTTTCTGGATATTCATTTACTTGTTTCTGGATATGCAATTGTTTGTTTCTGGATATTCATTTACTTGTTTCTGTATATTCAATTGTTTGTTTCTGGATATTCATTTACTTGTTTCTGTATATTCAATTGTTTGTTTCTGGATATCCTTTCTTTATTATTCTGGATATTCATTTCATTTATTTCTGGATATCCTCTTGATTTTTTTTTATTTTTTTTTATTAATTTTTTTTTTTTTATGTTTTGTAGCTGCAGATTTAAATAAAGGTGAAGGTATTAAGAAACAAAAGAAGAACTCAAATAAGAAATCAACAGGGGATGTGGTTGAAAGTGGTAAGAAACGGGCATTTGAACATTGTTGTGTCCCAGAAAGGCTTATTGATCTTAACTTAACCGATTCTCAGAAAGAAGATGTTAAATCTATAGGTTTTGGTGGACTATTAGAACTTAAGATGAATAGATTGCCAACGGGGGAATTGTGGAATATCTCGTGGAAAGATTTGATTCGGGAAGATTTATTCAGAGAATCAAAAATAACAAGTATTACATAAATACAAATGATGTTTTTGATATTCTTGGTCTTCCTAGGAACTTAAAAAAAGAGAAGATAAATAGTTCAATAGGGATTGACAAAACGTTGAGCGCACGATACAAAAATACTTTTGGGAAAGTTAAAGATGGTATTCGGCCGTCTGCTTGGTGAACGCATCAAACAACTACCTGATGGAGGTGATGAGTTTAAACGCCTCTATGTCTTGTTTGCTGTGGGTTTCTTTCTTGCACCAGTAGTAACAAAGGCTATTGACTGTTCTTTGTTGGCATTGGTTGAGGATGTTACTCAAATCAAAAAGTTTGATTGGTGCCAGTTTGTATTGAATAAGTTATCTGATGGTGTTAGGAAGTTTAAGGCTTCTTACGCGGTAAAGTCGGGTGTTGCGGTGGTTGTGTGGCAATTCTTTTAGTAGCTTACTTTCATAGATTTCCATATTTGAGTAAACATGAACCAACTGCACGTCCTTTGATTCAACATTGGACTCAAGAGAAAATTTCTGTCAGGGCTGGGAATGAAGCTAAGATTGGTTGGGGTACAGTTCTTTATTTGGATAATGTTTATCCGATTTCGAGATATGAGGATGATTTAGATGAAGGACAAATTGGATTGCTGATTGAAGCTGCTCCTTTTGTTGAGGATGTAAGTCATCGTACAAAAATACCTGCAAGTGAAAATGTTCCAGAAGTTTTGGATTTTGTTAAAGAGTCACTGGAAATATTTCAAAATGATATTAAAGTTGCTATCAATGCTCACATTGCAAGGGTTTCTAATATTGAGAAGGGGAAAGAAAAAGTTAATAAAGATGATGTTGAGAAAGGATCTGCTGAAGAGGAGGATTTGGTTGGTGATAGTGAACCTTGGGGAAGTCAGGTTTTTGATTACATTGATGATATTATTGATAAGTTGAAAACATCAAAAGATGAGCTGAAGGAGAAAGGGAAGGTTGGACCTTTGCCAACATTTAGGATTCTTTCACAGAGTCAAGAATCCGAGCATACGAATGCCGATGAAAATGTTGAAAAATTTCAGAGTTTTGATGATAGATATGTGCATGAGCATTATGAGGATCAAGATGTTACAGAGGATCAAGTTAATGTTGATCAACCAACTGAAGATCAATTTGCAGAGCATCAAGTTACTGATTCCACCTCCAGAACTGATCAATTTGCTAGGCTTAATACGAGAGGATCAAGTTACCGATTCCCATCTGTTTAAACAACCGACCATTGAGCCTATGTCTGTTATCAAGGAAGTTTGAGGTGGAAGAAGAATATTCTACACAAATTTTGGGTGATATTGATAGTTTGGTTGATAAAATTATTCAACATGGTGTTAATGGTGAGAAGTTTGACAAGATGTTAGATGATGTGCATTTGGAACCTGTGAATGGTGAGATTATTCTTTCATCTGAATTTATGGTGAAGAATAAGGACGTAATGATTGGTATGCCAAAGCTGAAGATGGAAGTGGTTGATTATTGCTTCTCAAAATTGATTCTTCCAGAGTCAAAAAAGTAATATCCCATTTTTATTACAGTTGAAATTTATTATGGTATTCAAATTCTAATATTATTTTTTTTTCAGTGTTTATTTTCAGTTTAATGATGCCCTTGGACTGGAAGCAGATGATATTCTGAGTATGAGAGAAGACACAGATATCACAGGTGTTATTGTGAATGCTTGGGCATTGTTTTTGAACAAGTTGGAGCATAAAAAGGGTGTAATGAAGAGATTTATGTTTGGTGTTGACCATTCTGTAAGTTTACTTTTTTCAACAACTTATAAGTATATATTTGATATTGATTGCAGGGTATATATCCATGAATTTTCTTTAAGATATTGTTATCATTTATATTAACAGGCTACTTGGGCGATACGTTCTCAAAATGCTCGTAATAATTTTAAAGAAATGGCTCAAGCTTTTTGGTATTGGAAAAATGATGTTAATGTCGATGGGAATCTAATGGAACTGAATGAAGTAGATCTGGTATGTATTTTCATTTGTCAAAACATTTCTGGATATCATATTGAAAATTTCTGGATATACTTTTATGGTATTTCTGGATATATCCATGACCAAGGCCTAGGCCAAGGCCAAGGCCTAGGCCAAGGCCAATGCCTATGCCTATGCCATGGCCAAAGTAATTTCTGGATATACTTTATGGTATTTCTGGATATACTTTATTGTATTTCTGGATATATCCATGACCAAGGCCAAGGCCAAGGCCAAGGCCAAGGCCAAGGCCTATGCCATGGCCAAAGTAATTTCTGGATATACTTTATGGTATTTCTGGATATACTTTATGTTATTTCTGGATATACTTTATGTTATTTCTGGTTATATCCATGACAAAGGCCTAGGCCAAGGCCAAGGCCTATGCCATGGCCATAGTAATTTCTGGATATAATAAATGGTATTTCTGGATACACTTTATGGTATTTCTGGATATATCCATGTCCAAGACATAGGCCAAGGCCAAGGCCTATGTCATGGCCAAAGTAATTTCTGGATATACTTTATGGTATTTCTGGATATACTTTATGTTATTTCTGGTTATATCCATGACCAAGGCCTAGGCCAAGGCCAAGGCCTATGCCATGGCCATAGTAATTTCTGGATATAATAAATGGTATTTCTGGATATACTTTATGGTATTTCTGGATATACTTTATGTTATTTCTGGATAGTCACCTAATATATTTTTTGCAGTTTTTTATCCCATACTTTAAGGGAAGCAGTAAAGGTGGGCACTTTACACTATATGTGTACAACATGGCTTCAAAAAAGATTCAATATTTTGACAACCTTGCAATGAATGATGCAAAAAGCTGAAGTTGTGAAACTTACGAAAGCATTGGTATATGTTTTGAAACTCACGAAAGCAGTTTTTATATTTTTCATTTTTGTTTTTATTGGTTATCTAATATTTTATACTTAATTTTTTTTTCAGTATGTGCCTATGAAAGCTTTTTTGCAAAAGATTGGTCATCGATGTTATAAAGATTTTGAAGGCAAAAAAACATATAAATTTGAATACATGGAATGTGATTGGGTTCTTAAAGAAAATGCAAATGATAATCATGATTGTGGAGTTTATGTGATGTCTGAGATGAATGATTTTCAAGGATCAAAGTACTCATGCCCTGAGTTATGTCAGGTACTATTAAAGTTTTTTTTATTCATATTTATATTATATGAGTTTGTATATATATGTTTTAACAATTTTTTTTTTTTTAATTTGTAGGATAAACAAAGGATCCGTCTACGAGCTGAAATTCTTTCAACACTTTTGCTTAGTCAATTGAACAAAGATAAGCATAGGTTAATGATTGACGCAAACACTTTTGAAAAAGAGAAAAAAACAAAAAGAACAGAAGAACAAAGTAATGAACAAGATTCATAGATGAATGTAATTATGTAATTAGGAATGCGGTTTAGTGATGTAATTAATGTACATTGTAAAGTTTCTCGGGTATTCAATATGGTTGTTTCTGGATATAGAATTGATTGTTTCTGGTTATTCAATTTAAGAGTTTCGGTTATTGAATTGATAGTTTACGGATATTCAATTTGGTAGTTACTGGATATACATTTTGATAGTTTCTGGATATACTTATTATTAGTTTCTGGTTATAGAATTGAGAGTTTGGTTATAGAATTGATAGAAGTATCGGAATGTATAAAGAAAACAAACTAAGTAAATTATTTTAAATATAATTACAAAAAAAAAAAGAACAACCGCAACAAGGGGAGAAGTAAGAACAACAACAGAAACAAGAACAAACATCAACATCCCCTAATTCCCATCATTGACTTGTCATATGTTGTTCTAGTGCGATGTGCTGTTCCATGGATATTTCTCCATACGAAGAAATAGATCCATAATGAATAGCATGCGCAAAGAGTAGGTCCCAAGTCAAGGTTTTTGTTAGAATTCTCAGAGGGTGGCAGAATGGGCATTGCAATTTATTTTCCCCATTATAGAGGGGAAAACGCCCATTTTGGATTGATCGCTTGTGACTTGCAATTTTTTGCTCCAGGGTCCATTCTCTTGTAACCCTAGGAGGAACACTAGGCGGAACATCCACATATTCAACCTCCTCAGGCTGAAACCCTACATCAGAATCAGAACTTTCGCCCTGCTGAGCTTGGTTGTTGTTGTTGTTATTCATTTTGATAAATTTGATTTTTTTTTTTGTTGTGATGGTAGGAGTGGTGTTGTATTGTATTTATATAGGCTGAGTACTTGAATCCAGTCAAAAAGTTGCTCAATGAATTTAATGCACTTACATTCATTACTCTTTTGAATTCAATGAATTCAATGCACTTACCAACTGAACACATTTATTACTCTTTGAATTCAATGAATTCAATAATAAGTTTGAATGCTTTTTTGACCATTAAAGACAAGGAAACTTATCCAGTCACGGATTCAATAGTTAACCACATTTCAAAACAAAATGTCCTTTGCAAACTTTAATGGTTTCTGGATATACAAATGAATAACCAGAAAACAATCAAATGTATATCCAGAAACTATCAATTTTATATCCAGAAACTCTAATTTGAATATCCAGAAACTATCAATTTTATATCCAGAAACTCTTAATTTTAATATCCAGAAACTACTATATTGAATACCCAGAAACTTAAATTGGCCTTGAACTTGATTTTGGACAAGTGTTCCAAGTTAGGTGTTCCAAGCTGAGTAATAAAAAAACAAAAACAGTCACGGATTCAATAGTTATCCCAACTAGTACAGCTTCATTTTGTCCATAAGCAATAGTGCCAAATTTCAAACAAAAACAGTCACGGATTCAATAGTTAACTACATTTCAAACAAAAAACAGTCATGTATTCAATAGTGCCAAATTTCAAACAAAAAACAGTCACGGATTCAAACAAAAAACAGTCATGTATTCAATAGTGCCAAATTTCAACGCTCACAACATTGTCTATAAGTTTATGGAGAGCATGAATGAATAATTTGTTATGTATTGTGTGGTTTGTTTGTTTGTAGATTTTTTTTTTAATGAATAATATCTACTGTATAATATAATTTTCTTTAGATCTAAAGTGCCAGTTAGTTTGGTTTGAAGCACATTTAGATAACATAATACATCACCTATATTACAAAATACATCAAACACAACGATATTAAAAACAGAATTTAACACCATTAAACACTACCACTACCACCTGCTCCATCATCGCCTACGTTGTCATTCAATTTGTTTTTTGGATCATATTCATTCAAAATATATTCCAAATACATTTCCAAAGCCTTGTGGTGAATCCTAGCAGCTTCATCAATGTTGTGAGCGTTGCCAAACTCATGAGCATGATTGACTATCCCCACATAATCCTTATCCCTACAATTGTGTCCATTACATGGCTCCAATGGACAACGAAATGAGGGAGTTCCATTTGCAGAAGAAGGCTGCAGAACAACAAGATGACCATTGAGGAATTTTTGGTAGCAAACCATGTATATTTTCCAACTTTTGTCATCATTTAAATCACCCAAAGTTGGCTCCCCAGAATTTCCCTTGCCTTTGTTCATCACTAGAAAAATTATTAAAGGTAGAATTTTTCTTGAACTTGATGTATATGCTTGCCTTTGGACAGATTTATATAGGCTGAGTACTTGAAACCAGTCAAAAAAGTTGGTCAATGAATTCAATGCACTTGCCAACTGTACACATTTATTACTCTTTGAATTCAATAGTAAGTTTGAATGCTTTTTTGATCATTAAAGTATATCCAGAAACTATCAATTCCATATCCAGAAACTATCAATTCTATATCCAGAAACTATCAATTCTATATCCAGAAACTATCAAAAAGTATATCCAGAAACTATCATCAATTAGCTCATGGATATATTTCTGGCCATGGCCAAAGTAATTTCGGATATACTTTATGGTATTTCTGGATATACTATTATGTTATTTCGGATATAGCCAAGGCCTATGCCATGGCCAAAGTAATTTGGATATACTTTATGGTATTTGGATATACTTTATGTTATTTACGGTTATATCCATGACCAAGGCCTAGGCCAAGGCCAAGGCCTATGCCATGACCAAGGCCTAGGCCAAGGCCAAGGCCAAATCCATGACAAGTTCAAGGACTTGGCCTAGGCTAAGGCCAAGGCCAAGTTCAAGGCTTGGCCAAGGCCAAGGCCAAGTTCAAGGCTTGGCCAAGGCCAAGGCCAAGGCCTAGGCTAAGGCCAAGGCCAAGTCCAAGGCTTGGCCATGGCCAAGGCCAATGACAAAATTTCTGGATATGCACCTACCACATTTCTGGATATACATTCACATACTTCTGGATATATAATTGGCAATGGCCTTGGACTTGGCCATGGCCAAGGCCAATGACAAAATGTATAACCAGAAACTATTAATTTGAATATCCAGAAACTATAAAAATATATAACCAGAAACTTCAATATGAATAACCAGAATCTTTAATTGGCCTTGAACTTAGCCTTTGGCCTTGACCATGGCCTTGGCCTTGACCATGGCCTTGGCCTTGACCATGGCCTTGGCCTTGGACTTCTGGATATCAATGCACTTACCAACTGGACACATTTATTACTCTTTGAATTCAATAGTAATTTTGAATGCTTTTTTGACCATTAAAGTATATCCAGAAACTATCAATTCTATATCCAGAAACTATCAAAATGTATAACCAGAAATTATCAATTATATATCCAGAAAAATATCAATAAGTATATCCAGAAACTATCAATGAGTATAACCAGAAACTATCAACTCTATAACCAGAAACTATCAATTCTATAAAACTATTAAATCAAATGTTCATTTGGTGTTTTTGAACCAAACTCATCAGTGATTGGCTTTCTTCTATCAAACTTTGTCTTTAGTTTTCGTTTTCTGCCCTTTGTATTTGCACGAATTGGATCCATCACTTTGGAGCACTTGTTATACTTTCTGAACCAAAGCTATCATTAACACTTGTCGTAGATCTACATTCCTGTTGATTTTCTGACAACAATTGTTGTATAAGAAGTGAGTCTCTATTGAACCCATCTTCCAGTATCTTTTTTGCAGCTCTGTTTTCTTGACAAGCCATCATCAGATTGTGGTATTTCATTGCCATCTTTTGTTTCCAGGGAATGAATTCACTTTTCTCTGTTGATGTATTATCTTTTCCTTGATAGACTTTGTCCCATACATCTTTTTTTGCCATCTTTGTCCACCTTTTTTCAATGTAGATATCTGGTATCCTTGTGACATTTGACAAATTCAGCGCCTTTATGCAATGAAAGCACAACCAACCGACTGTAGTAAACTGATTGCAGCTGCATACAACTGTTACACTTTCATCACTCCTAACAAAGAGTACACTCTCATATTTATCTGGGTACTTCTCATGAGCAACATGTATGAATCTGCAATCTTCATCACTTTCATCTCCAAATTTATATACAGCAGGAAAAGCTCGTTTTACCTCAATCTCAAAGAACTTGAATATCTGTGGTGTGTATACCTGAGCTGCTTGTTTTATGATACCACCATACATGTCTGGTTGAGGGACTGAGATTGATGCTTGAAATTCCTTCTCCTGTTCAGTATTCCTCCAACGTTTAACTGTCTCATTGAATATGTCAAAGAACTGAGTGAGGGATGTGTTTCTGTTTGCTTTGAAACAAAGGGCATGATTTGTGCTCTCGCTTCTTTGGGATGACAATATTCCAGCTGAGAAGAAATTTGTGCTTAAAGCCGTGCACCATTTCTCCCGTAGTCCATATAGACGCTTGAACCAGGAATTTTCAACGAGATTGTATTTCACGAGCATTGACTCCCAACATCTTTCAAATTCATCCTCACTGGTACATCCCATTAAACAATGATCAAATTCTTTTTTAAAATCTTCATTTGTCTTCAATTGTCCAAAGTGGGATACAGCATTTTGTTGGATGTGCCATAAACATAGCCTATGCCTCGTCCGCCCTTCAAATACCTGTATTATAATAAAGTTTATGGATATTAACATTATATGCTTCTGGATATTAACATACAATAAATTTTCATTGACCAATTTTTTGTCATGTACAGAAACTAACAATTGAATATCCAGAAACTACCAAAAGAATATCCAGAAACTACAAATTCAATAACCAGAAGAACTATATAGCACAAATAAAATACTAGATAAGAAATATTATAAAAGAACTGGTTATGGAATTTTATAATCATACCTCTTCAATTGCATTTGACATTGCTTGGTCTTGGTCTGTAAATATTGTTTTTGGTTCTTTGCCTCCCATTGATTTTCTAAACTGCTTAAGCAACCATACAAATGTTTCTTTTTTTTCATTTGCTATGAAAGCACAACCAAACATGACAGTGTTCCAATGATTATTAATGCCAACTATTGGGGCACAAATAAGATTGTATCTATTTGTAGTATAAGTTGTGTCAAATATAACCAGATCTCCATAGAGCTTGTAATCTTCCTTCATCATGCTATCTCTCCAAAATATAGCCCCAAGTCTTCCTTCATCATCAAATTTGATTTTAAAATAGAACCCTCGATCTTCCAGTGAAATTTCAAAAAGCCTATCAACAACATTCCGAGCATCACCATTTTCAATTTTTTCCATTCTAAGTTTCTGAACAAAATTGACATGATCTTTCTTTGTGTGACCAACATGTTCCTCTCCATTTGCTTTTACCAAAAGACTATATCCATGAGTTGGTCTTATACCAGCTTTCTTCCATTATTTCAATTATATCACCCTGATCTTCTGAGATACACCTTTCACTACGCTTCAAATGGTTCCAATCTGTCCTTGTCATTGGATGATTGTGCTCTGTAACATGGCGGTCAACAATATACATATCTTCCTCTTTTATCAATTTCGCCCTCAAAAGAGCCTTACATTGAGTCCTCTTTATGTAATTTCTCCTTCTCTTTTGTTGTTTTTTGGTAACATCGAGTTGTTCAACTGGTGAAGGAATTTGAACTTCATTAACATCAACTGGTGATGGAACACTGATGTTAACCTCTTGGGTTGATCTGGTAACTCCTTCACACGAGCAACGGAATAGCTTGTCTAATATCCTTGAAGTCTTTTTTGAAACATGATTTGTTGACAACTTAATACTAAATCCTAGTGCATTTGCATGAAGTTTATACAGTTTGTACAATTCCTCCCATGTCTTTGCTTTTGTTCCCAGCAAATTTTTGCTTATATCAATATTAGGGTCCTCAGTTACAGTTACTGCACACACAAAATATATTAAAAAGAATAATGTCATATGAAATCAGTAATTCTAAATCAATATGTCAATAAAGTTAAGAGAGAAAACCTATTTGTAGCCCAGTTCGGGATCTGTAGGTTGTTGAATTTGAGATTCTAAATCAATCGGAGAATATGATTCTGCAAGAAAAGGCAGTAGTTAGTTAGTTTCTGGATATTCATTTTGAAGGTTTCTGGATATTCCTTGGCCTAGTACATTGCCAGTTTAAAGTTTCTGGATATTCAACTTGGTACTTTCTGGATATAAATTTTATTGTTTCTGGATATGGTCAATTGTGTGTTTCTGGATATCCAATGTGGTAGTTCTGGATATTCAATTTGAAAGTTTCTGGATACTCATTTTGAATGTTTCTGGATATAGCATTGGCCTTGGCCAAAGACATGGCCATATCCCTTTGCCTAGTACATTTGTCAATTTAAAGTTTCTGGATATTGAATTAGGTACATTCTGGATATACATTTTATTGTTTCTGGACATGGTCAATAGTGTGTTTATGATATTCAATTTGGAAGTTTTGGATATACATTATATTGATAATCTTAGATGTTTATGTCTTAATCATTTTGAATGTTTCTGGATATTCATTTTTGTAGTTTCTGGATATAGCATTGGCCTTGGCCAAGGACATGGCCATGTCCCTTTGCCTAGTACATTGTCAATTTAAAGTTTCTGGATATTGAATTAGGTACATTCTGGATATACATTTTATTGTTTCTGGACATGGTCAATAGTGTGTTTTTGGATATTCAATTTGGTAGTTCTGGATATTCAATTTGGTAATTTCTGGATATTCATTTTGAACGTTTCTGGATATCATTTTGTATGTTTCTGGACATAGAATTGACCAAAGCCATAAGCAATTTACGGATATGTATCTAACACATTTCGGATATAAATTCGAGATACTTACGGATATCATTTATATAAATAATTTACTAAATTGAAAAAAATTTAAATTACATTTTTTCCCTTCCCATAACCCCCATAAGGCTTGACACCAGAAACTCCATCACATCCTCCATCACCTTTATCAAAGGGCTTCTTCTTGACCTTGTCCTTCTTGCAAGAAGGAATTTCCACAGGTCCAAACAACTCCAAATACTCCTTAAGGTATTTTGCCAAAGCCTTGTGCTCAGCTTTGGCAACATTGGAGAAAGAGGAAGTGGGTGCACAAGAATCAAAGGCATGCTGAAGCATTGCAGTTTGGTTCCTTTCACGTATCATACGCCCTGCACAAGGCTGTAGAGGGCATACATACAACTTAACTGGAGATGTCCGGTCGATGCGAGGATACGAAGATGACCAAAGTGGAGTTTCTTTGTCATTTCACGAAAGGCACTCCTAAACTCTTTCTCATCAGAGTCATACTCATCATTTGAGGACATATTGCTTGAAATTATGAGAGAACTGAACTGATTTTAATGAAAGAAGAGATGTAATTTTGAAATTTCCAGTTCATGTGTTGTATAGTGCAAGTGTCTAGCCCCTTCCTATTTATAGTGCATATACCTTGGAAACAATTCAAAGAGTAATAAATGTGTTCAGTTGGTAAGTGCATTGAATTCATTGAATTCAAAGAGTAATAAATGTAAGTGCATTGAATTCATTGAGCAACTTTTTTGACTGGATTCAAGTACTCAACCTATATAAATATAAATACAATTTGAATATCCAGAACTACCAAATTGAATATCCAAAAACACCCATTGACTATCAAAAAACCTTCAAAATGAGTATCCAGAAACCTTCAAAATGAATATCCAGAACTACCAAATTGAATATCCAGAACTACCAAATTGAATATCCAAAAACACCATTGACAAGCTGAATATCCAGAACTCTCCAAATTGAATATCCATAAACACACAATTGAAACAAACTAAAACTTTCATTATGAATGTTTTACGGATATTCATTTTGAAGGTTTACGGATATGTACCTAACACATTTACGGATATACATTTTTGGTAATCTGGATATCATTTATATAAATTTACGGATATGTACATAACACATTTACGGATATACATTTTAGGTACTTACGGATATCACATGGCCATATCCGATTGCCTAGTACATTGTCAATTTAAAATTAAAAAATAAGTTATATTGAGATCAAAACCTCGTAGCACGTAGAATATCGATTTGTGTAGCCTGGAGAATATCGATTTGTGATATTTCTGAATATCTGTCATGTAATTGAGCTTCCATTTATGCTATTGATGGATAGATCCCCAAAATTTCGTAGAACAATCTCTGGAAATGTACAATAACAATCGACCTTAGTAAAATAAACGTTGATTAAAATTAAAAACAGTAGTTGTTGATTTGGTTCATATTACCCGATTTAATCAATATCGATTTACGTATTGTTTCTTGATATTCAATTTCATTGAGCTGTCCGAAGCGAGAGATGGAGAAACGCGTTTTTCGTTGTAGTGTGTCTGTGTGTGTAGGTTTTTGGACAATAGAACCGGTTTAATTCAAACGGTTCCCGGTTTTTGAATATATTAAAAAACCCGTTTCTCCATACAAAGATGGAGAAACGCGTTTTTCACCAGACCAACTCTTTATCTAATGCTATAAACTCAAATTCCATGGTTGATCTGGCTATAATAGTTTGCTTAAAAGATTTCCATGATATACACTACAAGGAAAATCGAATTTAGCTACGGCAAATTTCGTAGCTAAATTGAAGATTTCGTAGCTAAATCGTGTTTAGCTACGGATTTATTCCGTAGTTATTCCGTGGGTGCAGGTTTGTCGCTAAATTGGGCGTCGCTGTTTTGTAGCTATTTTAGAGACGGATATGTCCGTCTCTAATTTAGAGACAGATATGGTCGTCTCTAAATTAGAGACAGATATGTCCGTCTCTAAATTAGAGACAGATATGTCCGTCTCTAAATTAGCTACAGATATGACCGTCTACGGATTAGCGACATATTTTTTGTCTCTATTTAAATTTTCGTTTTATTTTCGAACCATTTTAGCAACGAATATTTTCGTCGCTAAATTGATATTTTTTTAAAAAAAAATTTAATATATATTTAAAAATATATATTAATATATTTTAAATATATATTAATATATATTTAAAAATATATATTAATTTATAATATATATATATATATATATATATATATATATATATATATATATATATATATATATATTAAAATATATAAATATATATTTTTAAATATATATTAAATCAATCCCTTAGCTTTTCTTTTTTTTTTCAATTCAATCCCTTAACTTTTATTATTTTCATATCAGTCCCTTAACTTTTATTATTATCAAATCAGTCCCCTAAATTTCTTTTATACTCAAATAGTCCTCACAAACTTCCACCACCAATCACCACCCATCACCACCAGCAACCACCGGCAACCACAATCAACCACCAAATCTGAAAAAATAAAAATTACCATACTAGGTTTCCAAAATTTTGAATCTTTACAAAATCACCAAAAAATCAAAATCAAAATCCAACCAAACCGAATTCTGAGTTTCCAAGGCAAAATCGAAATCAAACCCAAATCTGGGTTTATAAATCTCAAGCAAAGCCAAACGAATTCAGATTCGGGTTTTGAGTTTCAAAATTTTCTCTCTCTGTTCGGATTGTGAGTGACGGCCGGGGACACCATTGCGTTTTTTAAAATGAAGAGAGAGAGAGAGAAAGAGAAATGAGGAGAAAGAGAGAGAGAGTGACGGAGGGAGAAGATGACTTGAGGCCGTGGTATCGCCGGATGATGAAGAAGACGGTGAGGGAAATGAGAGCGAGAGAGAAACTGTTACTATGCCAAGCTGCGGAAGTGGAAACTGCCATCGGAGAAGTGAACCGCCGGCGAAGTTATCTTGCTGCGTGCAGCAGTTGAAGATGGAGGGAGGGGGAGCGTAGAGAGAGAGAAACCGTTGATCTGGATTTTGAAAATGTGGAAAGAGAGAGAGAGAAATGAAAAGAGATATAGGGAGAGGAGTAATTGGTTTTGTTTAAAATGTTATGGGCCTTTGGATTAAATGGTTTGAAGGGTCAGATCTTGCTTTGGCTCTAATCCTCGTGAAATTTTGAAACCCAATCAAGCAATGCCACATCACATACTTATATTTATTTCACACTATATTATACGCTAACTAAAATATTTATGCCTAATATTAAGAATAATAAAATTTATTATTAATAATATTTATTAATAAATTATTAATTATATAATTGATTAATTAATTAATATTAATATTAATTATATAAACAGTAGTAATATTAATAATAGTATTAATAATAACTAGTAATTTTTATTATTTTTTATTAAATAGGAAAAAATATTTTAGATTTTTTTATTACAGAAATTTACAAAAAGTTATCTAAAATATTTATATGCTTCTAATTGATTTACCCAAAATTTTAATTATATTAGTATGCATAATATCAAGAATAATAACATTATCATATAATTAGTAATAATACTTAATAATAAGACTAATAATGATGTTATTGTTAATTATTCAATTATATAATTGAATATATTAATAGTTATTATTATATAATTAATAATAATATTATTATATAATTAATAATAATATTAATAATAACTAGTAATAATACATAACATCAAACATAATAATGTTATTAATTAATAATAATATTCATTTAAAGTGTTTTTCATCTTTATGTGTCCCGATCTTGTGAAAATGGTATACGGCTACCTCGTTTATTATTTTTTTTTTATTTTTTGCTACATTCTAAATGACATTTAAAGTGTTTTTCATCTTTATGACTTTCCTCAAAATCCAAATGGAAATTGAGTTACAAATATGTGCCATTATTTAGGGTTTTAAAGAATGTGTCCCGATCTTGTGAAAATGGTATACGGCTACCTCGTTTATTTTTTTTTAATTTTTTTCTACATTCTAAATGACATTTAAAGTGTTTATCATCTTTATGACTTTCCTCAAAATCCAAATGAAAATTGAGTTACAAATATGTGCCATTATTTAGGATTTTAAGGAATGTGTCCCGATCTTGTGAAAATGGTATACGGCTACCTCATTTATTTTTTTTAATTTTTTTCTACATTCTAAATGACATTTAAAGTGTTTTTCATCTTTATGGCTTTCCTCAAAATCCAAATGGAAATTGAGTTACAAATATGTGCCATTATTTAGGGTTTTTAGGGTTTTATGTGTCCCGATCTTGTGAAAATGGTATACGGCTACCTCGTTTATTTTTTTTAATTTTTTTCTACATTCTAAATGACATTTAAAGTGTTTTTCATCTCTATGGCTTTTCTCAAAATCCAAATGGAAATTGAGTTACAAATATGTGCCATTATTTAGGGTCTTTAGGGTTTTATGTGTCGCGATCTTGTGAAAATGGTATACGGCTACCTCGTTTATTTTTTTTTAATTTTTTTCTAAATTCTAAATGACATTTAAAGTGTTTTTAATCTTTATGACTTTCCTCAAAATTCAAATGGAAATTGAGTTACAAATATGTGTCATTATTTAGGGTTTTAAGGAATGTGTCCCGATCTTGTGAAAATGGTATACGGCTATCTCGTTTATTTTTTTTTTTATTTTTTTATACATTCTAAATGACATTTAAGGTGTTTTTCATCTCTACGGCTTTCCTCAAAATCCAAATGGAAATTGAGTTACAAATATGTGCCATTATTTAGGGTTTTTAGGGTTTTATGTGTCCCGATCTTGTGAAAATGGTATACGGCTACCTCGTTTATTTTTTTAAATTTTTTTCTACATTCTAAATGACATTTAAAGTGTTTTTCATCTTTATGACTTTCCTTAAAATCCAAATGGAAATTGAGTTACAAATATGTGCCATTATTTAGGATTTTAAGGAATGTGTCCCGATCTTGTGAAAATGGTATACGGCTACCTCGTTTATTTTTTTTTTATTTTTTTCTACATTCAAAATGACATTTAAGTGTTTTTCATCTCTATGGCTTTCCTCAAAATCCAAATGGAAATTGAGTTACAAATATGTGCCATTATTTAGGGTTTTTAGGATTTTATGTGTCCCGATCTTGTGAAAATGGTATACGGCTACCTCATTTATTTATTTTTAATTTTTTTTCTACATTCTAAATGACATTTAAAGTGTTTTTCATCTTTATGACTTTCCTCAAAATCCAAATGGAAATTGAGTTACAAATATGTGCCATTATTTAGGGTTTTAAAGAATGTGTCCCGATCTTGTGAAAATGGTATACGGCTACCTCGTTTATTTTTTTTTAACTTTTTTCTACATTCTAAATGACATTTAAAGTGTTCTTCATCTTATGACTTTCCTCAAAATCCAAATGAAAATTGAGTTACAAATATGTGCCATTTTTTAGGGTTTTAAGGAATGTGTCCCGATCTTGTGAAAATGGTATACGGCTACCTCGTTTATTTTTTTTAATTTTTTCTACATTCTAAATGACATTTAAAGTGTTTTTCATCTTTATGACTTTCCTCAAAATCCAAATGGAAATTGAGTTACAAATATATGCCATTTTTTAGGATTTTAAGGAATGTGTCCCGATCTTGTGAAAATGGTATACGGCCACCTCGTTTATTTTTTTTAATTTTCTTCTACATTCTAAATGACATTTAAAGTGTTTTTCATCTCTATGGCTTTCCTCAAAATCCAAATGGAAATTGAGTTACAAATATGTGCCATTATTTAGGGTTTTTAGGGTTTTATGTGTCCCGATCTTGTGAAAATGGTATACGGCTACCTCGTTTATTTTTTTTTAATTTTTTTCTACATTCTAAATGACATTTAAAGTGTTTTTCATCTTTATGACTTTCCTCAAAATCCAAATGGAAATTGAGTTACAAATATGTGCCATTATTTAGGGTTTTAAGGAATGTGTCCCGATCTTGTGAAAATGGTATACGGCTACCTCGTTTATTTTTTTTTTAATTTTTTTCTATATTCTAAATGATATTTAAAGTGTTTTTCATCTTTATGACTTTCCTCAAAATTCAAATGGAAATTGAGTTACAAATATGTGCCATTATTTAGGATTTTAAGGAATGTGTCCCGATCTTGTGAAAATGGTATATGGCTACCTCGTTTATTTTTTTTTTTATTATTTTCTACATTCTAAATGACTTTTAAAGTGTTTTTCATCTTTATGACTTTTCTCAAAATCCAAATAGAAAAAAACTAAACAAATGTAGGTATATAGAAGAAAAGACAAAAGAGGAACGGACTACCCTATATTTATTTTTATTTTTTAAAAATTTTTTATTGACTAGAAAACAATATTTTAGCCTTTTTTAATTAGTGGTTTTTTTAGAAAAAGTTATATAAAAAAAGATAGAAAAAAACTAAACAAATGAAAGTATATAGAAGAAAAGTCAAAAAAGGGACGGACTACCCTATATTTATTTTTTTATTTTTTTAAAAAAATTTTATTAACTAGAAATCAATATTTTAGCCTTTGTTAATTAGTGGTTTTTTTAGAAAAAGTTATATAAAAAAAGATAGAAAAAAACTAAACAAATGAAAGTATATAGAAGAAAAGTCAAAAGAGGGACGGACTATCCTATATTTATTTTTTATTTTATTAAAAAAAAATTATTGACTAGAAAACAATATGTTAGCCTTTGTTAATTAGTGATTTTTTTTTAAAAAAGTTATATAAAAAAAGATAGAAAAAAACTAAACAAATGAAAGTATATAGAAGAAAAATCAAAAGAGGGACGGACTACCCTATATTTATTTTTTATTTATTTTAAATTTTTATTGACTAGAAAACAATATTTTAGCCTTTGTTAAGTAGTGATTTTTTTTAGAAAAAGTTATATAAAAAAAGATAGAAAAAAACTAAACAAATGAAAGTATATAGAAGAAAAGTCAAATTTAGAGACGGATACTAAATCTGTCTCTAAATTTTAGAGACAGATGTTGAATCTGTCACTAAATTAGAGACGAATTCAAAAATCTGTCTCTAAATTAGAGACGGGTTAAAATCTGTCTCTAAAGTTTAGAGACGGATTCTGAATCTGTCTCTAAAGTTTAGAGACGGATTCTGAATCTGTCTCTAATTTAGAGACGGATTCTGAATCTGTCTCTAATTTAGAGACGAATTCTGAATCTGTCTCTATTTTAGAGACAGATACAAAACCCGTCTCTAAAATTTAGAGACGGAATCTGAATCCGTCTCTAAATTAGAGACGGAATCAGATTTCGTCTCTAAATTAGAGACGAATTCGGATTCCGTCTCTAAATTAGAGACGGATTCAGATTTCGTCTCTAATTTAGAGACGGAATCTGAATCCGTCTCTAATTTAGAGACGGAATCCGAATCCGTCTCTGATTTTTGATTCTGTCTCTAATCTGTCGCCAAATTAGCTACAGACTCCGCCCGTCTCTAATTTTCCGTCTCTAAATCCGGTTTTCCTTGTAGTGATAGCTGCACCTGCTAATGTGAATAAATATCCACTTGTAGACCTTGAGTCTTTGATATCCGATATCCAATTAGCATCACTATATCCTTCTATCATCGCTGAATGTCTAGTGTAATGTAATCCAAAGTTACGAGTATATCTTAAGTACCTTAGTACTCTTACTATACCCTTTCAATGATTTGTTCCAGGATTACTTGTGTACCGGCTTAATTTGCTAACGGCATAAGGTATAAGAAATATTCGGCCTAGTACAACTCATCAAATATTTTAGACTTTCAATAATTCTCGAATACTCTAATTGAGACACCGGTTCATCTCTATTCTTTGAAAGATGAAGAATTGGGTCGATTGGAGAACTTGCTATTCCATTGTCATCCTTGTTAAATTTCTCAAGAATTTTATTCACATAATGAGATTGACTTAGTACAAGTCCGTTGGGTATTCTAGAAATTTTAACTCCAATGATTACGTCCACAATGCCCATATCTTTCATGTCAAACTTCTAATTCAACAAGTCTTTCGTGGATTTAATCATCTTATCACAACTCCCTATGATAAGCATGTCGTTTATATAAAGACACAAAATGACATAGCCATTTTTTGTGGTTTTAGTATAGACACATTTGCCACACTCATTTATTTTAAATCCACTTTGCATCATGGCATTATCAAATTTTTGATGACATTGTTTTGGTGCTTGTTTCAAGCCATATAATGACTTTACTAATTTGCACACCTAATTTTCTTGTCCATGCGCAACAAACCCCTCGGGTTGTTCCATGTAAATCTCCTCTTCTAAATCTCCATTTAGGAAAATTGTTTTTACATCCATTTGATGTATTTCAAGATTCCTCAACGCGGCAATTGCAAGTACAACTCTTATTGATGTTATTCTCATGACGGGAGAATACGTGTCAAAATAGTCTAGGCCTTCTTTTTGTTTGTAACCTTTAATTATAAGTTGGGCCTTATACTTATCAATTGTTCCGTCCGCCTTCATTTTCCTTTTGAAAATCCACTTATATCCTAGTGTTTTGCTTCCCGGAGGAAGGTCCACTAATTCCCATATGTGATTTTGCAAAATGGAATCAATTTCACTTTTAATTGCTTCCTTCCCAAAGGTCCTTCCGAAGAGCTAACGACTTCTTTGTAACTTTGTGGTTCACTTTCTACCATATAGGTTAGAAATTCCGGACCATAGAATTTTTCAATCCTAGCTCTTTTGCTCCATCGAGGTTCCACCTCTTCTTCTTCACTTTTATCTTGAACGTGTTATTCTTCTATTGAATCTATAACCCTAGTCGATGAGCTTGCCTCATTTCTTGACTTACACGGGAATACATACTCAAAGAAAGACACACACTACCAGAAACAGGTCATTTAGCGACGGAAATAACAGCGACGGACAGATTCCGTCGCTATTTAGCGACGGAATATAGTATTTAGCGTCGGAATTATTTTGGCGTCAAATTTAGCGACGGAATTTAATTCCGCCGCTAAAAAGAATATTCCTCGAATATTCGTTTATTTCCGCCGCTAATTTGGCGGTTGATTTACCGACGGAATATTCCGCCGCTAAATCTTTAACAGCGACGGAATTATTCCGCCGGTGAAAATATATCATTTTTTTATTTTTTTAATTATCAGCGTCGGAAATATTCCGACGCTGAAATTAAAATATTTTTTATTTTTCTTTTCGAAATATTACACCGACGGAATATTTCCGACGGTGAAATTAAATGCTTTTTTTTTTTTTAATAAACACCGACGGAATATTTCCGCCGCTGATAATTTAATAATTTTTATTTATCAGCGACGGAAATATTCCGTCGGTGTTTAATAAAAAAAAAAATTCAAAATTTCCAGGAGAAAGACCGCTGCCCACAATGCAAGGGCGAAATGGTTGTACAGGAGAAGAAGGTCTTGGAAGTGGTTGTGGAGAAGGGTATGCAAAATGGACAGAAAATTACATTCCTGTGAGAAGCCGATGAAGCTCCCGACACTCTTGCGGCGCTCATTTAAAATTTCAAAATTTCCGAACGAACAACAAGCGATAATCCAATTCAAACTTTCAAACCAAATTAATCGTACACCTAGCCTCTAAATCCCTCACTCCCATCCTCTCTCTCTCTCTCTCTCTCTCTCAAAGAATTGAATTTGAAAAAACAAATATCGAGCCGCTCTTACCCCCGGTGCTATTTCATCTTTAATTTCGGGTAATTCCACATTTCAATTCTCTCCCTTCCCCGTCCGGGTCCGAACTGGTTCGACTTATGAGACAATAATCTCCAGAGTGTTGTCTAATAGTTGGTTAGTTTCCTAATTTTGGACTAATCTTGTTTTTGTTTTATTTTGGATAAAAAATTTAAAATTGTATGCAATTTACCAATTTGGGAATAGCTACAAGAACCCTTGCAATTCTTATATCCCCTAACCCCTAACCCTAAATCCCCTAAACCCCAAACCCTAAACCCTAACCCTAAACTCCCAAACCCCTAAACCCTAATTCCCTAAACCCTAATCCCCTAAACCCTAACTCCTAAACTCCTAAACCCTAAACCCTAAACCCTAAACCCTAAACCCTATACCCTATACACCCTATACCACGACACTCTTCTTTTGGAGACATAGTCTTTGTACTACAATAGAAAGAGCACCCAAAGTTCAAGCGAAAGGGTGATGACATATTTGTTGAGCACGCGTTGACCCCATCGAGGCATTATGTGGCTTCCAATTTATCTTGACTCATCTAGATAATGTGCAACTCCTCATCAAATCCCAACCTCGAGAAGTTGTTAAGCGAGATCAATTCAAGGCAATAAATGACGAAGGGATGCCAATGTACCAAAGACCATTCATGAGGGCAAATTATACATCCATTTCTGGCCGACTTCCCAGATTCCTTGACTTCCGAGCAATGCAAGGCCCCAGAGGGTGTCTTTGCCTCCTAAGCCTTCATCGCAGAAGACGAGCATGGAGCTTGATGAGTGCGAGGAGACAACCCTTCACGATGTCAACATTGAAGCTTACGATGTAGATGATGACATGCACGGTGGTAGGGGGCCAGAGAGAAGTGTAACGGTGTGCTCGGCGGTAATGATGTGGGTCTTTATTTTCCTGGATATCTTAGTTATGACTTATGAGACAATAATCTCAGAGTGTTGTCTAATAGTTGGTTAGTTCATAGTTTTGGACTAATCTTGTTTTTGTTTTATTTTGGATAAAAATTTTAAAATTGTATGCAATTTACCAATTTGGGAATAGCTACAAGAACCCTTGCAATTCTTATATCCCCCAACCCCTAACTCCCTAACCCCTAAACCCAACCCAACCCTAAACCCCAACCCTAAACCCCAACCCTAAACTCCCTAAACCCCAACCCCAAACTCCAAACCCTGGGACCCTAACCCCAAATCCCTAAACCTCCCCCAAACCCCTAACTCCCCAACCCTAAACCCTAAACCCAACCCCTAAACCCTAAACCCTAAACTCCCCAACCCTAAACTCTAAACCCTAAACTCCTAACCTCTAACCCTAACTCCTAAACTCCAACCCCTAAACTCCCTAACCCCTAATCCCCTAAACCCCAACCCCAACCCCATCCCCTAAACCCCCTAACTCCCTGGTCCCTAAACCCTAAACCCCAACTCCTAAATTCTACCTCTAACTCCTAACTCCCTAACCCCCTCTAACCCCTAACTCTAAACCCTAACCTCAACTCCTAAACCCTGTCCCCCTCCTAACCCCAACCCTAACTCCTAAACCCTAAACCCCAAACCCCAACTCCATCCCCTAAACCCTAATCCCCCTAATCTCCCTGGCCCCTAAACCCTAGTCCTAAACCCTAAACCCTAAGTGGCGGCATGGTATGTGGCATGTGGTATAGGTATGTGGTATGGTATGTGGCATGTGGCATGTGGCATAGGCATAGTGGTATGTGGCATATGGTATAGGCATGTGGCATGTGGTATAGGCATAGTGCATGTGGCATGTGCAGCATGTGGTATATGGCATAGGCAATTATAGGCATGTGCATAGGCATGTGGCATAGTGGCATGTGGCATAAAAAGGGCATGTGCAGCAGCATGTGGCATGTGGCATGTATGTGGCATAGTATAGGCATGTGGCATGTATAGGCATGTGGGCATGTGGTACAGTAAAGTATGTGTGGCATGTGGCATAAGGCATGTGGCATGGTGGGCACAGGGCATGGAGGTGTAGGTATAAGGCATGTGGCATGTGTAGGCATGTAGGGAGTATAGCGTAGTATGTAATACAGGCAAGTGCTGTGCGTAGGCATGAGTAGGCATGTGTAGCAGGCATAGGCATGTGGTGGTATGTGGTATGTGCATGTGTGGTATAGGGCATAGGTATAGTGGCATAGTGTAGTATGGCATAGTGGTATAGTGGCATATAGGGTATATGGGTGGCGTATAAAAAGGCATAAAAGCATGTGGCACAGTAGGCATGTATAGGCATGTAAGTATGTGGCATAGGCATGTGGCATAGTAAGTATGTGGTATGCGTAAGCATGGTGGTATGTGGCATATAGGGCATGTGTGGCACAGGCATAGGGCATGTGCGCATGTGTAAGCATGTGGCATGGCATAAAGCATGGTATAGGCAGTAGGGCATAGTGGCATGTGGCATAGTAAGTATAGACAGCATGGGGCATAGGGTATTGTGTGGCATAGTGGCATAGTGGCATGTGGTATAAGGCATGTGGTGGGTATAGGTAGTGGCATAGGGTATGGTATAGGCATAGGCACAGTGGCATGTGGTATAAGCAGTGGTATACATGTAAAAAGTACTGTGGCATGGTGGCATGTAGGTATGTGACAGTGCTGGTATGGAAAAAAGCATGTGGTATGTGGTACAAATGTGGCATGTGGTATAGTGGCATGGGTATAGGCATAGTGGCATAAAAATGGTACATGGGCATGTGTGTATAGGGCATGTGGCATGTGGCACAGGCACAGTGGCATGTGATAGGCATGCATAGTGGCATGCATGGCATGTGGCATGTGGCATGTGGCATAAGCATGTGGCATGTGGCATAGTGGCATGTGGCATAGGTATGTGGCATGTGGCATAGGCATAGGGCATAGGGCATAGGCATAGCATGTGTTAGCATAAAGGCATGTAAGTACAGTATGTGTAAGCATGGTACATGTGCATGTGGCATGGGCATGTGGTATATGTAAGCATGTGTGGCATAGTGGCATTGTGTGGCACAGTAAGCATAGTGCATAAGCATGGCACAGTGGCATTATGTGGCATAGTGGTATAGGCATGTGTGGCATGTGGCATAGGTATAGGCATAAAAAGCATGTGGCATGTGGCATAGCAATAGGCATAGTGGCATAAAAGCAAAGCAGTGGCATAGTGCATGTGGCATAGTGGCATGGTGGCATGTGGCATGTGGCATGTGCACAGGGCAAAGGTATGTGTGTAGGGTATAGGGCATAGGGTATAGGGGTGTAGGGTATAGGGGTGTAGGGTATAGGGCATAGGGTATAGGGCATAGGGTATATGTTGGGTCAAAATATATGTGGACTCAGAATTGCTTAATCCCAATCACTCAGCTAGTTAGAGACCCCTAATTTAATTAGATTTTATTTTTTGGATCTCTTACTGATGCTCTCCCAGTTATTTCAGCATGTTACGCGTGATACTATCCCGCCGGTGGGATCCGCCTCGGTAATCGGCGGGAGTTAACTCTTTTTCAAGAACATACTTCAAACAGATAGGTGACTTGTGTTTGGATGACTCCTTTCGTTTGAAATAAAATCTCGATCACAACGGTCACATCTCTATCTCTTTCATCGTACTTGTTTGCTAAAAGTAGTTATATTTTTCCCGCCAACACCATTCTGCGCCAGCATCGACACAAGAGCCACTTTTAGCTCTACTTTGTCCTTTGTCTGCTTATGCAGGTAACCGGTTGGGACAAAGGGGTTTTTACCCACTGTACAATAGCAGAAATGTCTTATTCAAATCTCCCGCATTAATTACAAAGATATGGCATTAAATGATCCTCACCTACCAACCTCTTTCCGATTCTACCCTTCAACGGCATTCTTAGTTCTTCTCTTCCTTCTCCTCGAGTATATATAGAGAAGACTTTCTTTGCATTAAAGAAGGTTGGTGATTGCATTGAAGAAGAGTGTGCTTGAAGCATTGATTGTGTTCAAGTCTTCAAATCCATAAAATCATTAGACTTTATTAGGGATATACACTCGTGCACTTCTCAATCAACCTTGTAAGCATTCTCCAACTAGACAATTATTGGAATGCATTGATTGAGATTCACACACACACACGAGTGAGATAAGTCCAACTTGCCACTCAAAAACACACAGTCAGTTCTTCATTTAAAGATCCATCGGTAGATCCTTGTATTCGGTCCTTGTAATCGGCAAGGCGGCACTTGTAATAGACTAGGATAAGGATAGTAAACTTTTCCCAAAATCCAAGATCGACCAATCTTGGTAGAGGACGTAGCGGCATTCACGCCGTGAACCTCTCCAAATCTGTCCTTGTCTTTACTTTATTTTTCATCTTGCCAGTAGTTCACCTCACCAAATCGGATCAGTTCATCCTGCTGAATCATAAGCATTTCCCTAAACCAAACAAGTTGCTCTGCATATATGATTTACATAAATACTTTGTGTTTAAAATCAAGCTCTAAACAATCTCTTGCTGATTTTGTGTGAGTTCAAACTTAGTCACTGATATTCATGTGCTTACGATTATCTTACAACTTTACGATCGGTGACTATGACCATTGAAGTATTTTAATTAAAATTGCAAAGGCTATTCACCCCCTCTAGCCTATTTCCTCGCCTATTGGGCCTAACAATTGGTATCAGAGCTTGACATTTTTGAAAGAAATTTCCAAGCCTCACAGCTTGATTGCCGATACCATGGCGGGAAAAATTATGCAGACGTTTAACATCACTACCATACCGATGTTGAACATCAATGAGTTTGGTGTTTGGAAATCCCGAATGATAAAGTACATGAACTCCATAGATGAACGATTAATGAAAGTAGTGGAAGGTGGACCGATTACTCCCTTGAAAGTTCAAACCACCTACAAACCAATACCTTCTACTCCCTAGCGCACATGCGACGGCGACGATGAACAACAAACGGATGTTCAAGTTACGGAAACTACAGTCGAAAAACCAAGAGATGAATGGGTCGACGAAGACAAGTTAACCTATGCTCTTGATGGGAAAGCCGGCCCACATTATCTCTTGTGGTTTAGACGACAAGCAGTACAAGCTCATTGACTTGTGTTACACGGCACAAGAATCTTGGAACAAGCTCCTTGAATACTTCGAAGGAGATGCACGCACCAAGGACAACAGGCTTTATGATGCTATTCTTTGAGTTCGAATCCTTCAAAAAATCGAGATGGCGAATCACTCAGAACAGCATATGATCGATTCTGCGAGGTAAGTAATCTTTGTGCTTCTCTTGGTAAAGTATATACTATGAAAGATCTGAATATACGATTTCTAAGTGATTTAGGAAGTATATATCATACTAAGGTTCTTGTTCTTAGAGAAGCTAGAGATTTAAATACCACTTCTATTCAAAATATTGTGTCTAGTCTATTTTTGTATGAGAGAGAACTACAAAAACTTAATATTCTCGACAAAAACTTCAAATGCATGTCTCTCTCGGCCTGAGACTCGGATATCTCAAATGCCTACTCCTTATCCTCCTATCGATCAATGCCAGAAGCCCTTGCTTTGTAGCAAAACCTAGAAAACCCTCCCGAGCCTCTCATGGAAGAAGAGGAATTTCTTTGCATTTGCCGAAACTACCGAAAGTTCAAAAACTTCAAGAAAATGCAAAAAGACACAAACCAAATCAAAATAAACCATTTACTACTCCCTTCCATAGAGCCACCAACAACCATAAGCCTTCTACCGGACTCTCGACGGAAAGAACAAAGAAAGGAGACTTGGTATGCTTTAAGCGCCGAAAACACGGACATTTTGCATCTAAGTGTCCCCAACCAAAATATGAATATGTCGGGAAATCGGTAAACCAAAGACATCCAAAGTCCAGAAGCTATGTTGCGGATGATAGCACCGAGAAAGCTATGCCGGTCCGGTGTGGCCCGACTCGAGAAGGTGAAGGCGCCGCCTTAGATGATAATGAAGATGCGATATAAGCTTTGTTGCCTGGATGCCGATGATGAAATAGCACTAGATTTACCTACTCCTATTCACCGGAATGCTTCTCCTCCAAGAGCATCTTCAAGGAGAGAAAGACCCCAAGACATTCATTTCAAGAAGTCAAAGTCAATGCGAGTCAATCCTTATGGTTTCAAAGTCATTCAAGTTGGAACCTCACTTTATGGACAGTGTGGACCCATTGCCTCTCATGCAACCGAACCAAGTCCTCCACAATCCTACGAAAAGAAGCCATCCTTTACCAAACTTCCAAGTATTTCAAGAAATCTTGCCAAACCCATTTCATCCCTACCCAACTTTTCTCTGAATCAAAAGATCACTCGGCCTAAGAAAAGAAACACATTACGACCCTCTTCACGAGATATCTAAAGAAATTTTGAGATGATAGAGACCATGGATGAACTTTTTGTTGATTATGAAAAGTTGAGTAGTGTTCATGAAATATTATTTGTTGATTTCGGTTTAATCTCTGTGAAAGAGAATCACTCAAAGCCGAACTTGATTCTTTGAAAACAAAAGCGAGTGAACTCGATCGGCTTCAAGCGAAAACCTGGATCTCAAAACGAGCAAAAGTACACATAGCACGAGATTAAAGATTTAGCTCAAAGAAATGATTCTCTTATGAAAACCATTAATACTTTTTCCAAACCTACTGTTTTGCTAAAATGGCAATTAATGCATGCCAAGCTATTCCTAAAAATGATCAACATGGGATAGGTTTTGAAACCAGAAGCAGCAAGTGTACTAATGTCTCTGTGACTGAGAAAAAGGATAAGAAGGCTGAGAACAACCCGATTAACTCATTGCATAAGGATACTAAGCTAAAATATAATGCTGTATCAATGAAGTATCCTCACTACAAGGAAATGGAGAAAGCCAGGTACGTACAAAAGGGAATTAAGATTCTTGAGAATGAATCTGCGGATGAAGATATTGAAAGTAAATGCATCGGCAAAGCTGGTATTGCCAATCTTGATTCAGCCAATGATCGAGTCTCCCAAGGTATTCGGCAAAGGCAAGCAGAAAGGCAAGAAGGGCAAAACCAACACTTATAAAGACCCTACGTTCGTGCCTGCTGATTCTTCTAAGCCTAATGATGCAATGACTAAATCTAGTGGTGTCTTGCCGACTACTCAGTCAATCAGCAAAGTGAAATGTGAAAATTGTTTGGATTATGGTCATCATGCTCATGAATGCCTCTTGAAAAGCCTCTCAGGACCCACGGTGGCAAAAGCCTCTAGTGGCGGCCGGATATAGGCTGCCCAAGAGGAACTAACCTCTTGGACCCGGTATATAAGGGGGACCATAAGCATGTTTTACTTGCGAGAATGCTTTATGGCCTCGGCGATGCTAGCAAAGATGTATGGATTTTGGATAGTGGTACATTCGAGACACATGTGGCCGTCTTGATCTCCTTCTTGATATTGGCGATGCATCGGGTCCTCCTGTAGTTTTTGGTGACAATGGTAGAGGTAAAATAATTGGATGTGGTACCATCATTAGAGGTGCGATTCTTGTACGAAGGTCTCTTTGGTGGATGGACTCAAACATAACCTTCTATCCATATCACAATGCGTGATAGAGGAATGCAATGTATTTTCACTACATCAAGTTGCTACATAAAAGATATTGCCTCGAATGAAACTCTTCTCCTTTGCCAAAAGAAAAGGTAACATTTATGCGGTAGACTTAAGTGCTATTACTTGGTGTTACTAATATTTGTTTTGTAGCTAAGAACATCGGTGAGAACTCGTGGCTATGGCACAAGAGACTCGATCACTTAAATTTCAAATCAATATCCAAGCTTGCCGGTTCCGGATTGGCAGCGGTCTTCCAAAAGTGTCTCGCGATCATGGAAAGAAGTGCGAGCTTGCCGGTTGGGAAAACAACACAAATCCTCCTTTGAGTCCAAGCCATGCATGTCTACTTCTAGGTGCCTACAAATGTTACACATGGATCTATTTGGCCCCACAACCACGGCCCGGCCTTGGGGAAGTAGATATACCACTGGTCGTAGTAGATGATTATTCTCGATATACTTGGGTGGAAGCTTTCGGCAATAAAGATGACACGTATCTTTGTTGCCACCAAGTTATTCCGCTACTGAGACTCGGAAGGAGAGCGATATCGTCGGCATGAGATCGACAATGGGCCCGAATTTACAAATAACGGTATTGCTCGATATTGTGACGATCATGGTATAGACCATAATTTCTCTGCTTTGGTACACCTCAACAAAATGGTGTAGTTGAGAGAAAGAATAGGACGCTTATTGAAGCCGGTAAGACCATGATTTACGAAGCCAGTGCCGAAATATTTACGGCGAAGCCATTCATACCGCTGCTTCACTCAGAACGAGATCTCTCATCAACAAATTCCATAATAAGACTCCTTATGAACTCTGGAGGCCGAGTACCAAATATTGGATTCTTCAAAATCTTCGGGTGCAAATGCTATGTGCTTTACAACGGAAGAGAGCACCGAGGTAAATTTGATGAAAAAGGCTGATGAAGGCATTTTTGTCGGCTACTCTAAACACGGTAAGGCCTTTCGAGTTTTCAATAAGAAACTTTTGAAAATTGTTGAATCTGTTCATGTAACTTTTGATGAATTTGATTTGTTAGAGTCGACCGGACTCCAAATAGTGCTAACCAATCTAGTGGTTTTGAGACAGGGTGAATCTAGTTATACTAATCAATCGGCGAGATAATGCACAAGATCCTTTTGTCGTTGCGGAAGATCCGGTGACATATTTCCATCCTCGGCAAGAAACCGTCCTGGCGATAATCCTCCAGGAACGTCTCTGGCGATAGCCATTACTTGATCCTCCTCATCTGTACCAATGAATCCTAGCCCAAATCCAATCTCTGTAATTCATCCTCCTATACCAAATATTCCTCGATCAAATTCCAAATCCACTCAAAGTCCAAACCCTACTATCTCTCCTATTCCTTTAAATTTATCATCCTCAAAATCTGCTGTGATTCGATCCTCCTCTAGAATCCTTAAGACAAGAATCGATAAGACAAGACCTTAGAGAGAAGTTAGACCTCATCGTGATCACCCTCTTGAAAATGTCATTGGTGATATTTTTGGACCCGAGTAACAGAAATGCGAACAAGGATTTTGATGAGAATCTCTTTTCTTCGGCTATGGTGTACGATATTGAGCCTCGGAAGGCTGAAGAAGCCCTTGCGATCCAAGTGGGTGGAAGCTATGCAAGAAGAGTTGAATCGAGTTTGAAAGATGTAAAGTGCGGGAGGCTGAGTGCCGAGACCTTCCTCTCGGCAAGTCATTGGAACGAAATGGGTATTCGGAAATAAGTTGGATGAATCGGGGAAAGATTACAAGAAACAAAGCGAGATTAGTGGCCAAAGGATACCGTCAAGAGGAAGGGATTGATTATGATCAAACTTTCGCACCGGTAGCAAGATTAGAAGCGATAAGGCTGTTTCTTGCCTATCTTTGCCTTCAAAGAATTCAAGCTATATCAAATGGACGTGAAAAGCGCATTCCTTAATGGTGAACTTCAAGAGCGGTCTACGTTGAACAACCGCCGGGCTTTGAAGATCCTAAGAAACCAAATCATGTCTACCGATTGAAGAAAGCTCTCTATGGCTTGAAGCAAGCTCCTAGGGCACAGTACGAAACCTGTCCAAATTTCTACTCGGTGATGGCGTGGGATTCACAAGAGGAAAGATCGATACAACTCTATTTGTTACCAAGCACAAGGGTCATTCATTGTTTGTTCAAATATATGTGGACGACATCATCTTCGGTTCCACAAATGAAGCTCTATGCAAAAGATTTGAAAAGCTCATGCAAAGCAAGTTCGAAATGAGTATGATGGGTGAGCTTACCTATTTCCTTGGTCTACAAGTGAAGCAAACCAATGAAGGAATTTTTATACATCAAGCCAAATACACGAAGGAACTAATCAAAAAATTTGGTTTTGATAATGCTCATCCTCAAAGCACTCCTATGGCGACAAACGTGCATCTTGACAAAGACGAATCCGGCAAGAAAGTGGACATGACTCTTTACGAGAGGAATGATTGGTTCCTTGCTCTATCTAACGGCCAGTGACCGGATATTATGTTTCTTTGTTTGTGTCTGCGCCGATTTCAAGCCGATCCTAGAGAATCCCATGCAAGCCGTGAAAAGAATTATCAAATATCTAAGTGGCACTTGCTGATCTTGGTCTATGGTATGCCGGAGATTCTTCATTCAATCTTATCGGTTACTCGAGATGCGACTATCTTTGCTTGCCGAGTTACAAGGAAGAGCACCGGTGGAACTTGCCGGTTTCTTGGTGAAAGGCTAGTTTCTTGGTCTTGCAAAAGCAAACGGCAACCTCAACTTCCACAGCGAGGCGGAATACATTCTTTGCCGGTAGGCTTTGTTCTCGAGATTCTATGGATGAAGCAACAATTAGTAGACTATGAGATTCCTCCTCAAGTACGCGATCTCTTGTGACAATCGATCTGCCATCTCCGTCTCAAACAATCCGATAATGCACTCCAAACAAAGCACATTGACATAAAATACCATTTCTTGAAAGATCATGTTGAGAAAGGCAACGTTGTCTTGCTTTGAAAGTTCATGCTTGACTTTCGAGGCGATATCTTGACAAAGCCTCTTGATCGAAGAGATTTGAATTTCTTAGGAGTGAAATTTGGGTGTTATTGGTTACTACGGTTGATGCTTACATCTTCTTGAAATCGCTATGCCTGTGATCTGTCCTTCTTTGTGATTGATATTTCTGCCGATTACTTGCCGATGCTCTTTCATGCCGATATTCTAAGTAGTGGTTGCCAGCTATCTATGTCTCCCATCAGCAAGCCTCTCTTTAATGTAAAGCTGAGTCCCCTGTCAGACCTATCAAATCAAGGACGGTTGGTCACACCCCTCTCGACACGTGTGTGTACCGCCATTTTCGAAAATCGTGTCAAATGATTTATTCCAATTAATTTTGTGATAAGTCTCGGGTAAACCGTATCATTTTAAATCCTAAACGGTTATGGTAATCATTCTTAGCGCTCAAATTCGGCGCTTTAAATGGAGGCTAGCTGCTTGCACGTTTTTCAACGAAATTGAGCAGTTTTCGTCTTTTGAAAACCCTTTTCAAATAAACCGTTCCCTCCAAACTCCATAACATATTTAAGCAAAGCTTTCTCTTTGAAAAACCTTTTCACATTCTCATCAAAATTCTATCTTGCTATCTCAAGTCTCCATTTCTCAAACTTCTTCTTTGAATCTGGTAAGTCCATTTTAATATTTCAAAGATGCGATTCTAACATTGGTTTATTGTGTTTGAGTTTGCTTGATTGTTGAGTTTTGCGGGAATCATGAGTAATGAAAAGGATATCTATGGAGGTTACATAGACTTAAGCTTCTTCGGTGATCTTGTTGACGGACAATTTCTCGAGATCTCTTATCGGACTCATCTGTTCTTCCCTTTACGACTCCTTCGATAATTTTGGAGTTTATATTGATTCCGTCGAGAGTTCTTCGCAAATTACGTCGTTGAATATTCCGATGAAGATGATCCGAATCCTTCTCGGCCATTTCTTCTCTTGTTTACGGTGTTCCAATCTCTGTCACCCACGAAAGTATATCCTCCATCTTTCCAACCCTAGGAAATTCGGCCCTAATTCTATGGATGCTTCGGATCTGGATGATGCACGGAATCTTATTAGAGGTGCCAATGCTTTGGTCCAAGACTCGGTGGAGACAAGCATTTTAAGGTTGATTATGCTAGGAGGTTCTTCGCTTTGATTGAAATTATTGTGAGATGTCTAATTTGCCGATCTGGCTCGCACGGCCATATTGCGATCTTCGGTTTGAGGCATTCGGCTGCAATAGTGCTAAGGATAAATTTCAAGCTGGTGTGGATTCATTTTTAGAGTGATTGCTCAAGCGGCCGGGAAGTATCTTTGGCGATAGGCAAAAAGGAAAGGATTTTCCCGGCAAAGGATGTCACTATTGGTTCTTGAGCGGGATAATCGAGAGGTAACCTGCTTTGTAGTTCTTGCTTGACCCCAATGCTACCGGCATTTCCAAACTCAAGTTGAAGCACCACGGTGAAGGTGATTGGAAAAGGATTAGCGAGACGATCTGTGGTGGAGCTCTGTTCTGTTATTAGAGTTCTTTGCTCTGTGAAAGTTCAGCTAGCATTTCTGCTTTGAGAAAGAGAAGAAGAAGAAATCAAAGAAACCATCCCTAGCCTGCTAGTTCAAAGCCTTGAGTCATCTCGGCCCACTGCCTCCTCATCCACTTTATTCTTCTTGGGCTGTTACAAGAGCAAAGAAATCGGCCTCCATTCCCTCTTGCCCCATCCTCTGCTTGAACCTAAGAAAAGAACCATGCTGCATCTTACGCCAAATCATCCAAGAAATCAAAGTACGTATACGCAAAGCTCCGGAATCCTTTGTTATTCCTCCTTCGATCCCAGTCGGAAAAACCTTATTTCTTGAACCGGTTCTTGATGAAGCCTCTCTTCTCCCCAAACCAATTTTCAGAAAGGTCACTAAATCGCCTGAGGAAATCAATCAAGAAATTTCAGAGAGAAGAAGGATGATTGAGCAAGATTTAAGGAGGAGAATTCCATTGCAACCCCTTTTATTATCTTATCCTAACCTTGGGACATTCGGCATCTTGCCTCATACGGAATAGCCATGGAATCAAGGACCGAGAAAATGTGCTCCCATCAAGAACCCCACCTTTCACATCTATTTTAATAACCCTTGGTCCATGATCAACAAGATTGCTCCAAGCAAGCTGGGTATTTCCGATTGACCATCTCGACCATTCATCGAGAAGACTTCTTCGGTTCCATGAAGAACGAGAAAGACAACGTACTCTTTGGACTATTGGTGACTATGTTGATAGGTCAAGATTGGACTTGAATGAGACTTTTGCCGAGAAGTTTCCTCCGCTCTCCAAATATCAAAATTTCAGCAAGAATGTGTTGATGCTGAATTTCAACCGATACTTTGATCTTTTGCCTCTCCTCTGGAACCAAGTCTATCTTTTCGGGATCGAATAAGGCAAGATCGATGGTCATCTCTGTTTGGATTGCATATGCCTCTGTCTACAAAACTCGGTTTGATTTTGAAGAGAATGATCCCTATCGGCTAGGAAGAAGTGAAAATGATGAAGGCTGGGGATTCAAGTACTACGATCTTGAGACTCGACCGAGAGGTGCTCTTGCCACCCGGTTTATTGAAAATGTGTTGAAGATAACTCGGGAGCTCATTACCTATTACGAAGAAGCATTGAAAAGGAAAGAAGGAAATGCTTCGATGTGAATCTTTGATTCAAGCATGGGCGATAAAGTTCCTCCTGCTGATTCCTCAAGTGACTCCATTGAATCCAGCGAGAACTACCTCGATGATGATCAACGGTTTATTAGACTTTGTGCTTACGAAGAAGACTCCTTCATCGGATGCTCATTCCGGCCCATCTGCTAACCACTGCTCCATCTACACCTATAGTGGTCACGGCGGAGTCTTTCTTAACTACGATCAAGCTCCCATCTTCATTGATGTTCTGTTGAACCATTTCAAGAGGTTGTTGAGTTGGGAGGAGGAGCTATCTCGGACTACGATATTGCTTTGCTGATCTTCGGACTCGGGAAGTTGATAATGCCTTCTCTGCAATTGTTGTCTATGACCCTGTTCGAGCACTTATTCATCAAGGCTGGCGATCTCTTGGTCCATGATGAATCTCTCCCTGTTCTTTGTTCTTGATGAAGATAGCCCGGATGAAATTGACCGGAAGACTATGATGAGATCACGATGATCTTTGAAGAAGATACCTCACCTCCATCTGGTACAACTCCCTTGCTTGATGTGTAGGTTGATGATGTGCTCAAATTGGTATACCACCTTCAAGTCCATTCCAAAGGACTCTTACGGTAATCCTCTATTCCCTCCTCATCGAAACTTAAATGGAGATCTGGTACAAAGATTGTGAAACATTCCTTCAAAAATTGTTCCCTGCGAGGGTTCTACCGGCATGCCCCTATTCTGCGAAATGGAACAAGGATATCAAGCATGGCAAGAAGAAAACGCTGCTTGTTTCTCATGCCAAAGTCAAATCTCTCCCTCCGGCTACCAATCAACTTTGGCTCCTTAAGAATTCGAGGTGAAATCTGTCTTTACGGTGAATCTCCTATTGAAGTTTGCATCTATTACGGTGGAATGATGACCGGGCGCTTAGTGATTAATGATCACGTGGTGGAAACCCTTAGCTATTCCCCTTATTCTGTTTGTTGGTGTTTGGAAGATGGTGTATCGGCATGCCCTAGCCTTAACCCTACCTCTCTATGCTTCCGGACCATTTCGGCAAGATCATTACGTGGACACGGCGAGAATTCTAAGTCTTGGCATCATGAGAGATCTATTTGAATGGAAGAGCTTTTCGAACTTCATGCTTGCACTGCAAGATGTCCTTGGAGAATAATGGTCAAATGTTTGCTGATCTCCCCATTATAGTTCATCCAGATTTTCCTCTCCTTCTTGAAGCCCCTGTTCCAAGATCTCTTGATGTACCATTGATTGTCGGCACGGTCATTCCTCCTTCCTTCTGGTACCCTACGATCCTCCACTGTTTATACTCTGTTTGGCTACTTTGCCAATGAGCATGGTCATCTTTACGAAGCCTACCAACCCGCTCTTAGAGGTGACATTGGAGATTTGGGGATGTTTTCCGGAGTGAAATTGAAGAAGTAAAGGATTTGTTGCTTAAGTCCATTCGGGAGGAGGAGTTAGCAAACGAATCGCATCCAAAGTTTACGCATCTATTTCCCTAGCCCTCGGCGGACCTCGGACCTCTTCTCTCGGTAATCTTAGTGCTGCTGATTTTGATCGGCTCGGTGATCTCCTAGACGGCTCCACGGGTTCGGAAAGTGGTGCTTGATGTTAACTTGAATCGGGATCGTACCATCAAGGAGTTGGAGTCAAAGCTTGAAGGCTGCTGGAAGTAGGATTCTTCTTTGTTGGTGAGCTTCTTGAAGCTAACACGAAGATTGCAAAGCTTGAAGGGAAAAATGAAGTGCTAGTGGAGCGTTACAAGGCTAGCAAGAAGAGGAAAGCTGAAAATTTGAAGCCAAGAAGCTGAAAAGATCCAAGCCTGATTCCTCCTCTGCTGATCCGACTGATGCTCCTGCTGATGCTGCTACTGATGCTGATCCTGCTGATCCTGCTGATTCTTGACTGTCTCGTAACCGATGATATAGATATCCTTGTGAAGCCCCAAAAACAATCTTTCTTTTCGACAATTTGGTTTTTGACTTTATGGTTTTTGCTTAATATCTATCTAACTCTTACTGCGGGAACCTTATTAGTCATTTTTTCGGTATCACTTATCTTTTATCTATTCATATCCTCTTAAGTGATTACGTTTGTAGGTGATTGGCCTTAAGCAATTAGGAGGAGATTGTTGGGTCAAAATATATGTGGACTCGGAATTGCTTAATCCCAATCACTCGGCTAGTTAGAGACCCCTAATTTAATTAGATTTTATTTTGGATCTCTTGCGATGCTCTCCCGATTATTTCGGCATGTTACGCGAGGATACTATCCTGTGGTGGGATCTGCTGTGTCGGCGGGAGTTAACTCTTTTCGGCAACATACTTCGACGAGATAAGTGACTTATGTTTGGATGACTCCTTTCGTTTGAAATAAAATCTCGGTCACAACGGTCACATCTCTATCTCTTTCATCGTACTTGTTTGCTAAAAGTAGTTATATTTTCTGCCAACACCATTACTGCGATGTCTTGACACAAGAGCCACTTTTAGCTCTACTTTGTCCTTTGTACGCTTATGCGGGTAACCGGTTGGGACAAAGGGGTTTTTACCCATTGTCTGATAGCGAAATGTCTTATTCAAATCTCCCGCATTAATTACAAAGATATGGCATTAAATGATCCTCACCTACCAACCTCTTTCCGATTCTACCCTTCAACGGCATTCTTAGTTCTTCTCTTCCTTCTCCTCAAGTATATATAGAAGACTTTGCTTTGCATTAAAGAAGGTTGGTGATTGCATTGAAGAAGAGTGTGCTTGAAGCATTGATTGTGTTCAAGTCTTCAAATCCATAAAATCATTAGACTTTATTAGGGATATACACTCGTGCACTTCTCAATCAACCTTGTAAGCATTCTCCAACTAGACAATTATTGGAATGCATTGATTGAGATTCACACACACACACGAGTGAGATAAGTCCAACTTGCCACTCAAAAACACACAGTGAGTTCTTCATTTAAAGATCCATCGGTAGATCCTTGTATTCGAGTCCTTGTAATCGGCAAGGCGGCACTTGTAATAGACTAGGATAAGGCGATAGTAAACTTTCCCAAAATCCAAGATCGACCAATCTTGGTAGAGGACGTAGCGGCATTCACGCGTGAACCTCTCCAAATCTTGTGTCCTTGTCTTTACTTTATTTTTCATCTTGCCAGTAGTTCACCTCACCAAATCAGATCAATTCATCCTGCTGAATCATAAGTATTTCCCTAAACCAAACAAGTTGCTCTGCATATATGATTTACATAAATACTTTGTGTTTAAAATCAAGCTCTAAACAATCTCTTGCTGATTTTGTGTGAGTTCAAACTTAGTCATTTGATATTCATTGTGCTTGCGGATTATCTTACAATTTTCTGATCAGTGACTATGACCATTGAAGTATTTTAATTAAAATTGCAAAAAGGCTATTCACCCCCCCCCTCTAGCCTATTTCCTCGCCTATTGGGCCTAACAAGCAACAATCTCTGCATCTAGAGCTTCCAGTTGAGCATTGACGGAGTCCTCAGATGTGTGACGTGATGTGGCCACATCTTCACTCACATCTGCAGACTCAGTTCCCAGTGGTAGATCCACAAACCTTTGATTCTTGTCTAATAGAGTTTTGGTCTCTTTCAACAGCTCAAATTCACTCATCCTAGTCTCACCCTTTTCTGTCTTAACTCCTTGAGCAATCAAAATTTGAGAGATAAGAGAGGGGTAAGTAAGGGACCATTTTTTAGAAGGGGACTCACAGTAACCACAAATCTTTTTAAGGATAAAAGCTCCAAAATTAATAGCTTTCTTGGTACCCAACCTATACATCAACTCAGCATGAACCCTAGTCATAGATGTTTTGTTATTGGAGGGGCAAAGATTGGTAGTGATGATGAGATGGAGAAAACAGTAAAAGGAGGTGAGGTATCCACTACCAAGGTCCTTAGGTTTTGTAGGCAAAACATCACCTAAGCGTCATGACGAGGAAACCCCCCGGCTCATCGACCTTATAGACAAAACATCGCCTAAGCGTCATGACGAGGAAACCCCCCGGCTCACTGGCCTTATCGGCAAAACATCTACGACCTATGTGTGAGTCATCTTCCTCAGCATAGGTAGATAAAAGAAGTACAGCCTAAGTGTCATGACGAGGAACATCCCTCGGACCAATGACCAAACGGAAAAAATTGCGTTGAAGTACGAGATGATTTTCCTCGGCTTCCCAAAAGTTTATACTGGCATTCAAGTAAAGCAAATCAAATAAGCAAAGCAGTTTATACTAAAGCAATAAATGAAGACAAGGAAGTCCTTCATGTTAGGATCTGGGATGATGACTTGTTGGGTTTGAGCTTTCTCCTTGACATTAGTCTCCTCAGCCTGCGCCTCGGCATCCGCCTCATCATCAGGATCCGAGATGGTGACCTGTTGGGTTTGAGCTTTCTCCTCGACATTGGTCTCCTCGGCATCCGCCTCATCATCAGGATTCGGGATGGTGACCTGTTGGGTTTGAGCTTTTTCCTCGGCATTGGTCTCCTCGGCCTGCACCTCGGCATCCGCCTCATCATCTTCCTCCGTGCAAGGATTCGGGACAATGACTTGTTGGGTTTGAGCTTTCTCCTCGACATTGGTCTCCTCGGCCTGCGCCTCGGCATCCGCCTCATCATCAGGATCCGGGATGGTGACCTGTTGGGTTTGAGCTTTCTCCTCGACATTGGTCTCCTCGGCCTGCGCCTCGGCATCCGCCTCATCATCAGGATCCGAGATGATGACCTGTTAGGTTTGAGCTTTCTCCTCGGCATCCGCCTCATCATCTTCCTCCATGCAAGGATCCGGGATGATGACTTGTTGGGTTTGAGCTTTCTCCTCGACATTAGTCTCCTCGGCCAGCACCCCAGCATCCGCCTCATCATTTCATTCTTGAACCAGCGGACAACTGAAGCGACACTTGTCACGTGACGCCTGTTCGTATTCTTATAAACCGAGGCAGAGCTCACTTCCTCCTCGTCATCGACATGGCCGAGCTAGGAAGTCGGGGGCCACTGAACGGAATATAATTCTCCCCCTAGTAAATACCCTTAAAAATAAGGAAAGCAATTAGCACATAGAATCCTAATTCAATAGGGATTTATTCTCACTCAAAAAGTCTTATTTGGAGCGGACTCCTAGCGGGCTAAGGAACCTAAATTAGACGAATATTCACTCTCCTAATACAAGTCAACTATGGAACTCCTATTCTTGGAGGACACACCACTTGAAATCTATAAATAAGGGTCAAAACCCTTACACAAAAGGTACGTTCAAACACCATTTCAATACTATAATACGCCTTCCCTTCTGATTTATATCATCTCCATATACAGATGCTTATTCTCACACCGGAGGGTTTGCGCGGGGGTAACTCCCCGCGCCCTAACGGTGTTTGTTTTGCCCCGCGCCCTAACGGTGTTTGTTTTGCAGATTTGTTCGTCGTTCGTCCAGAAATTCAACGCCGCGTTCCCGATTGATCAGATACCCCCGATACCGCTCATTTTTTGCTGTATCAATTTTTAACAGTAGATGGTTGCTAAATCTAACATCCATCGGTGGTCTTAACAAAAGTTTATCAACAGACGTTTGCTAGATAATTTTCGTTTGTAGATTAAATTTTTCAAAGAAAATTGACTATTAACGCCTAAATTTTTCTTTGGAAAAATCAGAATTTATAGTAGTGTGAATAAATATACAATCCACATTATACTTCCTCCGTCCCTAAATGTTTGTCCCATTTGACTTTTGAAAGTTTCGTGTAGCTAGGAAACTTTAATCACACGACAGACAACGGATGTGAGTATAGATGTGTCTCACAACTGTCCACACATCCACAGATAATGCAGCAGAATAAAATAATTAAAAGCAAATAACTCAAGAATTATTTACGCTTACTGATCAATGTGATCAGCAAACTAGGCTTACGCCCAAAAACTTTTCACTATAAAAACTTTTGTTCCTTACAAAAATAAATAAGTGAAAAACTAAAATATGAAAATACTAAACGAGTTCTAATCACCTTCTACGACAAGAACAACTCCCCTTTTCCAAGTAGGACCTATTCTAGTCAGAAGTAAAACAAGAGAACTCTATGAAAACCTACATGTGAGTTACGGATGTAAGGCACAACCTTCACTCTCAACCTAAATACACAATGTCGAATACTATGAAGAATATGTATTTTTCTCTCTTAAATTCTGTGTCTTCACTTGTGCTGAATGCCTTGTATTTATACTGCACCATGGAGAAGATCTTCACGTAATCGACATCTTCCTTTGTGAGATCTCTTTTCCTATATAAAAACATAAATCACACTCACAAAGAAATAGAATATTAGTGGGTTATTCCTAATATAAAACTATGTACATAAATAGAAGATATTTACTTTATTTACAATGTCCTAGTCAAAGTAGGACAATAATAAATCTTTCATGAAAGTCTCAAAATCTTCTTACCATATAGAAGTCTTTTGAAATAAGGAAACATGAATATGTTCCTCAAAAACTCACGTTTTCAATCTCCCCCTATTTTGGACTTTCTGGTCAAAACCAAAGATTTATGATAAACACAATTTATGTCCACAAAAACTAAGATGAACAAAACTCCCCTTGAATGGATGTGTGTCCAGATGTGTATACACATCCACACATAAAAACTGCATAACACAAGTTAGAGCAAAATAACAGCAGTTCATTAAGCAAAAGCAAAAAACCATTCAGCAACGTCCTAATTAAAACTATTACAACCCATTGTTTAAGAACTAAAACAGAAATAAAAAATTGTTTTGTTTTTGCAACCATCAAAAGCAACAAAAAACTTTTCTCCCCCTAAATTAAAGTTCCCACTGTCTCCATTTAAAGCCAGTCACAGCTGCAGCAGCATCCCAGACTTCACTTCCAGTAGCAGCAGCAGGATTAGAACTAGATTCTCCCCCTTTTTGAGCAGAAAGTTTAGCATGCCATCTGAGGAGTCTATCCTTAAGGGCTTTCAGATTGTTGGCATGGGCAGTGGAGGTTTGAACTTGAGCTTCAGCAATTGCAATCTCAGCATCTAAATCCTTCATCTGAGCTTCAAAAGGATCTTCAGATGTGGGTTCAGCTGTGTCCACATCTGGCATAGCAAGTTCAGGTACAGCACCCAAAGGGAGATCAACATGTCTTTGCTTAGGGTCTAGAAGGGTTTTGGATTCCTTAAACAACTCAAATTTTTCAACCTTTTCTTCATTTTTCTCAGCCTTAACACCATTGGCAACCAGAATTTGAGAGATTAGAGAGGGATAAGGTAAAGACCACTTCTTAGAGGGTGACTCTCCATAAGCACAGATTTTTCTAAATATAAAATCTCCAAAATTGATATTTCTCTTAATGCCCAACCTATAAAGAAGATCAGCTTGCACCCTAGTTACAGAAGTCTTATTGTTTGAGGGGCAAAGGTTGGCAACTAGAATGGAATGAAGGAAACAGTAAAGAGAGGATAAAGAGCCACTACCCAAATCTTTTGGCTTCACAGGCCATGAGGTTACCTTTCCATGGGTGATAGCAGACACAAGATCATCATCAGAAATAGTAACTAACTCATCCAAGGTATTATATAAGCCAAGAAAATCATTGATCACAACAGGGGAAAATGGGACAAACTTTCCTCTAACATAGACAGTGAGGGGAGAGGAGTAACATTTATCTAACCATTTGGGCAAATTGGCATAAAATTCATACACCATCTTAGGATAGAATGGGAGAGGGTGATTCATAGTTAAAAACATGCCTCTCTCTTCAAAAAATTTATCCATCTCTAACTTGAAAAAGGTTTCCCTATCTCTTTTCATCTCCACAATAATGGTCTTAGAAGAAATTAGGCCAAACCTATCAGAGGCATTTTTGATCAAGAATTTTCTTAGAAAAGGGTTTAGGGGTAGGAGTAATGGAAAGAGTTGAAGAATTACCCTTATCAGCCTTCTTTCTGGTGGATGTGCGTCTGGATGTGTGCACATCTTCAGACACATCCTTTGTAGGAGGTTGTTCTTGGACATATTCTACCTCTGTCTCTTCACCAGAAGAGTTATCCTTTTCTTGGTCCTCTTTCTCTTGTTCAAGCTCATCTCTACCTAGCTTGTAGTTGACATCAGAGTCTGTATCGTCACTTTCATAACTCGATTCTGATTCATAAGCTTCTTCATCAAAAGGTTCAAGGTCAGTAGCAGCTACCTTTTTCTTTCCTCTCAAATCCATCAAAATATTGGCCAAAGGCTCCTCATCACTAAAAACAATAAAATCTTCAACAGGATTTGAGGCCATAGGGGCAGGAGTATCAACAACAAGAATGGAGGCATCAACCACCGGAGTAGGAGTAGGATTGGGAATAATCGGATCAGATGGCTCAATAGGTGGTGATGGAACAGGATCAATGGGTTCAACATGGGGAATATTTTCAGAATGGATAATAACAGGGACAGGAGCAGCAACAGAGGGAGGAGGAATAGAGGATTGAACCCTAGTCCTAACAAGAGGAGCAATTACCTCTTCTTCTTCTTCTTCTTCTTCTTCTTCTTCAAGAGTGATGGCAGTAGAGGGCTTCCCACCTGGTTTCTTCAAGTTCTTGGCCTTGTCAGATTCTGACAGCTTCCTAACCCTATGCGATCGACGTAGATTGTGTTGGGGCACGGGGATCGCAGCATGCTTCAAGGGTTTTGCTTGGGTAAGCTTCCTCTTCTTGGTTGAAGAAGGTTCTAGAGAGGGAGAAACAGGGGCGACAACCGATGGTGGAATCACCGGAGAGGTTGGAGCCTTAGGGTTTTCAGGGGCGGTTGGAACAGACAAGGGTTCCAATGTAGGGGATTTAGAGGAGGGAGCTTCCATGATTGGATCAGACGAGGACGAAGGGGAGGCAAATTCAGCAAGGAATTCTGAAATAGCAGGGTTGACGACAATGGAAGCTTCTCCTTTTGCTACAGAGATTGGGACAACGTCAAGAACGTCTTCTTCACGGATGTTGGAGTGATCGGCCATTTGAACAATAAATTGGTGTTAGGTTAAACAGTAGAAGGAGGAATTAATGCAATGTGTTGTGAAATTGTGTGCAGAAGGAAGGAAGAACAAAAAGGTTTTAGCAAGGGTTTATGGGGGATGGGACGGATGTGAGGTCTCATAAATACTCACAGCTCCCCCTTTCCAACTGAAACTAGGAGTCCTTTTCCAAAAAGGTCTCACACAACCTAAATTCCTTAGGAGTCCTCCAACGACTAGAAACCATTGAGATTACCACACACAACCACTTTCTAAGAAATAGGAGATTAAAATAGAACAAGATTTTGATAGATTTTTATGGAAACAAAAATAATTCAGCCATATCTTTATAAATCAGAATCCCTTTCGAAATTGTCCAACCTTTTTAAATAAGGATTGATACACACCTTTTCTTTCATGAAAGATATTGGAGATCAAAAACCTATAAAATTAAAGAATGAATTAAGAAAGAAAATTAATTAACTAGTATATTTACAAAGCTCCTATATGTCCTAAAAAAATGCAGTATGCCTAGCATGATGTATACACACAGGTGAAGGAAATATTCTCAGCTTATGGATGTGACATAGGATGTGAGTCACATTTGGGGACACATTTAGATCACAAAAAGTCAATGAGCAATAATCCAATCTGCACAGCCTCTAGGATGCATCCACCAATTTTTTGTTGTGGATTTGCATTGTGAGTAGCTTTCACTTTACTTGATCCCAAAGATAGCCCTTTTTCCCAATGATCTTGTCAAGTTTGATTTCAAGATTTCTTATGAGAATCACTTGATCATAATGGTCTGGCTTCATACTGAGGGTGAAGCAGCTGTTTCTCACATATAATTTTTTTCTTTTTATTGCACCCACTGTGAGATACCTAGGAAGGTTATATCAAGTCATCAAAAAATGACATGAACAGGAAGTGCTCACAATTAAGTGATCAAAAACAATGTCAAAGATGAAGACTCACAAGTGACCACACTGAGAAATTTCGTGCTAATGCATGATATTTTTTTTTTTTGAAATTTTTGAATTTTTTATATATATATTTTTTTGTTAATATAATATACAGATGTGTTAGAGGATGTGAGACACATTTGTGCTCACAACCTTAGATATCACACAAACCAAGAGACTTCCTCAAGGAGGAAAATCTCTCCAAATCTAATGCCTTTGTAAATATATCAGCCAATTGATTTTCAGTCCCAACAAATTTCAGACACACAGTTTTTTGTTCTACAAGATCTCTGATGAAATGATGTCTAATATCAATGTGCTTTGTTCTAGAATGTTGGACAGGATTTTTAGATATGTCCAAGGCACTTTTGTTATCACAAAAAGCAGTCAAAACTTTGCTATTTAATCCATAATCTTTCAACATTTGATTCATCCAAAGCAGTTGTGTGCAGCAACTCCCAATGGCAACATATTCAGCCTCAGCAGTGGATAAAGACACAAAATTCTGCTTCCTACTATACCAAGACACAAGGTTATTTCCTAGATAGAAACATCCACCTGTGGTACTCTTTCTATCATCACTATTTCCAGCCCAATCAGAATCAGTGTACCCAACCAAATTGATGTTTGTTTCTTTAGAATAATGCAGTCCTAGGTTCACAGTCCCACTCACATATCTAATGATTCTTTTCAAGGCTTTCAGATGGGACACCTTAGGGTTGGCTTGGTATCTTGCACAAAGATATACACTATACATAATGTCAGGTCTACTTGCAGTGAGTGTGAATGTGTGCCCAAAATTTTGTGTTTGTTGGATTCACGCGAGTTTGAAGACATCCGGTTTAATTTGAAAAACGGAGTCGCCACGCCATTTTGATTACCTCAAAACTTTGAAAAAAAGGTTTTATGGGTTCGGAGGTTAAGTTACCCCTTGGGAAGAACGAATCGTCGTTCACCCAAGGTGCCTTGCCGGAGCAAGTCTCCCAAGATCCCATTAATCGTGCTTGCTTGCGTGCTTTCTTGTGTGCATGTGTTTGAAAATAAGGAGGGAATGTCCCAAGTCGTCTTCCGAACGTACAAACCATTTGTTAGTTGTCGCTCGGGATTTCTTGGGTTTTATGTATTCGGGATTATGATCCCGCCCTCATCTTGAACTTGTGATCATCGCATTTTTTGGACCTTGGGACTTGCGTGATCGAGAGAATGACTCTCTTTGTAGTCAAAGATGAGGTTCTTTAGAAAAGGAGGGTCCTTAGCCCATCAATCCTACACTTTAAGATGGTCGAGCTCGTATAGATGCTTCATACTCATCTTAAGTGATAATCGGAGATATAGGGTTCAAAGGTGTCCCTTTCTAAAGAGATTATGAAACCTTTATGGAAGGAACGATGTAAAGATAGGATCTTTTACACCGATCCGTTCCGAGGTTACTAATGGGAGCATGGGGGAATGCATGTAAAAATGACATTTTTAATGAAAAGATGACATTTTTGGGTTACAAAGGATGCATTTGATTTAAAGAAATGTTCTTTATTGCAAAGGATGCATAAAGATTTGATTTTTATGCAAATGATGCATTTTTATGAAGAAATTGGAATTCAATATGCAAAGGATGCATAAAGATTGCATTTTAAAAAGCATAGGATGCTAGTTTATGGTAAAGACATGATCTTTAAAGCAAATGATGCTTGGAAAAGAGATTTTGAATGCAAATGATGCATTTTGATTGAAAAGATTTGATTTTTATATGCAAAGGATGCATAAAGATGACATTTTTATGGGAAAATGGGGGTTTTAGGTGCAAAGGATGCACCTTTATGGGGAAAGACTACATTTTTATGACAAATGATGTCTAATGCATGCAAAAGGGGAAGGGGGAATATAAAGATGTGATCTTTAATCTACCAAGTCCCAAGCAATATAAAGGCAATGCAATGAGCAATTTATAAAGCAATTAGGATGCAAGGTTAGGGCGTGCGAGGTTACCAATGGCTTCCTTCTTCTTTGGATGGAGCTAGGAGGAGAGGTTGATCTTGGATCTTCAAGGAGGAGGGAGGTAGCTTCTTGGCCTTCTTCTTCACCTTCTTGGACTTCCAGCAGCTTCTTGGGAGGATTTCTTCGTAATATTAGTATTTGATGCCTTTTGTGGATGATCAAAATGGGTAGAGGAGGGCTCTATTTATAGGCAGTCTGGAAATCGCCAATGAGGCCGTGCGGCTAGGGACCTCAAGCTAATGCAGCCGTGCGGCATTATCCATTGTGACTCAGCATTTCTAGAACCATGCAAGGTGGCAAATTCTAGAAACTTCTTCCTAATTAAGAAAAACGTGTTTCTTAATTAGGAAGGCTCCTCTTCAGCCTTTAATTAATTTGGAACTGTTCCGGAATATTTCCGGAACACTAGGAAGGTCCGGGGAATTACCGGGAAACTTACCGAAATTGCCGGGAAATTTAACCGGAAGGCATGAGCCAGATTTGGGTACTTACAGTGAGGTAAAGCAGACTTCCTATCATACTTCTGTAAAGGGTTTGATCAACACTCTCACCATCTGAATCATGACTTAGCTTTTGGGAAGATCCCATTGGGGTTCTTTGATGTGAAGAGTGTTCAAGCTCAAAATTTTTCACAAGATTCTTGGCATACTTAGACTGTGAGATGAACATGCCATCTTTGAATTGCTTAATACGTAGTTTCCAAGAAAAAGTTCAACTCACCTATCATACTCATCTCAAATGTGGAAGTCATGCTATCCACAAATTCAGCTAACATAGGGTCAGAGTTTGACCCAAACACAATATCATCTACATAGATTTGTGCCACAAGAATCTCCTTTTTATTTTTCCTCACAAACAGTGTTTCGTCAACCTCACCTCTCTTGAATCCTAGTTGAAGCAAATGGTCAGTCAACCTACCATACCAAGCTCTAGGGGCTTGCTTTAGCCCATACAGAGCTTTCTTCAGCTTATACACATGGTTAGGATACTTGGAGTCCACAAAGCCTTTAGGTAACATGGGCAAATGTCTCCTCAAAATCAATTCCCTCTATTTGAGTATAACCTTGAGCAACTAACCTAGCTTTATTTCTAGTAATCACACCTTGCTCATCAGTTTTGTTCTTGAAAATCCATTTGGTTCCTATGACATTACCATGTGAGGGTCTAGTAACAAGAGTCCACACCTCATTCTTTTCAAATTGAATCAATTCATCTTGCATAGCAAGAATTCAGTCAGCATCTTTCAATGCTTCAGCAACATTCTTAGGTTTTATCTTAGAAACAAAACAACAAAAGCTTACCTGGGAGTATGCTGAGGAGCAACTCCATAAACCAGCCATCTTTCTATAATTCACTTTGTCCTTTTGTCTAGTTCTCACTTGAGCATGCACATCTCCCACAACTTGTGAAGTGGGATGGTTTTTCTGGATTTTTGAAGGAATATCCTTTGATCTATCCACACACCCATCCACATTACCTTCTGGAGCATCATCCTGATCAGAATCAGAGAAACTGTCCTCAGTTATAGGATTTTGAGTGGATGTGGGAGCAGATGTGGGTTCAGATGTGGAAACAGATGTGTCCACATCCTTGGTTACATCCTGATCGTTCAAGGGTTTTTCAAAGACGGCAAAGATCTCGTTGATTCTCCGGCGCCTATTTCGTATTTTTCCGGTCTAGTAAACAACCCGAAACATCATCCTCGGCGGATCTTGAGGTTAAGATCAAGTGAGTCATCAAATATAACATTAGCAGATTCCATAATGGTCTTAGTTTTGAGATTAAAAACTCTGTAAGCTCTACTATTAGTGGAATAGCCCATGAAAATTGCTTTGTCACTTTTTGAATCAAACTTGGACAGATATTCTCTATCATTGAGAATGTAACACACACATCCAAACACATGAAAATATTTCACAGTTGGCTTCTTTCCAAGGAGGATTTGATATGGAGTGACAGTACTACCAATCCTTAGAAACACCCTAATGCCAATGTGGCAAGCAGTGTTCAAAGCTTCTGCCCAAAATTTCTTGGACAAATTTTTGGAACTTAACATGACCCTAGCCATTTCTTGCAAAGTTCTATTCTTTCTTTCAGCAATTCCATTTTGCTGTGGAGTGATTGGTGCAGAAAACTCATGAGTGATTCCTTTAGAATTGCAAAAATTAGTGAACATTTGATTTTCATATTCAGTGCCATGGTCAGATCTAATTCTCACAGTCTTAAGACCATAAAGGTTTCTCACCCTTTTGTACCAATTCTTGAATTCTCCAATTGTTTCAGATTTTTCTCTTAAGAACATTACCCAAGTGTACCTAGAATAATCATTAACACACACAAAGGCATACTTTTTCCTACCAAATCTTTCTACTTCAATAGGTCCCATTAAGTCAGTATGAATCATCTCCAAACACCTAGAAGTGGAGCATTGTTGGATTTTTTTATGTGATGCTTTTGTTTGCTTTCCCTTTTGACATGAACCACAGACATCAGGGTTCTTGAAGTTCAGTTTAGGGAGGCCTTTTATAGCTTCAAACCTTTGAAGTTCTTCCAGAGTTCTACTGCTAGCATGCCCTAATTTTTGATGCCACAGATTGACATCATTAGCTTTTAAGCTTAGGCAAGAAAGATTATCACCAAATTGATAACAATTATTAGCAGATCTAGGACCAGTAAACACACAGGTATTATCCTTATCAAACACTTCACACAAGTGCTTATCAAATTTCACATAAAGGTCGTCATCACATAGTTGACTGATGCTTATTAGGTTGGCCTTCAAGCCTTCCACATGGTACACATTGTGCAATTTTGGGAGACCCTTGATATCTAGGGTTCCTTTCCCAACAATCTTTCCTTGAGCACCTCCACCAAAATTTATTTTCCCTCCATTAATCACTTCATAGTCTAGAAGGACTGCTTGGTTTCTAGTCATGTGCCTAGAGCACCCACTATCAAAATACCAAGAGCCAGAGACAGTACTCTTGAGGGAAGAGTAAACAACATTGCAGGTGGTAATTGGTTTGGCCACCCATTGTTTTACAGTTTTCCTTTTGGGTTGCAGAGGTCTCATATTACTAGGATGTGTGTTCGGATGTGCATACATCTTCTCACACATCTGAAGCTGATTGAAGTGACCAGATTTTTTATTAGCGTTGAGTTTGTAACAGAAGGGCCTAATGTGACCAGGAGCTAGGCAGTAGTGACAGATGTAGTGCCTCTTCCTAGGTCTTTTCTCACTCAAAATGACTTTTTCTTTAAAAACTTATTTTTCACACTTTTTGAGGTAGAAGCCTCACATCCCTCCTTTACAAAATTATTTTCAAAACCCAAACCAGTTTTGTCACGTTGACCTATAGACAAAGCTTCTTCCATTTTCATCTTACTTTTATTTAACTTAGTAAAAGTATTTTCAGCTTTTTCACATTCATTCTTGAATTTTTCAAGGTCAACTTCTCTTTTGATCACAAGGACTTCAAGTCTTGCGATACTATCTTTTTTAGCATCATTTTCCTTTGAAAGAACAGCTTTTTCATTTTCACAAGCAAAACGGTTTATCAGAAAGAGATTTATTTACCTTAACAAGTACCTCAATCTTGTCCAATCTTTTCATCCAATCTGTATGCAGCTCCTTGTATGTTGCAAAGAGTTCCTCATAGGGAATGTCCCTTTCTTCATCTTCATCATCTGAATCTCCTTTTACAGAGAAACAGTTCAGCAATAGTTCAGATGTGACATCAGATGTGTTCACAACTGAGACCATATCCAAGGGTTTTTCAGGAGCATCTTCTTCTATATCTGCAGAAAAGGCATTAAACACAGAATGACAGTTTATGATAGACATGTTAGCCACTTCTTCTTCTTCATCCTCACTGTCACTAAGGGTAGCAGTTAAGCTCATTCCCTTCTTTTTAAGTGTGTTAGCACACTCATTGGCATAATGACCAAAGCCACGACATGCCCTACATTGGACAGACTCAGATGATTTATTTTCAAAGCTTGGTTTCTTGAATCCAGTGTCAGTGCTAAGTTTTGGTTTTTCAGGAGCACTGAGAGTAGGTTTGTTAGGAAATTTACTTATCCTTTTATTTTTCAGTATTGAACTGAATTTTTTTTGAAATAAGAGCTACATCCTCTTCTTCAAGATTTGACTTGTCAATCTCAGAGGATAATTCCACAAGCTCTTTTGGACGTGCAGCAGCACTTTTGAGAGCAAGACTGTGAATTTTGTTCTTTTTCTGAGCTTCAAGGTTTAGCTCAAACACAGTCAAGATTTCTACGATTGTGTCTAGACCTACAGTACTTGTGTCTTTTGTTTCCTCAATCACAGCCACTTTTATGTTAAACCTCTCAGGCAAGGTCCTTAAAATCTTACTTACAAGTCTTGCATTGGAGATTGATTCTCCTAGACTTGTGCATTCATTCGAAATCTCATGAATCTTAGCAGCATATGACACAATGTCCTCAGTTTCTTCCATTCGAAGTAACTCAAACCAATCCATTAAAATTCTAAGCCTCGTAGCTTTTACACTTGGTGCTCCCTCACATTGAGTTTGCAAAATATCCCAAGCAGATTTGGCTATACTCTCATTAGTTATAAGCTTGTACAAATTTCCAGAAACATGGCTGGAAATAGCACCCATAGCTTTCGAATTATAATTTGCAGCTTGTATTTCTTCAAGAGTCCATTGATCTTCAGTTTTTCTTTCGAAAATAGACTCACCAACACCAAATGTAGGCTTCTTCTCCACAGTAGGAGGTTGCCATGCAACAAGGATACACATCCAAGCCCTTTCATCAATACTTTTGATGTAATTTCGCATTTTAGACTTCCAAAGAGAATAATTGGTGCCATTCAAGACAGGAGGCCTGTTTTGGTGATTTTGGCATTCCATGATGACTACACTTTCTGGATCAACACTCAGTAATATATCGAGAGTTGGCTCTGATACCAATTGAAAGTTTCGTGTAGCTAGAAAACTTTAATCACACGACAGACAACGGATGTGAGTACAGATGTGTCTCACAACTGTCCACACATTCACAGATAATGCAGCGGAATAAAATAATTAAAAGCAAATAACTCAAGAATTATTTACGCTTACTAATCAATGTGATCAGCAAACTAGGCTTACGCCCAAAAACTTTTCACTATAAAAACTTTTGTTCCTTACAAAAATAAATAAGTGAAAAACTAAAATATGAAAATACTAAACGTGTTCTAATCACCTTCTACGACAAGAACAACTCCCCTTTCTCAAGTAGGACCTATTCTAGTCAGAAGTAAAACAAGAGAACTCTATGAAAACCTAGATGTGAGTTACGAATGTAAGGCACAACCTTCACTCACAACCTAAATACACAATGTCGAATACTATGAAGAATATATATTTTTCTCTCTTAAATTCTGTGTCTTGTGAGATCTCTTTTCCTATATGAAAACATAAATCACACTCACAAAGAAATATAATATTAGTGGGTTAGTCCTAATATAAAACTATGTACATAAATAGAAGATATTTATTTTATTTACAATGTCCTAGTCAAAGTAGGACAATAATAAATCTTCCATGAAAGTCCCAAAATCTTCTTACCATATAAAAGTCTTTTGAAATAAGGAAACATGAATATGTTCCTCAAGAACTCACGTTTTCAACTTTTCAAACATTTTAATTTAGTGATTTTGAAGCTTTAATTTTGGTTATTTTTATGAACGCTTTGAAAATTATTGATAATATACACCGCCGTTATGTAATACTCCGTCCCTAAATGTTATAAGTTTTGAAAATTTAGTAATTTTGAAGCTTTAATTTTGAAAATGAAACTAACTTTTTGGGACAAAGGAAAAGAGAAAATGGGACAAACATTTAGGGACGGAGGGAGTAATACACATATGATATTTGCAAGTTGTATTTAAAAAATCAAATGTTATACAAGTTGTTTTAATTAAATTAAGGAAAATTTATTTAGGATATTTCATTATAAAAAAATACATTTGTTTGGAAAAAAATTTATACACCCTATAATATTTGGTTCTAAACTAAATAATTTCTCCCCCACAAACGAGATGCGCTTTACGTGACACACTTTTTAAAAATATAATTTTACTTGTTTGTACCTTCATTGAATTGTACTAAAAATATTTCCTTTTTGAAAATTTTGACTCGTTTAGCTAGACGGATGGAGTAATCGTACATTAACCTTCTTTCTAAAAGCATTAGGCTCCGTTTGTTTCGACGTAAAATGTTTTCCGGAAAATGTTTTCTGGAAAATGTTTTCCTGTAAAATGTTTTCCTGTAAAATGTTTTACGGAGGTAGAGCGTAAAATGTTTTACGGAGAAAGGGTGTAAAATGTTTTCGGGTGTTTGGTAAAACGACTCATATTTCACAAGGTGACCTACCCCACCCCACCCCCACTCTCCCCCAAAAAAAAAAATTTTTTTTTTTTTGTAATCGCCCTACCCCCGCCTACCCCCCACACACCCCCCCCACCCCCCAAATTTTTTTTTCTTTTTTTGTAATCGCCCCTACCCCCGCCTACCCCACCCCCCACCCACCCACCACCACCCCCAAAATTTTTTTTTTTTTTTTTGTAATCGCCCCCTACCCTCGCCTGCCCCCCACCCACCCCCACCCCCCAATTTTTTTTTTTTTTTTTTTTTTTTTTTTTTTAATCGCCCCTACCCCCTCGCCTCACCCTACCCCACCCCCCTCCCACCCATCCCCCACCCCCACCCCCCAAATTTTTTTTTTTTTTTTTTTTTTGTAACGCCCCTTCACTCCCTACCCCCACCCACTTTTCACCCCCCAAAAATTTTTTTTTTTTTTTGGGGGGAGTGGGGTGGAGTGGGGGGATGGGAGGTAGGTAGGGGCGATTACAAAAAAAAAAAAATTTTTTTGGGGGTGGGGTGAGGGTGTGGCGATTACAAAAAAAAAAAAAAAATTTTGGGGGAAGTGGTGGGAGGGGGTAGAAGGGCGATTACAAAAAAAAAAAAAAATTTTTTTTTTTGGGGGGGGGTGGGGGTGGGGGGCAGGCGGAGGTGGAGGCGATTACAAAAAAAGGTGGGGTGGGTGGGGAGGTAGGCGAGGGGGGGAACATAAAAAAAAAAATAATTTTTTTTGGGGGGGGGGGTGGGGTAGGCAGGGGGTAGGGGGGCGATTACAAAAAAAAAAAAACAAATTTGGGGGGGGGGGTGGGGTTGGAGTAGGCGTGGGGGGGCGATTACATAAAAAATTAAAAAATTTTTTTGGGGGTGGTGGGGGGTGGGATAGGCGTGGGGTGGTTGTCAGGGCGTAATATGAGTTGTACATGAAGGCCTCCATTTTCCGGAAAATGTTTTACTTAGGACAAGGTCGGTAGGTCGTTTTACTTAGGAAGGGCGTAAAATGTTTTTCGAAAACGTTTTACTTAGGCAACCAAACAATGGAAAAGCGAGTTATTTTCCGGAAAACATTTTCCGGGGGCTAACCAAACACCGTAAAACAGGTTATTTTCCGGAAAACATTTTCCGGAAAATGTTTTACGGTGAAACAAACGGAGCCTTAATCTTGTAAATATTCTTACGTTTGTTTATGTGTGTGCGTGTATCAAGGTTCTAAAAAGCGCTAGGCGAATATATATACACACCCTGTATATATATCTTTTTTAACCAAATCCCACCCTCAGTTAAAAAAAAATCTCTAGACACACCGTTCTAGGGTTTCATAAACGCATTCAAAATTTGAAATCAACACCGGTTTTCAAGTCTAATCAAATACTTCCTCCGTCTCTAAATGTTTGATCATTTGATTTTTTTGTTGAACTTTGATCATAAATTTATGAGAGATTAATCATGTTCATGAAATTTTAAAAATTGTTATTGATAATATTATTAATGGTGAATCAATAGAAATTTTTAAAATTTCATGAACATAATTAAATTGTCATATATTTGTGATCAAAGTTCAACTAAAAAATCAAATGAAACAAACATTTAGGGACGGAGGGAGTATCTGATAACTTGCCTTATAATGGCTGTAATTTGCAATCGATGTCTCAAGATTGAATTTCCAAATTTAAACACGCTTGTAAGGCTCCGTTTGTTTAGCGTAAAATATTTTTCGGAAAATGATTTCCTGCAAAATATTTTTTTCAGAAAATGAAAATGTTTTTCGAAAAATAAGATAAACATGTTTTCAACTGTTTGGAAAGGAAAATGTTTTTCGAAAAATGTTTGATTGAGTTGACTACAAATTTACCCACCTCAATCACCACTACCACCCCCACCCTACTCACCACTACCACCCACTACTAGAAAATGTATGTTAGGTGACAACGTCTAAGGTGACAAATATTATTTCGTCACCTAAGACGACTTTATGCGTCAAATAATAAATTGGTCACTTGAAATCAGAGCCGGTCCTGTGATAAATGGGGCCCTAGGCTAAGTAGTAGGTTGAGGCCCTCATTTTTTTTTATCCCCAATGGTGAATGGGCGATGACGTTCTAAATTCTCTATTCTATGTCTCTTATTTTTGCCACGATGTTCTTATCTTTTTGTCCGAGATCTTTCTTTATGTTTTTTCTTAAATTTTAGCATTCTTTTATTCAAGATCTCTCTTTTCATCATTCCATAGATTTTAGATTTTGTTAATAAAATGATTTAGATTCTTGACTAGTGAAGATTGATAATTAGGTTGGGTTAACATTTTTTATTTTAGATAATTCTGAATAATTTAAAGAAATATTGTAATAAAATTATAATTGAATAATTTAAAGAAATATTGTAATAAAATTATAATGATAATCAAAAGTATTCAAATAACTACTAGAATAATATAAAAATGATAATTGAAGATAGAGAAAATTGTAAATAATTTGATATTCTAGAAGAGTACTAAAAAAAGAATCCAAGCAAGCTATTAACAAATGTAAGAAATGTTGATATAAAAAAAGAATCCAAGCAAGCTATTAACAAATGTAAGAGATGTTGATAACAGGAATCAAACATGGCCCATTTCACTTCTTGACTGCCACCTAAACCACTTGGCCACTTTAGTACACATGCAAAATTTTGGGGCCCCAATATAAGTAGTAAATTTGGTGGCCCTAGGCAATGACCTCACTTGCCTTACACTAGGGCCGGGCCTACTTGAAATAACTTTTTCGTGACCATTATTAGGTGACCAGTATATTTGTCGCCTTAGATTTTACGCCACTAAGTGCACATTTAGTCACCTCACGTTATCTTTTGTAACAAAATCTTTGGTGACTAACAAAATAGTCACCTTAAATATAATTTACGTGACCACTTTAATTTTGTCACCTAAGGATAGTTTTAGGTGACTGAATCTTGGGCAACCAACATGGTTGTCACTTCTTAATAAACATTATGTAACGAGTTAATTTTTGGTTATCTAAGACTATTTTTAGGTGACTGAGGTCTTGCAACAAAACAGTTGGTCACCTTACACAAACTTTAGGTAACTAACTATGTTTTGTCACCTAAAAGGTTGATAGGTAACTAATTCTTAGACAACTAACCGTGTATTCACCTTTATCTTACTTTGTTAATAACTTCCAATGCCTTTTTACGGTCACTAAACATAGGTAACCAAGACAATAGTTACCTTATATTCAAGGTGTTTATATTTAGGTGATAAAATGTTGATCACCTAAAGTTTCCTCAATTTTATGTGTGGTATTTGAGTGGTATTTGAAAAAGTAGATTTTATTTTATTATGATATTCTTCTGGAAAGTTGCTCTTATAAATAGTGTAGTGTTCCTCATGTGATCAATAATGTTGACAAATTAGTCTAGTCATGTCACTGTAAAAATTAGTCTAGTTATGTCATTGCTTTGGCATATAAACCAAAATGTTCTCTGTAAAAGTAACTATTTGTAGTTATATCAAATGTAAATCTGGCCTCAATAATTTCGTCAAAATCTTTTTTCTTTTTCTTTTTCTTTTTTTCTTTTTTTTTTTTTTTTTTTTCTTTTTTCTTTTTTCTTTTTTCTTTTTTCTTTTTTCTTTTTTTGTTTTTCTTTTCGTTTTCCGTTTTCCGTTTTCCATTTTCCGTTTTTTCCGTTTTCCGTTTTCCGTTTTCCGTTTTCCGTTTTCCGTTTTTCTTTTTTCTTTTTTTCTTTTTTCTTTTTTCAACGAGGTATTTAAGTTTTGGATATGTTAATATGTCCTAATTAATTTTGGGTATAATATTTCTTTTTTGCTAAAATTGTATTTGTCTTGTTTATTGATTGCAGAAGAGAAGAAGGGAGGCAACTGCACCCCCGGGATGGACAGTAGAGAAGAAGCCGCGGTCTAAAGGAAACGTTATAGACAAGGTTATATGCCCTAATTAATTTACTCTTATAATTAGGCATAAGAGTAATAATTTTTTATTTAAAAAAAATCATATTTTCTTAAAAAAATATTAAAAAGTCTCATATTTTTTAAACTAATCCATTCCTATACCTAAGGCATAAAACTTGGCGTTTTAGGTTTATATGAAATTTTAATTTGGGTCTAATATTTTATGTGGGGTTTAGTAAATTATGTGGGTTTTTATGGGATTGTTTGGGCCAAGGAGGACATGTGAAATTAAAAAAAAAAAACTATTATTTGTGAAGTTAATTCATTTAATGTCTTTTTCAAGAAATGAAACGATTCTTTTTGGATGGAATGAATAAGTATATTTTAGCTTTAATTGAACAAATAAACATATTATAACTTCTTTTTAGATAAGTTAATTCATTTATTGTCTTTTTCAAGAAATAATAGATATTACATACTGGCATAGTCTTTTTTTTTTTTTATCTCAATGTGACATGTTTTTTTTTGGTACAGTTTTATTTCGAGCCCGGAACGAATAAGAAATTCCGGTCTTCCAAGCAAGCTTGGGCTCACTATGGTAGGCTAGAATATGACACTTTTCGATTCTTTGCAAATAAATGTCATCTTAACTATTTTTTAAAAAAAATGAATTTTGACCAATATTATATGAAAAAAAATGAAATTTTAAACATGGTTATCCATAAGGAGTGGCTCAGTGGTAGAGTCATACCTCACATTGTGTGAGGTCCCGGGTTCGATCCCTTCCCATGCCTCCTAGGACATCATTATATTATAAGGGAGTAAGTGGGGAACCACTATTGATCCTCTTTATAAAAAAAAAAACAAAAAAAAAAATATCAATAACCCTTTTTAAAATAACATGAAGATAATTATTCTTTTATAATGTTTCTATAAAAAATAAATCAAATTAATAAAAAAAAAGTTAAAATATATTATATTTTTTAAAGATGGACGAGTTTTCATGGTAAAAATAAGCATTTTCTTTTATATTATTCACGAGTACTAAATATATGTGTTTTTCTTATACAGTGGAGCTTGGAGGACCGATGCCGAATGAAAACGAAGTCTCGCTAAAAATAAGCCATTTTTGCTCGTTTGATATGGTTATTAGTTTTTTTTTTTTTTTTTTTTTTTGAGTTTCTGTTAGTGATGTTATTGTATCAAATATTGGTTCAATTTCAAAGTTTGGACATTTTGAACATCATCCACCTGTGTGGGATCTCTGCAACAAGCAGTATGTACAAAAGTCGGTCTAAGAGCATCCACGATGAGAGCTTTTTGAGAGCTCCTTATTCTTATGAAAAAGCTCTAGAGAGCTTTTTACCATTGTGAAAATGATGAAAGAGCTCCTTAGTAAGGAGTAGCTCTTTCTACAAAGAACTAGCTTTTTATCATTAATGCTACACATTTTCTATGCAAGTCATTCACTCTTTTTTACATATGGGACCCATAAAAAAGTTGAAAGAGGAGTTTTACCATTGTGAAAAAGTGCTTGAGGTTTTTAAGTTTTGAATTATAATGATGTGGCTCATAAAAAATATAAAAAAAACTATCTAGAGAGTTTTACCATTGTGGATGCTCTAAGTAGACGTTGACCCCTCGGTCCGTTCTCAACAGTGTGCTTCAAGCACTTCAATATTTTTCTTTCGAGCAAAAGACAGATAAAACCCAGTGTGATTTCTCTATTGTGTGAATAAGCCCCTTCTGCTTCTATATTAAGCACATAAACTCCTTATCCTTCAAAAAAATGTTGCAAACATGTAAAATGTTAAATAAAACTCCCTGTCATTTGTCCATTGTGAGGTTTATATGTCTAATACAGAAGCTGAGGGAGGTTATCCTCACAATGTAAAAACTACGAAGAGGTTTAACGCGTTTTGCTCTCTTTTTTCGAATCTAGAGAAATATTCATAATGGACATCTCAAACTTTATTTATAAGAATGATGCTTTACTCGCGTGCGTGCGCATAGTTGACATCGCATAAAGTCGTTGCGTTATTTAGAAACCGGACTGTTTTTTGGGGACAAAGTTAGAATGGAAAAAAATGGAACTATTTCATTGGGATGAGAGAGTATAAACAACAACAACAACAACAACAACAACATTATCTCCACAAAGGCTTTCACCTACTGGGGTAACTGGGGTCGGATGCACATAACCTTACCCCTGTATTAAAGCACGTAGAGAGACTCATGAAAAGAGATTATAATTTCAAAAATAGAGTCCAAAAGACAAAGAAACCGAGCTATTGATCAATTATACACACACCCAGTAAAATGATAACAATAAAAGATCATCACCCAGTTTATTCATTCATATTCTTCTTTGTACTGAAAAAAAAAATCCATATTCTTCTCAAATCAAAGTTTGGATGAAATAAAGAATGAGATGTTGGTCCTACAAAAACGTAACGGATTACGCAAGCTTAGATCTAAACCAAGTTATATTGTTACATGAATCATACTAAACGCTCAATTTGAAGTTAGTCTTAGATAGGTTTTTGAAATGAAGTACCATGTGAGTATAGAGAATGTACCACTGGTTCATTTATCAGAGGTATGAATGAGAACTACTTCACCATGAATGAACTTTTACAGCTACAACCACCAACTGCACTTGGATTTGTGGATACCTGCAAAAATCAAAGAAAAAAACTTGAAAAAAAATGCCAAAATTAAAATGATTGATGATTAACGGTCCACCAACCGACCAGGAAGAACATAAACATTTACTCCCTCCATCTCAAAATGAATGTCCGAAAAAACTTCAAATTCGCTCTTAATCAAGAGTAATTTTGATTATTTTTTTGGACATTCATTTTTGGGACAGAGGGAGTAATAATTATGCATCATTTGTGTCATGCTGAGCACTGGGCCAGTTGTGACAACTGGTCGCTAGAACTAGTTATCTCAATTGTACATACAATTGTTCAAAATGTAAATACGCTATGAACAACAAGATTTACATTTTTATGAGCAAAACTCCCGAGAAGGGAGTGGTCAGATCAACTGACTAGAGGACAGTCCTTACAATCTTGCAGGCAGAGAGAGAGCCATAACAAGAATTCAAAAGGACAGTCCAATGACAACTTTTAAGTATTTGTCGCAATATTTACACATGCTATGATGCCTAAGATGCTATCAGAACTTGGAAACTTCAAGAAATATCAACATTCGCCTGTGGGGTGGGGCATATAAAGCACATTTGTAAGTGTGTTTGTTAGTACCTCTGCGTCGAAAAATCTGTGCACGAGAGAGAAAGAGAGAGAGAGAGAGGGAAAGAAGAGAGAAAGAGTGAGGGAAAAGTACATACTCCCTCTGTCCCTAAATGAATGTCAATATTTAAGAAATGAATGTCCCAAAATGAATGTCTTTTTTGTAGAAAACTTTGTCCTTAAAACATTTTTTTACCAAAAAATAAGCTTTACATACAAAAAATAAAAATATTGCAGCTAAATGAGTATCCATTTTCTACTATATTAACTAAATCATCGTATAAGCTATCATGTCCTAATTTGTACTTGCAATGACTTAGTGTGTTCATCAAGAATATCTCTGATATTTGCTACAAAGGGTGCCAGAAGTCAACTTCCTTTAAAAAAAAAAAAAAAACCTAAAATTGCCACTTATTTAGGGGGATGAATGGAGTACAAGATTCTACGGTTTTCATAATTTTGGTTTCAAATAGGTCAAGATATACAAGATGGATTTGGAGAGTTTGTTGAAATAATTATTGGCAATGTACTAACATATTTGAATTATGCAGTGAATTGGTCAAGTTAAATGGGATCTTTAATTGAGGTTGCCTAAAAATAAGTATAATTAAGCTTAGTTAGATATTATTCTTAACTTACTTTAAGGGAAATCAAGATCCCATCAATGAATTGAACCCTCAAACTGACCAGGGCTCTGACATTGGTTGATTGGTAATTAATCCAGAAGCCAAATTTAAGTTGTTTGATTACATGACAAGTCAAGCTAAACTGTCCAAACCTAATTGTTAGCTTCTAGACCATAATTTTGGAGTGGTAAAAGTCAAGAACAATGATTAGTGGAGCTTGACGCGACCATAAATACTTGTGCCTACCCTCTCAAAGAGCCCTAAGACCGTCACTCCTCTTCAATGATGTACAATTACCATCCAACCCATTTGTATTGTATGGTCAGAAATTGAGAGGGCATACATTCTCATGGGAATGGCAAATTGGAGATTCATCCTGCATGATACGTCTCAGTCATCACTCGTCACTATCAGCTTGTTTTCCTTCACCAACTACTACTACCTACATCCCAAAATGAATGTCCAAAACATTTGAAATTTGATCTTAATCAAGAGCAAATTTGAATTTCTTTTTGGACATTCATTTTGGGACAGAGGGAGTACTATTTTAAAGAAAATCATGCTAACAGAGAACTATTTCTGTCTACAAGATGACCTCTCTATCTTAACAAAAACCATAATAACTCAATCCAGAATGAATCCGCCAGAAAAATACGATGATTAATGTTATACCAGAATTGATTAAACCAAGTGAGTAGATGTTTGTACAACCGACCTCCATCTGGTAATATACTGCATGAACTTGGTTACTATCCCATCTATTCCGAAAAAGGGTGAGATGTGCAAATGTTCTTGATCTAGGAATTGCTCGTCTTATTTCTTGTTATTAGCTGAACAGTTAAAGTTTCGTTCTTTTCATTGTCACGATCAGCAGCAAGCAGCCACAATGTTGTGCAGCTTGTGCCTGTAAAAATATGTATGTGTCCAACTCGATAACCCATTCGTGAGATTGTGATGCTTCAGTAAAATTTACTCCCAATGAATCACAGCTATTACCAAAACAAACTACCACAAACTACAATACCCACAGTGGCAAACATAGGGCTCGTGGTGAGGGCGCATACAATTCATTTACGGTCACACCTATAACCACCACCCGTAACAAAATTAAGCTTTCACTGAAGATTACCCTCAATTTTCAACACTCCAAACTTGTGGTTCAAAAAAGCTTGCTAGCAAGCTGAGGTAGTTCATAAATAATTTGAGTTTGACTTGCCTCTTGGAAACAACCACTTGAGTTTGACTCTTTGATCAATTACTACCAAAATAAGAGTATGCGACATCTAAATAAGCATAATTAAATTTTTGGTCAAGCTCGTTAAGAGGGTCAATATCGAAGCAATCTACTAAATGGATTTAGTCTGACTCGTTCATGTAAAATTTGTTATTGCTTAATTATCTCAAAAATTCTCTAAACCCTTCTTGTTCGTTTGACATATTGAATTATGAAGAAAACCGTAAAATATTTGTCCCTAATTGAGTGTCCATTCTTGTGCACTTTTAGGAGCACACACACATAGGTCGTGACAAAAATTAGAGCATGATTGTTTATAAGGTGATTTTCGAAACGTATTTGAAAATGTACACTAATTTAGGGACGGAAGGAGTAACATTTTAGTTCAAATACAGCTTCAGAACTTGCCCGATAAAGCATATTTGACAAGTAAAATGAGGCCTTGCGTAATAAAACATTTTTTTTGAAGTATGAGTTCAATTTTCAGTATGATCAAAACTGGTTAAACATATTTTTAGTGGTATTAGAGGAGCTGAAATCAAGTACTGGAGGCATCCTCTTGCATTCATGCAGGGTAAGGTTTGCCTATATTTCACCCTTGTGGTGGAGACCCTTCCCCAGACCCTTGCTACGCGGGGATGCCTTGTGCACCGAGTTGCCCTTTTTCAGTGGTAGCATAGGATCATTGTCCGCAAAATCACGCACGAGTTATGAAATTGGTTAAACATATTTTGAAGTACGAGTACAATTTCAGTATGAAACTGGAACATATGACCCCTTCCAGATATAAAATAAAATTAAAAAATCAACACCAAAGTAACTCTTAAACTAACAATATTCGCCTGAAAATTTGAGGGCGGGCACGTGCCCCCCCCCCCTCTCCCACCATAAGTATACCCCTGGATACCCAAGGATCATGCTTTTCCCAAGAGACCAAAATTATTGACTACAGTATCTTGTAATATAAATTATCAAAATCTTTTGCGTAAACTCTCACAAGAGAAGCTAAAAACGTACACTATTACCCGGATTATACAACCTACTGAACACCAATATTATCACAACAGATAACTATTCATATAAGGACCACAACAACGAAAATCCTAGAAACGGCCTTTCTTCAACCCGATAGCGGTAAACAGAACAAGGAATGTACAAATGACATTACCTGGAAAGCGGAACGTATCAGCTCCTCCACATAATCAACAGTTGCACCTTTTACAAAATCTAATGAAATTTTATCAACCACCAACTTAACACCATCTCTCTCAAAAACTCTACACACGTTAAAGAAGAAATACGGTTATGGAAGTGGCATAAATTGCAAAATCTTCAAATGTGTTATCATCCAAAATCACTAGAGAGAAATTTAATATGCTTCAAAGTAAGAAAAACCTGTCATCTGCATTGGATTTATCATCAAGCATGAAGTTATACTGGAACCCAGAGCATCCACCAGCTTCTATGCTCAATCGAAGCATTTTTTCCTTGGCTTCATCAGCTTGTAATTCTTTCATCCTCTGCACGAAACAGTGAATGAATGTTTATTCATCATATAATCTCCCAAAGCATGACAATGTACCCAGAAAAAAAACATGACATAGGGAAATTTTGGATCACACCTTTCAAATTGCAGAATACAAGAACACCGAAAATTCTTTTTCTTTGTTTATATATCAATAAAAATTGTAGAGATATGTTCTCGAGCAAAAAGGTCACTCCCACAACTCAAATGCAAGGCACTGATGGTTTTGCCGGACCAGAAAACATTCGAACTTTACAAACAGACTAACAATTGAAAGAGAATAATTGCTAGGAAGAAAGAAGCAACATATCAAAGGGGGCATAGGTTGCAAAAACATTTTTCTTTGGTGGTAGTCAATGTTTTCATATAATCTACTTTATCCAATTAGTATTTACCAATTTTTAAGGAATTCTTAAATTTGTTCTGTAACAGTTCATGAAGATAGAAAGAAGATATTTTAAAACAAAAAGCAAACAGCCATGGAAAAGCAAGAAGCATTTCAATCTTAGTAACCATTTAAATAGCAAGCTTTTTCATTTTCTGCCAACTGTGGAACTTTTGGCATTCAAAATTGGCTTTTTAGCAGCTTGATATTGGTTATGTTTGAACATAGAACCCTGTGGCAACTGCAAAGGATCTATATGGTTTCTTCCACAAAGCAATGGATCCTTTCTAGCAAATTAAAGCAAATGGCTGCCACAAGCACATTAATGAAATCCTAGTTTCTTAGGATCTATCTTAAAGGATCTGGACAACAGATCTAAGCGTAGAACTTCATGGACGACAAGTATCGGATGCATCAAATATCAGTCATTTATTTCTACGTGGCAAATGAAGAATAAAGTTAAAGCACTAAATGAAAGATATCATATCTTCTTTAGTTCCACGGAATGCATGTCTCCAGTGGAGCAGTACCCTAGTCCCTAGGTTTAACAAATTCACCAGTCTGAGTGCATCCTCACAGAAACCATAATATAATCATGCTGGATTACAATATAAGGCTTGGCACAACTATTCACCATGCTACTTTATTGCTGATTCGTAAAAATGCTTTTACTTTGTTATCCAGAGAATTTACTGCCAATTGATAAAGTGTGCACCAAAGAATCAGGAGATTTAGGATAAAGAAGCAGAGATAGGAAGCATTGTCACTAGTTATCCTTAGTTCAATATAGATACAAGCAGCCATGGCACACTATGGGGTGCAGATATATAAATAATTATTGTTTTCAATTTAAGTTGACATACTTACTATTACTATTACTATTATTTTGAAGTGAACAAGTATGCAAAAATTTGGTTGTGGACAGAAATTGATAAAAAGTAGGGTACCTAATTCTTAATGGGCTGGTTTTGCAATGATAAAAGTAGGAGGGGAGAGTAGTTAGTTAAGAGGAGAGTCCAAGAGTCCAAATGACTCCTCTACCTTAATATAGTAAATATATAGTAAGATAGACAGGCACCTAACCAAGTCATCTACGGAATGTTATTCACTTGGGCAGTTAGGTTTTCAGTGTCATCCGAACACAATATAACCATGCCATCTTAGCCTTCAATAAACCAAAGTATGCTAGTCGTCAAGACATATATATGCATTCTACCATCCACTACACAAAGACTTAATCTTGTCTGAAAGGCTGGAATTCAAAAGTTCCTTGTCAAGTGTAAGAGCATTCTAGTTTTAAGGTTCAGAAACATCTACTCAATCACATATGATGTATCCAGCTTAGCCCACACATAATCCTCACTCATTGATGCCTACGCCTCGTCAAACTACATGTATTCCATCCAATAATAATAATCTAATGTGGATTGTTCATCCAAAAACAGCCTCCGTCAAATGCCTTGCGATACTAGCTTTTACTTCCAGTTCAGGAGTCTTCTTAAATTAATCCACCCTTCTTTGTTTATTTAGCAATTATAAGTCCTTGGAGCTGTTGTGGCCAGCTAACTTTTTAAGTTCATAGAGCAGATACAAAATCCTTACATAAAGGCTACAAAATCCTCATAACTTGCTTAGACGCTAAGAACATGCTAAACCAGCACATATAAATCCTAAACAAAACATACTAGATGATTAGAACTCCATTCCCTCCTGGCCAACCCTCATCTTGACTCCGTAGCTAACTCTAGGCAGTAAATCCTCAATAATCCATACTTAACTCAGTCCATACTCACTCCGTCCTATAGTAAAAGCCGCGCTTTCTTAGATTTGTTAAAAAATAAGTTCTGTGTTTTTAAATAAGAAAACAATCTTAGTGTAATTTTACTACGGTACACGAAATTTATAAGCAAGTAAAGCACATTCCTGCAAAACATTGACAAGTCAACGATGACATTTATTATGGGACGAAAGGAGTATTACAAGAAACACGAGATACTAGGCAGGTTACAGGTAAGCTTGAGAAACATGCTCTAGAGACTCATCGGCATCTCCGTATCTTCCACATTTTGGCCCGCTGAAAGTGCCAGTAAGTTTCTCTTTGTGCATTGCCTTACTTAAAGCTAGTATTATTACTCAATATTCTGGACCATTAAATCTGCATCTCCATATATATTTTCCTATGGATACAAACAGTATATCAAACAAAATTACAAACTGAAATATTAACATTTTCCGGAAAATAACACAAGATTGGATGCATAAATGTACTACTCCTAAATACCTACGGTTTGAAGATGAACAATATCAATTAATCTAGAAAAAACAAATGGAGGAACTTGTTGGACTTTTGGTAGGCTTCTCAAGAACTTAACAGAAAAAGTAACGGAGATTGGAAAACTATGAGACAAGTCGAGTCTTGTATTAAATACAATCTCCGTAAGAAGTTATTGCCCCGCACAGGTGCTTACGGTTTCGATGGCAATCTTCTAGTAAGATAAAACGACTTTTAAGTATATGATAGGAGCACTCCAAATCAAATACTCTAACGAACAACACTATGTTTGAAACTTTGGACTTTGAAGGATTTTGATGCAACAATATGCCAATGATTTGGGTATGTCGGGAAGGCTCAAATGACTGTATATATATACTGAAATTCGGAGGGGAAGTATATAAAGAGAGTTAAGGGGTTTGTGTCTTTTCCCTTGAAAGGACACAACTTTCTGTTTGAATTGGCACCTGTTCAGGATCTGCTCAACCGAGTCAAGGGACTCGCTCGGCCGAGCACCAAGCTGCACGGCCGAGTCAATAGACTTGCACGGCCGTGTAATTCACACTGCTCGGCCGAGCAGACATATGCCTCGCCCGAGCAAACTTGTCCAGAGACTTTGGTCAATTTCTGTGCTCTGCTCGGCCGAGTCAAGGACTCTGCTCGGCCGAGCACTTCAAAACACCCTTTAACTAACTTTCGTTAAGTTACAAAACTTTGTCATTAATTTCTCATTCACCCGGAAATGGTTTTTGAGACATTAAATGAGTTATATAATCTACAACAAATGTAGATTACCATTTGTAACTAGTTTCGTTAACAAATAACGAACTTTCGTTAGAAACCTAGGTCAACGTTAAGTCAAACTTAACTTTCCGTTACCCATTTCCAACAGAACTATCATCACATAATACAAGAAAAAAAATTAAAATTGACCACATAAATCCACCAGAAGAGAGATATATATTACCCTGACGCAATTATCAGTGAGGTGAACGGCATCCACGGATTGCGAAGGAGACGGTATCTCCGACGAAGATTGAGTTTCCGGCAGCGCTGAAAGAAGTCTATGGTTGTGGCGAATCCGAGTTGCAAAATATGGAGTCAATCTGTGTATCAACGATCTCGACGACATGGATTTCCGCCTTGATTATTGTCCGTTTTAGAGCATTTTTGATTGGATTACGAGAGGATGAAATGGGGGCGGAATTTGAATTTGAAGGAATGAACGAACGAACAATTGGTTTGATTTGGTTTGCGTTTGCTATTTTGCTTTGTGTGACTCTGGCGGTTTGAATTGAGGAAATGTTTGGCTTTTGGCTTATGCCTAACACGCGAACTTGTTGTTCCGGCGGTAATGTCCAGGAATAAATTGCAGAATTAAAAAAAAAAAAAAAAAAAAAAAAGGTGTTTTACTTATTTTTATCTAATTTCTATAGCAAAAAACTTGTAAAAAACGCGTTTTTTGTTAAGTTAGAAAAAAACGTGTTTTTACCCGCATCCTGCATCGCTCACTCTCATTCTCTCTCACTACTCTCTCTCTAAACGCAAAGACGGTACCAGCTCTCTCCCTTTCTCTCTCTAATCGCCAATGGCGACCTCAATCAGCAGCAGATCGAATCGACAAAAGCAATCGAAATGTCGTCGTCGGCGTCGTCCGGTAAGGTTAGGGCATCACACATACTGATTAAGCACCAAGGATCTCGACGCAAGTCTTCCCGGAAGGATCCAGAAGGTCGCTTCATCAGTAACACCACTAGAGAAGTTGCTGCCACTCAGCTCAAAGCGTTTCGAGACGACATTGTTTCCGGCAAATCTAAGTTCGAGGACGTCGCCACTCGTTACTCCGATTGCAGCTCCGCCAAGCGCGGTGGTGATTTTGGTACGTCTAAACTAGTACCAGTTTGGAAATTTGATGTTGGTGGGAGATTTGATGTGCCACTGCTAGGGATTTGATGTGCCAGTGTTAGTATAAACTAATGCTAGTGTATGTGTTTTTGAGTGCCAGATCATGTGTTTTGAGTGCCAGTGCATGTGTTTTTGAGTGCCAGCAAAAAAGAGTACCAGTACATGTGTTTTGGAGTGTCAGTGCATGTGTTTTTGGAGTGCCAGTGCATGTGTTTATGAGTGCCAGCAAAAAGGAGTACCAGTGTTTGGTGTAAAAAAGTGTCAGCACATGTACACTGTCACTTATTGATACTACAACGGGCACTTTTATAAGTGCCAGTATCAATGTTAAAAAGTGCCAGTGTAATGGCTGGCAATTATTAACACTACCACTGGCACTTTTAATAACTGCCAGTATTAATGTAAAAAAGTGTCAGTATACTCACTGGCAATTTTTAACATTAACACTGGCACTTGAGAAAAGTGTCAGTTTCATGTTTATAAAACGCCAGTATGAAATCACTGGTCATTTGTAATATTAACACGGGCATTTATCATGGTTGTCAGTAATTACGAAAATGCCACCGTTTGTTTTGAATAATAATGCCCAGCGCTTTGGAAAAACACGTTTTTTCTTATCTTAAGGAAAAACTAGTTTTTTATAAGACCAACTCATTTCTATATTACATTACAATGGGGGAAAATCCGCCACTTATCTTATCTACCACAGAAGTGGTGGTTCAGATTGAAAGTTAGAAAAGTGATCCGACAGCCCAAATCCTTTCTTCCTCCTTCAATCATCCGTAACTTTTCATAACCGTCTGTAACTTTCCGTAATTTTCGAAAGCATCCCTCCCTCCTTCAACCGTCCGTAACTTTTCATAACCATTCGTAACTTCTCATAACCGTCTGTAAATTCTCATAACTTTCCAAATTCTCCCTCCTTCAACCGTCTGTAACTTTTCATAACCGTCCATAACTTCTCATAACTTTCCAAATCCTCCCTCCCTCCTTCAATCCTCCGTAACTTCCCATAACCATCCGTAGCTTCTCATATTTTCTAATAACTGTCCTCCTTAAAAAAATGATTTTAGAAATTTTTATTTGTTTTTTTTTAATTATTATCTATCACATAAGTGGTGGTTATGATTTAAGGTTAGAAAAGTGATCCAACAGCCCCCGCCCTCCTTTTCCATTTTCTCCTTCCTATTTTCCTTTTTTAACTTTTTTTTTGCAGATGACTTAAGTTTTTTTTTTCACAGAAAAATCGATTATAAATAAATGATCTTTTTTTGTTTTTTTTTTCAATTTGATTTATTAATTTTTTCTCTTTTATTTTATTAGGATCATTTATTTAAGTAGTGTATCTTAATATAATAATTACTATTATATATAATTAAGTTTTTGAGCGATTTTAGAATCTTTCAAAAAAAATGATTTTAGAATTTTTTTGTTTTTTTTTAATTATTATCTACCACATAAATGATGGTTCAGATTTAAAGTTAAAAAAGTGATCCAACGGTCCAAATTCTCCCGCCCTCTTTTTCCATTTTCTCCTTCCTATTTTCCTTTTTAACTATTATTTCTTTTTGCAAATGACTTAAGTTTTTTTTTTGTTACAGAAAAATCGATTATAAATAAATGATCATCTTTTTTGTTTTTTTTTTAATTATTTCGTATACTCCTTAAAAATGGTTTAGGGTTTATATATACTCTTTCTTTCAAAAAAATATTTAAATTGGATATTTTTTTTCTTTTTTATTTATGTGTATTCCAATATGATTTATTTATTTTTCTCTTTTATTTTATTAGGATCATTTATTTAAGGAGTGTATCTTAGCATAATAATTACTATTATATATAATTAAGTTTTTTAACGATTTTAAAATCTTTAAAAAAATGATTTTAGAAAAATGTTTGTACATATATCAATTAAAAAATCATTCGTCATGATTACTTAAATTTTTTGTTTCGAACCTTGGGTAAAAATAAGATAGGGGATGGATTATGGATTATAAGTATTATTAATTATTTATATGATTAATGGGTTGTGTTGGGGTTACGAAAAAAATAATGGTAAAATGGGGATTCAGAAAATATTTTTTTACTAACCCTAAATGGATAACGGTTCCGGATAATCGACTTCCTCGTATTCTCTACGACAGTTACACAAACAAACCACCCTCCATCAAATATTGATTATGGAACAAAGTAATCATCAGGGTATTGAGTAGATTTTTTATTATTATTATTTTATGGGAGGAAGGCGATTTCATCATTTCTTTAATTTGTGTACTGTCACCGTGCCAGTGGCACGGGTAAGAGAATACTAGTCTATATTATAATAGAGTTCATAAATAACTGTCACACAATGAAGGGCTGGGATTCATTCTATAAAAAAAGACAAAGAGTGTCTAAGATTGAAAGTTGGAAAAAAAAGCCCCCCGTTTTCTCCTACCTAGGCTGATGTATCATTTCCCAACTCCTAAAGAGATCGCTTCTCCCATCCCAAATCCATGCCCTAATATACTAGTGCCCTAATCTCTCAATTCCTACTTCTCCTAGTGCCCAAATCTCCCCAAATCCTTCTCCTTCTCCGTTTCAATCTAACAAATAGATATGACTTCTTTCCCAAATTAGAATGGACATCGCCAAATTGTCCCAGCCAGCCATGACCGATTCTTCCATTCCTTTCCTCATCCTGTTCCCAAATAAGAAACGGAAACCACCAATTTCTCATATCCAATTCTTCTCTATATAAACTTAGCAACATCCTCACAAAATTAATCCGAAATTCCTCTGGGTTTTCTCAATCGACGAAATTTTCGCAATCGAACAATTCATCTTGAGGTTAGTGTTGTATGTTCTTTCGCCGTTTCAATTGGGTACTTTGATTTTGTTTGGGAACATGTTCTTTTGCTGTTTCAATTGGGTGGTTTGGTTTTGTTTGGGAACACTTTAGTCTGAGCATATTTGTGTTTGTTACTTTAATTTCTACTCGTAAGCAAGAGATTTTGACTATATGTACACCTTTCGCCTTGCAATTTCCAGTGCTAGAATTGAATTTTGATTTGTAATACATGCTTGAATTTGTTATAATGCTTATATATTGCTTATATAATTTTTATTTTAAAATCTATAATACAATACAAGGGGGAAAATCGTCACTTATCTACCACATAAGTGGTGGTTCAGATTGAAAGTTAGAAAAGTAATCCGACGGCCCAAATCCTCCCTCCCTCCTTCAACCGTTCATAACTTTCCATAACCGTCTGTAACTTTCCGTAACCGTCCGTAACTTCCCATAACTTCTCAAATCATCCCTCCCTCCTTCAACCGTCTGTAACTTCCCATAATCATCCATAATTTCCCATAACCGTCCGTAAATTTCCATAAGTTCCCAAATCCTCCATCCCTCCTTCAACCGTCCGTAACTTCCCATAGCCGTCCTTAACTTCCCATAACTTCTCAAATCCTCCCTCCTTCAACCCTCTGTAACTTTCCATAACCGTCCGTAACTTTCATATTTTCCCATAAGTGTCCTCCTTAAAAAAATGATTTTAGAAATTTTTATTTGTTTTTTTTTTAATTATTATCTACCACATAAGTGGTGGTTAAGATTTAAAGTTAGAAAAGTGATCCAACGGCCCAAATTCTCCCGCCCTCCTTTTCCATTTTCTCCTAATGTAATGACTGTATACATATAAAGTAACATTGTTAATAAGTAAACGTAATACCTGTTCTAAAAAAACAAAAGCTCATTTTTTACCCATTTTTTCAAATGTAATACAAACTATATGTATTACATTTGAAATGTAATAACTTATTTTAGTTATAATAAGTATTACTTTTGCCAAACGAAGAAAACATAGGGAAAAACACTATTACTTTTCTGTATATATGTATTATTTTTACCCATTTTTTCAAATGTAATACAAACTATATGTATTACATTTGAAATGTAATAACTTATTTTAGTTATAATAAGTATTACTTTTGCCAAACGAAGAAAACATAGGGAAAAACACTATTACTTTTCTGTATATATGCATTATTTTTACCCATTTTTTCAAATGTAATACAAACTATATGTATTATAATACAAACTATATGTATTACATTTGAAATGTAATAACTTATTTTAGTTATAATAAGTATTACTTTTGCCAAACGAAGAAAACATAAGGAAAAACACTATTACTTTTCTGTATATATGTATTATTTTTATCCATTTTTCAAATGTAATACAAACTATGTGTATTACATTTGAAATATAATAACTTATTTTAGTTATAATAGTATTACTTTTGCCAAATGAAAAAAACATAGGGAAAAACACTATTACTTTTCTGTATATATGTATTACTTTAATACATACAAACTATTACTTTATATGCATACAATCATTACATTATGTTATAGTAACTATTACTTTTCACAAACCGAAAAAAAATATCATTTCTGTCTCTGTCTCTCAGCAACAGCAAGCCTTTCTCCTTCCAAAATCCCTTTCTCTCCAAATTCAAATCTTTCACAATTCTCTCAAATTAATCTAAATCACATCAAACATCAATTCACTCAAATTTGTATAAATGGATTCAGAGTATTGATATCAACGGCAAGGAGGTCAAAGCTCAGATTTGGGGTGGAATTGGGTGAAGGTTTGGCCGGAGAAGGGAGGATTGGTGTTGGTGAAGAAGGCCGCCGGTGGTGAAGGTTAGGTTAGGGAGGAGATTGGCCGGAGAAGATGGATCTGAGGAGCGGGCTATGGAACTTTGCGTATAGAGAGAGAAGGGACTGCGGCTAGAGAGAGAGAGGAGGGAGAATGTCTGTGAATTGAAGGGAAATTGGGATAGGTTTGGAGGTGAGGATCGGTAATGGAGGTTGAGGAATAGGATTGGTGAAGGTTGAGAGAGATTGGTTGAAGAAGAAGACGACGACGCCGGCAATGGGGGATTTGCGGATAGAGAGAGAGAGGAGAGAGAGAGAAAGAGAGAGTGTTTACGTATTGAGAGAGAAAGAGAGAGTTGTGTGTTCAACGGGTGTGGGTGTGGTCGAACCCATGGATCCGACCCGTCTCATGGATGAGACGGGTAATATTGTTCTCACGCAAGTTTTTGTCTTTAACTATTTTTTTTTTGCAGATGACTTAAATTATTTTTTTACAGAAAAATCAATTATAAATAAATGATCATTTTTTTTTGTTTTTTTCCAATTTGATTTATTTATTTTTCTCTTTTGTTTTATTAGGATCATTTATTTAAGTAATGTATCTTAACATAATAATTACTATTATATATAATTAAGTTTTTGAACGATTTTAGAATCTTTCAAAAAATATAATTTTAGAATTTTTTTTAATTATTATCTGCCACATAAGTGGTGGTTCAGATTTAAAGTTGGAAAAGTGATCCAACGGTCCAATTCCTCCCGCCCTCCTTTTCCATTTTCTCCTTCCTATTTTCCTTTTTAACTATTATTTCTTTTTGCAGATGACTTAAAAAAAATTGTTACAGAAAAACCGATTATAAATAAATGATCATTCTTTTGTTTTTTTTTTTAATTATTTCGTATGCTCCTTAAAAAAAGGGTTAGGGTTTATATATTCTTTCTTTCAAAAAAATATTTAAATTGAGTATTTTTTTTTCTTTTTTATTTATGTGTATTCCAATATGATTTATTTATTTTTCTCTTTTATTTTATTAGGATCATTTATTTAAGGAGTGTATCTTAACATAATAATTATTATTACATATAATTAAGTTTTTGAACGATTTTAGAATCTTTCAAAAAAATGATTTTAGAAAAATGTTTGTACCTAAATCAATTAAAAAATCATTTGTCATGATTACTTAAATTTTTTGTTTCGAACCTTGGGTAAAAATAGGATAGGGGATGGGTTATGGATTATAAGTATTATTAATTATTTATATGATTAATGGGTTGGGGTGGAGTTACGAAAAAAGAATAATGGTAAAATGGGGATTCAAAAAATATTTTTTTATTAATCCTAAATAGATAACGATCCCGGATAATCGACTTCATCATATTCTCTACGACAGTTACACAAACAAACCACCCTCCATCAAATGTTGATTATGGAACAAAGTAATCATCAGGGTATTGGGTAGATTTTTTTTATGGGAGGAAAGCGATTTCATCATTTCTTTAATTTGTGTATTGTCACTGTGCCAGTGGCATGGGTAAGAGAATACTAGTTTTCTATACAATCCATGTTTGAAATAGGTGACCAGAGATGTAGTTGATGAAGTTGTTGAAGATATAGTTGATGATACGGTTGAAGCTAATGCGTACGATGATATTTGGGACAATCCATATTATGTTAATGCCGTGGTATGCATTCTTACATAATCAAATTAAATACATTAAGCTTAGTTATATAAATGTGTTTCATATCTTTTTTGTGTACATACACAGGAGGAGTTTTCCAATGCGGTTGAAGCTAATACGGTTGAAGATGAAGTTTCCATGCCCGTTACAGTCGTGAAGCTCGAACTAAAAGACTGACTTTTCATTTTTTTTAAAAAAAAATTCTTAATAATTTAACATCGATTTTTTTTTTAAACAATTGAGGCGTAGAACGCTTACCATTTGTTATTCAATTCTAAATCTATTCTTTTACTAGGTTTTTTTTAATGTTTTAAAGTTTAATTATCTTGATAGTCAATCTTGATGTTTAGCTATTATAGTTTCTACACATTTTAAAAAATATAATCAATGTGACTTACAAAGATGTAGGGACTAAAAACTTCCTTACTAATGTAAATTGATGATGGTGTTGGTGGAGCTGTCCTCAGGTACGTTCACTCTCTCTCTTTCTCGCAATTTCATCTACAGTAGTGAAGTCATTTTGGGTGATTTAATTTTTTTTAGATTAATATCCCAATTTAAATTCTTACTAGGCTACTACTAGATTTTCAATGATTCTGAAGTAGTGAAGGAGATTCAGGTGCAATTTGATTGAGCTTTAGAGTCTTGGAGTGAAATTGCAAAGGTGCTTGATATACATAAGTTTGCAATGATTTTTTTTTCAACTCAACGGGTCCAATGGGTTGCGATTTCTTCATTTGTATATCTCTTTATTCTTGATACTGATCCTAACGAATTCTTCGATTTTAGAGAAGTTCTCTCTCCCATGTTCTCTCTCACACACACAAAAGGCAAACGGTAATGATATTAGCTTGGTTCTCACTTATTTTCTCAAATGATGATATGAAAACTACTGCTGCTCTAGGTTAGGTTCTTCTGCGCCTTTTGTTTTTGTAGAAAGTGGGTTTTGATGATCCTGATCGATATCAAGTAAGTTTATTCTGTTTTCTTTGTTCAATTTTTTTTTAAATCTTCAATTTCTCAATGTTCAATTATGTTTTCTACGAAGAGTGAATAAATTGATTTTCCAATTTACTGTTTTCTTTTATAATGTATCTTTTACTTGAAGCGTCTAACTTAAGTTCAATTAAGTGTGCCTCGCTTGTAAAACATATGATTGGAATTTGGAAATTTGAAACTTTTGACTCATCCTGTAAACTTTTGGATCTCAAGAGCTTGATGGACAATTTGGATGAGGAGCTTCATGAATTTTAAGGTTGAGACATGGGATACATTCATAAACAGGAGAAATGGTTAATTTTAAAGTCTTCATTTGGTTCACGAGTCGAGGGGTATTTTGTTTGATGGAAAACATATCTTTTTTTTTTATATATTGATTCATTTATCCTGAGTTCTTGATAAGATAAGTGTCATGTTTGGTATATGTTAGGAAATTAAGACCTTGCTATCTTTATTTGCTTAGTATCATTTTACTGCATAGCTATTTTGTATGCTTTTATCTGAGATTATGATTTTATATTCAAGTAGAAAAAGCATCCACGGTTGCTTTCTGAGGCCAAGCTGTATAACATTCTCCAGTAAGGAAGTAAGCGTTTTCTTAGTTATGTTACATCATATATCATATTATAGTGCATATTGTCAGAAAGAGATGAAATGAATAATACAGAAGATTTATAGTTTGAATTTTGTAGTGTCTGACCCTCCCCCTTTGAATTTCCATTATTTTCAACCTACACTCATTTGACAATTCTACACTCTAAGAACAATTCAACAACCTCTCAAACCTCTCCCTTCACTTATTATCCCGTCCCCTCCCTCTACGGTACCTTGCGGTCTTTGCTTTGCTTTGCTTTCTCCTTTGTTAACCACTCATCTTCGAACGTCTTCCTTTCCCTTTATTATCTCACTTTCTCTATTCGAAGAAGTTTCGATTCAGTTCGAGAAGAAAGAATTTGCTAAATTAGGTAGCCGAGAGGTTGCTTCTATCGGCAGGATGTAAAATACGCACAATGTTCATTTACTTGAAATTTCTATATGAATTGCATTGATTATTTATGGGTTTATGTATAATTTTCATCAAATTTGTTAGTTATAGTTATATTTATTAGCTATAGTATTCAATAATTAGGAAATTCGATTATCTTACATTAACTGCAGTTACTAAATACATTGAAAAGTGCGGCCAAATATGCATAAATTAGGGTAAAATGGAAGATGTAAATGGGATAATTCTATAGACAGAAGGGAAAGAGTATTGATTGTTGTTGTGCTTATAGAAAGAGAGGGATGATGGCTATAGAAATAGAGGTATAAAGTTGGGGGTGGAGTTGGCGGGTAGGTTAGAGAGGGGGGATCCGAGGATGTTCTAGATAGTAATGTTAAAAGGAGACAGATGATAAATCTAAATTGCAGCAAGTTCACTAAGTTTCAACTGGGCAACCTTTAATTGGGTAAGAGGTCTAGGGCTTCAAACTGCGGGATGATGTTACAGGGATATAAATGTTGAATTCATCAGATAAAGTTTTGCACCTAGCATTAGATATTATTAATACTCAAGCGTAAACTAAGAAAATTATGCAGTTTGGTGTACCTTTTTCAAATTTGTTCATTTTTAATACTCAAGTGTAAACTAAGAAACTAGAAGTGGCTATTACTCGAGTGTTAACTAAGGAAATGAAAGTGGCTAATACCTTCTTCTTCTCCTTCTCTTGAGTATTTTCATACGGGGTTTCATAGGATGGATTTCAAACTTAATATATCAGTTTTACATGTCACAATATTTCAGCATTGAGTAGTTCTAAGACATTCATATACTTTTATACAAATGGATAATTTATAGGTGTATAGCTCCCACATGCAATCAACGCACTATGGTTTTTTTATATGTGAATTACAATGGTAATAGACTTAACCAGTCAACATGATTCGTAAGACCATTACATTTTTGCTCTTTATTCACTTAGTGATACATATGCTACTACACCACCTCATATATTATGCTAATTAAACAAAAACAGTGTATTGTTTTCAAGTAGTTCAACATTGGAAGTGTATTGATTGGAATAGCTGTAATTGAGCAGCTGTGAATGTGTGCCCAAATTTTGTGGATTCACGCGAGTTTGAAGACATCCGAGTTATTTGAAAAACGGAGTCGCCACGCCATCTTGATTACCTCAAAACTTTGAAAAAAAGGTTTTTACTTGGGTTCGGAGGTTAAGTTACCCCTTGGGAAGAACGTTTGGCGTTCACCCAAAGTGCCTTGCCGGAGCAAGTCTCCCAAGATTTCAGTAATCGTGCTTGCTTGCGTGCTTTCTTGTGTGCATGTGTTTGAGAAAAAGGGGGGAATGTCCCAAGTTGTCTTCCGGACGTACAAACCATTTGTTGGTTGTCGCTCGGGATTCCTTGGAATTTTATGTATTTGGGATTATGATCCCGTCCTCATCTTATGACTTGTGATCATCGCATTTTAACCTCGGGACCCTCGGGACTTGCGTGATCGAGAGAATGACTCTCTTTTGGTCAAAGATGAGGTTCTTTAGAAAAGGAGGGTCCTTAGCCCATCAATCCTACGCTTTAAGACGGCCGAGCTCGTATAGAGGCTTCATACTCTTTCTTAAGCGATAATCGGAGATATAGGGTTCAAGGTTATCCCTTTCCAAAGAAATCGTGAACCTTTAATGGAAGGAACGATGTAAAGATAGGATCTTTTACACCGGTCCGTTCCAAGGTTGGGGAAAGGGGAATGCATGATGAAAAATGACTCTTTAATGAAAAGATGACATTTTTGGTTTTAGCAAATGATGCTTTTTGATTGAAAGAAATGATCTTTATGCAAGTGATGCGTAAAGATAGGATTTTTATGCAAATGATGCATTGGAAAAGGTTTTTGAATGCAAAGGATGCATTTTTATTGAAAAGATTGGATTTTTATGTGCAAATGATGCATAAAAATGACATTTTTATTTGAAAATGGGGGTTTTAGGTGCAAAGGATGCACCTTTATGAAAAAGACTACATTTTTATGACAAACGAGGTCTTAATGCATGCAAAAGGGAAAGGGGGTGATAAAGATGTGATCTTTATGAATAAATGCCAAGTCCCAAGCAAGATATATGAATGCAATGAGCAAGTATATCAATTAAAAGCAAGGTTAGGGCGTGCGAGGTTACCAATTGCTTCCTTTGCTTCTTCGAACGGAGCTAGGAGGAGAGGTTGGTCTTGGGTCTTCAAGGAGGAGGGAGGTAGCTTCTTGGCCTTCCTTCTTCACCTTCTTGAGCTTGCACCAATATTCTTTACGTCTTGGGAGTGTTTATAAGTGTATTGTGTATTTTGTGCCTCTATTGTGTGTGTTGAAATGGGTAGAGGAGGCCTCTATTTATAGGTAATCTGGATAAGGTGAATGAAGCCGTGCGGCTAAGAGCAGCGAGCTAATGCAGCCGTGCGGGCTTATCCCGAATGACTCAAAGATTCTAGAACCATGCAAGGTGGCAAATTCTAGAACCTCCTTCCTAATTAAGAAAAACGTGTTTCTTAATTAGGAAGGATCCTCTTCAGCCCTTATTTAATAAAAAACAGTTCCTAATGTTTCCTAACGATGGGAAGGTCCTGGGGAATTACCGGAAAACTTACCGAAATTGTCGGGAAAATTAACCTAAGGCATGAGCCGATTTGGGTACTTACAGAAGCCCCTCGGCAACGTCACTTGCAAGGAAAGTGGGGTTATCGATAGAAAAGGATCCGATCTCGGCGAATGCCGAGACGGATTAGATGACCGAGACGGCCGAGCGGCCGAACCTTTCGAAGGCTACCTACGTATCCCTGAGGAATCAAGCCAGCCGTAGTTCGGAATAAGATCCGCCGAGGAAGGGAGAAGAGAAAACCGGTCTCTTGGGGAAAATAGAAAATGACCTAGGAGGTCAAGCAATTGATCCTACCGGGATATGCTAGAAGTGACCAAGGTGGTCTCTATGAGGGATTACTTCATCACCGAGGAGCGACGAAGGAACAGGGTGACCGAAGTGGTCGGATGGCCGGACCTTTTATAAAAGGCTACCTACGTATCCCTGAGGAATCAAGCCTTGATCGTAGTTCAAGCATCACTAGATAGTTAGGAACGATGTCTAGGATTCTTGAGATTTTGACAATTAATGGAGGCCGTCACCGATTGACAATTACCGGAGGATGTCACCCGATTGACAATTACCGGAGGATGTCACCTAATTGAAACTAGAGCTTACGTCACTATCGAGTGGATAGAGGTAGCTAGAGTTTGGTGAACTTGAGCATACGTCTCAATCTCTTTCGAATCGTAGATATGGGTTGCTAAAGTTTGAAAAACTTGAGCATACGTCTCAATCTCTTTCGAATCGTAGATACGGGTTTCCAAAGCTAGAATGATTTAAGCATACGTCTCAATCTCTTTCGAATCGTAGATATGGGTTGCCAATGACTTGAGCATACGTCTCAATCTCTTTCGAATCGTAGATATGGGTTGCCAATGACTTGAGCATACGTCTCAATCTCTTTCGAATCGTAGATATGGGTTGCCAAAGTTTGAATGACTTAAGCATACGTCACTATTCATGACAGAGGTAGCTTAAGTTAAGAAGAACTCGACAATCTGAGGTTGTCACCTAACGTTATCCCGTTATAACGAAATTAACTGAGGTGACCGGGAATAGAGCTTGATTGCTTAGGAGATAAGGGATATCTTTCGAAGAGGGTGTTATCTCGCTTAGAGGATAACGAGGATTGGAGGCCCAAGTGGAAAGTCCAAGGGCAAAATCGTAATTTTTGCTCAGAGCGAAAGAGGCCGCCCGGCATGAGAGGAAGGAAAAGAAGCCGTACTACTGAAACCCGATTTTTGCAGATTATTTAAAACAGATTTGAACGGGCTATTGGGCATTGTTGCCGCCCATTCAGCCGAGAGAGAGAGAGAGAGAGAGGAGAGAAGAAAGAATTTCGAAATTCTTTGAATTCCCTTGCTTCCCTTGATTTGAGATGGATCCGGCACCAAGACAAGCAAGGAGGAATGTCTCCGTGGCCGCTCAAAGGAAGAGGAAGGAGCTTGTCCGGACGGATAGGAGGTATGACTTTCTCACGCCTCCATCGGAGCTCTATCCGGGAAGGAGGGAGCACAAATCAACAAACCCGCGATCGGTTGGGGTAAGCGTTCTTATTTGGCTCAAATCCGATGATTTTGCTTGATTTTTGAATAATTTAGGGCTTAACCCGAACTTAGGAATTTTCTAGGATTTTCTTAGGATTTTTGAATGATTTTGAGATGCATGAACAACCTATGAGGCTAAGAATATGCATGTGCAATTTATTTGATGAAAATTATGAGAATGACTCACTTTTTTCTCGCAAATGAAGTAAGAATGAGAATTGTCTAAATATGAGACGGAGTTCTTGCCTTGTGCTAGAACTAGGTCAAAATTCTGATTTTCAATGAGAAAACATGATTTTGGAAGATGAAAATGATTCATGCATGCCATTTTATTTGAAAAATAATGCTTATGTGCAAAGAATTGTGAAAATTATGATTTTGTGCCTTAGGAAAGCAACGTGCTTAAAATGACGTGTTTCAAATGATGAAAGTCACGTTTTTGATGCAAAAGATGCTAAAAAGACTTGTATGAATGCTTTTCTTTTGAAAAAATATGTGCACTTTTGTGACTATATGCATGCTTTTGAAATGAGATGAAGGATCGACACTTCTTTTGATGTGCTTGTCTCACAGGAGAACAAGTCTAGGGGACCATCCGAGATAGCAAAGTGAATCTTTGCGCAGGATGCCGGATTTTGAGAAGAATGGGGTGAACCCTAAAGAGTTGGTGAGGGCTACCGGCCCGGACGCGTTTGTGGAGGCCATCGGCACGGGGATTCACATCACCTCAAAGAGCAAGGGCCCGGTTCGTGCTCTTTCGAGTTTTGGTGGGACTCTACTCATAGTTTCCACCGAGCCGGGGAGAGCTTACCGTGACTCCCGCCGATTTTACAAATGACATCGGCTGCAGCTCACCGGGAGGCCCGTGACTTGGAGAGACCACATTACACCCGAGGAGTTCCGAGCTTTGGTTGGATTTGAGCCGATTCCCAAGGGATTGGGTATGGAGACGAGGAATGTCGAGGTGGCAGCCCGTAACCGCATGCGGGACTTTGCCGGTAGTGACGTGACCGCCCACCACTGGGTTAGAGCTTTCGTGTGGTTGATGCCGTCGTCACTATCTTTGCTAATTCTCGGGACGCTAGCCATGACTTGCCTCCTTGACTCTTTGGTTGATGTGGATGGGATAGTGACGGTCTCTTGGGGAGAGGCCGGATTGGCCGAGTTATACTTCTCCGGACATGTACAAATAAACAAAGTCAGCTTCTATGGACTCGCTTCTCATTTGCCCTCGAGGTAGCCTCTCTTTCTCTTCTCTTTCTCTTTTCTCGTCTTGAGACTTCTTATGAGAAAAATGACCTTTTTGATGTTTTTGAACATGCAGCCTGGTTTTGCGAGGTGATCGGGTTCTTTCCTTGGAACCAAGCAGAGTGATATCACCATTTTCCCCGCGATGGTTCGCCGGAGGGGAGATGTGAGGGATAGGTTCACGGGAAGACCCGGATCACTTTCGACTACAAGATGGTGAAGCCTGTGCTCAATAAGGATGGACCGGATGGAGCGGACTTCTACCCCTGGGCGTATCCTGAGATTTTGGCCGGGAGATGCTATTGAGGTGACAAGGCGCAGGAGGTGGCTCACCGGGCCGACTTGCGACATCATATATCCGGGGACCGTTTCTCGAGGCAAAGATGATCATGTCCCTCCATTGACGCCATTACTCCACACGATCCTCCAAAGACGGATGCCGCAGCCTGTGGACTCGGCAAAGCGGATGAGATTGAGAGGTACCAGGAGGTATAGCCGCGGAGGAGTATTTTGACATGGGTACCCCTACGCCGTGTTTGTGGAGCGCCGCCCGAGGACGCCACGTAAGCCGACGAAGCCGGGCGGTCACTGTGGATATGGGGAGGACGAGCCCATCGACCCGCCTATCCCTCCCGCACACCTCTCATACGTCGTACACCTGAGTACCGAGGAGGATGAGGATTCCCGTCCTCGACACGAGGGAGCCCCAAGATACCCCGCCACCCGATAGCACCGTGAGTATACTCTTAGTGGTCTTATTCCCTTTTTAGCTTTCAGATTTTCTCGTTTTTGCAATTTCTCTCGAGATTTTTCCGAGATTTTCCGAGATTTTCTTTTCTTTTCTCAGTTCCAGCCTCGCACCTATGACAAAGGTTGGTCGTGCAGTAACAGGGCCGGAAAGACGTGTGCCGATCCTTGGTCAAGAAGCCGGCTCGCGCTACTAAAGCGTCAACAAGCGTGCAGGAGCCTCGTGCGCAAAAGGAGGCATGTCGGGCGCAAAGATCCTCTTCCTCGGCCGGAGTACTCATCCAAAGTGCCAGCCTCAGGGCGAGGTCCTAATGCCGATATCTTGGAGCAAACTGGCGGAGTACGAGCACGACAACATCCCTCTTTCCGATGCGAGCGACTGTGAGGACGTGATGAGAGAGCCTAGCGTCTATGAGCCGAGCAAAGGATGAGGAAGAAGAAGAATCTGAGGCCTAGGGGGTCTCTAGAGTAGATTTGGAACAAAACAAACAATGAACACTTTTTTTATGCACAACTTGTTTATTTTTTGCTTTATTTTGACGCCGGTGGGGCGAAGACATTGTATTTACGCTTTATTTACTTTTCTAATTTATGCTTTTTCAATTTGCATATTATCTGAGCCTTGGGCGACTTTTTTGCTTGGAATTGGGGCCGAAACCGGGCCAAAATAATATATAATGATATAAAACCTGCTTGGGTGGCTTCGGACATGTTTTTGTACATGTGTTTTGGTTGAGAAAGTGGGGTGAAAACTCCCTTGGGCGCAACTTTGGTTGCCGCAGATTTGCAATTTACATCGTGCAATGAAGCCGTGCGGCATGGCCTCGAGGGCAAAAGAGGCCGTGCGGCTCACGCCCGTCTGGACCGGTCATTTTTTGAATAAAACCAAAGCTTGGCCATTTCATTTTATTTTCAACCCAAACTTGTTTCAACTGCTCCTGTGGCATATTTTGGACCTAAAGACACCACCTTTGATCACTTTTGCGATGGAGAGGCCCGTTAGACTACAAAGGGGGAAGAGAGACCATTTTCTGTCCGGTCTTCAATCTTGGGCGAGACATAACTTCCAAAATCACAAGGGGCTGCTTGATTCTTCCTTCAAGATCAAGTCTTTATGGCATTTGAGGGATCTCCCGCCCGATTGGGACCTCGTTGAGAGCCGCAAAGAAAGTTCTGGGACGTCCGGAGACATGTTTATCGCTTTTCTTACAAAGAAATCGTCCCAACGCACGAAGACTTCGAGCCTTGATTGGGGGTCCCGAGACCGAGGCTATATCTATTCCGCCGATCGGAGACGTGCCGGTGGCGGTAAAGCTTGCATCTTTTCGCAGATTCCTCCGGGAGAGGCCGAGGAGATGATGGTAGCCTCTGACAGATTGACCTTCCGAGATCCCGGCAGGTTTGGATCTCCGGCTATGGCTTCTACCATGGTGGCTATGGACGCATTTATCCTTTGCGTCTTTTCTCTCGTTTACCGCCGAGTCCGTGGGGATTTGTCACGGTGGTCTCCTGGACATGGTCGAGACCGCAGTGGCCGGGAAGGATATCGTCCCACCGGTTTTGGGGGAGACTTTGCATGGGATCGACAGGATGGCTCGGGAGACCATTTCATGAGGTCCGGGAGTCCCACGTGTTGACTTTGTGGTCAGCAGGAGAGGCTCGGGCTTTGCCCGGGGCTTTGCCGACTCGGTGCCCTCGGGTGATTTCTCGAGAGGTGCACCTAGGCAACAGGACCAGGGTAGCCGGGAGCCGATGATGGCTAGGCTATCCACTTCTGGACATCCGTTAGTGGATACCACACCGGAGGTTGCGCACTGTGGAGGATATTTCAGGAGTCTTATGCCGTGAGGGTTCCAGGATTCTCGCCGGTCATCCTTCTACATACCCCGCTTGGTATCCAGTGCATTGGGGCTTTACAGAGCCTTTGAGTGATCGGGAGGACATCCGGACCATGGAGGTGATGTCTCTAGACATGAGGGACCCAAATGGGCCTTCACTTTTTCCTCGAGGGCTTGGACATACACTCGCTTTCCCACCCGTGGCTATCTTCAGGAGCAGGAAGAGTACCATCTTGACCACCGTCTACTCGACCGGTACGAGAGGGAGACGGGAGCGACTTAGGTTATCTTGGAGGATAGACGCCGAGTTTTATTGGGGCCGACCACGACTCGAGTAGGACTCGAGGGAGACCGAGGCTAAGGCGAGTTGCCATAACCAATCGTGTGACTTGGTCGTGGACATGGAGGCTCGGTACAAGAGGTTGTTCGAGGTTGCTCATTTGACCGAGTCTCGAGAGGGAGGAGATACGGACTCGTGATCGTATAGAGAGAGCGCTTATTGACACGGGGTCCGGGTAGAGGCTCCAGCTGAGGATACCTGCAGGTCTGGATGAGGGATACCGACATTATTGAGAAGAAAAGGAAGAAGACTCGACGAGGCCGAGGAAAAGGGAAGAAGACTCAAGAAGACTCGCCGAATGACGACCGACAAGTCTTTTCTCAAGATCCTCTTATTGCCATTTGCAAACATATTAGTTTATTTAGGCATTTTATTGTATTTTAGATCTTTTTAGCGAGTTAGCAGAGTCAAGAGGTAGACCGTGCTTGAACTCATCAAGAAATTTTTGACTTGTAATGAACAAGAAATATTATTTTAGAAATTAATCAAGACATGTTTCATGGAAATTCAAATGTCTTATTACTTGGGACCCGTTTTATGAAAACTGAAATACCCTTTTATTTATTGCTAAGGACGCACTTTATGGAAGCTTTATTGCCCTTTTTTATTGTTTAGACCGAACCATATATGGCTGCCTACGTTCCCCTTTTACAAGAAAGGCTAAGGGGCTCAGGTCTTCGTAGTTCATTCCGTGAACTAACAAAACTAAGTCTTTTTTTTTTTTTTCCGTGCAACCCCGTTTTTGCCTAGACCGCCCTTTTTGGGGTTTTTCAAATTTAGCTGGGTATTACTCTTTTTGTACTAAGATTTTTCTTTTTTTTTTCTTTTTTTTTTTTATTATTAGACATAGTATCTTCTGAGTTTATCACCGCTGACCGGGTGGACAAAGGGATTGCCATCCAAGTCCGCAAGCTTCATTGTTCCTCCCGACAAGCATCTTTTGCACTACATAAGGACCGATCCAAACGGGTTCCCATTTTCCTGTGGGGTTGTCTCTGGTAGGGGGCTTTACTTTCAAGACTAAGTCACCCTCTTTGATGTTTCGGCTTTGACTTTCTTATCAAACGCTCCGCCATTCGCCTCCGGTAGGCTCGGGTGTGCTCCATGGCTTTGAGCCTTCTCTCATCGAGCAAGGCCAATTCATCATGCCGGCTTCGTAGCCATTCTACTTCGTTGACACTTTTTTCCAGAGGACCCTTAATGACGGGATTTCCAACTCCACCGGTAACACCGCTTCCATCCCGTAAGTTAGGGCAAAAGGAGTTTCTCCTGTGGCCGTTCCGACAGATGTTCTGTAGCCCCGCAGTGCTAGGTGCAGCTTTTCGGGCCAATCACGACCAGCGGGTGGCCATCTTCCTGATGATCCGCTCGAGTGTCTTATTAGCGACTTCCATACCCATTGGTCTCGAGGTCCGTACGGGGGACGACTTGTGGCGAGTAACTCGAATTCTCGACAGCAGCCTATCGCAGCCTCCTTCGAAGTGTGACCCATTATCGAAATGATCTCGTTGGGCACCCCATATCTACACATTATGTTTTCTTTGATGAACCGGGCCACTTTTCTCGGAAGTGAGGACCTTGTAGGACTTGGCCTCTACCCACTTGGTGAAGTAGTCGATGGCTACCAACACGAACTCGTGCCCATTGCTTCCTGTCGGGGCTATTTTCCCTATCACGTCAATGCCCCAAGTTGCAAACGGCCAAGGAGTCGTCATGCAAGATGTGTCATGAGCGGGAGATGGTTGAGGTTGGCAAACCGCCGGCACTTGTCGCAGTTCGGACGTCCGGACGCCTTGATGCTGTCTCTATGGAGATCCAAAAGTAGGTAACCCATTCCGAGGATCACTTGCATCGGGGCTCGGCATTCATGTGAGGACCGCAAGGACCATTGTGGACTTCGGTCATCAACTCTCTCGGCTCTTTCTTGAGTGACACATAAGAGGAGCGGTCCTTGATACCGCTTCTTGCAAAGTGCTGCCTCCTAGGATGACATAATGGGAGGCCAACCTTTTTCGGGGCTCGCAAGCTTTTGGCTCGACTCCTTCTTTTGGTCTACCTTCTTCGTCTCTGAAAGCCGACTCTCCGTCTTCGAGGAATTGGTAAACTGATTGTACCAAGGTTCCTTTATAGGCTCGGGTCCCAGGTCCACTTCACAAATGTAAGGCCGGGGCTTCTCTTCTACCCACTCTAAAGGGCTTTATGGCTTTTCCCTTGGGGATCTCTACCAGTGAGGCTAGAGTAGCTAGGGCATCTGCGAATCTATTCTTTTCCCTCGGCGAGTAGTGGAAAGTCACTTCTCAACCGTCCAGTTAACTCCTCCATACGGGCATAATACCGGCTGCAGATTGGGGTCCCACTGCAGTCTTCCACTTGTTGGAGACTTGGTTGATGATCGGGCCGAGTCTCCGTAAACTTCGAGCTCCTTGACATTTCTTTCTAAGGCGGCCTCCAAACCCGGCAATGCAGGCTTCATACTCGGCGACATTGTTCGTGGCGGAAAGTTCAACTTGAGGGCTATGGGGTATGCTCATCTTTCGGATCGACCAATAGCATTCCTACACCATTTCCTCTTTTTGTTAGCGGCTCAGTCAAAGAACAATTGCCATCTATTCTCGTGCTCAGCCGCAAAGATCCCTTCATCTGGGAATTGGGGTTCAGGCCCTCTGTCTTCATTATTGGGAAGTTCGCCAGGTGATCGACAATGCTTGACCCTTGATGGCCTTTCGGTCACATAGTTGATGTCGTATTACGCCAAGAAGAAGGACCACTTCGCTAAACGCATCGAGAGGGAAGGCTTGTCAAAGATGTACTTGATGGGGTCCATTTTCGAGACCAAATTCGCAGGGTGGGCTTGCATATAATGCTTCAACTTGCCGACTACCCAGGACCGAGTCTGCACAGTCTTTTCACATCTTGAGTAATTGAGCTCACTCCCCTGTAGCTTCCGGTGACAAAGTAAATGGCGTTTTCTACTCGAGAATCTTTCTTCTCTGAGCAAGCATAGCCCCAACTGTCGTGTACGTGACAGAGATAGAGCGAGAAGAGGCTTCTGTCTACATGTGGGGAGCATAGTACGGGGGATGTACTAAGTATGCCTTGATCTGGTCAAAGGCATCTTGGCATTCTTCGGTCCATTACGTGTCCACATTCTTCTTCATGAGCTTGAAGATGGGCTCGCACATAGTGGTCAACCGATTGACGAAACTTGGTGATGTACCGCAATTTACCCATGAAGCTCTTGACTTGGGTTTGAGGTGGCCTCATATCCATGATGGCTTTGATCTTTCGGGGTCAACTTCTATACCTCGCTCCGTGACCATATACCCAAGCACTTTTCCCCTTGTCACTCCGAAGGTGCATTTGGCGTGGTTTAGTCTCATGGAATGCTTGTCTCAACCTCTCAAAGAATTTTCGTAGGTCAACAAAGTGCTTGCCCACCCTCTCCTTTGGAGTGGATTATCATATCATCTACGTAGACCTCAATCTCCTTGTGGATCATGTCATGAAAAGCGCGGTCATTGCCCTTTCGTAAGTAGCCCGGCATTCTTGAGCCCGAATGGCATTCTTGTATAACAAGAGGTTCCCGTGGTGTGGTGAAGGCCGTCTTTTCTTGGTCTTCCTCGGCCATCTTGATGCGGTTGTAGCCTGCAAAACCATCAACGAAGGATTTGACTTCGTAGTTGGCGGTGGAGTCCACCAGATGTCTATGTTTGGCGAGAGGGTAGTCGTCTTTGGGGCTGGCCTTGTTCGGATCTCGGAAATCCACACACGGCGCACCTTCCCATTGGCCTTGGTTACGGTCACGATGTTGGACAACCATGTCGGGTATTCAATGACTCGATGAACCCTACCCGCAGTAGCTTCTCAATTTCTTCCTTGACCTGTAGAGACCATTCCGGCTTGATCTTTCTCGCTCGCTTTGCGGCTTAGATGCGGGTGCTAGAGGGATTACGTGCTCTACTATCGAGCTGTCTAGCCCGGCATATCCTTGTATGACCATGCAAACACGTCGACGTATTCTCTCGAGCGGCTCGATCAATCTATCCCTTTCAACCCCCTGGAAGAAGCTTCCAATCTGTGTCTCTTTAGGTTCCTCAATAGTACCCAAGTTCACACTTATCAAAACCTCCTCGGCAGCTTGGGCCCGATTTTCCTCTTTTCCGAAACACGCTTAAAGATTTCTTTAATGTATTGTTCATTTAGTGTGTTTGCATCTTGTTCAAATGATTCATTATTAATCGTTGTTAAGTTTTGAGTTAATTTATCATTTGTTAAGTTGGCAATAAGAGGATAATCGAAAGATTTGTCATTTCATTCAAAATAAGGGGAAAGATGACATCGATTACATTTTCATAATCCTCGGGCGTGAGGCCTTCGGATGACTCTCGAGGACTGGAATTCAAAGATTCCCGACTCGACCGAATAGACAACGGGGTGTTTGACACGACCGGGTTGAGAAGGACGGGGTACCAATCCAAGCTCCGTGATCATTTGCTTTGTCGGCGGCTATCGGCCTTGAGAATGTCTCCCAATTCTTCAATGGCATTGCCTTAGTCACCAAAGTGCGAGGATCAAAATGACTTTCACCATCGTCTCCAATAACGGCAACTATCTCATCGTCAGAATCGAAGTCAATCAAGTCTGGGATTTGTGCTTCTTCGTCAAACAACTCTTGCAAACCCCAGCTTGTCTTCACCGCTGGCGGCTTCTATCTGCCGATCTTTGGAAGAGCTAACTCAAAGGCGGAGAAGTCCATTGTCCCGGATGCTGACTCTTTGACACCGGCCGGATTTCCTTTGAAGACGTACTCATTACGAACGGTAGTGGTAGCCCCAGGATATCGGCAAATCAAGGAACATTCTTCGAACGGGATTGCCGGCTTTCCCTAACTTTCTCAAGGTTCTCCAGGAAGGGTTTTACGCAAGGAGATCCGCGATCACTTTCATCATATTGTGTCCCTCCTTTTGTAAAGTAATGGGTCGAGAGACGGTGTAAGGATGGACTGGACCCCTTCACCTTTCGTGCCTTTAGCTTTTACGGCATCCCGAGAGTTCGGTTTGTACCCCAAGCCATATACGGTAGTCTGTGCTCCTTCACATCAATGATGGTGTTACGACCTTGAAGTCTTCTACCCAATCCAAGTCCCGGAAGATAACCCATTTTTCGCATCATTCTCATGGCGGGAGGGATTTTATCGAAGTAGTGGTGAGGTCGGTGCAACACACTTGTGCCTTGGAAGAAGCTACGGAGAATCCGGTCAATGCTAACCCTTCATCATCGTGCTTGATCTCCAATATCGGGATATCCCCGGTCTGGTTCCTTCTATCGTGACACTGTCTCCATAAATGGTGGTGATAGTTCCATCACTCGACCGAAATTTGACACATGATGCAAAGTAGAGGCTACCCCGTTTATCTCGGTAGATCCAAGGCCGTCCCAAGCAAGGCGTAAATGAAATCGGAATATCAATAACTTGAAAGTCAACGTCCATGACCTTTTTCCGAACCACATCTTGAGAGTGGCGATCCCCAAGCTGATCGTGCGGTGGAGTCATAGGCCTTAATAGTCCGACTAGAAGGCTTTAAGTCCGTTGGCTTGAGATCCAATAAATCCATCATTTTAGGCGGCAAGACATTCATTGCAGACCCTCCATCGACTAATACTCGTGGTAATCGGCGCTCTTCTACTTGTGATGTAAAGGGGTTCATTATGGCTAGCCCCATACTTTGGCGAGTCCAAGTCGGTAAAGGTAATGATATTTCCATAGTGTATGCTTCCAATCATTTGGACGACCTCATACGGGGTGACGTCTATGGGCACCGTGGTCTTGGCCAAACTTTCTTCTAGCTTCAACTTATGAGGGTATGAAGAGGTCAACGGGGACCATAAGGAGATATTGGCTTGGGTACACTTCAGCGAGTTAGGACTGGATCCTCCTTATCAGTCGAGGCTTTTACGCACGGCTTATAAGGTCTTTCATACATTTTTGGCTCGAGACGGCTCTTCTTTTGTCACCCTTAGGCTGCTCAACATTCATCCGCCGGCACCAGGAGTCATCACATAGACATTGGATTTTCCTTGGTCATTATTCCCTCTTGGAGGATTCCGTCAATTCTTTCAAAGTCGAGGCGGATTCTTGCGGCGTATGGCCAATTCTGCCGATTGATCGATTGACGGTCTTCTTGGAAGCATAGGCGGCTTCCGAATCTGGTCCCGTGTTACCGGCTTTTTGACCTTTTACGAGTTTGACCGGCTGATTTCAACTTCACATTCTCCGTTTAAAGCTTTCACAGTCTCATTCAAACTTTTCAAAGTCGGCATGCAACAAGAATTATCACTTGGAGTTTGGAGCTTGGCAAATGGCTTTCTCATCCGAACCTAGCAACTTCTTTAACAGAGTAGGATCACATTCCTCATCACCGTCAAGCATGTCCTTTCTTTCCCCGGGGTCAACCTTCGACGGCATCTTTGACGTTGGCCAAACATTTTCTCGAAGTGGGAAATTCCATCATCAATAAGGATTTCTACTGTGGTCAAACCTCATGGCGGGTTCCTTTTCCTTACGTCGAGAGATTTTCCGGGCTTTTTGGCTTCCGGGCTAACCACTCCTCTATTGTCCCTTCCGCACTTCGACCGTGTCTTCATCGTTGTCACTACAAGAGCTCTCGTGGGAACTTTCGCCTTGGCTCTTATGACCAATGAGGGCAAAAGCAGTCGGGATACTTGACGCCATATGAGGGGTATCTCGGACTCTTCCTCGGGCTTAGGGATTACCAGGAAAACATCATTATCATCGTAGGACATAAAGGGGACCGGGGTCGCTCTCTAAACTCGGGACTCTTTCCAAGGCATCCATACATTCTTCTTCAGACCAAGTTTCAGGAGTTGACTACTAACACCGTGATAGAGTCTACCCTTCCCGATGAGAGTTTGGCTTCGGCGACGCTTACATGTTCCAGATCGGTGGGCGGAGCCCACTTCCCTCTTTTGGCTAAAGCTTCGATCAAGTTCCTCCATTCACCTACCAAGTCCTTGTACGGAGTATTGAACTCTAGGATATAGGACTCATACACTACCTCATCTAAGCTAGCATCCTTCTTCGAGCCTTTGCATAGGCCGCAGACACACTTTGAAGTGATTTCATCCCCTATTCCGTGTCTCGTGGCTTTCTACCTCATCTTGCCCTTCGGGTTTCACTTCCGTTGGCTCCAAGTCCATTCCTTTTACCGAACCGTCATCATCGCCGTAAATCCATCCATTCCTATTCTCGTTTCCGACCGACTCTTCACCGTAACCGTCCGAGAGGTAGGCAAATTCACAAAGGCGTTGACAAAATTGGAAAGGTCAAACCGGCACCGGGATTCCAAAGTAGGCTCAGCCGAAAGGAGGAAAAAGGTCCCGGGGGATGTAGAGGAAGCGAGGTGTCGGGACCCTAACAAATTGGGGTATTGGAGAAGACCGAGAAGGGACAGCTTTTGGCAATGGGTTATATGAAGATGGGGAGGGCATTGGTTATAGGCTAGCTCTTCTTCCTTAGCCATCTCGGTTACCCAAACCAAAGATCGTTCTCTGTCAAATCGGCCATTCCGATTCTCGAAACCGAGGATTCGCGAACGTTCCGAGGATTCTCGCGCTAACAAGTCGCCGACCCTGTTCTCACCCACTTCTTTCTCGCCGCGGGAAAGGGATAGGAAAGGTTTAGACTCGGGGTAGGTGTTTAGGGGTTTGAAGGCTCTGTGCAATATGCAAATTAGAATCTTCAAGTTTACTTAAAACAGTTGTCTTTTATTAATATCTATTTGGTTGGAAAAGGGGTTCCGCCCTTCTTTTTCACAACTACTCTAGATCCTGGATCGCGGGTTCCGTCACTACGTCTATAAGCCCCTCGTATTCCACCCGTATTTCGACCTCCTGTGGATGTACCTGGCGAGGGTCCTATAGGGCACGCGGATCCCACCGACCGAGAGTAAAGGATGCTTCTATCGGGTCTAGCGGGTCATAGGACCTTTCAACGCACGAGCGATGCGGATTATAGTCAAGGCAATACCGGGAAAGTCTCGTCTCTCGCCTTGACGGATCTTTGCAGTTTCGCTTGAGCGAATGACGGTTTCGACTTTCGGTAATGTCCGAGAGAATAATAGGCATGGGTCGGGCGGTAAAAAGCCGGATGACACGGTGTCACATTGAACGTCGTTGCATACACGGTGCGTGGGTCGGAATCGAAGTCAATGCTCGGCCAAGATCTTGCCAATTTTTCCTTGTCGGAATTTTGGCAGCTTCGCTGAGCGAAAGATCTTTTGATTTTTGGCAAAGACTCGGTCTTGACTCTTACGCATTCCGTGCGGGTCAAGGTCAATAGTCAATGTCGGAGTCAAGATCCCACCGATTTTCCTTGTCGGAATTTTCGCGAATTTCGCTGAGCGAAAATCTTGGCTTCCGTTATGAGCTAAGGCTTGACCTTTACGTGGGTATGCAACTGGGCTATATGACATGGACTAGACCAAAACCAACCAAAAGTCACGGATTTTTGAAACGTGTGACACGACCGTGCATTGGTCGACACCGGCCGCCATGGGGAGGTTGGAATGATTCCGTGCGCGCCCGGGAGCATCGTAAGGCTGTCCGTGACTGCAGCTGGAACCACCCTCGGGTTTGAAGGACGTGCGTGCAAAGTGTACAGGATATATCAGGTGCGCGTAGTGTGCGGTCTCCTAAAATTGTTCCTTTTTGAGTTAAAACAGAAATTTTCATAAATGTGTTTTAAAGGAATGATTTTCGGGACGGGGAAGAATGCAACACGTAAATTTTCTGGGAAGCCCCGGCCGTGGAGCTGAGTAGCCCCAAGCTGCTAGGACTTGCCAGATTAACCCTGATTTTTCCTGGTGGAATTGCCACTGAGGTCGTATGGTCAGAATCCTATGAGGATTAGCCGTACGACTGCATGGATCAATTTTCCAGGTTCCACTCCTTTGCGATTTTTTATGCTCAAAGTATGCACGAAATGATGCAATGCAAGGTAAAGGAAGCAAGCACGATTAATGAAATCGACGACGGGAGTCTAACCCGCTCAAAGGGAAAAGCTTTCTTTATTTTTCAAAAAAAAATTTTTCGAAAAGGGATACTGGTACGTGGATTGTTAAACCACCGGTTATCCCAACTCCCACGTCAGGGAGTGTACAGGAAGGGTAAGTGGTTTCCACCTATATACCAAGTATCGATTTTTGTTTTGAAAATAAAAGCTTTTCTCCTTTGGGATATTCCCCAGCGGAGTCGCCAAACTGTGAATGTGTGCCCAAATTTTGTGGATTCACGCGAGTTTGAAGACATCCGAGTTATTTGAAAAACGGAGTCGCCACGCCATTTTGATTACCTCAAAACTTTGAAAAAAAGGTTTTTACTTGGGTTCGGAGGTTAAGTTACCCCTTGGGAAGAACGTTTGGCGTTCACCCAAAGTGCCTTGCCGGAGCAAGTCTCCCAAGATTTCAGTAATCGTGCTTGCTTGCGTGCTTTCTTGTGTGCATGTGTTTGAGAAAAAGGGGGGAATGTCCCAAGTTGTCTTCCGGACGTACAAACCATTTGTTGGTTGTCGCTCGGGATTCCTTGGAATTTTATGTATTTGGGATTATGATCCCGTCCTCATCTTATGACTTGTGATCATCGCATTTTAACCTCGGGACCCTCGGGACTTGCGTGATCGAGAGAATGACTCTCTTTTGGTCAAAGATGAGGTTCTTTAGAAAAGGAGGGTCCTTAGCCCATCAATCCTACGCTTTAAGACAGTCGAGCTCATATAGAGGCTTCATACTCTTTCTTAAGCGATAATCGGAGATATAGGGTTCAAGGTTATCCCTTTCCAAAGAAATCGTGAACCTTTAATGGAAGGAACGATGTAAAGATAGGATCTTTTACACCGGTCCGTTCCAAGGTTGGGGGAAAGGGGAAATGCATGATGAAAAATGACTCTTTAATGAAAAGATGACATTTTTGGTTTTAGCAAATGATGCTTTTTGATTGAAAGAAATGATCTTTATGCAAGTGATGCGTAAAGATAGGATTTTTATGCAAATGATGCATTGGAAAAGGTTTTTGAATGCAAAGGATGCATTTTTATTGAAAAGATTGGATTTTTATGTGCAAATGATGCATAAAAATGACATTTTTATTTGAAAATGGGGGTTTTAGGTGCAAAGGATGCACCTTTATGAAAAAGACTACATTTTTATGACAAACGAGGTCTTAATGCATGCAAAATGGAAAGGGGGTGATAAAGATGTGATCTTTATGAATAAATGCCAAGTCCCAAGCAAGATATATGAATGCAATGAGCAAGTATATCAATTAAAAGCAAGGTTAGGGCGTGCGAGGTTACCAATTGCTTCCTTTGCTTCTTCGAACGGAGCTAGGAGGAGAGGTTGGTCTTGGGTCTTCAAGGAGGAGGGAGGTAGCTTCTTGGCCTTCCTTCTTCACCTTCTTGAGCTTGCACCAATATTCTTCACGTCTTGGGAGTGTTTATAAGTGTATTGTGTATTTTGTGCCTCTATTGTGTGTGTTGAAATGGGTAGAGGAGGCCTCTATTTATAGGTAATCTGGATAAGGTGAATGAAGCCGTGCGGCTAAGAGCAGCGAGCTAATGCAGCCGTGCGGGCTTATCCTGAATGACTCAGCATTCTAGAACCATGCAAGGTGGCAAATTCTAGAACCCTCCTTCCTAATTAAGAAAAACGTGTTTCTTAATTAGGAAGGATCCTCTTCAGCCCTTATTTAATAAAAAACAGTTCCGGAATGTTTCCGGAACGCTGGGAAGGTCTGGGGAATTACCGGAAAACTTACCGAAATTGTCGGGAAAATTAACCGGAAGGCATGAGCCAGATTTGGGTACTTACAGCAGCGCGAATACATCCACAAGACAATATCTGATAATAATTCTATATTCTGCAACAGTGTATAGAAACTCTTTGAACATTCCTTTAGTTTTGTATATTTCGTTTGTATTATTATGATAACAACTCTGAAAAATTACTACTAACTCTAGACAAAGAGTGGTTGAAAATAAATATATATATAAAAAAGTCATGTGGCTATGATTATTAATGCGTCAAACAAATGTATACCAACACCGTGCCATCGGCACGGGCATTGGAGTACTAATCTATATTACAATAGGCAATTAATATAACCTCCGATACAAAGAGTAGTCCAGATTCTCTCTCAAAAAATTGATCTAACGGATGAAAATTAACCCAAATAACCAATTGTTCCCACTACCTATTACAGTTATATGATCTCAACCTCTCAATTTGATCTGACGGTCTAAATTCATACCCTTTCCAACCGTCCCCAACCATTTTGTAACTCCCTTCTCCTGCCAAAATCGTAACCCTTCCAACACAGGCTCCACAATCAAAACACCCCTCCCTAAAAAATATTTCTCCCCCAACGTACAAAAAATGTGCAAATACCCTTCGAGATTTCCCTCAAAGTTACATATGCCCATAAACAGCCATAGATAAAGGAGATCGTGAAGATGGCCATCATCGCAATTTGAGAGTATCAACCAATTTTTGGATATGAGATTGGATGAGCAATGTTAATTTTTTGAATAATCAATTATTTTTTTATCCATTATTTGGGTTTTTACCTTTTTGTTTATTACAATAGACAATTAATATAACCTCCGATTCAAAGAGTAGTCCAGATTCTCTCTCAAAAAATTGATCTAACGGCTGAAAATTAACCCAAATAACCAATCATTCCCATTACCCATTACAGTTATATGATCTCAGCCTCTCAATTTGATATGACGGTCTAAATTCATACCCTTTCCAACCGTCCCCAACCGTTTTGTAACTCCTACCCTTCTCCTCCCAAAATCGTAACCCTTCCAACACGGGCTCCGCAATCAAAACACCCCTCCCTGAAAAAACTTTCTCCCCCAACGTACAAAAATCGCGAAAATACCCTTCGAGATTTCCCTCAAAGTTACATATGCCCATAAGCAGCCACATATAAAGGAGATCGTGAAGATGGCCGTCATCGCAATTTGAGAGTATCAACCAATTTTTGGATATGAGATTGGATGAGCGATGTTGATTTTTTGAATAATCAATTATTTTTTATCCATTATTTGGGTTTTTTTGCCTTTTTTTTTAATTTAAATTACATTTTTAATTGTTGTTGATTTTTTTCTTCTGAATGTTAGATGTGAGGTTTCCTACATAATTGTAGTGGGTTGGGTTGGACTTCTCTAGAATGCCAGGATTCTGCCTTACAAATGCATTTATAGCAACCGACGATGCTTCTCAGCAAACCTAGCAAATATAATTGAGCTATCATCCCTCCTATAAGAATCTACTCCAGTTTTCATCGGTGAAGGAGCTGAACTACCAGAGAACTCTTTCACTTTCTGGGCCGTCGCACAGCCATTTTCTTGCGGTAAAAGAGAATTGTTGGCTTGCAGTTTTTCACACAAAACAAAGAATGCCTCAATGAACGGAAATAGCCTCTGAGTTCCAAGAGGAAGAGGAGGGGATAAAGATGAAGAACCCCAAGTAGGCTCTTCGACATTTGCATTCCACATTACTGAAGAAAAGGAACGATGTGCTAGCTGTGTCTCGGTCGCACTTATTCAATCGCTTAGTTCTAGCCACAAGGGCTCAAGTGCAACGTTCAACTTCCAAATAGTGAGACACTCTGTACCAAAAAAATAGTGAGACGCTCTTCTTCAGCCCCATCAGTTTTAGTAGCCTTGTTTTCCTCATAACTGTGTGCAGCAAAAGAGCTGAGGGTCTGAAGTACTCTAAGAACAACAACATCAGTCATTGATCTCGCACTCAAACCCATCATGTGTGTGTTCCTCAATGTAACAAGCTTACTTACAGCTGAACTGCTCAAACTATAAGCTAAATATGAAAGTTCTAAGATAAACAATTTTTGATGCGATGCAGCAAATAGGGCCAACTTTTTCAACAACTTACCGGCAAGTATGTAAACTTTGTCTGAAAGCCTAGAGGCAGATCATTGAATGTTAAAAAACATTATTAGGCCCAATTGGTAGGAAAACATGCTAGAGGGGGGTGAATATCCTTATTTGAATTCTTTTCTAAAACCTTTATAAAATATCCAAGCAACTTATCACTAGCTTAACCGATGGTAACCAGTTACGCTGTGGATAAAATATTACTGGTTTACTCACACAAGTAAAGATTTACTCACACAACTAATCGGTTAAGTAAAGAGGTCTCACAAGAGTTAAAATATCATGCAAGTTATATTCCAATAGAAAGACAAACAAGCAGTTAAAGGAATCAAAGGGTTGTAACTGGTGATAGAGTTCAACCAGTTACAAGGACAAGTAATAATGAGCAAGCAAACAAACAAGGAGACACAGTTATTTGGAGAGGTTCACAGTATTAAATAACCGCTACATCCTCTACCAAGTTTGGTTAAAAATTGGATTTATGTAAAGGTGCACTATTAATGCCACTAGTCTATTACAAGTTACAAGCCTTTTGATTGAAGGCTGCCTAAAGGAAAGTGATCACTAATGGATCGTGATACAAGATTTGACCAAGTGTTTCAAGAGATGTGTTTACAAGTTGAACTGATTTCTCTCAATCAATGTGTTCCAGACATAGTCTTATTGGGGGAACACTTACAGTAATTGATTGAGGTGCACAGTGTATGTCCTAATAAGTAATCTAGTGAATATATGGACTTGAATGCCTTGAACTTCAATGATTGATTGCACTTGCAGTTCTTAACAATCTTACTCTCAAAGATCTTCAATGCACCAACTCTCTTCAATGCTCTGATGAAGGTATTTATAGTATCTTCAAATGGAGTTGTTGTCTTTGAAGGGGTTGAAGGGATGACTTGGTCTAACAAACATTTAATGAAAATATCTTCTGTATTAAATGTTTGAGATTTGAAGGACAACCATGCTTGAATTTTCCACTAGATAAAGAGGTTGATGTGAGTACTGATAACTGAACATTCCTTAAAGCAGTTACTGACAAGGCGGCAGCAAAGTCTTCATAGCAAACTGTTCTACCAACTTTAGCTAAGTTGTGTGCTGAGTAGGTGAGAACATTTAATGCTTCAACTGATGGAAAGCTTGTTAAAGAAGCTTGGCTGGAAGCAGCAACTGATGATGAAGGAGTATAATCGGTTGACTGACTCAACCGGTTGAGGGGTTGGTCGGTTAAGAGTATGGTCGGTTGAGGAGTCAAGCGGTTGAGGTCTTGACAAGTTGAACAGGTAACACCAGTATCATCTTGGAAAATCTTCTAGGTTTTCAAGTCTTCATTCTTTGAGAAAATACAATTATAAAAACACTGACACAAGCACTAAAGGGATCCTAAGGTACATAGAAAAAATCTAATTAGTCTAGTTAGAATTAGGGATCCTCAATAATGCATATTATGATTGGGATTAAATAATTCTAAAGTTATACATATATTTGACAAACAATCTCCTTCTAATTTCTTAAGTCCAATCATCCTAGGTATACATCTATCTTAGCTTATTAATAGACTGATCAAGAATTTATCTTTTAATTTTGTCATTTCCTAAGTCAAGTGACAACTTGATGTAATCTAAGGAAAGCTTACAAATTTAAAGTTTACAAAAATAAAACATAAAGTAAAGAAATATGGGTGAATGAGATAACCTGCAAATTGAAAGAGTTAGTAGCAGTTAAGTCATTCAAAAATATAAAGGAATTCAAGAAAGCAAAACATTGAAATGAACAAGTTTGAGGGTTAAGAAATTCTCATAAATAAAAGGGCTGCAACCGGTTCGGAAATAAAGCACATATATATCATCGGTTACATTCTAACTATCAGCAACATCAGGAGCAGGATCGGTTGAGGGGTCCATGTCCTTTGAAGTTGAAGTTGGTATAGCCGATCCAGCCGGTTCAAAAGTTGATCTCTTGGCTTTCTTGGCTTCCTTTTCTTTCTTTTCCTCTCTTCCTCTTCTTCCTATCTGACTTACCAAACTTACCTTTCGCAAACATCTTCATCAAAATCTCATTCTGAGCCTTAACCTTGACCAGCTCAGTATTTGCATCTTTAAGTTGAGTAGCTTAATCACGGTTCTTCTGGTTAGCTTTCTTCAGCTCATCAGTTGCTTCAGAAAGGTTGGTTTGAACGGCTATGGCTTGGTCACATAGATCCTTGTTGGTATGGGTAGAGTTTGTCAGATCTTGAACAAGGTTAGTTATGGCGGCATCTTTTCATTCAGATGTGCCACAAAGCTTCCAATAGCCATTGCAAAACCAGTTTCAATTCTTGATAACCTCCTTTCTTCCTCCTCATGGTTGGTCTTAACGAGCCCATCAATCAGTGCATCATGCAGTTCAATTAAATCTTGCACAACCGTTGGCCTTTGAAAATAGTATCTTCATTAGTAGATGGGGCAGCAACTGGTTGGAGGGGAGACCGAAGGATTGCGTCGGTTGAAGGAACATTGATTAGAGGGATGTCGGTTGAGGGAGAGAGATTGGTTAGAGAGGGACCGGTTGAGGGAGTAGCATGACCGGTTGAAACTTGAATGATTGGGGAAGGATGACCGATGGAGAGAACTTGACCGGTTGGGGAGATTTCAATGTCTTCATCAACTGACTCAGAGTTATCAGAAACAGCCAAAATTGGAGCCACAAATCCATTGTTCTCCATGCTCAAACCAATGGCACATTCAATCTCATTGGCCTCTGCAAATGCTAACACCATCATTTCAGCAGCTTGAGGAGCATAAAGTATGGCAAGATGCCTTAACCTGATCAGTGGAATCATTCTCAAAATATTCAAAAGTTGGAAGGCATGTCTAATATTGTTTTGAAGCCTTGCACTCCCATCATCTCTTCTCACAAATAATTGAGGAACCTGGGGCATTAATCCCACCATCTTTGTCACCTCAAATGACTAGTTTAAGATCCTTAATTCTAATACCTTGGTCATTCGGTTGTTCAGGGCCATATAACGGATATAGATATTATCGGTTGAGAAGGAAGATTCAACCGATCTAGGTAACCGATTAACTACCTGACCGCCAATCTTGATTGAGCGCGACTGTTGAGACACCAGAGGAGAATAGGTTGGCTTTTGTTTAGCTGGGAAGTCAAGGATCAACTGTTGCTCAGCTTTGCCAGGTATAACCTTGGCCTTTCTAGGAAGAGCAGGCCTCTTCTCGAGCCTTAAGATTTTAGGAGCTTGATTTTTAAGGCTTGTATCACCTGGGCCATCGGTTTTAGTTTGATGAGGAGGAGTATCAGCTGGGGGGATCACCATGCTTCATTGATTCAGCCACATTCATAAACACTTACATTCTATCTTGCCTTCTTTGTCGTTGAAGCTCGTCGGCTATAGAAGAAGGCATGGGCATCGGTTGAAGGATACTATGGCTGATGACCTTCACATGAATATCAAAGAGAAACATCCCGTTTGATAACTGAGGAATAGAGGCTCTTGAAGTATAATAATTCAGACAAGACATGAGATCCTTCTGATAAACAGAGAAGACAAAAGTTGAAGGAGGATGGGCATCATCAAAAGGGTTGTATTCAAAAGGCTTAGGTGCCTTGAATTCATTTTCATCATCCTCCTCAAAGAAATCTGAAGTGTTGGGATCCTCCTCTTCATGAACTGGAGCAATCTCCTCCTCAACTGCTTTACCTTTTATTTGGGCACTGGCCTGACTGATCAAGAGGCTAGCTTGAGTGGCAGCCTGAGTAGCCAGCTCATCAGCTGATGGCCGTTGAAGGTCCATTACAGATTCAAACAAGCTAGCTGCCATAGCTTTTTGCAGCTCAACTTCCTCGGCATTATCAATAACAAGCTTCTCCTCCTTAACCGGTTCAGTAGATCCATCGGTTAAGGGCATCTCAACCGGTTGAACAATCGGTGAGGCATCAGTCACAATCTTCTTACCTCCTCCTAAGGCCATAGTCGGTGAAGTATCGGTTATGCCTCCTCCTATTTTCCTAATCGATGTCATCGATTGAGGAGTCACAAACACTTGCCTTGGCTGATCATCATCAAAACTTGAACTTGAGCTAGATTGCTCACTTTCATCAGCTTTACCATCACCATCCCTAAATAATTCTTCAATCTCCTCATCAGTAGTGGAAGTCCACTTATTTTTATTAGAGTGAACAGAGGAAAAGAAGTCAGCCAAATTTATGTTCCTATAACCTGTTGCTCTCTATCTACCTCCACCATATTCTGTACAAGGTCTATGACATTCCATATCAACTAGTTTCTCCTAGGACTGAGAGAAATGGGTTCAGAATCAAAAGAGGGAAGTAGATCATCAGGATGTTCAAAGCTGCCCAACTGGTAGGGGTCAGATTCCTTTAGAGTGTCTTGGATGCCATAGAGCATGGCAAAGTCTGTCCACACTGAATGAATCATCATATCCTATCTCAATCGATCTTGAGTTAAATAGATGGCATTCCAAGATTGGGAAGCATATCAAAGAATCGGTTGTAGAGCTTGACATGATCATGTTTAGACAAAGAGGCATCATATTCACTCAATTGGCATTGCTTGCTGAAATAGATACCCTTATCCTCATGTGTATTCTCAAATTCCACATATTTGAACACATCACCAGCTGGAACTGAGGCTTTTTTCATCTGATGGAACTGTAAAAGTTTCCTGAGGAATGGGGGAAGGTGGTCAATAGGATAAACCCCATTAGGTGAAGGGACAAGCTTATCTTGGATAGCCCAAGGATTGTTATAGAAAATGTGGAAAGTGGGATTTCTGATAGGCTAACATTTCCTGACCGATGGATGAGAAGTGTGACCGGTTAAGGGTACCTCATCAGTCAAGAAATTGTGACTGAACAGCCATTTGGGTATGAAGGGGACAAATGTGGTTAGATCAGCTTCAATCATTCTTTTCCTCTCAGCATTTTCTTTGGCTAGCTGAGAGGGGTTTTCTGTATAGGTTTTGGTTGGGGTGGAGGAGCTAACTTTCTTTTAGTTTTTCTTTGCCTGGATGGAGGAGAGGTTGAAGGGTCGATCGGTTGGAGCGAGAGCGGTTTGGTTGAGCAGTGGCACTGACCGGTTTAGGCTTGATGACTGATTCATTGGTTGCCTTCCTCTTAACCGGTAAAATGGTGACCGGTTTAGAGGACTCAGGCGCCTTAGATTTCTTGACTTTGGGCTTATATGCCTTCTTCTTCTTCTCAATCGGTTGAGCGATGGTTGAGGGCTCACCGGCTGAGGCATTATCACTGGTTAAAGGTTTAGCTTCTCTGTCAATTCTCCCCCATTCCGACTTGTCAAAGGTCTTAACCCATGACTAAGGGTAACTGGCCTGGCCAGTTGAAGCTTCCAAAATGGAGGGGTTTCTTCTCAATACCCTACTGATCAACAGGTAATGGCAAGGTCTGGCCTTATTAGCTCTGGCTTGAGGCTTTTCTTTCTGAAATGTCTTGAAGGCAACAAGAATGATTATGTACATGAAGGTACACCGGTTGAATTCCTTTTGGAGAAGGATAGCAGCCATTGCTTCCCACTGAATCGTAGTGATACAGTGGTGGGATCCAGACCGACAAATAACATATCTATCCACTATCTCAGCCAAGGCATAGTTGATTGGGTCCAGATCTGCCTTTTTGTTTCCTTTACCGGTCACAAAGGGTTCATCTCCACGGATTTGGGACCAGGCTAATTCCATGTTTTTCATTTGGACGGTTGAAGGACCGGTTGAGGCTAAGCTTGGGAAGTCTTCAAAAATGGAGGTTGGAGAGAAGGTAAATGGGACTCCAGCAACTGTAGAAACAATAGAAGGCATCTCTCCAGCCCTAACATTCTCATCCAAAACACCATTGTCAAACAGTTCGTTCACAAGCTCATAATAAATTTCCTCTGATCCTTCATGCAACAGAAAGGGGAGAACACCAGCACCAGATAAAGTGACCTTCTGAAGCTTTCCTTCCTCATATTCGAAGAAGTTGGGAAGAATGTAACCTCCATATATGTCTTTCTTTGGGGTTGATGTTTTAGGAGCCATCTGCGAAAATCAAAGATCAAGAACACAACATTTTAAGTTAGAACATTTTATTATATTAGTTATACAAACAAAATATTCATAACTTAGAAAAACTTATAAATGTTCTAAGTGTTACCAGAGAGAGGTTGATGGTTGATAAAGAAAGATATGAAGATTTTGAAGAACTGATGAACTCGAAGGAGTTAGAGTCTTGTAGCGCTTAAAACTTGAGAGAGTTTGAGAGAATAGAGAGAGTTTGAAAATTTAGGGTTTTGAAACTCTCAAAAGTAATCTTATGAATTCCTTATATAGGAAGAGATAGAAATAAGGAGGCGGAAGGGTTTGTGCATGGGGAATAGCTAAATAAGTTTAAAAGTTTTAACTGATTGCGTAAAAATAGGGATAATGAAAGACAATTTTAAATATGGAAGCTTAAAAATAGGAATGTGTGCAACAATTAAACTTTAAACATAATAATGAACAAAAAGAATAACCTTTTGGATAAATAAGAATAATACAGAGATTACCTTTTTATCAAAATTAAAAATTTTGATCAACCAATGAAAGAAAAGTTGGTAACAGCTCACTGTGTTGTGTCAGACAAGCGGCTGACAAGACTGAAAGACAGTAGAGGTCAGACACACCGGTTAAAACGAATTGATCCGGCAGCAGTTTGTTATCGGTTGAGCAATTTGATGACCGGTTGAACTAGGTGGCCGGTTAAGCGCAACCAATTGAAGGCTTGACCGATTACGACTTGTAACCGGTTAGGATTATGATCGGTCACGATAATGATCGGTTGAGAGCTTATTTGACGACGGTTAAGGTTGAGTGGCAATGGTAGATTGAGGGGTAAATTGGGGATATCACCTTTGATCAGTTGAGAGCTTACACAAATAGCAAAGTTAGCACAGTTTATCCACGAATATCAATCATGCCTAGTTCACCTCTAAGGAATTTAAAACGTTTAGTTTCTAAGGGTTTTGTCAAAATATCAGCTAACTGATAGTCAATATGAACTTTTAAAAGAACAACATTACCCTTTTCAACATGATCCTTGAGGAAGTTGTATTTGATGTCTATGTGCTTTGTCTTGGAATGCATCACAGGATTGTTGGAGACTGAGATAGTTGAGGAGTTGTCATAGTAGATGGGACAAACTTCTGTAGGAATTTCATAATCCACCAGTTGTTGCTTCATCCATAGAATTTGTGAGCAACAACTTCCAGCAGCTCAGCCTCGGTTGTAGAAGTGGAAATTGAAGCTTGCTTCTTGTATGACCAGGAAACCAATCGGTGACCTAGAAATTGACAAGTTCCACTAGTACTTTTTCTTGTGACCCTACAAGCTGCAAAATCAGCATCTGAATAGCCAATTAGTGTAAAAGATGAATCTCTAGGGTACCATAAACCTAAGTGAACAATTCCCACAAGATATCTTATGATTCTTTTTACAGCTTGAAGATGAGATTCCCTAGGGTCAGCTTGAAACCTAGCACATACACATACGACAAACATGATGTCCGGTCTACTAGCAGTCAAGTAAAGTAGAAATCCTATCATACATCGGTAAAGTGTCATATCTACTTTCTTGCCAGACTCATCTTTATCAAGATGTACATTAGTAGCCACTGGAGTGCTTTGAGGATGAGCAGAATCAAGTCCAAATTTCTTGATAATATCATTGGTGTATTTGGCTTGATTGATGAAGATTCCTTTTTGAGTTTGTTTAACTTGAAGTCCAAGGAAGAAAGTTAATTCTCCCATCATGCTCATCTCGAACTTGCTTTGCATAAATTTCTCAAATCTCTTGCATAAGTTTTCGTTAGTAGAGCCAAATATTGTTAGTGTTATGCCCTATGCCTATGATTGATAGACTTATGTGTTGACATTATTTATTATTATATGAGATGCTTATCATTTGATTATTATATATGTTTTGTATATTTGTTTACAATAATCTCCGTCCCTAATTATTAAGAGAATAACTAGTATAATTGTCAATGGATAATCATACGATGATTATATGCATAGAGATGCACATTGAAATTATGGGTACTTGTTAGAGAACAAGTGACTGGACTTGACCCGCATGAGATTTATGTCATGGTCAAATGTCATAATTAAATCTCACAAGGTTACTTCATTTAGTCCCTAGACCTGAGATTCTCATGACCTTAGATATGATGAAAGTCATGTTTGATTTTAGTCAAACGATATCTTAACACGATATTTATAAAGGCTAATTTTGGCATGATCGGATTCATGATGGGAAGGATGATAAGTCAAGATGGAATTTGTCCCTCGATAGAGGGATGTTTTGCTTGGGCCCCTCGATGAGTGATAATGATGAAAGTGTATGGCCGTACCCCAATATGATTGGAATTATCATTATACTCAAGAATCGAGAAAGCATTGAATAAAGACAAGTTGACGAGGACCATGACTTGTGTTCAATATAACATCGCGAGACAAAGGTATAAATGGAAGTGTACCATTGGAAACGTGAACTCTTACGTTACATTATTTGGGTAGACATAATGGCTTGCTAGAGTCCGCTTATGTCTTATGAGGGTCGATATGATCGAACTCATTGCCAACATAATGTAATCCTATTAGGTCACACACAACTAGAATGAATTGATTAAACCATTGGAAGAATGATTGAGAAACTCCTCACTGGCCTTGTTAGGCCGTGCGACACAACAGGCCATGTGTTGTGTGTGGTCGTGTGACACAACAAGCCACTAAGGCGGTTTGACAGAATCTTTTCTTAATTTGATTAGGATTCATATTCTATACTAATGTACTATAAATATGAACGTCTGTCAACCCTAAAAAGTTAGCCGAAATTCTCAATAGAAATTCGCAAACATATTCTCAATATTATTCCAAGGTTTATAGGATCTAGTAATCTTCAAGAAATTGTTCTTGGATTCATTCAAAGGTGTGGATACCGAAAGAGGGTCTTCGCTCGTTCATTGATCAAGACCTAGAGTTCAAGCAAGTTGAAGAACGAAGTTTGTGATTCGAAATCACATAATCAAATCGTTCGATAGCTCAAGAACGGAAAGCGTTCAAGGTTGGTTACATCTATCTCATAGTTTTCAAGTTAATTGTATAGAACGAATCCTAGGGCTTCTTGGGTTTTATGTTTTTCAATGCTTAATTCCGCTACGCATGGACCCGTAAAACCCAACAGTGGTATCAGAGCCCCGTTCGTATGATTAAGTTTGAATTAACTTGCTAGAAAAGTAATATAAAGTCGTTTATATGTTCTTTTGCATGTTTTGTATGCGATAGATTAATTGTTTTTGAAAAAATATGCCTAATTTGTGTTCTAATGATATTGAATTAAATCTGTTAAAAGTCGTTTGCATGATTTAATTGCTCTGTGATTTAGAATTGATTAAATTCTGGAAATCTGGAAAACTGTCATCCCGTGTCACGCGACAGAACTAGCTTCTGTCATGCGACAGAACTTGCTTCTGTCACGCGACACTTTTAGCCCAATCTGGGTAGTATCAGTTTGATGAATAATCTGGTTAATTTATGAATGTGTTTACAATCTGATATGTTTATGTGTTAATCTGGATGCTATAAATTGAGTTTATAGGGCTATGCTAGCTTAATTCATTGTTTATGCATGCTTAATTGATTAAAATATGATTTTATTAATTATTGAGATGCATGATTTACTTGTTCTTACGTGCTAAGAAATTTTATATTTAGTTGAAACATTGCATTGTAGTTTCCTAATATGTTTAGATTTAGACATTAAAATTTTGGTTTTATGATTGTTTATGGAAACAAGTCATAATTACGCGAAATTTAAAAGGAAACTGATTGTTTATAAAAGGTAGTGATTATGTTGCCGAATCAGAGCTGATTTCTGATTGTGCATGTCTAGGAGAGTTCTGTCTAAGGAAGAGTTGGTACTTAAGTAGTCCTTGTGGCTCACCTATCTTCCTGGGAACTTACTTAGTGCACAATTATGACTATCTTTGCTGATATGCTTATAATCTACCTTAAAGAACCTTCATTTAACTTTTAAGTTCTTTATGCCAATTCATGATTAAAACACTTGAGACCATTCAGATAGTTTTGGGTGGGCTTGCCATAGCAAGGTGCTTTGATTCTATTCGAATGCGAGCAAGATGAGGAAATGGTGATTCCTATACGTTTAAAGTGAATGAACTTCATTGGGTTATCAAAATGGTTTTGGACCCAAGGCATAAGATGAGATTAAAATATGCCTAGACATATGATGTCTTGAATAAATCTCATAAAAGATGTAAGAGTCATATATGTGATATGATTGATGTTTTCTACCTAATTAATTTAATTTTGAGCGATTTGCCATAGCAAACTTGAAATTGAATTAAAGTTGGATCTTAGCCCATTAAATGTATATTATGCTTATTTGCATTTGAAGGTGTATAATTTAGTGAGAGCATTTTATATAAATGCATTATACTTCTCATATGATATGTTTACTTATATGTGTTCATATTTTATGTATATCTTTTTGTAGAATAAATGGCATCAAACAATAATCACATGTCACTGCGATCTCTCCTTGAGAAGGAGAAGTTGGAAGAGAATGGTACAAACTATATGGATTGGATCCGTAGCGTGAGAATTGTTCTCAGGCAAGAGGAGAAACTGTACGTTCTCGAGGAACCTATTCCACTCCGAACTGCGCCAATGCTACTAGGGTAGTGAGGGATCAATATCGAAGCACAAGCGTGACTCTATAGATGTTGGTTGCCTCATGCTCTCCGCCATGTGCAAGAACCTTCAGAAGGATCTTGAGCACTTGGGGACAGTTGATCTAAACAATCGACTGATGGAAATGATCCAAGTACAAGCTAGGCAAGAAAGGTACAACACAGTTAAGGTCTTGACCGCATGCAAGATGAGTGAAGGACAAGCTGTTGGTCCCCATGCTCTTAAGTTGAAGGGCCACATTGAGCATCTTGATAGGCTCGGTTTTCCAATTAGCCAAGAGTTGGCTACCGACATAATATTGAATTCATTACCCAAAAGTTTTAGTCATTTCATAATGCACTATAACATGGGTGGAATGAATAAAAACCTTTCCGAGTTAGTTCAAATGTTGAACACTGCGGAAACCAATATTGTCGAGAAGAAAACCGACCAAGTGCTGATGGTTAACAAGGGGAAGGGTTCCAAGGGTAAAGGAAAGGCAAAAGTTACTAATCCTAAGGCAAATGTTGCTAAACCCAAAGAGGCTTCCAAGCCTAAAGAGGCTAAGCCCAAGTCCCAAGAGGACGCAGTCTCATTGCAATGAGATTGGACATTGGAGGAGAAACTGCGCAAAATACAAGGAAGCACTGAAGAAGAGCAAAGGAGTTGCTTCGACTTCAGGTATCTTTGTTATAGATATATTCCTATCTACTTCTAGTTCTTGGGTATTGGATACCGGATGTGGAACTCACATTTGTTTAAATGTGCAGGGTCTAAAGAACAGAAGGATGCTTAAGGAAGGTGAAGTGGACCTACGTGTGGGGAATGGAGCAAGAGTTGTTGCATTAGCCGTAGGAACTTATGAAGTTACTTTACCTAGTGGACTAATACTTGTTTTGAACAATTGTTATTACGTTCCAGCTTTAAGTAGGAATATTATTTCGATTTCATGTTTGGATAATGAAGGTTTTAATTTTCTTATATGTGATAAGAAATTTTCCATTTATAAGAGTGATATGCATTATTGTACTGCTGTTTCATTCAATGGCCTTTATATTCTTGATGTTGAAAATCGTGATAATGATGTCTATAACATTAACAAGAGATCTAAACCCAATAATGTAAACCACACTTACTTATGGCATTGTCGTCTTGGCCATATAAACGAGAAACACATTTCTAAACTCCACAAAGATGGATTTTTAGACTCACATGATTATGAATCTTATGAGACATGCGAATCTTGTTTACTTGGCAAGATGACCAAGGACCCATTTACCAAAACCGGTGAAAGGGCGGGCGACTTATTAGGACTCATACATACCGATGTATGTGGGCCTATGAGTAGCGATGCTAGGGGAGGATTTCGGTACTTCATAAAATTCGCTGATGATTATAGTAGATTTGGATATGTTTATCTAATGAAACATAAAAGTGAATCGTTTGAGATATTTCGAATATTTCAAAAATGAGGTGCAAAACCAACTTGGCAAAACTATTAAAGTACTTCGATCCGATCGAGGTGGTGAATATTTGAGCCAAGAATTTGACAGTCATCTTAAGAGTTGTGGAATCGTTTCAGAACTCTCTCCACCCGGAACACCACAATGGAATGGTGTGTCTGAAAGGAGGAATAGAACTTTGTTGGACATGGTTCGTTCTATGATGAGTCAAGTTGAGCTTCCTTTATCCTTTTGGGGACATGCACTAGAAACTGCTGCTTTCACTATAAACAGAGTTCCTACCAAATCGGTTCAAAAGATCCCATATGAGATGTGGCATGGAAGAAAACCTAGTTTGTCTTTCATGAAGATTTGGGGTTGCGATGCATATGTCAAGAAGTTAACTTCTGACAAGCTAGCACCCAAGTCTGATAAATGTATTTTCGTGGGTTATCCTAAGGAAACCAAAGGATACTATTTCTACAACCGAAACGAGAACAAAGTGTTTGTTGCTCGAAATGGTACTTTCTTAGAAAAGGAGTTTCTTCGCAAAGGAACCAGTGGGAGTAAAATAGATCTCTAAGAAATTTGAGAACCCGAAAACAACATTGAACCTATGGTAGAAACTGAACCAAGTTCACAAGTGGTTGTGGAACCGGTTCAAGATGCACAAGTTCTTCGCCGAAGTGGTAGATCACGATCCGAACCCGAGAGATATGGATTTCTCGTTACGGAAAGTGATGAAGTGGAGTTAATCGAAAACGATAAACCTACTTGCTATCAAGAGGCGATGTCCGCTCCTGATTCGAAAAAATGGCAAGAGGCCATGAAGTCCGAATTACAATCCATGGCTGATAATCAAGTTTGGAACTTGATTGATCCACCCGAAGGTGTAAAAACCATAGGGTGCAAATGGGTCTTCAAGAAGAAGACCGACATGGATGGGAAGGTGCACACCTATAAGGCTAGGCTTGTGGCTAAGGGATATAGGCAGATTCATGGCATCGACTATGATGAAACCTTTTCGCCTGTAGCTATGCTTAAGTCTATTAGAATTTTAATTGCCATAGCCGCATATTATGACTATGAAATATGGCAAATGGATGTCAAAACAGCTTTCCTAAATGGGAAGTTACTTGAGGATGTATACATGATACAAACTGAAGGTTTTGTTAATCCAGAAAATTCTAATAAGGTGTGTAAGTTGCAGAAATCCATTTATGGATTGAAGCAAGCTTCTAGGAGTTGGAATCTACGTTTTGATGAAGCAATCAAGGAGTTTGGCTTTATCAAGAAAGAAGATGAACCTTGTGTATACAAGAAAATTAGTAGGAGCGTAGCACTATTTTTAGTGTTGTATGTCGACGATATCTTACTCATTGGAAATGACATTCCTGCACTACAGACTGTCAAGTCTTGGTTGGAAAAGTGCTTTTCGATGAAAGATATGGGCGAAGCTGCATATATCCTTGGTATCAAGATCTATAGAGATAGATCCAAGAGGATTGGTTTAAGTCAAAGTACTTACATTGACAAGGTTCTTAGAAGATTCCAAATGGAAAATTCTGAAAGGGAAAACTTGCCAATGTTACATGGTATATCTCTTAGCAAGAATCAAAGTCCTAAGACTAATGATGAGCGAAAGAGAATGAATGGTATTCCATATGCTTCGGCAATTGGGTCTATCATGTATGCTATGTTATGTACTAGACCCGATGTCTCGTGTGCTCTAAGCATGACGAGTAGGTACCAATCGGATCCCGGCGAACCACATTGGATAGCAGTCAAGAATATCCTTAAGTACTTACGAAGAAATAAGGATGTATTCTTGGTCTTTGGAGGAATGGAAGAAGATCTTGTAGTGAAAGGCTACACAGATGATAGCTTCCAAACCGACAAGGATGATTTCAGATCGCAGTCTGGATTTTTGTTTACGCTGAATGGAGGCACTGTGAGTTGGAAAAGTTCCAAGCAAAGTACCGTCGCTGATTCTACAACTGAAGCTGAGTACATAGCGGCATCTGATGCAGCTAAGGAAGCAGTTTGGATCAAAAAGTTTATTAGTGATTTGGAAGTCGTTCCAAGCATCAGAGATCCTATTGAACTTTTTTGTGACAACAATGGTGCCATTGCACAAGCAAAGGAACCAAGGTCACACCAGAGATCCAAACATATACTTCGACGTTTCCACATTATCCGAGAGATATGTGAAAGGGAAGACGTAAAGATATGCAGAGTAGTCTATGTTGTTCTTCCATACTCCTCAATTAGCCTCTAGTCATTCTTGGACCAAAAACATCACCAATCACATTTTCTATTGGGTGACCTCTAGCTGGTCTCACTTTCCTTAGAAGGTCTAGCCTGACTGATTCTTGACTTAAGGTTTCTAAGGGAGGAGTAGAATTGGTTAAGGGAGGTGTGACTGGTTGAGGTGATCGGTTAGGAGCTGGTGAGGTTGACATATGATCAGTTTCAGGTTGAGATGAAGGAAATGGTATATGAATAGTAGAAATTAGTTTAGGTTCAGGTGGTGTAATAGGAATATTTCTAGAGTGGCTAGTTGGTAAAGAATTGGTTAAGGGATTTTGGAGGTTGGGTTCTCTTTTAACCGATTGAGGAAAGAATGAATCATCAACTAGGGCTCTATCAGTTACACCATTTGGTAAGCCTGAATTCTGAGCTGGAGGTTGATTTGCATTGGTTCTAGTATTTTGATTGAAATTAGAATTGCTGGATTCACCTGTCTCAAAACAACAGAATCATTAGTACTATTGGAGCCTTGTGAGACTCTAGCAAATCAAATTCATCAAAAGTAACATGAACATATTCAACAATTTTCAACAAGCATTTATTGAATACTCTAAAAGTCTTACTATGTTTGGCATAACCAACAAAGATACCTTCATTAGCTTTCTCATCAAATTTACCTCTGTATTCTTTACCGTTGTAAAGAACATAATATTTGCAGCCGAATATCTTGAAGAAACCGATGTTGGGAATTCTAACACGCCAAAGCTCGTAAGGAGTCTTGTTGTGAAATTTGTTGACCAATGACCGATTCTGAATGAAGCATGTTGTATTGATAGCTTCGGCCCAAAAGTACTTGGTTAGTCTTGCTTCAGATATCATCATTTTCCCAGCCTCGATCAAGGTTATGTTCTTCCTCTCAACAACACAATTTTGTTGTGGTGTTCCAGCAGATGAGAAATTATGATCAATTCCGCGATCATCACAGTACTAAGCAATGCCATTGTTCTTGAACTCCATTCCATTTTCGAATCTCATATTGATGATGTCACTTTTGAGTTTGAAGTAGACGGAAAAGCTTGGTGGCAACTCCATAGGTGTCAACTTTGGAGCTGAAAGTTCCCACCCAAGTATATCTTGAATAGTCATCTACAACAACTAAGGCATTTCTGCTTCCCCCTAAACTGACAGTTGTTGAGGGGCCAAACAGATCCATATGTAGCAGCTGAAGGCACTTAGATGTGGACATACATGGCTTGCTTTGGAAAGATGTTTTATGTTGCTTTCCTAGCTATCATGCTCTGCATTTCCTTCCATGATTATTCGACACTTGAGATAAGCCGGTGACCAAATTTGCATTGTCTAGCTTGGATAGATATTTGAAGTTCAAGTGACTGAGTCTCTTGTGCCATAGCCAAGAATTCTCACTGATGTTCTTTGCTACAAAACAAACATTAGTAACACTAGTAACAACATTTAAATTTATAGCATATATGTTACCTTTTCTTTGTCCAGTGAGAAGAGTTTCTCCGGTAGCAATGTTTTTGACATAACAATTGGAAGAAGTAAAAACACAAAGCATACCTTTATCACAGAATTGTGATATGAAGAAAAGGTTATGTTTAAGACCATCCACCAAAGATACCTTCTGTACTGTAAATGTACCTCTTATGATGGATCCACGACCGAAAATTTTACCCTTAGGGCTTCACCAAAGACAACTGGAGGACCTGATGCTTCTTCAATATCTGTAAGGAGATCAGCATGGCCAATCATATGCCTTGAGCATCCACTGTCCAAAATCCAAACATCCTTACTTGCATCGGTTGAGGCCATAAAGCATTCCTGAAATAAAACAATAAGCTTATGGTCTTCTTTATTCTTTTGGGTCCAAAGAGTTAGTTTCTCTTTGGCAGCCATACCTAACCACCACTTGAGCTTTGAGGCTCAGTGGGTCCAGACATGTGCTTCAAAAGACATTCATAAGCCTTGTGATCGAAATTTCCACAATTTACACATTTAATTGAAACATGCTGTGAGGAGATAGATGAGTTGATATTCAATTTGACCATTTCTTCAGAAGATTTTGAAGTTTGAACATGGACAAATACTTTTGGGACAAAGGTGTTGGTTTTTCTTTTGTTGCAGGTTGCTGGAGTTTGGAGATCCCTTTTTCGGTTGATGCAGCCTTATCGGTTGGGGAGGCATTGCCGGTGACAGATGTCTGACCGGTTGGGGCTACTTTATTTCCGATTGAGGTATCCAAACAAGCAACCTGACCAGCAAAGTGAATACCAACTTTGTTATCACCATCACCAAGTGGGATACAGGGTCCCGGCTTGGGATCAACTACCTTGATCCATTTAGATTTGTTCTTGTCAACCTTCTTGACCTTGATCTGTTCCTTTACTTTAGGGTAAGTGAGTGGAACAACACCAAAAGTTTGAGTAGTACTTTTCTTTAGCAGGTCAGATGGACTATCATCAAACTTATCTATTAGATTCTCAGTGACAGGCTTAATAAATGTCTTGTCTTTGCTGTCATTGTTGCTGGAGTTAAATCCTAAACCAAATTGGTCACAATAAGACATTTGGTCTTGTAGGATTGTCTCAACATCAGCCTTTGATTTAGAATAAGAATCAATAGTCTTGGAGAGAGAATTGTTTCTTGAAAATAAATCAGCAATTTGACTTAGACAAATATTGAGCCTATCTGTGAGATCTTGATTTTCTTTTCTCAACTGATCTGACTCTTGTTTGTTTTTTTTTAAAATAATTATCTCTGTTTTAAGAGAGTCATTTTCAGATGAGATTCTTTTAAAATCAGCAGCCATAACTTTATGAACATCATTTAATTTTTCAAAATCAAAAAAGAGTTCATGCATCACCTCTGCCATATCAGACTTTGATAGGTTAGGAATTGGGTCAATAGTTGGTTGATAGGTTGAGGATGATGGTTCAAAGTTAGGATCAAAATTAGGTAAGGAGGATATTGGTTGGGAGCTTATGTCGGTTAAGGTTTTCTGGAATTGGTCGGTCGAGGTTCAAACACAGCTTGAGTTTTGAATGTAATCAGTTGGGCCTGGGTTTGAAAGGTCGGTTGCATTGGTTGCATCAAAGGTCTGAGAGTATGAGGGGTCTTGCTTTGACCATAGAGAGCACCACATATACTTTGGATTTTGAAGTTGTAGGGATTGTCAGCCCTTGGTATACGTTTGTCATAATATGACATGGGAGATCTCAAAGGTCACACTTATTCAATTGCTTAGTTCTAGCCACAAGGGCTCAAGTGAAACGTTCAACTTCCAAATAGTGAGACGCTCTGTACCAAAAAAAAAATTGTGAGACGCTCTTCTTCAGCCCCATCAGTTTTCATAGCCTTATTTTCCTCAGAACTGTGTGCAGCGAGAGAGTTGAGTGTCTGAAGTACTCTAAGAACAGCAGCATCAGTCATTGATCTAACACTCAAACCCATCATGTGTGTGTTCCTCAATGTAACAAGCTTACTTATAGCTGAACTGTTCAAACTATAGGCTAAATCCGAAAGTTCTATGATAAACAATTTTTGATGTGGTGCAGCAAATAGGGCCAATTTTTTCAACAACTCACCGGCAAGTATGTAAACTTTCTTTGAAAGCCTGGAGGCAGATCATTGAATGTTAAACAATATAACCACGAAATAAAACCATATGGGAATTAACTGAAAATGACAAATAAAAATCATATTTTTATAGGACAAGATGATTAAGAAACTTATTTGTTTATAATTATTTGTTTATTATTTATTATTCATGATTATTTTTACTTTTTGTTATAAAAATATTTAAAAACTTAGTTTAAATTACTTTTTTGGACATCATTTTTTTTTACTAGTACAACGATTTCGATTAAAGAAGGAAAAAATGAATTTAGTAGAACCGCAAATGGGTAGGCATCACTTTGTGCCCTTGCCACGAGGGTCAGTACTAGTCAATAATACAATACACATCGGGTTTAACCGTTTGTAACTGCTAGGATAAAAACGGTTGAGATTGAATCTAGAAAATTTATCTAACGACCTGTATTAACCCAAATATTTCACCTTTCCACTCCCAATTTTATAACTCCCCAACTTTTTCTCTCAAACTTGTCTTTTAACTACCCTCCACACACCCTTTTATTTTCTACATGATTTTTTTATTAATGTATTTTTTATTATTTAATTATCGATTTCATTACCATCAATAGCAATAGAGTTTGGATTTTATTTTTTATTGTTCATGATTTTTTCTATTGTTTAAATTACTTTTTGGAAAATAATATTTTTTTTTACTAGCACGACGATTTCGATTAAAGAAAGGGAAAATGAATTTAGTAGAAGCGCGAGTGGGTAGGCGTCCCTCTGTCACCTTGGCACTGGGTTTAGTACTAGTCTATATCTATAATACAATACATATTGAGTTTAACCGTTTCTAACCGCCGATATAAAAAGCGGTTGAGATTGAATTTAGAAAATTGATTCGACAGTTTGGATTAACCCAAATATTCCACTTTCCCAATTCCAGTTTTATAACTTCCTACCTTCTCCTCCCAAACTGTCTTTTAACTTTCCCCAAAACCCTTTTATTTACTACATAATTTTTTTTATTAATTTATTTTTTTATTGTTATTTACTTATCAATCTCATAACCATCACTAGTAATAAAGTTTGGATTTTATTTTTTATTATATATTGTTCATGAATTTTTTTTTACTTTTTGTTATAATAATAAATAAAAACTTAGTTTAAATTACTTTTTTGGGACAGGATATTTTATTTACTAGCACGACGATTTCGATTAAAAAAGGGGAAAATGAATTTAGTAGAACCGCAAATAGGTAGGCGTCACTCCGTGCCATTGACACGGGGTCGGTACTAGTACAATAATATTCATTATAACCGCCTATTGACTTTAGATAAAGAACGGCTAACATGAATTGATAATCGCCAAAATCATATGGCATAGGTTAATCATTTTTCTCTATTTTATTCTAATTGTTGGATTATTTTTCAGCTGTTATCATCCTACTGTATCTTTGAAGCGGTTTCTATTTCCTTCTCTTAACGCTTCGTGGTTAATTGTCAAATTACCCTCCTTCACAGTTCATGAGCGTACAATCACGGAGCATCCCAAGGAAGATGGATCTATGGAACAGGATTCATGTATATTGCACCAATATGAAAATCAATAATACTATCAATCATAGTTAGGGGTTCATCCTCTTTAGTAAAATTGGGCGTTCACACGTCCACAATTTAGTATTTTGCAAATATTAGGTTTTCTGCAAAGTTCACTTAATATTTAAGAGCCCATTAAATCATATGATTAAGAACCTATAATTTTGGTTTTCAATCACTTGTCAAGACCTAGATTATATTCATTAAAAAGTTTGACTTGCATGGTGCCCAAGATTGCGGCTTTCCTATTTTTATTTTTTATTTTGGAACCGCTTTCTCGTGTAAGGGGATCACCGCCTCACATCGGTTTGAAAACATCCAGTTTAAATTGAAAAACTGAGTCGCCACGCCATTTTGATTTCCTCAAAACTTTGAAAAAAAGGATTTGGGTCCGGAGGTTAAGTTACCCCTTGGGAAGAATGGATCGTCATTCACCCAAGAAGCCTTGCTGAAGCAAGTCTTCCAAGATACGATTTTCATGCTTGCCTTAGTGTTTTCGTGTGTGGGATGTGTTTTTTGGAAAGGAGGGAATGTGCTAAGGTATCTTCCAGACGTATAAACCATGAGTTGGTTATCGCTCAGGATTCCTTGGATTTTTGATATGTTCGGGACTTTGATCCCGCTCTTATCTTGGACTTATGATCGTCATTATGAGACCTTGGGTCACATGAGATCAAGATAGGGACACCTTTTTTATAGTCCAAGGATGAGACTCTTTAGAAAGGAAGGACCTTTGCCCATTAATCCTACATCTTGAGACGATTTGAGCTTTGACGGGATATTTATGCTCGTCTCAAGTAATGATCGGAAATGTGGGGCTCAAGTTCATCCTTTTCTAAAGGAGAATCCGTCTATGACATCTTTAAGTGGAGGAAATGATGTAAAGATAGGACCTTTATATCATTACACTCCATGAGATACTCCAAGTACCAAAGGGGACTAAGGGAGGGGTATAAAGATTGGATCTTTATACTCATCCTATGCCTTTTTATGCCTTATGAAGGTCACTAGGTAATCCTTGGAGAGTGATCCAACCATGAGGGACATGGGGAATGCATTTTAAGCTAAAGATGACATTTTTATGCTAACATATGTAATGAACATGATGCAAGCTAAGACTAGGAATGAAAAGGGAGGACCTTTATGGCTTTCCTATGTCCTTTATGAACCTTTTAGGTGGACAATCCTTGGAAGCAAGGTCTATGGGAAGGGGGAATAACATTCATAACTAAAGATGACTTTTTTATGGAAAAAGTTGACATTTTTATATGCAAAGATGACATTTTATATGCAAAGGATGCTATTTTATATGCAAAGGATGCTATTTTCACATCACCATGTGAGAGATCCACCCTAGAACAAGCCTTTTGAGGTCTTATTATTCATCCTTGGGTTGGATCTTCTATGGATCCCATGTGGTAAAGGGAATGGGAGTAATATGATCTACATGACTAAAGATGTGATCTTTAATGACAATATATCAAATACCAAGCAAGTAGATAGCAATATATAAAGCAAGGAGCAATATATCAAGTAATGACAAGTATATTTTAGGGAAAAGGGGAGGAGAGGTTACCAATGGTGGTGTTCCTCTATCTCCTTGGAGTTTGCCTAGGGAAGGACCAATTTTTGAAGGGTTTTGAAGAGGGGGGAGGTGATTTTGGTTGCTCTCAGCTCTCTGGAAATTCGTGTAGGTATTCTGGCAGAGTAACAAGCTAAAAACTGTCTTTAAAAATGGGTAGAGGAGGCCTCTATTTATAGGCACTCTGGTGATGGCTAATGAAGCCGTGCGGCTGTAACCCCAAAGCTAATGAAGCCGTGCGGTCTTATCCCTTAATGACTCAACTTATTTCTAGAACCATGCAAGGTGGCATTCTAGAAGGTCTTTTCCAACGAAGGACTATGTGGAATTTTAATTCCTAGCAAGTCCTTCGCCCCTCGGAAGGTTTGGAAAAGTTCCCAAATTGCCCCTGAACTTTAGGAAAGTCCGGGGAATTGCCGGGAAACTTAACCGGAAGGCATGAGCCAGATTTGGGTGCTTACAGAATCCCCTCGGCAACGTCACTTGTAGGGCAAGTGGGGTTGTTGATAAAAAAGGATCCAATCTGGCGAACTGCCGAGACGGATTGGGTGACCAAGGTGGTCGAGTGGCTGAACCTTTGGAAGGCTACCTACGTATCCCGGGGGAATCAAGCCATAATTGTAGTTTAGGAAAGATCCACTGGGGAAAGGGGTGTCATATGTGACGAATTGGCTGAACCTAAAGTAGGCTACCTACGTATCCCGGAGGAATCAAGCCAGGCCGTAGTTCGGGATCCACTGGGGAATGGCGAAGAGAAATTGGTCTCTTGCTAGGGAAATGAATGGAAAGTGACCTAGGAGGTCAAGTGACTGATCCTACTGGGGATACGCTAGATGAAGGAATTTGACCTATGTGGTCAGATATATGGACCTCTCTGAGGGGCTACTTCACCACTGAGGGGTGATGAAGGGAAAGGGTGACCATTGTGGTCGGATGGCTGGACCTTTATTAAAGGCTCCCTCACCACTGAGGAGTGATGAATGAAAAGGGTGACCACTGCGGTCGGATGGCTGGACCTTTATGAAAGGCTACCTCACCACTGAGGAGTGATGAATGAAAAGGGTGACCACTGCGATCGGATGACTGGACCTTTATGAAAGGCTGCCTACGTATCCCTGAGGAATCAATCCTTGGTCGTAGTTCAAGTCTCACTAGATAGTTAGGAACAATGTCTAGGATCCTTGAGGTTTTGACAATTCATGGAGGAGTCACCTGATTTGACAATTAATGGAGGTTGTCACCTGATTGACAATTAATGGAGGTTGTCACCTGAAGAAACTAAAGCTTACGTCGCTATCGAGGAGATAGAGGTAGCTAAAGTTTGGAGAACTTGAGCGTACTTCACTATCTATGAGATAGAGGTAGCTGAAGTTTGGAGAACTTGAGCGTACTTCACTATCTATGAGATAGAGGTAGCTGAAGTTTGGAGAACTTGAGCGTACGTCACTATCTATGGGATAGAGGTAGCTAAAGTTTGGAGAACTAGAGCGTACTTCACTATCTATGAGATAGATGTAGCTAAAGTTTGAAAGACTTGAGCGTACTTCACTATCTATGAGATAGAGGTAGCTAAAGTTGGAAAACCTGAGCGTACTTCACTATCTATGCGATAGAGGTTGCTAAAGTTTGAAGAACTTGAGCGTACTTCACTATCTATGAGATAGAGGTAGCTAAATTTTGGAAAACTTGAGCGTACTTCACTATCCATGAGATATAGGTAGCTAAAGTTTGAAAAACTTGAGCGTACTTCACTATCTATGAGATAGAGGTAGCTAAAGTTTGAAGAACTTGAGTGTACTTCACTATCTATGAGATAGAGGTAGCTAAAGTTCGAAGCTTTGACAATTCAGAGGATGTCACCTAACGTTATTCCGTTATAACGGAAGTAACGGAGGCGACTCGGGAGAAAATTTTATTCTTTTTGGAGATAACGGATATCCTTTAGAAACAACGTCATTCTGGTTAACAAATAACGAGAATTGTGTGCCTAAGTGGAAGGTCTAGGGGCAAAAGTGTAAATTCAGCTCAGAGCGGATGAGGCCGCCCGGCGAGAGATGGGAAAAAAGAAGCCGTACGACTTTGAATTTATTTTTACCAGATTATTTAAACAGAATTGAAACGGGCATTGGGTGCCATTGCCGCCCGCTTGCTGCCGAGGAAGAGAGAGAGGAGAGAGAGAATTTTCAAAAATCCTTCAATTCCTTTGCTTCTTTCACCCAAGATGGATCCGGAAGAGAACCTAGTACCTAGGCAAGCACGGAGGAACATATCGGAAGCCGCTAGGAGGAGGAGGAGGGAGCTCGTTCGAACGGAGCGGAAGTATGACTTCAACACTCCTCCATCTGAGCTTTATCCCGGTAGAGGAGAACACAAATCTACGAAACCTCAATCTGTTGGGGTAAGCATTCTTGATTTACTTGATTTTATCAATTTTTGATTGAATTTTGATTGATTTAGGGCTTGACCCGATTTTCTAGGAATTTTTTGAATTTTCCTATGATTTTTATTGATGACTTTAGGAGTTTGATGATTAATTTATGAGGCTAAGGAGACAAATGAACATGCATGTGCAATTTATTTGAAAAATAATGAGAATGACCCATTTTTGAAAATAAAGTAAGAAAAATAATGTCTAAAATGTGACGGATTTCTTGCATGTGCTAGAACTAGGTCAATTCCTGATCATAGACGAGAAAACAAGATTTTGGACGATGAAAAGGATTCATGCATGCCATTTTGAAAAAATTAATGCTTACATGCAAGGAATTCTGTGGGAATCAGAATTTTTGTGCTTAGGAGAGCAATGTGCTCGACATGACGTGTTTCAAATGATGAATGACACGTTTTCTAGTCAAAGAATGCTAGAAATCTCTTATGAATGCTTTTCTTTGAAAAATATGTGCACTTTTTTAAATATATGCATGCTTTTGAGATGAGATGAAGGACTGACACTTTTTTTTTGTGTTTTCCTATAGGAGAACAAGTCGAGGGGACCTTCTGAGGTGGCTGTGAAGCTATGGGACAGGATGCCCAACTTTGAGAAAGATGGGGTGAACCCCAAGCAGCTTGTGATGGCTACTGGCCTTGATTTGTTTATTGATGCTATCCGCTGAGGCATTCACGTGACCTCTAAGAGCAAGGGGCTAGTCCAGGCCCTCTCGAAGTTCTGGTGGGACACCACCCACAACTTTCATCTCAGCTGGGGGGAGATCACGGTGACTCCAGCCGATTTTACTGCTATCACTGGCTTGCAGTTCACTGGGAGGCCTGTGACCTGGAGAGATCACATTACTGCGGAGGAGTTTAGAGCTCTGGTTGGATTTGACCTCCATCCTAAGGGGCTTGGGATGGAGACTAGGTATGTGGAGGTGGCGGTCCTGGAGTGCATGCAGGGGTTTGCCGCTAACGAGGTGACTGCCCACCAGCTCGTGAGAGCTTTCTTGTGGTTGATGCTGTTAGTCACCATTTTTGCAAACTCTGGGACGCTGGCTATAGTTTGCCTACTTGACTCTTTGGAGAATCTAGATGAGGTTGGGGCGGTCTCTTGGGGTGAGGCCGGATTGGCGGAGCTTTATTTCTCTCTGGACATGTACAGCCGCAACAAGGCTGCTTCTATGGACTGTTTCTCTTCTGCGCTTGAGGTAGTCTCACCTTCTTTTCTCTCTTTTACTTTCCTGTCTTGAGAATTTTTATGAGAGAAATGACCCTTTTTTGTTTTGAACATGCAGGTCTGGTTTTGTGAGGTGATTGGGTTCTTTCCTTGGAACTAGTAGAGTGATCCAGAGATCTTCCCGGCCATGATTCGTTGGAGGGGAGAGGCTAGAGACAAGTTTAAAGGGAAGACACGGATCACTTTTGACTACAAGATGGTGAGACCGGTCATCAACGGGGATGGACATGATGGGGTTGACTTCTATCCTTGGGGGAGGTACCCGGAGGTTTTGCTAGGGGATGCCTTGGAGGCGACTAGGCAGAGGAGGTGGTTGACGGGGCTGACTTGTGACGTCATTTACTTGGGGGACCGCTTCTCTAGGCAGCATGGCCATGTCCCTCCTTTGGACGCCATCACCCCTCACGATCCTCCACCACGCATGCTGCAGCCCAGGAACTGGTCGACGGACGAGATTGCGAGGTATCAGGCTGGCGTGGCGGCTGAGGAGTATTTCAACTTAGCTACCCTGTATGCCACCTTCGTGGAGCAGCGGTTGAGGACGCCACAGAAGCTAGTGAAGCTGGTTGTCATTCAGAGATACGGGGAAGCTGAGCCTACTGACCGCCTATGCCTCCTGCTCATCTCTCCTATGTGGTGAACGGGGTATCGAGGAGGTTTATGATACCTGTTCCTGGCACGAGGGAGCCCCGGTATACTCTGCCGCCTGACAGCACTGTAAGTATCTCTAAGGTCTTTTCCCTTTTCTGTTTTTTTTTGCTTTCTGCAATTCTGAGATTTTCCTGAGATTTTATGAGTTTTTCTTCTCTTTTTTCTCAAGTTCCTGCTCGTTCCTATGACGTCTTGGTTCAGCAGAACAGGGGTTGGAAGGATGTGTGTCGGTCCCTTCTGAGGAAGTTGGCTTGTGCTTCCAGGGCTGGGATGAACGTGCAGGAGCCCGTGCGCAAAAGAAGGCACCTTGGGAGCACTGCCTCTACCTCATCGGCCTCAGAGTATGCGACCTCCTCTACCAGTGCTATGCCTCGGGGACAGGGATCCAATACTAGCATCTTGGAGCAGTTGGTAGAGTACGAGCATGTGAATGTCAACCTATCAGACGTGAGTGACGCCGAGGAGTTGATGAAGGATCCTAGCTTCTACGAGCTGAGCAGCAACGACGAGGAGTCGGAGGCTTAGGATTCCTTAGACTGATCTAGGAGGGAGAAACAAACAATGAACACTTTTTATGTACATTTTATTATTTTTTCATTTTATTTGGATGCCGATGGGGCGAAAACAATGTATTGGTATTTCATTTACTTTTTCTATTCATGCTTTATGAATTTGCACATTACTTGAGCCTCGGGGCTGCTTTTCTTGCTTGGAAATGGGGCTGAAAAAACTGGGCCAAAATGGTTTGTGATGATATATAACTGCATGAATGGTGTTTGGATATGTTTTTATGCAGGTTTCATTGAGAAAGTGGGGTGAGAACTCTACTTGGGCAGCAGCAAAAGCTGCTGCAGATTTTTTTCTGCAGCAAGCAAAAGAAGCCGTCCGGCCTGGTCTCGAGGCAAATGAAGCCGTGCCGCCAGAAGTCTTGTCTGAACTGGTTTTTTTTCAAATAAAACCAAGGCTTGGCCTTTTCATTTCATTTTCACCCTAGACTTGTCCCAACTGACCCCAGGGCATATTTTTGACCAAAAAACATCAACTTTGATCACTTGACATGGAAAAACCCGTCAGATTGCAAAAGGGGAAAGGGATCGTTTTCTGTCTGATCTTCAATCTTGGATGAGGCACAACTTCCAATCCAACAAGGGGCTGTTCGATACCACCTTCAAGATCAAATCTTTATGGCATTTGAAGGATCTCCCGCCCGATTGGGACCTTTTGAGAGCCGCGACGAGGTTTTGGGACGTCCGGAGACATGTTTACTGCTTTTCTTACAATGAGCTCGTCCCAACCTTTGAGGACTTCCGGACATTGATTGGGGGTCCAAAAATGGAGGCCGTGTCGATTCCTCTGACCGGAAACGTGCCTGTGATGGTAAAGTTGGCATCTTTTCTGCAAGTCTCTCTGGAAGAGGCCGAGGGGATGATGGTAGCCCCTGACAGGATTGACCTTTCTGATATCCCAAGCAGGTTTGGATTTCCGGGTAAGGCTACGACCACGGTGGCTATGGATGCCTTTATCCTATGCGTGTTCTCATCTCTGTTCACTGCTGAGTCCGTAGGGATCTGTCATGGCGGCCTTTTGGACATGGTTAGAGACTGCAGGGCTGGGAAGGATATTGTTCCACTGGTTCTGGGCGAGACTCTGCATGGCATTGACAGGATGGCTAAGGGAGACCATTTCATGAGGTCTGGGAGCCCGGCTGTGTTGACTTTGTCGTTGCAGGAGAGGCTTGGGGCTTTGCTAGGGGCTTCGCCTACTCAGTGCCCATGGGTGATTTCTCAAAGGGGTGCACCTAGGCAACAGGACCAGGGTGACTGGGAGCTGATGATGGCTAGGTTATCCACTTCGGATATTCACTGGTGGGTACCTCATTGGAGGTTGCAGACCCGGAGGACGTTTCAGGAGTCCTATATAGTGAGGGTTCCAGGGCTTTCTTGGTCATCCTTCTACATACCCTGCTTAGTATCCAGGCAGTTCGGGACATTACAGGAGCCATTAGACAATTGGGAGGACATCTTTACCATGGAGGTGGTGCCTTTGAACATGAGGGATCCAACCAACTTCTCATTTTTCTCGAGGACTTGGACCTATGATGCTTTTCCACCCAGGGTCATCCTCAAGAGCAGGAAGAGTACCATCTTAATCACGGCCTACTTGGATTGGTACGAGAGGGAGATGGGAGCGACTCAGGTCGTTTTGAGAGAGAGACGTCAGGCTTTATTGGGGGCTGACTGTGACTCGAGCAGGACTTTGAGGGAAACTGAGGCTAAGGCTAGTCACCATAACCAGTCAGGTGACCTTATCAGGGATATGGAGGCTCGATATGAGAGGCTTTCGGAAGTCGCTCCCTTGACTGAGGCTCAGAGGGAGGAAGTGCGGACTCGTGCCCGGGTAGAGAAGGCACTTATTGACACGGGTTTGATGGAGGCTCCAGTAAGAATACCAGAAATTGGGATGAGGGAGACCGACATCATTGAGAAGAAAAGGAAGAACACTCGACGAGGTCGAGGTAAAGGGAAGAAGAACAAGGAAGATTCAGTGAATGACAACTGATAGATCTTTTCCTAGGATTCCCTTATTGCCATTTGCAAACACAGTAGTTTATTAGGCCTTTTATTGTATTTTAGATCTTTGTAGCAGGTTAACAGAGTCAAGAGTAGACCGTGCTTGAACTCATCAAGGAGTTTTTAACTTGTAATTAACAAAGATATTTATCTTAGAAATTATTCAAGACACGTTTCATGGAAACTTAGATGTCTTATTTATTATTTAGACCGAACCATTGCTGGCTGCCTACGTTCCCCTTTTACAAGAAAGACTAAGGGGCTTAGGTCTTCGTAGTTCATTCTGGTGAACTATCGGGATTTTTGCTTTTTTTGTTTTGTGTTTTTTTTTATGTGCAACCCTGTCTTTTGCCTAGATCACCCTTTTTGAGTTTTCAGCCTAGCTGGGCATTACTCTTTTTGCACTAGGATTTTTCTTTTTTTTTATGTGCAACCCTGTCTTTTGCCTAGACCACCCTTTTTGGGTTTTCAGCCTAGCTGGGCATTACTCTTTTTGCACTAAAAATTTTCTTTCTTCTTTTTTCTCTTTTTTTTTTTATGTATGCATATTTTTCTTTTTTTTTTTTTTTTTCTTTTTTTTTTAGACATAGTACCTGCGGAGCTTATCACCGTTGACTGGGTGGACAAAAGGATTGCCGTCCAGGCCCGCAAGCTTCATTGCTCCTCCTAATAGTATCTTCTGCACCACATACGGGCCGATCCAAACGGGTTCCCACTTTCCCAGGGGGTTGTCTCTGGTGGGGGGCTTTACTTTTAGCACTAGATCACCCTCTTTGATGTCCCTGGCCTTGACTTTTTTGTCGAATGTCCTGGCCATTCGCCTTTGGTAGGCTCGGGTGTGCTCCATGGCTTTTAGCCTTCTTTCATCGAGCAGGGCCAATTCATCGTGCCGGCTGCACAGCCATTCTACTTCATTGACACTGTTTTCCAGGAGGACCCTTAGTGACGGGATTTCCAACTCCACTGGCAACACTGCTTCCATCCCATAAGTTAGGGTAAAGGGAGTTTCTCCCGTGGCTGTTCTGACAGATGTTCTGTAGCTCCAGAGTGCCAAGTGCAGCTTCTCAGGCCAGTCATAACCACGGGTGGCCATTTTTCAGATAATCCGCTCGAGCGTCTTATTGGCAGCTTCTACGGCTCCATTGGTCTGAGGTCTGTATTAGGACGACTTGTGGCGAGTGATTCTGAATTCTGATAGCAATCTATCGCAGTCCCCTTCAAAGTGCGACCCGTTATTAGAAATGACCTCATTGGGCACCCCATATCTACACATAATGTTTTCTTTGACAAACTGGGCCACTTCTCTGGAAGTGAGGACCTTGTAAGACATTGCCTCTACCCACTTTGTGAAGTAGTCGACTGCCACTAGCACAAATTCATGCCCATTGCTTCCTGCCGGGGCTATCTTTCCTATCACGTCAATACCTCAAGTTGCAAACGGCCAAGGAGTCGTCATGCAGTACAGGTCATAAGGCGGCAGATGGTTGAGGTTGGCAAACCGTTGGCATTTGTCGCACGCTCGGACATGCTGGACACAGTCTGTTTCCATGGAAATCCAGTAGTAACCCATTCTGAGGATCACTTGCATCAATGCTCTGGCATTCATATGAGGACCACAGGGACTGACGAACGTCGAAAACGTCAAAAATAAAATTCCAACTCAACTATCTACAATTGATTTGTAAATAGGGTAAGTCGGGTCGAACCTCAGAGACACAAAATTTAAAGTGTAGGAATTACTGCTAGAACAAAAAGTTGTAACGTGAAGAAGTTGTTTGGTTTGGTTTTGAACTAATTTGTTTGCAAAAATTAAGTATATTTGATTGTAGAAGATTTCAATATTAAGGAGACTAATTCCCGGAATTGGCTTCACAAGTTATGTTCAAGTTTCACAATTCATCAATCAAAGTACACTTGGGGTTTTGTTCTTACGAAAATATGATTGGGACACTTTGGCGGGTGATTTGCAATCAAGTGTTTCTAACTAATCTACTCCCTTGGCCCGTTCATAGATTAGCTAAAAACCCATTGTAGAGCTTAAGAACATAAAATAAACCACAATTCTTATGAATCTTTTGGCGAGGATTCAACAAATTGTGAAAATCAAGCCAAGACTAATTTCAATTGTAAATTTGGCGGTTCACAATTGAAATTCTAAACAATTTAAGAACAATTATTTGATCAAGACAAAAGTTCTAAAATTTCATTAAAAACAACTTGATTATCCCAAGTAATACTAAGATAAAGATGAACAATAAAACTTAAGACATAAAATGTTACCTCCAATTCCAAGAACTAAAAGGTTTAGCTAGCCATTAGAAAGCAAGAGCACCAAGAAATGTCTAAGAAAATATTCTGCAGAAAACTCACTCTAGCTATCTCTAGAAAGAAAAATGACAAAAACTACTTAAATAAGTTCTCTAAAGAAACAATAAAAACAACCTAATTAACTAAATAATAATTGTCTTCTTCTAAAAAAAACCCCCAGCTGCAATTAAAAGCCTTAATTAGAACCCATGATCATCCACAATTAATAACCATTACTTAATTCCCATCACTGCTCCATCCGGCTGTTACAGTCTTCCAAACGCCTCGTGGGCGGTCGCCCACAACACCCCTGGGCGGTCGCCCAGTCCAACAGAAACAATTGTCTTCACCTTTTATGCTTGTGAGCGGTCGCCCAGCTATCCCTGCACGGTCGCCCACACTGGCAGAAGGATTTTGGCCTCACCATTTGTTCTCCTGAGCGGCCGCCCACCTCAACCTGGGCGACCGCCCACAACTACAGCTTGTTGTGGTCATTTTCTTCTCTTTTCTTGGCCCAGCTTCCATTCCATTAGGCCCAACTGCATTTGGCCCAGCTTCTTCCTTTTGCCCCCATTTGAATTCCGTCCGTCCCACAATTTCAACATTGCATTTTCTCCTTGATTTTTCCACAAATTGTTCCCAAATTCCAATTTGAACCACTGAAACTAAAAACACTAAAAACAACCATTAAACACACAAAACTCAAGGATTAAGCAAATAATAAGTTCAAGAAGTAGTCAATGGATGAGTGTAAAACTCACTCATCAAATACCCCCAAACTTAGACATTTGCTAGTCCTCGAGCAACCACTAAAACAAACTAAGCAAACAAAATTAGAAACACACTACTCTAACAAACAATTAACTATGTCCCTCCATTCTTGCATTCCACAATTGCATATATTACATAATACCATCAACCGCAGGATAAAATTTTTCACAATGCAAGTATCAATATATTTTCCATTAATTGTGAAATATTACTTAACCATTATAATTGCACCCTAAATCTCTTTATGCATTAACATCTTTCTCTTATTCACAACCATGATCCATATTTATAAAGCTAAGTACACCAACCATCTCTTAGTTTATTGACTTTATTTATCAAACAACAACACCTTTAAGCATAAAACACAAATACTCCCAAGAAACAACTACACCCCCCCCCCCAAACTTGATTCTTTTAGCACCTTTTAAAAATCATCTACCGTTCAAGTAGGGAACACTGTAGCAGCGAACTCCATGCCCCTAATACTAAGTAGAGATTTATTTAAAGGTTTTGAGAGTTAGCCATTTCGGTATCGAGCTTGCTACGGACCATCACGGCGGTAAAGCTCTTCCTCCATAACGCTCTTGCATACCCGAAATACGGTTAAGCTAGAATAATCCCTAACCGATTAATCTACACGTCCGGAGGTTTCACCGAATACACATTGCATTGCCATTGCTCTCATTTTATTTTAATTTTTTTTTCTTTTTTTTTTTTTTTTTTTTTTTTTTTTTTTTTTTCAAGATCACAAGGGGGGGTTCACTCACAACCAAGGAATACTCCTCACAAAACTTGCCTAGTGTTGCTATTTGACACATAAATTCATTAACTTAAAAGATGATGGTGTACTCTAAACTTTATAAAAATTGGATCAAAAATTATCAACAAGGAGCAACTTTCACAAATGCACAAAACTTACAACTAAGAGATTTATGACTCAATTATAACTCTTAAGTAATATAACACAATTAACCAAAAAATATACCAACTTGCATAAACATAATTACACCAAATTTATCCTTCCTAGCGGTCACAATCCATCATATGCAATTAAGGGAACAACAAGAATGTCAATGATTATCTACAAAAAAGGACATAGCTAATTATTTTTCCATTTTTCAAAATTTTTTCTTCTTTTTTTTTTTTCTTTTTTTTTTTTTCCAAAACAATAAAGCATATACAACAACCAAGTACCCCACACCCCCAAACTTAAAATATGCATTGTCCCTAATGCACAAAATAAAAGAAAGGATAAGGGGTACCTTCAACCACCAACTATCTCCAAAATTGGTCCCAAGGACCCACCGAGCCACTTCCGCTCGAATCGTATAGCTAGCTAACAGCTGCTGTTGTTGTTGTTCTTTGATTTCTTCTTCTTCTTCTTTGCTCCCAAGTACCCCATCCACTCATCTGCTCCGGGGTACGGTATCGTGGCGGTCGCCCACTTGACCATAGGCGGTCGCCCATCAGTACAGTAACTTCAACCATTTTGTAAATCAAACGTGGGCGGTCGCCCTCATCTACATGGGCGGTCGCCCACACGTCCAGTGGGATTTTTGCTGTCTCAAAATCTGCACAACACCACAAAAACAAACAACAAGCATAATATCCATTGAAACATTACAATTCGACCCATATTTTGACCGCACTTTCGCTGCCTACGTCCCCATTGATGTGGCCGGACTACCCACAACAATAGGCTCAGGTCACCGTAGTTCGACACGTTCCAGAAATACAAGAAAACAAAGCTTTTTTTTTTTTTTTTAGATGACAAGCAACCCATAAAATGAAAACCAAAATGAAAACTAAAACGCTCCACCCCCAAACTTAATGATTACTTTGTCCTCAAAGTGATGAAAACAAAGAAAAAATTAAATTTAAGGGTACTACAATACACTACTTACCTTGGGTTGCCTCCCAAGCAGCGCTTTTGTTTAATGTCGTTAGCTCGACGGAATGACTTTCTCAACGCCTACGGATCCCTCAACTCGATCCTCTCAACATCCTTCAATCCCAAAGCTCCATCCAAATAAGGCTTCACTCTTTGTCCATTGACCTTGAACCTATTCTTCGTAACCAGATTCACCAACTCCACGGCTCCATGAGAGTAGACATTCACCACCTCAAACGGACCACTCCAACGAGAACGTAACTTTCCCGGGAAAAGCTTCAATCTTGAATTGAACAACAATACCTTGCTTCCCGGAATAAGTTCCTTATGCACAATCTTTCTATCATGATACATCTTCGTTCTCTCCTTGTACAATCGAGAGTTCTCATAGGCCCCCAACCGGTGTTCCTCGAGCTCATTCAAATGAAGCTACCTTTGCTCACCGGCTAGCTTCAAATCCATATTCAACTCCTTGATCGCCCAAAAAGCCTTGTGTTCTATCTCTACCGGCAAATGGCAAGCTTTCCCAAAGACTAACCGGTAAGGACTCATTCCAATCGGAGTTTTGTAGGCGGTGCGGTACGCCCACAATGCATCATTTAACCTCAAGGCCCAATCCTTCCTGTTTGGCTTTACCGTCTTTTCAAGAATGGCTTTTATTTGCTTGTTACTCACTTCTACTTGCCCGGAGGTTTGGGGATGGTACGCGGTTGCAACCTTGTGCTTCACCCCATACTTCTTCATTAGTGCTCCAAAAATTTTGTTGCAAAAGTGAGAACCACCATCACTTATCATCGCCCTTGGAACGCCAAACCTACTAAAAATCACATCTTTGACAAACTTGACAACAACATTAGCATCGTTAGTACGGGTAGGAATTGCTTCCACCCACTTTGACACATAATCCACCGACACTAAAATGTACTCAAACCCACACGAAACAACAAAAGGACCCATAAAATCAATGCCCCATACGTCAAACAAATCCACAACCAAGTTATTCGTGAGAGGCATTTCATCCCGCTTACCAATGTTACCGGTTCTTTGGCACTTTGTCACAACTTTTACTAAAAATGTATGCATCTTTAAAAAGACTTGGCCAAAAGAAACCCGATTGTAACACCTTTTGAGCGGTTTTCTTTCCACTAAAATGACCTCCACAATGCAATTCATGACAAAAAGAAAGAACATTTTGTTGCTCATTTTCATGAATGCATCTACGAATAACCATATCGGGACCATGTTTAAACAAATATGGGTCATCCCAATAATATTGCTTAACCATTGACAAAAATCTTTTCCTCTCTTGACTTGAAAAATCTGGATTTAGAACCCCGTAGCCAAAAAATTTACAATGTCGGCATACCAAGGTTCACAATCCTTAACACCAAATAGCTGCTCATCGGGAAATTTTCATTCAAAGGAATTTCACTCACACACCCCTTTTCAAGTCTAGACAAGTGATCCGCCACAACATTCTCACAACCCTTTTTGTCTTTGATGGAAATGTCAAATTCTTGTAAAAGTAACATCCATCTTAACAATCGGGGTTTGGCATCTTGTTTGGACTGACAAATAACGTAATGCAGCATGGTCCGAATAAATAATCACTTTAGATCCAAGCAAGTAAGAACGGAATTTTTCCAAAGCAAATACCACCGCCAAGAATTCCTTCTCGGTTGTAGTATAGTTCAATTGAGCATCATTCAACATTCTACTTGCATATTGGATCACATGTGACTTTTTATCGATTTTCTGACCCAAAACTGCACCTACCGCAAAATCGGATGCATCACACATTATCTCAAAAGGTTGAGTCCAATCCGGACCCACAAGAATAGGGGCTGAAGTCAATTTCTCCTTCAACAAATTAAAAGAATTGAGACATTCTTGGTCAAACACAAATTCCGTCTCTTTAGCAAGCAAGTTTGTTAACGGCTTACAAATTTTAGAAAAATCTTTTATAAAACGCCGATAAAAACCCGCATGACCAAGAAAGCTACGAATTCCCTTAACATTTGTTGGCGGAGGCAATTTAGATATTATCTCAATTTTTGCCTTGTCAACTTCAATCCCTTTTCTTGACACCAAATGACCCAACACAATTTCATGCTTAACCATAAAATGACTTTTTTCCCAACTTAAAGTTAAATTGGTATCACAACATCTTTTAAGAACCAAAGTCAAATTATCTAAGCATGCATCAAATGAATTACCATACAATGAAAAATCGTCCATAAATACCTCAACAAACTTACCAATCATCTCGGAAAAGATCGACATCATGCACCTTTGGAATGTAGCAGGAGCATTGCATAAACCGAAGGGCATCCTCCGATATGCAAATGTTCCAAAAGGGCATGTAAATGTGGTCTTTTTCCCGATCTTCCGAGCAATGGGAATCGATTATAACTTTGAAAAACCATCTAAGAAACAATAATACTCTTGACCAGCCCGGCCTCTCTAGAATTTGGTCAATAAAAGGTAAAGGAAAGTGATCCTTTCTAGTCGCCGCATTAAGTTTTCGGTAATCGATAACCATGCGTTGACCAGTGACCATTCTAGTAGGCAAAAGCTCATTATCCTCATTCTTAACGACAGTAATTCCGGATTTTTAGCAACCACATGAACAGGACTTACCCACTTACTATCGGAAATAGGATAGATAATACCCGCATCCAACAGTTTCAAGACTTCCTTTCTTACCGCTTCAAGCATGTGCGGATTCATCCTCCTTTGATTACGCGGACTGGCTTGGCATCATCCTCCATATGAATTTTGTGCATACACATGGTTGGGCTTATTCCTTTTATGTCCGTAATGCTCCAACCAAGTGCGGACTTGTGTCGCTTCAACACATCTAACAACCTTCTTTCCTGCAATTCTGTTAAGTCCGAAGCAATAATAACGAGGCAAAGAATCATTTTGCACCAAGAAAAGCATACTTTAAGCTTGATGGAAGTTGTTTAAGATCCAATTCGGGAGGAGAGACAATAGATGGCAAATGCTTAGGATTAAAATTACCTAAAGATTCTAAAGGAACCTTTTCAGTAATTTCCTCCATAACATCCATCTCCGCAAGAATGGCCCTCGCCTCATTTTGATCAAAAACACCTTCCATAACTAACTCATCCACAAGAGAGCCCTCAACATCATGCTCAAATAACACAGAATTTTCAGCAACATCACAAAATAAACACTCATTAACCTCATATGGCTTTTTCATGGAATCAAAGATAGAGAAATTGACAATTTCATCCATGACAGTCAAAGACAAACTTCCATCTTTCACATTAATCACCGCATCCGCGGTAGCCATAAAAGGTCTCCCCAACAAAATAGGGACCTCATTCACATCTTTAGAATCTCTTTCCATATCAAGAACCACAAAATCAACCGGGATAATTAATTTATCAACTTGAACTAAAACATCTTCTACTATTCCCTTTGGATATTTGACCGAACGGTCCGCAAGTTGCAAGGTCATAGTAGTAGGTTTTAGTTCACCCAACCCAAGCTCCACAAACAAAGAATAAGGCAACAAGTTAATGCTAGCTCCTAAATCCAACATTGCCCTTACTTTCTTAGAGTCCCCCAAAGAAATCATCACATTAAAACTACCGGGGTCTTTAAGTTTAGGAGGCAAATTCTTTTCAAAAACAGCACTAACTTGGTCCGAAACCACAATTTTTTCGTTCGGGGCATACTTTCTTTTATTGGTGCTCAATTCCTTGAAAAATTTAGCATAAGAAGGAATATTTTTAATTACATTGAGCAAAGGCAAATTTACATTCACCTTAGAAAGCATGTCGTACAACTCTTTAAATTGTGTTTCGACCTTATTCTTTACCAATCTCCGGGAAAAGGAACGAGGAGGCACATAAGGTTTAAGAGGTGGAGTTGGAAGTCTCTCCCGGAGTCACTTCAACTCGTTCCTCAACCACCACTTCACTCTCATGCATTTTGTTATTATCTATAGGAGAAGGAGAAGAGTGTACCTCTGAAGAGTCTTACCACTCCTCGGGGTGACGGCCTTTGCTTGTTCCGGTTGACTCGGTAGTGCACCGGATTGTGCTTTTGGAGTGCCTCGGCAATTTGACCCATTTGATTTTCGAGCTTCTTCGGGGAAGCTTCTTGGTTCCCCATTCGTTGTTCCATGATCACTTGATTACGTTGAGCGGCTTGAATGAATTTCGCAATGTTTCCTCCACATTTGGCCTTGCGAGCCCTTGTTCTTGCCGCGATCGCTGCATTTGCGGTTGGTATTGTTTGAAATTGACCTCGCCCCTTGATTTCCTCCCCAAGAGAAATTGGGATGATTCCGCCAACCCGGATTGTAAGAGTTGGAAAACGGATCATTCCTCACTCTTGGTTGAAAAGTGTTCATTGCATTTGCTTGCTCAAGAAATTCCGGGAATTGGTCTCTCAATGGGCATCCCATAATATCATGGGAGTTCACGTTACGTATTACACAACTCGTGCCCGAACTTCCCTCTCCTTGATTTCGCCCTTGGTTTTGACCTTGACTTTGAGCCGTCATCATTCCCATGAAATTCTTCATTTGAGTAGTCAATGCCGAAACTTGTTGCGCTAGAACATCATTGGACTCAACTTCATAGACACCTTTTCTTCCTCCTCTCACACTTTTCTCGCTGCGAATTCATGCCAAGTCTCTCATATAAGGCTCTTGTTTCATCCGCAGCTTTCTCACCCATAGCACCCTTTCGCCTGCCAAGTTATCCACTGGGCTTGACCTTGTTGAGTCAACCCATCATAGAAGGCCTGATTTAAGAGGGCTAAAGGAAACCCATGATGAGGACATTGGACTAGCAACATCTTGAATCGATCCCAAGCTTCATGAAAAGCTTCACCCGGCTCTTGATTGAAAGACATTATCTTGGACCTCAAGTCGGACGTCTTTTGATGAGAATAAAACTTTGCCATGAACTTGTTGTAGACTTCCGTCCAAGTGTTAAGAGAGGCCGGAGCAAGTGCCATAAACCATGTCTTGGCTGCATCCTTCAACGTATAAGCAAAGCACCTCATTCTCAACTGCTCTTCGGTTAGTTGCCCTAATGGAAAGCCTTGCACGGTGCTATAGAACTCTCTCATGAATGTAATTGGGTCTTCCGACGCCATCCCATGAAATGAAGGGAGCATGTTGAAATGGAGGTTCTTCAACTCGTAACTCCTTGCTGCTTGTGGGAGCACAATGCATGATGGAGACGGTTCAATAACCGGGCGTGCAAAATCACCCATCATCTGTGGTTCCGCCATTTTCACTTCTTCTTCAGAATCGGAAATCTCGGACTGTTGAGAGTAAACCGAATCACTTTCCGAATCACTTGGTTCCGGGTGCTTCCTCTTGTTGACGCGATGAATGTTGTGGTCAATTGGTAACAAATCGGGTTGTAGTGACCTACGACCAAACATTCAAATCTGCGACACCAAGTTAAAACACTAAACAAAGAAAATATATATATACACAAAATATTATTCACAATAGCAAATAATTAAAACAACTTTAAATTTCATGTCCCCGGCAGCGGCGCCATATTTTGACGAACGTCGAAAACGTCAAAAATAAAATTCCAACTCAACTATCTACAATTGATTTGTAAATAGGGTAAGTCGGGTCGAACCTCAGAGACACAAAATTTAAAGTGTAGGAATTACTGCTAGAACAAAAAGTTGTAACGTGAAGAAGTTGTTTGGTTTGGTTTTGAACTAATTTGTTTGCAAAAATTAAGTATATTTGATTGTAGAAGATTTCAATATTAAGGAGACTAATTCCCGGAATTGGCTTCACAAGTTATGTTCAAGTTTCACAATTCATCAATCAAAGTACACTTGGGGTTTTGTTCTTACGAAAATATGATTGGGACACTTTGGCGGGTGATTTGCAATCAAGTGTTTCTAACTAATCTACTCCCTTGGCCCGTTCATAGATTAGCTAAAAACCCATTGTAGAGCTTAAGAACATAAAATAAACCACAATTCTTATGAATCTTTTGGCGAGGATTCAACAAATTGTGAAAATCAAGCCAAGACTAATTTCAATTGTAAATTTGGCGGTTCACAATTGAAATTCTAAACAATTTAAGAACAATTATTTGATCAAGACAAAAGTTCTAAAATTTCATTAAAAACAACTTGATTATCCCAAGTAATACTAAGATAAAGATGAACAATAAAACTTAAGACATAAAATGTTACCTCCAATTCCAAGAACTAAAAGGTTTAGCTAGCCATTAGAAAGCAAGAGCACCAAGAAATGTCTAAGAAAATATTCTGCAGAAAACTCACTCTAGCTATCTCTAGAAAGAAAAATGACAAAAACTACTTAAATAAGTTCTCTAAAGAAACAATAAAAACAACCTAATTAACTAAATAATAATTGTCTTCTTCTAAAAAAAACCCCCAGCTGCAATTAAAAGCCTTAATTAGAACCCATGATCATCCACAATTAATAACCATTACTTAATTCCCATCACTGCTCCATCCGGCTGTTACAGTCTTCCAAACGCCTCGTGGGCGGTCGCCCACAACACCCCTGGGCGGTCGCCCAGTCCAACAGAAACAATTGTCTTCACCTTTTATGCTTGTGAGCGGTCGCCCAGCTATCCCTGCACGGTCGCCCACACTGGCAGAAGGATTTTGGCCTCACCATTTGTTCTCCTGAGCGGCCGCCCACCTCAACCTGGGCGACCGCCCACAACTCTGACTTGTTGTGGTCATTTTCTTCTCTTTTCTTGGCCCAGCTTCCATTCCATTAGGCCCAACTGCATTTGGCCCAGCTTCTTCCTTTTGCCCCCATTTGAATTCCGTCCGTCCCACAATTTCAACATTGCATTTTCTCCTTGATTTTTCCACAAATTGTTCCCAAATTCCAATTTGAACCACTGAAACTAAAAACACTAAAAACAACCATTAAACACACAAAACTCAAGGATTAAGCAAATAATAAGTTCAAGAAGTAGTCAATGGATGAGTGTAAAACTCACTCATCAGGGACCATTGTGGACTTCGGTCATTAACTCTCTGGCCCTTTCATGGGTGACACATAGGAGGAGTGGTCCCTGGTACCGTCTTTTGTACAGGTCGCCCCCTAGAATGACATAATGGGAGGCCAACCGTTTTAGGGATTTCAAGCTATTGGCCTTGATACCTTCCCTTGGTCTACCTTCTTCGTCTCTAAAAGTTGACTCTCCATCTTTGAGGAACTGGTAAATTTGACTGTAACAGGGTTCCTTGACAGGCTCGGTTCCCAAGTCTATTTCACAACAAAAAGCCGGGGCTTCTCTTCTACCCACTCTGAATGGTTTTATTGCCTTTCCCTCGGGGATCTCTACCAATGAGGCTAGAGTGGCTAAGGCATCTGCGAATCTGTTCTTTTCCCTTGGCAGGTAATGGAAGGTCACTTCTCTGAACTGCTCAGTCAACTCTTCCATGTAGGCATGATACCTCTGAAGGTTAGGATCCACAGTCTTCCACTTGTTGGAGACCTGGTTAATGATCAGGGCTGAGTCTCCATAAACCTCGAGCTCCTTGACATTCCTTTCTAAGGCAGCCTCCAGACCAGCAATGCAAGCTTCATACTCGGCAACATTGTTTGTGGCAGGGAAGTTCAACTTAAGGGCTATTGGCGTGTGCTCATCTTTCGGATCGACCAGTAGCATTCCTACGCCGTTTCCTCTCTTGTTAGCAGCTCCGTCAAAGAAAAGTTGCCATCGGTTCTCAGGCTCAACTACGAAGATCCCTTCATCTGGGAATTGGGGCTCAGGCCCTCAGTCCTCATTACTAGGGAAGTTTGCCAGATGGTCTGACAACGCTTGACCCTTGATGGCTTTTCTCGTCACATAGTTGATGTCATACTCAGCTAAGAAGAACGACCACTTTGCTAGGCGCATCGAGAGGGAAGGCTCGTCGAAGATATACTTGATGGGGTCCATTTTCGAGACCAAGTTCACAGAGTGGGCTTGTATGTAATGCTTCAGCTTACCGACTACCCAGACCAGTCCTGCACAAGTCTTTTTGCACGCTAAATAATTGAGCTCACTTCCCTGCAGCTTCCGACTGACAAAGTAAATGGCATTTTCTACTCGAGAGTCTTTCTTCTCCTGAGCAAGCATAGCCCCAACTGCCATATCAGTGACAGAGAGATAGAGCAGAAGAGGTTTCTGTAGCACCGGAGGATGTACTAAGTACGCCTTGATTTGGTCAAAGGCATCTTGGCATTCCTCGGTCCATTCCGTGTCTACATTCTTCTTCATGATCTTGAAGATGGGCTCGCACATGGTAGTCAGCTGGTTGACAAAACGGCTGATGTACTGTAGTTTGCCCATAAAGCTTTTGACCTCTGTCTGGGTTCGAGGTGGCCTCATGTCCATAATGGCCTTGATCTTTCGAGGGTCGACTTCAATACCTCGCTCCGTGACCATATACCCAAGCACTTTTCCCCTTGTCACTCCAAAGGTGCATTTGGCAGGGTTTAGTCTCATGGAATGCTATCTTAACCTCTCAAAGAACTTTCGCAGGTCGACAAAGTGCTGTCCATCCTCGCCTTTGGAGTGGATTATCATGTCATCGACATTGACCTCAATCTCTTTGTGTATCATGTCGTGAAAGAGTGCGGTCGCTGCCCTCTGATGTGTAGCCCCATCATTTTTAAGCCCAAAAGGCATCACTGTATAGCAGTACGTTCCCCACGGCGTGGTGAAGGCTATCTTTTCTTGGTCCTCCTCGGCCATCTTGATCTGGTTGTAGCCAGCAAAGCCATCAACGAAGGATTTGACCTCATAGTTGGCAGTGGCGTCTACCAGAATGTCTATGTTTGGCAAGGGATAGTCGTCCTTGGGGCTGGCTTTGTTCAGATCCCGGAAATCTACACAACAACGCACTTTTCCATTGGCCTTAGTCACAGTCACGATGTTGGACAACCATGTCGGATATTCGATGACCCTGATGAATTCTACCCGCATTAGCTTCTCAATCTTTTCTTTGACCTGTAGAGACCATTCTGGCTTGATTTTTCTCAGTTTCTGCTTTACTGGCTTGGCATCTGGTGCTAGAGGGATTCTGTGCTCCACAATTGAACTGTCTAGACCCGGCATATCCTTGTATGACCATGCAAACACGTCCATGTATTCTCTGAGCAGATTGACCAGTCTGTCCCGTTCAACCCCCTGGAAGAAGTTTCCAATCTGTGTCTCTTTAGGTTCTTCGACAGTACCCAAGTTAACACTTGTCAAAACCTCCTCGACAGCTTGGGCCCAGTTTTCCTCTTTGTCTGTAACCTGCTTAAAGATTTCTTTAATGTATTGTTCGTTTAGTGTGTTTGCATCTTGTTCAAATGATTCATTATTAACTGTTGTTAAGTTTTTAGTTAATTTATCATTTGTTAAGTTGGCAATAAGGGGATACTCAGAAAGATCTGTCATTTCATTCAAAGAGAAAGGAAAGATGACATTGGCTACATATTCATAATCCTCAGGCATGAGGCCTTTGGATGACTCGGAGGACTGGAATTCAAAGATTCCTGACTCAACATGACTCTTGACCCTAACGACTCTGGACCCTACACTACTTATTGAATCGAAGTGTTTGACACGGGTTAGATTGGGGTTTACTCTTTCCTGCTGTTGCCCTGGGGAGTAGCAGTCTTGTCAGCATTCCTCAGAAAGGTGGAAACTTCGAACTGATCGAAAACTTGTCGAAAATCATTTGTAGGCCGGTACCTTGGAAAGATGGTGCGGGGATTCAGAGAAGCCTGATGCAATTTCTCGGCGAGCTCGTCCATAACAACCGGACTCATTGACTGGAGGGTCTGGCTTATCTTGTCAATACACTGCTGATAAGTCATCTTCTCTTTACCGATCTTTGATATCACAACCTTGTCGGTGTAGCCAACAGGAGGGTTGGCCTGGATAATGGTGATGAAGTCTTCTTTGGGAGAGACTTTGATTCTACCTTGATTAACCATGTATTCTATAGGAGTCTTATATTCTGCTTCCAAATCTGCTAGCTTTTTGTTGAACTTCACAATGGCAACAAACTCAGAGTTCTCCGCTTCAAGAGGGTCAGTGACGACGATTTTGGATTGTTCGATTCTGAAGCAGGCTTATCAGACTTGGGTGGCAGGACAGTGGGTGGCATATTGGTAGCTGGTACCAGGGCTTGGGAATCTTTCAAAGGGAAGTAAGTGTAAACTTGGCCTGGTCTCGTGTTTCCGGAGGCATAGGAATTAGGTTCATAGTTACCAGGGTAGGGAAAGGCATAAGGAACCTCGTAGGGTCCTGTTGGCAAAGTTGGGGGGTGGAAGATCTGCTGTGGCAGGGCATAAATTAAAGAGATCGTTGGATTGATTCTGAGGCCTGGAAATTGTCTGGGATGGCCCATATTGAGGAGGGGGAGTGAATCCCATAGGGTAATGCAGAGAATGAGTAACTGGGATAGCTGTGGCAGTTGCTCTCTGTTGGTAGGGAACAAAGCTGGGTCTTATCTGAGGAGGCGAGGGCGTTGGAACCCTGATGGCCTGGGATGTTGGAAAGGACTGGAAAGGGGTAGTCCTTGGTAAGGGATCATATGTGGATGGAGGAGGGCATTGGTTATAGGTGGGAGCCGAGATGGCCGCCACGGAGTCTCATCTTCTACCATAACCACCAGGGAACCGTTGGACTCAACCACTATCTGAACCCCATGACGACGGAGTGCATCAATGAGCATGGCTTGCTGTTCCTCATGAACCTTACGACTGTTTTCCAAGGTTAAAACTAGCTCTTCTTCCCTAGTCATCTGGTTACCCAAACCACTGCTGTTTTCTGTCAAATCGGCCATTCGACTCTGGGTGACAAAGCGAGGACTCTGGCGAGCTATCTGAGAATTCTGTGCTAACAAGCCGCTGACCCGGTATTTTCACCCACTTCTTTCTCGCTGCAGGAAAGGGATAGGAGAGGCTTAGACTCTGGGGTAGGTGTTTAGACTGAAGGCTAAGGCAATATGCAAATTAAGAATCTTCCAGATTATTTAAAACGGTGTCTTTTATTAATTTCTATTTGGTTGGAAAAGGGGTTGCCCTTCTTTTTCGCAAATACTCTAGATCCTGGATCAGTGGGCTCCATCACTACGTCTATAAGCCCCTCGTATTCCACCTGTATTTCGACCTTCCAGGGTGGACAGCCCCGGGCGAGGGTCCTGTAGGGCACGCGGATCCCACCGAACGAGAGAGAAGAACGCTCCTAATGGGTCTAGTGGGTCATAGGAACTTTTAACGCACGAGCGATGCGGATTATAGTCAAGGCAATACCGGGAAAGTCTCATCTTTCGTCCTTAACGGAATTTTCAGCAGAGTTTCGCTTGCGCGATTGACGTTTTGACTTTTCGGCATTGTCCGAGAAGATAATAGGCATGGGTCGAGCGGTAAAAGCCGGATGACACAGTGTCACATTGAACTTTATTGCATACGTTGCGTGAGTCAAAGTCACAGTCAATGTCGGGTCAAGATCTTGCCAATTTTTCCTTGTCGGAATTTCGGCAGAGCTCCGCTTGCGCGAAAGATCTTTAGATTTTTGGCACGGACTCGGGCTCGACTTTTACGTATCCCTTGCGGGTCAAAGTCAAAGTCAAATGCCGGAGTCAAGATTCTGCCAATTTTCCTTGGCGGAATTTCGGCAGAGTTTCGCTTGCGCGAAGGATCTCGACTTCCGTCATGGGCTAAGGTTTGACCTTTACGAGGGTATGCAACTGGCTATATGACACGGACTAGACCAAAAACCAACCAAAAGTCACGATTTTGAAATGTGTGACACGGACTGTGTATTGGTCGACACTGGCTGTCATGGGGAGTTTGGGGTGATTCCGTGCGCGCTCGGGAGCATCGTAATACTGTCCGTGACTGCAACTGAACAACCACCCCGGGTTAAAGGGACGTGCGTGCAAAGTGTACAGGATATATAAGGTGCGCGTAGTGTGCGGCCTCCTAAAAACGTTCCTTTTTTAGTTAAAACAGAAATTTTCAGAAATGTGTTTTAAAGGAATGATTTTTCGGGATGGGGGAAATGCAGCAAATAAGCACATAAATTTTCTGGGAGCCCCGGTCAGTCTTGAAACTGAATAGCCCCAAGTTGCCAAGGCTGCCAGATTAGCCTCAATATTATTCCTGGTGGAATTGCCAATGAAGCCGCCGTCCGGCTAGGATTCAAGGAGAATCAAGCCGTACGGCTGCATCAATCAATTTTCCAGGTTCCAATTTCTTTGATCTGCAGGTTGTTTCCCCGGCCTTTTTGGCACCTTTTCAGCTTCCAGCAAGCTTCCTGTTCAACATTCAGAATGTGCACAATTCCCAAGTACCAATGATGCATGCAATGCAAATGCAAGAAAAAATAAGGCAAGCATGAGGATCGGATTCGCGGCAGAAGGCTAACCCACTAAAAAAAAAGCTTTTCTTTTTTTTCGAAAAGAGATACCGGTATGTGGGATTGTTAGACCATAGTTTATCCCAGACTCGTGTTAGGAGGCGATAACGGGAAGCTTAATGGTTTCCACCTATATACCAAGTATCATTTTTTTATTTTAAAAATGAAAGCTTTTTTTTTTTGGTTTAGTCCCCAGCGGAGTCGCCAAACTGTGAATGTGGTGCCCAAGATCGCGGCTTTCCTATTTTTTTTATTTTGGAACTGCTTTCTCGTGTAAGGGGATCACCGCCTCACATCGGTTTGGAAACATCCGGCTTAAATTGAAAAACGGAGTCGCCACGCCATTTTAATTTCCTCAAAACTTTGAAAAAAAGGATTTGGGTCCGGAGGTTAATTTGCCCCTTGGGAAGAACGGATCGTCGTTCACCCAAGGAGCCTTGCCGAAGCAAGTCTTCTAAGATCCGATTTTCATGCTTGCCTTAGTGTTTTCGTGTGTGGGATGTGTTTTTTGGAAAGGAGGGAATGTGCCAAGGTATCTTCCGGACGTATAAACCATGAGTTGGTTATCGCTCGGGATTCCTTGGATTTTTGATATGTTCGGGACTTTGATCTCGCTTTCATCTTGGACTTATGATCGTCATTATGAGACCTTGGGTCACATGAGATCAAGATAGGGACACCTTTTTTATAGTCCAAGGATGAGACTCTTTAGAAAGGAAGGACCTTTGCCCATCAATCCTACATCTTGAGACGATTTGAGCTTTGTCGGGACATTTATGCTCGTCTCAAGTGATGATCGGAGATGTGGGGCTCAAGTTCATCATTTTCTAAAGGAGAATCCGTCTATGACATCTTTAAGTGGAGGAAATGATGTAAAGATAGGACCTTTACATCATTACACTCCATGAGATGCTCCAAGTACCAAAGGGGACTAAGGGAGGGGTATAAAGATTGGATATTTATACTTATCCTATGCCTTTTTGTGCCTTATGAAGGTCACTAGGCAATTCTTGGAGAGTGATCCAACCATGAGGGACACGGGGAATGCATTTTAAGCTAAAGATGACATTTTTATGCTAACATATGTAATGAACATGATGCAAGCTAAGACTAGGAATGAAAAGGGAGGACCTTTATGGCTTTCCTATGTCCTTTATGAACCTTTTAGGTAGACAATCCTTGGAAGCAAGGTCTATGAGAAGGGGGAATAACATTCATAACTAAAGATGACATTTTTATGAAAAAAGATGACATTTTTATATGCAAAGATGACATTTTATATGCAAAGGATGCTATTTTATATGCAAAGGATGCTATTTTCACATCACCATATGAGAGATCCACCCTAGAACAAGCCTTTTGAGGTCTTATTGTTCATCCTTGGGTTGGATCTTCCATGAATCCCATGTGGTAAGGGAATGGGAGTAATATGATCTACATGACTAAAGATGTGATCTTTAATGGCAATATATCAAATACCAAGCAAGTAGATAGCAATATACTCCCTCCGTCCCTGAAAGATTGTCCCATTTGTCATTTTGACTTGTCCCAAAAAGTATGTCCCATTTCTAAACATAGACATGAATATTAGTGCAAATCTACTAAGGTACAAGAAAGTGAAGCTCTTCATTAATAATTGCAAAATGTACAACAGGACAATCTTTTAGGGACGGAGGGAGTATAAAGCAAGGAGCAATATATCAAGTAATGATAAGTATGTTTTAGGGAAAAGGGGAGGAGAGGTTACCAATGGTGGTGTTCCTCTATCTTCTTGGAGTTTGCCTAGGGATGGACCAACTTTTGAAGGGTTTTGAAAAGGGAGGAGGTGATTTTGATTGCTCTCAGCTCTCTGGAAATTCGTGTAGGTATTTTGGCAGAGTAATAATGCTAAAAACTGTCTTTAAAAATGGGTAGAGGAGGCCTCTATTTATAGGCACTCTGGTGATGGCTAATGAAGCCGTGCGGCTGTAACCCCAAAGCTAATGAAGCCGTGCGGTCTTATCCCTTAATGACTCAGCTTATTTTTAGAACCATGCAAGGTGGCATTCTAGAAGGTCTTTTCCAATGAAGGACTATGTGGAATTTTAATTCCTAGCAAGTCCTTCGCCCCTCGGAAGGTTTGAAAAAGTTCCCAAATTGCCCCTGAACTTTAGGAAAGTTTGGGGAATTGCCGGGAAACTTAACCGGAAGGCATGAGTCAGATATGGGTACTTACACATGTATCGAACAATCATTTGTCAACCACACACACAAATTTAATTTAAAAATCAATCACATCTACACATGCGATTGTAGTTTAGAAAAATAAGATGAAGAACACTTTTGATAAACCCAACATTTGATTGATCACAATATTAATTTAGACATAAAGGATTGATATACATTACCTCCATTATGTAGAACAAGAAAATTAGCCACGCATGTTCATATTGAACATTAATAAAGCATTAATAATTAGAATAAATCTTCAATTGAATTCTTGTATTAAAAACCTAAAATAAGTTATGAGAGTGTAAAAGATGATAAAAAGACAAGAGGGTCTCCAAAAATCTAGTCTATGGGTCTTTTTTATAGTAGGAGAGAGGAATGATTCTAAATTGCAGCCAATATGTGTCAAAATTCTAGTCAAATTAGAATTCTGCTAAAATCTGTCACAAATTTTCTAGCAAAATATGTTAAAACTGCTTAGGAACTGCTGCAACGGACCAGATCTGTCACTAATAATCCGTCAGAAAACCCCAGGCGCGGTCACCCTGCCTTAATGGCGCGGTCGCCCTCTGTTTCTGGCCAAATGGCGCTGCCACTCGCCTTTATGGCGCAGTCGGCCAACATGCAGCAAAATGTAGCCACCTCCTCGGTCACGCCCCATTTTCTCGGCTAGCTGCTGTTCTTTGCCCATGTGTATTATATTATAGATTTTTTAGTATAATGCAACTAGTATCTTTGTATTTTTGATGAAATTAATATGATTTGCCATTTTTTTTCATACTTTTAAGATTTTTTATTGATTTTTGGGTAAATATTTTCATATGTGTGTTTGTGGTGGTATTATAAAACTTTAACCTTAAATATTAAAACAATCCACCTCTCTCCACTCTCTATATCGCATATTACGTATTGCATTTTTATTGAATCGATTAATTTCATACACGGTCATTGTTCATATTGCCATCGTGTCATTGGCACGGGCAAGAGAGTATTAGTTTTGTACAATAGTAATATTATATTACTATTTTCTTATTTAAAAGTGTCATAGTTATTTTGAAACCGATAAAAAATGTGAAAATTAATTATGAAATTAAGAATGTAAAAAAATATTATTGTAATTTGACCAAGAATTTTATTATTTAGTGATTTAGACGTTTTATATAAAATTATTATAATGAAACACTTATCTATATTACAATAGATGTGGCTTTCAACCCACAAACAAAGAGTGGCTGAGATTGAGTTTCATAAAAGACAAAGAACGGTCGTGATTGAAACTGAAAAAAAAAACCTCTACTCTTAATTAGTTGCCTAGGTTCCAAGTTGCAACCGCGTTACCCGCTCAGCCACACTGCACTTCTTCTCTCTCGCATTTCCATTCATAGTGACTAAGCAGCGACCAACCTCTCACCTCCCGTTCAACACTCTCTCACCCCCAAAAATCCATCATCATCATCCCCCTTTTCGTCCCCAAAATGTCATTGGAAAGACAACAATTGGAATTGAAGAAAGAAATTGTAAACCCTATAAATTAGCTACCGATCTAGGAGGCCGAGAAAGGGGGGGGTCGTCCAAATACAGGGTGCTCTTCACGGGTTCTAATCTGCCACGATTTTTGATGGTCATACTGAATTTCCTCAAGTAAAAATATATAACCCCTTTCATTATCCGTGCCTTCTTCTCTGGGCTGTTTACAAAGTCAAGCATTACAATGGTAATTTCCCTGTTATTCTTGCCATTCAATTTTGCTAATTTGAGAATATGCGCACTTCATCTTATATGGTGATATAGGTTTTGCAGAGGTTTAGCTCATACAGAGTATGTTGTTTAACCCTTGCTTTTGCCTTTATGTTGGGTGTCCTATTTCTACCGGGAATTCTATAGGGTGTTAAAACGAGCATGTTCAAATAAAGTGGATTAAGATTTGATCCGTAGTAAACTTCTACTCTTTTGAAAGATAAATTGGTTTATGACACTAAAGGGTACATTTTTTATGTGGCTCCCAACTGATATTGTGGTTTGCTTGGAGTTTGCAGCTAATTTCTATCTATGCATTGCCTTGCCTGTTACTTGGTGCCATTCTGACAATATTCTAAATGTTGATGGTATTGATTAAGTTTAATTGATATTTATTAATGTGTATCTATATTACAATAGGGGTGGAGAATAACCATCACACAAAGAGTGACCATTTAATTTCAGAAAAGACAAAATGACCAGGATTGATTCTCACCTCCAACAGCAGTTCACGGAAGTTGAGCGGAACAAAACCCCTCTTCCAGATCGAGGGTTTCGCAAAGAGAAATCGTCGTTTATCTTCTCTGTGTCTGGCAGTTGAGCGGAGCAAAACCCCATTTCCAGATCGAGGGTTTCGCAAAGAGAAATCGTCGCTTATCTTTTTTGTCTATGTGTCTCTCCGACACTCTCAGTCTCTCACCAAATACTACTTCATTTTTTTTTATCAAAACACCATGGAAATCAATGTTTTCTTCGGTTACTCTCCTCACCCAAGATTAGTGTTTCAATCCTCTCAGTTTTCAAGCCCTAATTCTTTCTATTTTCAATTATTTGGTTCCCCTTTTCACCGATCAAAATCATGTGTTGATTGTATATTTTCTCCATCTCCTCCCCAAATTGGAAAAAGGAAATATTCTTCTGCCTTTTCTCCATGGATTTCGACTTCAGGTGGCCACTTTCTCTGTGTGTCTCCGCCACAAATCATGAAAGAACCAATTCTTTTGCCATATCATAAACTCTATTATGCACCGAATAGATTTGGTTAATGTAATGAAGTCAATTAGGGGATTGGATATCTGAAGGAACAATGTAGGTTCAAGAGCGGTGGTGGGGTTCGCAAATTAGAAAAAAAATTAGTAGAAAACTTGGATTATAGATAAGAGTGAAGTGACTTTGTTATTCTTTTAGTTCTTTTTTTATTATAAGATTGGTTTTCTTATAATGATACTATGTTTTTTAGGAAAATTCTATGAACCTGGTATCAAGACTAACATCACATATACAGTGTCAGCCTCGGAAGTTGAACCGCTTTATAGCATGCGTTTGATCGGCCTCTCTACAAGTAAGAGAAAATAAAACCGATGATTTGGGTGTCCGTCCGTTTGAGGTTTTCAGGTGCTACATTGTCCAAAAGATTGGTTATGTAGAAGGATTTAAGTGGGTTTCGCAATACGTCAAGTATGCAGGTTAAGATTTGGTTAATTTGTTCGGAATGTTTTTTCCTACTGGAATTGAGTTGTGAATATGATATTGTTTGAATGGCACTCTTACATAAATACTATATATTTTTTGCTTAACTTTCTTTCAAGTAAAATTGAAAGAATGTGCCTACTTACTATACATGATGATGTTAATTGTCATGTACTTCCTTTATGATTTTTTCCTTAGGATTATGAGTATATTGAGTTAAATAAAGATTTGCAGTACTTTTAGCAGAGCTATCATTCTGTTAATTAGGAGGGAAGACCAAGCCAAATGTATTAGTGTTGTATTGGTAATATTCATGTTTTTATTATTTTATTTTATTTTGAAAGTTTTAATTTTAGAAAAGACAAAGAGGGGCCATAATTGATTTTCACCTCCAACAGCAGTTCACGCCAATTGAGCGAAGCAAAACCCCACCTTCAGATCGAGGGTTTCGCAAAGAGATACCGTCGCTTATCTTCTCTATCTCCGTGTCTCTCAAACGCTCTCAATCTTCATTCATTGTTGTGTAAATATTTTTGGATATGTGTTTGTGGTGTTGGTGTAAAAATTTAACCTTATATTCAGGCAATCGACTTCTCTCCAATCTTTAATCGCAGAGTACTTAATACATTTTTATAAGACCATCAATTTCATATCGTCATTGTTCATATTGTCACCATGCCAATGTGTAAGTGCTCCAATTTGAGTTGTTAGAGTTTTCGTTAGAAAATTAACGAAAGTTTTAACATTTCTAACATTTCTAACAATTCCTAACATTCCTAACAAAGTGAGGGTAGATTAGGGATTTCCATTTAAAGATAAACCATGGAAAGGCAGGGCCGGCCCTGTGATATTCGGGGCCCTAGGCCGATAACTTAGATGGGGCCTTTTCACTGTTCTAATAACAATAATTTCAGTTTGCACAACTAAGTATTTATAGATAGAATTATCATTGTCGTTGTGGTTTTCATCATCGTAGTCATCATCATTATTATCATTCTTGCAAGTCAATAACACTGTGACTTTTAAACCATCGGCAACTCTGGGACCTAATTCAAGAATTCAAGCTTGCCTTTGCGTCCCAGCACCTCACTCGAAATTGAACCTTTTTGCTTGCATTTGATCGGCCTCCGAACGGCCACCACCCGGATCACTCCAGTTTAGCCCCATATCATTCTTTCATCATATTAAACTGAATCTCATTATTTATCTTATTAAGTTCAGCACTTCTATTTTAAAGAAATGTTAAATGGTATGGTATTATGTTGATTCTTGCTTTTGTTGATTCAAGAAGTGATGATGGACAAGTTTTTTTTTTTTATCCGAACAGGATTCTGTTTCAAAGCCGCAAGTTCATAGACTTAGATTCCGATTCGAGAGGTACACAATTTAGCAGCCAAATGTGAGTATAGGTGTCTTAGGCAAACCTTCAACATGTAAAAATTCACCACTGTAGTTCCCTTCTCACCAAAATGTTCACGCTATGAGCAGATGCAGATGTAACTTTGTTACATTTATGCTTTCAGAGATAGTGAATTGTGAGATGCTCTCTCTCTCTCTCTCTCAACCCACAATTCACTACCTCTATATGGGGATATAATTTGAGCACCAACTTATCCCTAAAAACAGAAAGGCATACCCTAATAATTATATGTCATATACATACTTCACCCAAGAACACATTCAATAAATTTAATTTTACCCTAAATCAAAAGCTCTAACCCTAAATTCCTAATCTAGAATAAAAAGCCCTAACCCTAAATATCCTAAATCATCATCCTGCGTAATAAATTTAATTTTACAAAGTCACCATTAAAGATTCACCAAAATGCATATCTAAAATAATTTCACACAAAACTAAACAAAAAGAATCCAAATTAAAAAAAAAAAAAAACGAGACGTCTATCCATTGCAAACAAACTACAAAACCAATCAATTGAAAAGGGGGACTTACCTTGATTAAAATTGTCGATTGAGGAGAGAAGAGAACCCAGATGGGAAAAGTGCGAACAGGGCATGCCGTCACGCCGTGAAGTGTGAACGGAGAGGGAGAAGCTCCGGTCCTCCGGAGCGCCTGAACGGAGAAGGAGCGTCGCCGTGACTGACGCCGTAAGCCGTGACTTTCGACCTTCGTCTTCGTGCGGCGTCTTCAACGGCGAATTGCGGGCGAATCGTACTACGAAGGGTGAGGTTTGTAAATGTGTTCTGCGTACTGATTTTTGCAATTTCAAATCATTATATAGGTGGTTGAGTTTTTTGTATTTTTTCAGGGGGTATAATTAATTTTTTTTTATAATGAGGCCCCTCACTTCTGATATATTACCACTAAACCCCTATATTTTGGGGCCCCAAAAAATTGGCAAATTTAGGGGGCCTGAGGCCTAGGCCTCACCTGCCTTGAGTAAGGGCCGACCCCGTGGAAAGGAATCAAAAAAGCAAAAGAAATTGGAAAAATCTGAATTAGGCAAGTTGAACAACAAAAGCTATTTGGAATTTTGAATAATATTCTTCTGTTCAAAGCACGGAGCGGCATTTAATGCACCGAGGCACGTTTACGGAACCCTCCGCGCGGATGGGATTGCATCTCACAGGGCCTATAAATTGAACCCTCCTCTCTCGGTTTACACAACACAATTTGATCACGGCAACGAAACTACGGCGAAATATAGAGAGAAAACGGTGGGAATCCTTAGATTGACACCATTTTCTCTCCAATCTTTCCCAAATCTCACTCACTCACAAACACTTCAAATCACTCTCATACATACTCTCATACATACACCAATCCAAGCTCAAATCACCCTATAGGAGGAGGATTAGAGAGAAAACATAGAGGACTTCATTGTTATCTACTTGTTTTCTCTTTAACCAACTCAAATCATCAACCCTAAACACCCTCAAACACTCTCATATTCAAGCCTTAAACACTCTCACATTCAAGCATTCAAACACAAAACACAAGGAAGATAGGTATAACCTCCCTCTCCTTACCCTAAAATTCATCCATGCATGCATTTTCAAGCTACAAAATGTAGTTTATTCATCTTCTTGCTTTAGATCCAAGAAGATCACCATGGAAGTTCATCTCCATGGATGATCTTCTACAAGGATCTACATTATTTTCAAAGTGTTATTACTTTCTTTCAAAGAAAACACATTTCCAAAACCCTAAAAATCATTTTCATACATCAAATCTCATTTTCAAAGGATAAAATTCCCCTTCCCAAGCAAATGAAGTGCTTAGTCCTAATGTACCCCAAGGATGGTTTGATATAGTTGATTCACCACTAAAATGTCAAGTGATCACTAATCAAAATCTAGGGAAATGGGGACAAGCATGGATGCAAAACCCCCTTTAAAATCATATTTTCTTTCTTGAGAAGTTGCTGTCCAGTAGCAATTTTCTCAGACCTCAGTCCATGGTCTAATTTTTTGGACATAGATAAACTTGGAATTTGGTGTTTACTACAAAATACTTTTTGTAGCCGACATCCAGATCTTTCCATACATATTTTTACTTTATTTTTTGTGTGAATAAAACTCCTTTTTTCAAATTTTCTTTTAAAGGTCAGTTCATCAGTCTCTGGAAATCCAGATTTCAGATCTGAGATTTCCATAAGGTTTTGACCCCTCAAATCATCTCCAAGATGAAAAGTTCTTTTACAGAAACCTTTTTTAAGGTGTTTTGAACATTTTTCATTCCCGGACTTTTCCAATATTCTGGAGTTTTCAAGCCCTAAAGTCCATTTCAAAGTCAAGGGTCAACTGCTTTTTTCATTCTGGCAGAAATGGTTTTCAACTTCCAAAAATCTTTTGAGTTCCAAATCTCAACCCAAAAATCACCCAAAAAATCATGGGATCAGTTTAAAGCCTTAAAAAGAGTTCCCAATTTTTACTTACCTCAGTTTTAACTTATTTTAGCCAAAACACACAAACACACACACACAAACGCACACAACAAAGGATTTTGAATGTTTGGAAGACTCGTTTTTACGAGGCGTTCCGGGTGCACACTAACGTCCTTCCCGGCGCGTAACGTGACCTCCGAACTCGAATCTCTTGATCTCGGGCATTTTTCAAAGTTTTGGCCCTTAAAACAAAAAATGGCATGGCGACTCTGTTTTGATTTTCAAAAAAAAATCGGGTACATCACAGTGGCGACTCCGCTGGGGACATAAGCTTTTTCTAAAAAAAAATGATATTTGGTATATTGGTGGAAACCATTAAACTTCCCGTTATCGCCTCCTAACACGAGTCGGGGATAAATTGTGGTCTAACAATCCCACGTACCGGTATCATTATTTTCAAAAAAAAAGGAAAAGCTTTTGAGGGTCAAGCTTCCGTCTCAACATTTGAAAATCCTTTGCTTTGTGTGTGTTGATTTTTGCACAGTTTTCGTGTTTGTTTTTGGCCGCCTCGGAAAAGTCAAAATTTTAATTTGTCGGAATAATGTCCCTAACTGTCGGAATTTTTGTGCTTATGTGCTTATGTGTTCATAAAATTTTCAAAAAAAAAAATTTCAAAAAAAAAATTCAAAAAAAAATCATGCATCATGCCTTTTTAAGACACATAAAAAATTTCTATTTTTCTCAGAAAAAGAAGATAGACTGCTTGCACACTACGCGCACGTGACCTTACACTGCACACTACATCCCTAACCCGGGGAAATCCTTGTCGCGGTCCGTTTGGTCTTATTACGCCTCACGGATGAGCACGGGACTACCCAAATATCCCATGGAGCCTCGTGTCGACCATGCACTTGTCCGTGACACACTTTGTCAGAGACCCGGTTGGTTTTTAGTCTGGTTTGTGTCATGCCTGTACGTGTATAGACCTTTCCTTTCAAGCCTTTGTCGGCATACCGACTCAATATATTTCGGGGACCCTAATCGGTCGAAGTTCGCCGGTTTTCCGCCGGCAGACTTTGACCAAGATATTGACCGGCGCCTTGACTTCGGCTCTGATGGCACAAATTATACATGACTCCCGATTGACACTTTGAGTCATCAAGGATTAATGATTATTCCATGCCTAATTACGGCTGTAACCGACGACAAGTCAAGATCAATTGTGGACGCTTCAAATCGGTCAAATCATGCCGACTTTTCGTCGAGCCCTCGGACATGATCTTGACTTTTGACGTCGGCTTTGTCCGTAATTTACATCGAATGCTCGTTAAGACTCGATTACCCGCGGAACTTTTAGGATCGTTTTCTTTCGGTCGGTGGGACCCGCTTGCCCTATAGGACCTCGCCCGGGCCGTCCACAGGAGGTCGAAATACGGGTGGAATACGAGGGGCTTATAGACGTAGTGACGGGGCCCACCGATCCAGAATCGAGTAGTTCGCGAAAAGAAGAGCAATCTTTTCCAACCGATTAGGTTAATAAAACATGTTTTAAGTAAACAAGAACAAATAACCGCATGTTGCATGAGGCCACTAAGCCCAAACACCAACCTTGTTTCGCTTTCCGAGTCTGAACCACACCCTTTTGTGCCTTCCACAGGTAAGCAAAGTTTGGATCGAGACCCCGGGTCATCGTTTGTTCGGCTCGGTCATTCCGAAGTCGAGATACTTCATCGGTTTCCTCCTTCGCTTCAGCTCAAAGTTTCAGAATGACCAACTCAGAGGAGAACGGTGGGGGACGTACAACTCCACACCCCGAAAATCCGCAAAATGCCGAACAGTGGAATCAGATGTTGGAACAGATAAGACAAAATCAAGAGGCTCAGATCAGTCAGTTATTGGAAAGTATCGAGAACCCGAGGGGGCTAAGCAATTGTTCACCACCCTAATGGAACCTTTATGGTTGATGCGAAGATTGGAGCTAATTACCCTCCCGGGCATGCCAACTACCATCAAATGCCATGTCCCCTTTCGTGTGGAACTACTAATGGGCCAAGCATCCCCAAGCCTATCACTCAGCCTGCCTCTCGGCCTCATCGTATCGATCTTGGTCAACTTCCCCCCGGCACCTCCCAGTTTTCACCTTTAGGTTTCAATCAGCTTGGAATGGGACAGTTCGTTTCTCAGGCTCCATGGTTCAGAGGGGGCCATCTTGCTTCCTCCAATTCTCAAAGCACACTGGCCCCTATGATACTGCAAGATCACGTGGGCCACTAGGCTTTTATCACCACTTCATCAGGCTCTACCCCGCCTCAGGTTGGGAAGTGGAGCAAGGTCAAATGCTCCTCATCAAATTCTCCACTCCGGCCGTTACGCAAGCTGCTCCTGCTCATCAAGTACGGTATACACATTTCCCTTGCAGGTCATGTTCCTCGGTGCGGTCAAGACACATTCAATCCTCCTGTTACGATGCCTCAAACCTCATGTTTTCAGCAGCCTATACGGATCCGCACTCACCGCTCCTGGTATCCACCCATTACGAGCCATATATCTTCATCTTCGGCAAGCTGCCGGGCCTTATGAGGAAGATTACGGTCACGCTTTTAATGCTCGGCTGTCATTCCTCCCACCGAGTACTTCCCTCTTTGTGGTTTCGTTTGCTAATGCCAATCTTGTGGCGGGGTCATGCAATCCTAATGTTCCTATTGACTCGTCCGATGGATTATTGGTAGAACCAATTAAGAAGGTACAAGAAAAGCCTAGCAACGAGGTATCGACGATCGCTCGACTCGGGCCATCTCACCATATCAATCTTGTGTATCGACCACGAATGAAGTTTACAAAAGGTCGAATCTCGACGATTACATTGATGATTACATCAAAAGGGTTCGTGCACGGGAAAAGACTACGAGTCCGAACATGTCTCGCCGCTATAAACCTTACCGCTTCCAACACGGCTCCGACATCCGGTAAAGGAAAGAAGGCATTGTGTACAATTGACGGCCCCCAAAAGCAACCAAGAAATGGTGGTCCTTTAAGGCAACGAAGAACGTTTTGATGATCTTGGGATGCCCGTGTGGCTTAATTTTCAAGGGCTTAGTAAGGGTAGGCCTTTTGGAGCCTCTCAAGGACTACCATCCAAGGAGCTGAAATGCACCTCTCGACATGAGTAAGCACGCTGCGCCTTTCATGATCATTATGGCCACACGACCGACAAGCTTTGCATAGTCTTGAAGAGAGCGATTCAAAGGTTAATCGAAACGGGCAAGCTTGAGCGCCCGATGGACCAAAACCGGCAAACCACTGTTCGAGAATGGTGACCAAGTCAATGACCAAATCTCGAATCCCGAGGATTTGGGTGTTCCCTTAAGCAAAGTTTTAAATAGCTTACTAGAGCGGGTCTCCTCGAACCCATGAGAAACTATCGGCCCAAGGATCCCAAAATCCCTTTTGACACCACTAAGCATTGTGCTTTCCACCGGTACCACGGTCATACGGCCAGACAAGCGTACGGCTTTGAGAAAGGCGATTCGGGGATTAATTAAGAAGGGCAAACTCGAGCGCCTCGGTGATCTCAACCCCGCCAATGATCATTTCCCAAACAACGCGAATGTAAACATGATTGAGTTTTATGATTCAAACTCTGTGAATTCAACTTGGACTACGACAAGCCGGATGATTTAGTCGCAACAAATGTTGAGAATGGATGGTTTGGCTGCAACAAGCATGTGGCCATGGCAAAGCTGGATTTGGTAAAATTCTTTGAACTCTCGCCCTCCAGATAAGTTCACGAGGCTGCGCCAAGGTTAAATGGGATGATAATGATCGATGGCGAGATTTGGCGAAAGCGGTAAGGGTACAAGAAATCCGATGATTAGGAAGGAAGAGTTAGTCTGGCTTTGGAAAACGCCCATAAGATTCATGAAGAATTGACCACCTCATCAATGCTCTCCGCCGCCATGGAGTTCGGGTACGAGTTGAGGCGAATGGTTCCACTGGTCATGGTTGAAGATGAGACTTGAAACAGTGATTTCGGTCCCTTCATCCTATAACTCTCCATCCCATGGCCAACACCTCCCTCCATCCACATATGATCCCTTGCCAAGGACAATTCCTCTTGAGCCCTTTCCGGCACCTCGGGCCATTAGGGCTCTATCGCCCTCAACTCCTCGGAACGAGTTGGGCTCCATCACACCTGTTCCTCAATTTCGGCAATACACTGGGTTTATGCTCCGGCTTCACATAATCGGTTTGAGCTATGTGGCTATGTTCAAGCCTCTACACCCACCTTGAATGCGATCATGAGTTGCTAAAAGAAAATCCGGATGCCACAAGTTTTCCGTTGTCGTCTACCGGACTTAGTGAATTCACCGTCGGTTTCACCGGTCTGCTGTGTTTCCCTCCTGGCGATAAGAGTCTTGTTGCGAGTTCCGAACTCGAATGTTCCGTTGATCCCCACGTGGCAATATTGATAGAGCAAGTGAAACAAATGCGGAGAAGCTTGATCTTATGATAAGTACTAGCACTCCTTTGACCCAAGATGTCGAACCGGGCAAAGAAATGATTCTGTCGCGCAAAATTCAAGTGCCCGAAGTGAGAGAATCCGATAGGACAACCTACCGCGAGCACACTTGTCTAATGCCGGTTCCAAGCACTTGAGAAAGGCCCAGAAGACACAATCACAGCCCCTAGTATCGCCCCTTTCCTCCCAGAAAACAACCGGCGCATCGCTGAATCCTCCCAAACAGAGGCCCAATACCCCTCAAAGGTCCTCTCGGGTTCACTTCCTTCCATCAATATGCCTCGATCGACAAAGTTCGTCCCACGTGACTTTTCCGACCCGTTTCTTTGGAGCCCAACTTGTGCTCCTTTGGTTTGCTCCATGGCCTCAAAACTCCTCCACTCCGCGGTGCTGTCACTGGGCCACGTGGTGATCCACTGCCTGCAGAGTGCGAGTAATGGAATTAGGAGAAGTTGGCCAACGAGAAGATGGGAAAGCTCAAGCGTCTTGGCAAAGGTTCCAATGACAAAGAGTAGCTTAGACTAGGGGTACTACCCGTCCCTTTAATATTAAAAGCAGTCTTTTAGTCAACCTTCGTAGGTTCTGAGTACTTTCTTCGTTCAATCAAATCCTCCTTGGACATTGTAGTTAATCTTAAGTTTTCTATAAAGAGAGTCTTTTTCTTTTCTCGCTAGACTTGAGACATTATTTGCACACCTACATTACATTTAATGAAATGGTTTTATTTTAAATGATCACTCGCATCGCTCAACAAATAATCTCTGAAAATGATTAAGATTTTAAATTAATTGGTACCGAGAAAGTCAACTAATGCCCTCCCTATACACTTTCCTCACCTCACAAAGGCCTCCATCAAGCCATACACTTTCCAAAACATATCCCCGTCATCACCTTCGATCAAGAGTAAAGCGAAGGCGGCGACGATCGAAGAGACGACAAAAGGTCGCTCAGCATCACATGGAGAATCGACCCCATATCGAAAAAAAAAGCGAGGGGCTTGCCTCCGCCCCCCATGCATCAAGAAAGTTCAGAGTAGAAGCTTGCCTTCGTCCTCAAAAGCTTCAAAAAAAAAAAAAAAGCTTCAAAAAAAAAAAAATCAAAAGCTTCAAAAAAAAAAAAAACAAAAGCTTCAGAAAACAAAAAACAAAAGCTTCAAAAAAAGACAACAAACAGCTTCAGAAAAAAAAAAAAAACAAAAGCTTCAAAAAAAAAAAAAAAACAAAAAGCTTCAAAAAAAAGCTTCAGAAAAAAACTTCAAAAAATGAGGCCAAGGACCTAGCACCGCCGATCAGAAGGTTTGACATATGGGCAAAATTTAAAAGCCCGAAGAACGGAAGTTGTCGACAGCGGGGGAGCTTGGTGAGAGCGACGGCAAAAACATATAGTAACCCCTTAAGCTCCGTCCAAAATCTTTCTCCCCGGATGAAGGACGACGAGTCAAGAAGCAGACGGAATCGCTCAAAATGACTTGTCAAGGAATCACCTCAAAGGCCCAACCCTTGTCATCCGGGACTTCCTATCCAAGCCTTTTCACCCAAAAATTCCACAAATGTTCGTACAGCTTTATGAGAAGCCAAACAAGGTTCAGAGCCCGGACTCCGGCGGCACCAGACTCCTCGCGTGAGGGGAGCGTAGGCGACCAGGGATGACAGGTCAATAAACACATTCAAATCCCAGGAGCCAACCTCACCGATAGCCTCTCCCTATCCAGCGATTCCTCTTGGCCGGTGGCGAACTTCGAGCTATTTGGTCTAGTTAGGCTTTCTCTTCGTGATTAATCAAAATATTTGTTCATTATCAAGATTCAGGGTTGGATAACCCAAACATTAATAAAGGGTTTTAAGCAATCTTGTGATCATTTTGAATAAAACATGTTTTTGGGGATTACTCGACAAGTCTTCTTTTTCTACATTATAGGAAAAATAGAGCTAAACACTTGATTTTATCCTCACAAGAACTTCCGTGCGCTTTTGCAAACCTTTCTAAACTTATGCTCTCTCAAAAGATGAAACCCGAAGCGAGTTCTTTTGTGCCTTCGTCAAATGAGGCGCCCAAAGTGACCAATGAGAATTCGTCCCCGCTGAGAAAAAAATATCAGGTCAAGGTATACATTCCTAAAATTGTCTTGCTTTTACATTTTCTTACAAATTGGGCTAATTGAATGAGGAATTAATAAAGTAAATATGGAAGGATGATTTGCCTCTTTTGCTACATGATAATTAGAGAACGTTGGTTCTTCACTCTGCTAGAAGTCAGGTTGGGTCTCTGTTCAATGTCATCTCCAGTGCCTCCACAGGTTGAAGCCTCTGCTAAGTGTGTCAGATTCACAGGTTTCATGAGACCAAGGCTTTGCCAAGTTACTTCTTCCAAATCAAGTTTTCAAAGGATGCAGTCTCTTCAAGCATCAAGGCTCCAGCGGCAAGATGAGATTTGATCGCACCGTGTTAGTCGTGGGCTAGTTAAGTGCATCTTTGATGTCCAAGGACGAGGACGGAATTTTAACCAAGACCAGAAATTCATCGTGCTTTATAGTGGCTAATATTGAAACATGGATACGTGGAACTGCTTCTGCAAAAGTCAGATGAGGTTTGGATATTGGTCACTTGGAAGATGTCAGGAATTTTGGTTTGACGGATTGCCCTGGAACACGATGGATCCTTCACGGAAGAAGAGGGAGGGATCCCCGTCCCTATCTTGGCCGGGCGGGCTACCGCGCTTTCTCGTACTCTAGAAGTTAGAATCAGCCATCCTTTAGTCCTCAGTATCAATATACATTCGCAGTTCGGTCTCGGACGCCCGTTTAGGAAAGGAATTGACTTGATCCAGTTGGGTTAGGGCCAGTATGGTATGCCTCGAAGCGGTGAGGGTCAGCTCGGTATGTCACGGCGGTTTGGTATGCCTCGCGCCGGTGCGGTACGCATCGGTCAGAGCTTCTCAGTTACATGAGTTTGAAATGCCTTGACGGCGATCCGGTTCAAGATCTCCGATCCCCGGCACCGCGCAAGCCTCGCAAGATTCCTTGGTGGACCGTCTCGACGGGACAGCAAACCCAAAATGCAGGAACTTGCTGGACCCATGCGGTCTAACGTAGTATCCGTTCCGTAACGATCGGCGGGGGCAAAATCGGGCCCAGAGTGTCTCCTCTCGTGGTTGGGGATACCTCGGAATGCCACAGCGGGTTGGAATGCCACCTTCAGTTTGGAACCGATCTGTCAGGGCCTTCGAAGCGGCAGTTTGGAATGCTT